>JAIFGZ020000145.1:0-640724 GCA_019925245.2 Oryza australiensis
CCACCATCGCTTCCTCATAGGTCTTAGGCTCATCGTTGTCCAACAACAATATATCATGTTGTTCCGTACACAATGTACTGTCGGGCGCACGACGTGATCTTTCGGACCTCAGTGGGTTTGGTGTATCTATAGCGAGTGGCGCAACACTTTGCTCCTCCTCTTATGGTTACAGTAGACCCAGAAACATTTTACGGGTGTTTCTTGAATTTCTGCAAGATGCACCACTGCTCCCACTAACCCTTCTTGAAAGAAACTCTTTCTCAAGAAGACACCACATCGGGCGACAAACACTTTGCCTTGTTCCCGATTATAAAAGTAATATCCCTTAGTTTCCTTAGGATATCCCACAAAAAGCACTTGTCGGTTGGGTGTGAGCTTGTCGGCCCAAACGTTTTACATAGCTTCGCATCCCCAAATTTTGAAAGAAAAGACAAACTAGGGGTTGCCCTGTCCATATCTCATATGGTGTCTTTTCAAGCGACTTAGATGGAACTCTATTTAGTGTGAGCGGCGCTTGAAATTGATTTCAAAACATATCCCCGGAAGGATAACGAAAGATCACTTTGGCTCATCATCGGCCGCACCATGTCCAACAAGGTGCGATTTCTCCGGTCGGACACCCATTCCATTGTGGAGTTCTGGCGGAGTCAGCGTGGAACAATTCCACAATCTTTCGAGATGATTACCAAACTCTTGGCTCAAGTATTCTCCTCCACGATCTGATCGTAGAAACTTGATTGTTTTCCCTAAATGATTTTGTACTTCATTATGGAATTCTTTGAACTTTTCAAAGGATTCGGACTTATCTCCTCATTAAGTAGATATAACCATATCTACTAAAGTCATCGATAAAGGTAATGAAGTGCGATAACCACCTGCGGCCGTTGAGCTCATTGGTCCACATACATCGGTATGTACGAGTGCCAACAAGTCACTTGCTCTCTCACTATGTCCAGTGAAAAGTGCCTTTGTCATCTTACCAAGTAAACAAGACTCATGTCTCAAATGATTCAAAATCAAAAGAGTGAAGCAATCCATCCTTATGGAGCTTCTCCATGCGTTTTCTTATTTATATGGCCTAAGCGACAGGTGCCGAGATAAATGTGGGGTTTATATCATTAGAGAGTTGCCTTTACGTATTAATGTTATAGATGGGAGGCGCTTCAAGATTCAAAACGTATAATCCATTCACCAATGGAGCATGAAAATAGAACATATCTCTAAGATATATTGAACAACCATTGTCCATTGATCTAAAATCATATCCTTAAGCTTGCAAACATGAAGCGCAAATAACGTTTTGACATAGTGTTGGAACACAATAACAATTATTCAATTCCAAAACTAATCCTGAAGGTAGATGAAGTGAGTGCTTGTGCCGGAAAGCCAAGCTGTAGCAACGCTTGCTCCATTGCCCGAGCGCGCGAGGTTCACTCGCCCCTTCTCAATCCTCTGCTTCTTCTCATTCCACGCGCGATTTGCAAATATGAGCTGCGATCCGGTATCAAATACCCAAGAGTCGGTAGGTGAAGTAGCAAGATTAATGTCTATAACATTAATACACTGAAGCGAGAAGTCGTACTTTGCTTCTTTTTGAGATCCTCCATGTACTTCTTGCGGTTCCTCTTCCGGTGACATGTCTCCTTGGTAGAAGCAAACGGCATCGATGCCCGACCCCTTCTTGCCCTTCTTTGCATTGGAGGCACTCGCGATCTCATCGAGTTAACTTCCTCTTGGTGCAAAGTTTCTTGACGGGTGGTTTGCGCTTAGCCCATATGCATCATCATCACATGATGACCATTCTTACGGATACTCTCCTCGGTTGTCTTTAGCATCCCATGCAATTCAGCCAAGGTCCTATCCATATTGTTCATGTGATAATTTAATATGAATGGCTCGAAGCTCGGAGGGAGCGGCGGAGAATCACATCGGTAGCCAACTCTTGGCTAAGGGAAAACTAGTTTTCCGGACTCTCAATGTAGCCAATCATTTTATCACATGTGGGTGACGGGATTCCCTCAACAAGCACACGCAAACAAGGACTTTGAGGTGTTGAACCTCTCGGCCCGAGCTTGGTTCTCAAACATGCCATGCAGTCCACTGAATAATAGTGTGAGCATCGGCTGCTCTCATTGGCTTACAGAAGCTCGGGGGACATTGTAGCAAGCATGAGACGGCTTATATCTAGGGCATCATTAGTGTGCTTCTCATAAGCCCGCCCGTGCGATTTGCGATGGCATTATTTGGCAAATCCTTAGGATAGGGTACTTCAGAACGTACTCCTTACGCTCTTGCTTGAGAACAATTCTCAAGTTGCGTACCAATCCATAAAGTTTGTTCCATTGAATTTTCCTTTTCGAGATCGCTTGGGTGTAGTATTAGCCGCCATTTATTCTACAACGGAAAAAGCAAAGTTTAGCACAATGTTTATGCTATGTCTATTGTTAAACAATTTAACATTAGACTCCCATTACGTATTTTCCACCTTCCCTCTAGGTTACGTATTGGGTCAAGATCCATGTTAATTAATTTTCCTAGTGAGCTTTGGCATCAACTGCTAGAAAATTAATAACATCGATAAGCAACTCCTTGCTAATCACATCTCTATGTGACTCTTGTTGTTGGTGTGGCATCTCCATGCCCCGGCCCCAACCTATGCCCCAAGGCCCAAAGCTGTTTTGATAGCCTTGTTAAGTAAACCAAATGCCCTGCTTGTATATGTCCGACATATACCCCTCGTGTTATGATAGAGAATGGTACTGCGCTTTGGTGAGACCCACCATTGACGAGCATAACGGTGGCGGAGTGCAACATTTGGAAGGGCATCATTACTACTTAATTTTGCGAGGGATGCTATCCTATCAAACAAACCTATCACATATATGAAAACAGGTAGAATAGCATATAATGAAATAGTATGGCCCCCTTCACATGGTGATCTCCATCTCCATGTCGGCGCTGAGGATCTCCATCTTCATCACCATCTTCTAATGTGCATGATGCTTGATTTCTTCAAACTAAGCTACTACTATAGAATAATTGAAGATTACATCGACTCGGAGATCGTGAAAAGAATATTACAAGCATTGCACGTATAAAAGAATATTACAGGGATCACATGCATCTCATACATACAATAGGGCCATACCATCTCAAAGCATTCTGCTGCAAAAACAAGTTAGGCGTAGAAAGCGTTTTCTACCTATTGCAGGAGAAACGACATCGAGACGACCTATAAGGGAGTACGCACACGGCGGTTGCGTAGGCGTGAGGCGGCTAACAAGATCGGACTACGAGATAGCTTCGGCATAATCACATTATACCGTTCCGATACACTATCAAGGAACGCTATCTCGGCTTCGACTCAAACCGAGATCTATGGATATTGCTTCGACGTAATCACATTACGCCGTTCCGATACACTATCAAGGAACACAATTACCATGAACTCTCCTCAGCAAATCCCGTAAAACCGATTGATCTAATCAACCCGTGCGCAAAACTTGTTCCGAGATCCAATCTAAAACCCGAACTAAGAAAGATTAGCTCTGATACCCTTTGAAGGGTTACGCGGAAGCTACGCTAGCGAAAACAAAATTTTCTACCGCGCAAACCGAGGAACACTTGCAAGTAAGGGCCGATAGATGCGTTACTGGAATTGGGTATGCGGCGGAAATAGCCAATCGAGGGCTATCAGGTGCAGGCTGTGTAGCAGGATTCCATGACCGACGGCCGATTCCGGGGACGGTCGATTCGCCAATCGCCGATTCGCGGAGTCGTCAGGTCACGTTCTTGCGCCTTGCTCCGATGCGCCAGGCCGCGGCCGATCCGAAGCCGATCAACGGCACGCAACGTAGCGAGGCGCCTCTGGTATCCACACGTCAGGGGACAAGCGCCGTACACCCGTGTGCTGCTGCTACACACGATGCAAGGCTGGGTTTGGCTCGAAAGTGGGGAGGGTTTCCATGGAGTTTGATCTCGGCGACCTTGTTCGCTTGGGATTCGGTTTAAGCTGATCCAGCGTGTGTGCCGGCTCTGGCACCCTACCTCGGCCACATTTATATAGAGTTGGCCGAGGCTTAGGACTAGTGGCCGATCAGGACTCTATTTCCAAATCGGATCTATCCGAATCTCATAGAGTCGGCCGCCCATCGTCGTAAGACCATAGGACTCTATCCGATCGGATCCTATCCGATCAAGCCGTATCCAGAGTCCAACTCGAATGCTATTCTTATCCCCTTAAGCGTGCGACCACAGCCAGGTTCGGGTATAATGTCTAGCGGTTTCGGCTAGTCTAACTTGGCCGACCGTCAACGGCGGCGCCTAGCGGCACATATTGACACCATAGTATACAAGAATAATATCGGCTCTGAACTGTAATGTGTACACAAATCCCTTTGCCTCACGATACCAGAGTTAAGCTATAGGCAAGATGTGTGCCATCCCTTCAATAGCTTAACCATTCACTCGAGCCGTATTGGATTATCACGTACATTTGATTGACTCCTCAATCAACTTAGCATGGCCATGCATTTCCCTAATCCATTACCTCGAGGGGCCCAGAGATATCTCTCCAAAGGAGGGGCAAATTCCATCTTGATCACTCACATCCCACTCCATGTTTCATAGCAAACCCGAAAACTACCTTTATAACTACCCGGTTATGGAATAGCGTTTGGTAGTCCCAAAGTATGCTACTACACATGTTGGAATCCATGGTGATCTCGGGTCTAAGGACTTTGTACCAACACTACACGAGACCAACTAATGGCACATTAATTCTACGTAGTGTCTCATGGTGGGTCTATCCAACAATGTGTTCTACAACACATGTGTCCATGTTTATTGATTTGGTATCTCCATACCCATGATCTATGAGACATGATCATCAATCAATAAACATGCCGATCTTAGAATCATATTAGTTCCAATAATATGATATATGATCGAGGATCATTTAGAAATAGATTCATACATATAGAGTCTCATAAATAAGTCATGTACTTATTGATCAATACAAGATGTCTATTTCATGGAACTGAATAACACTTTATTCATAAATACATAAACATTGACGTGATATCCAACATCTCCATGTTGCCTCTAGGGCATATCACTAACAGGGATTGGGGGCGCTTTATATAGGCGTGGCCGAGGGAGGGAAATGGCACGGCAATGGCGATGGGATGTCGGCTGCGACGTGCGGCGTGGGGCTCGGGGAGCACGGCAAGGCAGCCTGAGGCACGGTGCGGCGTGGCGCGGGGACGGGATGGCGCCGACGCGATGGGACGACACGCGTAGAGGCGCGGGCGCGAGTCCGGATCGAACACCTCGGGAGAATGAATAGTGCAGATTTTCTATTTTCCTATTTTTATATTTATTTTAATGATTATTATTATTCATTCCTTTTGCATTTCACCCATAAATTTAAAAATATAATTTTGGCCCAAATGTAAATTTTGTTATACTTATAAATTTCGCCCAACTTTTATTTTTTATACTTTCCTTTTTATTTACAATTAGCAATTTTGTATTTTACCCATGAATTTAAATATCATTTTGGTCAAAAGTAAATCTTTATTAAATCATAGCTTTTTCCCAAATTTATATTTTTATAATTTTATTTCTAATATTCATTTTCAATCTTCCTTTCTTTTAGGGTTTTAAAACCCTTTATCGACTTTCTATTTTTAAATAAATATTTATTTATTTATAACTCAATGCAACAAAGACTTGCGATTAAGAGGCAATCATTCAAAAAAATTTTATAAGTTCTGAATTTTAAATTTTGATTTTTTTAAGCCTTCGGATTTTCGGGTGTTACAGGTATCACCTCGGGGTTGCCCATATGAACATAGTTAAGATCGGCTAAGTCGGTGCATAGTCCTCGGGAGAGGGGTCGGCTTGAGCCTGCTTTCTCGAGGTCGGACGCCCGACCTCGCCTTCTATCCCGACTCAGGTGTTCTATCCCGACTACGACTCATCGGCACGACCATAGATCTCCTCGGGAGGAAGACTTGCTTTGCAAAGATCGTAGAGAGACAAAGAGGAGACAACTCGACGAATATGACGTCACTGACAGGACTACTGAGAAGGTACACCGAAGTACGGATCCCAAGGCAAGATGGAGAACGAGATACCTATGAGTACGCGAGGACCCGGAGATCTCTATGTACTTTTCGAGATGTTATTTGTACTTTCTTTTTAGTTTTTAGTCTTAGTTTTGGCCCTATGTCCTCTTGTAACTTTAACATCCCAAAAATTCACACTTTTAAAAAACTCAAATTGGCGTGAAAATTTTTGGGAACAAGGTTTATTATATGTTCTATTTTAAAACATTTAAAATCTCCAAAATGCAATTACTTTCTTTATTTATTCTCCTCGTTTTAATTTAAAAATCCCAAATTTATAAATTCTTGCTCTTATTTTCAAAAAAAAATCAATTTAATCTTTAATTCAAGGGAATTCCTAAAAATTGAATTTAAAATAATTTTAAAACCCTAAATTAAATTTGTTCTAAATTTTCTTTAATCCTAATTTAAAAATCAAATATTATTTAAAACCTTATCTTCTATTTTTGAAAAATCCCAATTTGCACTTTTAATTTGAGAAAAATTCCTAAAAATTGAGCTTAATTTATTTTAAATTCTAAAACTAATTCATTCTAAAATTTTTCCTAACTTTTCTTTCTTTTTAGTTTTCCTTTTTCTTTCTTTTCTTTTTTTCCCTTTCCTGTTTTTCTCTTTTCTTCTTTTTCCTTTCCCTCCTTCCTCTGCTTGCGCCTAACCACGGCCGCCGCTGCTCCTGTTATCGCTCTGTGTGCGCCGCCCCTGGTCGCCGGGTAGAGCACTGACATTGTGCCACTGCCCATCTCTTCCCTCTCTCCTTCCTCTTCTTCCTCTCCTGTTCAGTTTAACTACGGCGCCACAAGCTATCAAGCTAAACCATGGACGCCGGCCTTGCCCACTGAAACGTCGAACCGACCTCAAGGCACCCCCATCATCCTGAAAAGTGGCCATTCATGATTGGAAGCAGTGAAATCATCGAGTTCATCCGCAGCAAACCGACTTTGTCGCGCCGCCATTGCCATCCTCATCCCACAAACTTCAAACCGACATAAAACTCTATAAATAGACCATGTCCGACCAAGATTTATACACAAAAGTTCTTTCTTATCTCTCAGTCAACAAATCCCTAAGGTTCCCCCAACTATCTATTTTGTATCATTGAAATTTCAAGGAAAATTGAGGAAGAACACTGAAGAACCCTAGCCAAGCCGTCGGATGTAATCCTCACAATTGGTAGTCTCCGATCGACCCCCTCCCAAATTGAAGGTATAATCATGTTCTACACACCTCAATCCTTATTTTCCCTAACTTGTCGAGTCTAAATAGTCTTCGGAGTCCGCCGTCGGTAAGCCGCTGAAATTCCCCTGCTCCGGCCGCTACCGCACGCATACGTCGCTAGCCCATTCCAGTACATTTCTGGCCAAATAAACCCCATAGTTAGCTTCCCCCGGTCCCATAGATGCTTTTAAGTCCCTTAGGTTGGCCATACTGTCGCCGGAGCACCACGCCGGCAAGCATCACCGCAGCCGTTGTGAGCCCGCCATCGCTAGACCGCCTCACAGCATTTCCGACATGGCCAAGCGCAAAAACGGATTCCCACGTCGTATAGATGGGGGTAGAGCCCTTTAACCCTGAGCACCAGTCGTCCGCGCCGCCGTGCGCTCTCCCTCCGCGTCGGTCGCCGGCTGAAAGGGAGAAGAAACTGAGAGAAAGAAGAAAAATAGTAGAAGAGAGAGAGAATAGAGAAAAGGAGAAAAGGAGAAAGGAAGTAAAGAAAGGAAAGAGAAAGAGAAAGAAGATTAGGAAAATTTAGAAATAACCCTAGAAGAATTAGTTTATTCCCTAGTTGACCAATAGATCCTTTTAATCTTTCCAAATTCAAATTTTCTTACTTTCTTTCAAATTTATCTATGTTCTTTTTAGAAATATTTTTAACTTCAAATTCTTGTAAATCATTTTATTTTAAGTCAAACCCAAATTTTAAATTTTAGGATTTGACAAATAACCCTAGAAAAATAGTTTAACCTTTTAACTTTCCTTCCAAATTTTAATTTTATAACTTTAAATCCCTTCCATTTTCTTCTCAAACACTATTTATTTTTCTTTTTAAAATATTTGAAATATTTCCTTCGACTCTTTTATTTTTATTCAAAGTTGAAATTTAAACTTGAAAATCTAGCAAATAATCTTCTTATTTAAAACTCTAAACACTATCCCTTTTCCCTTTTAAAATATCTTACATACTCTTTTTTTTTCCTTATTTTATTCAAACCTAAATTCTAAGTTTTAGGATCTAACAAATAACTTTACTTTAAAAAACTTCAAAAATCACCTTTTAAAGCATCTTTTGAATTTCTTTATTTATTTGGTGTTTCTTTGGATATTGTTCGTTTGATTTATTTGTTTATCGATAGAGTCACGATAACAAGTTCCTGGAAAACTAAACTCGAAACCTGTATCATCGACGTAATCACCCTGCTTTGCTATTCAAGGAGAAGAAGGATTTGAGACCACTTTAGTCCTAAAGATAAGTCAAATTGTTCTTGGTTAGTGATATGCCCTAGAGGCAACATGGAGATGTTGGATATCACGTCACGTCAATGTTTATGTATAAATGAATAAAGTGTTATTCAGTTCCATAAAATAGACATCTTGTATTGATCAATAAGTACGTGACTTATTTATGAGACTCTTTATGTATGAATCTATTTCTAAACGATCCACGATCATATGTCATATTGTTGGAACAAATATGATTCTAAGATCGGCATGTTTATTGATTGATGATCATGTCTCATAGATCATGGGTATGGAGATACCAAATCAATAAACATGGACATATGTGTTGGAGAACACATTGTTGGATAGACCCACCATGAGACACTACGGGAATTAATGTGCCATTAGTTGGTCTCGGGTAGTGTTGGTACAAAGTCCTTAGACTGAGATCACCATGGATTCCAACATGTGTAGTAGCCTACTTTGGGACTACCAAACGCTATTAAATGGCTGGTAGTTATAAAGGTAGTTTTCGGGTTTGCTATGAAACATGGAGTGGGATGTGAGTGATCAAGATGGAATTTGCCCCTCCTTTGGAGAGATATCTCAGGCCCCTCGAGGTAATGGATTATGGAAATGCATGGCCATGCTAAGTTGATTGAGGAGTCAATCAACGGACGGATAATCCAATACGGTTCGAGTGAATGGTTAAGCTATTGAAGGGATGGCACACATCTTGCCTATAGCTTAGCGGTATCGTGAGGCAAAGGGATTTGTGTACACATTACGGGTTGAGCCGATATTATTCTTGTATACTATGGTGTCAATATGTCTTGCTAGGCGCCGCTGTTGTGGTCGGTGAGTTGGACTCGAGCCGACGATCGGCTAAGTTAGACTATAGGCGAAGCCGAGTATCACTGAACCTACGGGGTCGCACGCTTAAGGGGATAGAATAGATATTCGAGTTGGACTCGGATACGGCTCGATCGGATAGGGATCCGATCGGATAGAGTCCTATGGGCTTACGACGTGTGGGCGGCCAACTCTATGAGATACGGATGAGATCCGATTCAAAATAGAGTCCTAATCGGCCACTAGTCCCAGTCGGCCAACTCTATATAAAGGAGGGAGGGGTGGAGAGAGGCTGCGTGACACGTCAATTGCATCGCGTGCAACGAAGTCGCCGAGATCAATCTCACGGAAACCCTCCCCACTTTCGAGCCAAACCCTAGCCTTGCATCGCGTGCTAGCACACGGGTGTACGGCGTTACTGTCCCCGGACGTGTGGATACGGTAGAGCGCTGCTACGTTGCGCGCTCTTGATCGGCCGGATCGCTGCATCGGGCGCATCGGAGCGGCGTGAGCGCGGCGCGAACGGCGAGCGACGGGGGGTCGGAGGCATCGTCGTCTCGGGAATCGGCTGCTTGTTCGGATCGGATTGCCACGATTGGCTATTCATGCACTCTACTCAATCGGTAACGATCTATCGGCCCTTACTTGCAAGTGTTCTGGTTTGCGCGGTAGAAATTTTTGTTTTCGGCTAGCGTAGCCTCCGCGTAACCCTTCGGTGGTATCGAGCTAATCTTGCTTAGTTCGGGTTTTAGATTGGATACGGAACAAGTTTTGCACACGGGTTGATTAGATCAATCGGTTTACGGGATCTGTTGAGGAGAGTTAATGGTAATTGCGTTCCTTGATAGTGTATCGGAACGGCGTAATGTGATTACGTCGAAGCAATTTCCATATAACTCGGTTTGAGTTGGGTTCGAGATAGCGTTCCTTGATAGTGTATCGGAACGGTATAATGTGATTATGCGAAGCTATCTCGTAGTCCGATCTTGTTAGCTGCCTCGCGCCTACGCAAACCATCTCCCTTGATAGTGTATCGGGACGGCATAATATGATTATGCCGACATGGTTTCGTAGCGAATTCATAGTGGATCTATGAATTTCGTGTGGTTTGGCTCGCGCGGCCGCGTGTGCGTACCCCTTATAGGTCGTCTCGATGCCGTATCTCTGCGATAAGTAGAAACGTTTCTACGCCTAACTTTTTTTGCGAGAGAATGCTTTGAGATGGTATGGCCCTATTGTATGTATGAGATGCATGTGATGCATGTAATATTCTTTCATATGTGCAATCCTGTAATATTCTTTCATACGTGCAATGCTTGTAATATTCTTTCACGACTGCGAGTCGATGTAATCTTCAATTAGAGCTTCTATAGTAGTAGCTTAGTTTGAAGAAATCAAGCATTCGGCACTCGAAAGAACGGTGATGAAGATGGAGATCCTGACCGGCATGGAGATGGAGATCACCATGTGAAGGGGGCCATACTATTTTATATGCTATTCTACTTGCTTTCATATATGTGATATGTTTGTTTGATAGGATAGCATCCCTCACAAAATTAAGTAGTAATGATGCCCTTCCAAATGTTGCACCCGTCACCGTTATGCTCGTCAATGGTGGGTGCCAAGCGAGTGCCATTCTCTATCATAACACGAGGGGTATATGTCGGACATATACATGCGGGAGCATTTGGTTTACTTAACAAGGCTATCAAAACAGTTTTGGGCCTTGGGGCATAGGTTGGGGCGGGGCATGGAGATGCCACACCAACAACAAGAGTCACATAGAGATGTGATTAGCAAGGAGTTGCTTACCGATGTTACTAATTTTCTAGCGGTGATGCCAAAGCTCACTAGAAAATTAATAACATGTGGATCTTGACCCAATACGTAACCTAGAGGGAAGGTGGAAAATACGTAATGGGAGTCTTATGTTAAATTGTTTAACAAAGACATAGCATAAACATTGTGCTAAACTTTGCTTTTACATGTTGTAGAATAAATGGCGGCTAATACTACACCCGGTACCTTTAATTTGCGATCTATTCTCGAAAAGGAAAAATTAAATGGAACAAACTTTATGGATTGGTATCGCAACTTGAGAATTGTTCTCAAGCAAGAGCGTAAGAGTACGTTCTTGAAGTACCCTATCCGAGGATTTGCCAAATAATGCCCACTTGCACGCACGGAGGAGCTTATGAGAAGCACACTAATGATGCCCTAGATATAAGCTGTCTCATGCTTGCTACAATGTCCCGAGCTTGAAGCAATATGAGAGCGGCGATGCTCACACTATTATTCGGGGGCTGCGTGGCATGTTTGAGAACCAAGCTCGGGCGAGAGGTTCAACACCTCAAAGTCCTTGTTTGCGTGCGAGCTTGTTGAGGGAATCCCGTCGGTCCGCATGTGATAAAGATGATTGGCTATATGAGAGTGCGGAAAAACTAGGTTTTCCCCTTAGCCAAGAGTTGGCTGCGATGTGATTCTCCGGTCGCTCCCTCAGAGCTTCGAGCCATTCATATTAAACTATCACATGAACAATATGGATAGAACCTTGGCTGAATTGCATGGGATGCTAAAGGCAGTGAGGAGAGTATCCGAGAAAACGGTCATCATGTGATGATGATGCGAAGGCAAAGCGCAAACCACTGTCAAGAAACTTTGCACCAAGAGGAAGTTAACTCCCGATGAGATCGCGAGTGCCTCAATGCAAAGAAGGGCAAGAAAGGGTCGGCGGCATCGGATGCCGTTTGCTTCTATTGCAAGGAGACGAGGCCTTTGGAAAGGCGCAAGAAGTACATGGAGGATCTCAAAAAGAAGCAAAGTACGACTTACGCCGAGGTATTAATGTTATAGACATTAATCTTGCTACTTCACCTCTGACTCTTGGGTATTTGATACCGGATCGGTAGCTCATATTTGCAAATCGTTGCGGGAATGAGAAGAAGTAGAGGATTGAGAAGGGCGAGTGAACTGCGCGTCGGCAATGGAGCAAGCGTTGCTACGATTCTTTGTCGGCACGATACCACTTTCATCTACCTTCAGGATTAGTTTTGGAATTGAATAATTGTTATTGTGTTCCAACACTATGTCAAAACGTTATTTCCGCTTCATGATTGCAAGCGGAAGGATATGATTTTAGATCAATGGACAATGGTTGTTCAATATATCTTAGAGATATGTTCTATTTTCATGCTCCATTGGTGAATGGATTATACGTTTTGAATCTTGAAGCGTCTCCCATCTATAACATTAATACGAAAGGCAACTCTCTAATGATATAAACCCCACGTTTATACGGCATTGTCGCTTAGGCCATATAAATAAGAAACGCATGGAGAAGCTCCATAAGGATGGATTGCTTCACTCTTTTGATTTTGAATCATTTGATACATGTGAGTCTTGTTTACTTGGTAAGATGACAAAGGCGCCTTTCACGGGACATAGTGAGAGAGCAAGTGACTTATTGGCACTCGTACATACTGATGTATGTGGACCAATGAGCTCAACGACCAGAGGTGGTTATTAGTACTTCATTACCTTTACCGATGACTTTAGTAGATATGGTTATATCTACTTAATGAGGCATAAGTCGAATCCTTTGAAAAGTTCAAAGAATTCCAGAATGAAGTACTGAGAATCATTTAGGGAAAACAATCAAGTTTCTACGATCGGATCGTGGAGGGGAATACTTGAGCCAAGAGTTTGGTAATCATCGAAAGATTGTGGAATTGTTCCACGAGTTGACTCCCCGGGAACTCCACAATGGAACGGAGTGTCGACGGAGAAATCGCACCTTGTTGGACATGGTGCGGTCGATGATGAGCCAAAGTGATCTTAGTTATCCTTACGGGATATGCTCTTGAAAGCATTGCGCTCACACTAAATAGAGTTCCATCTAAGTCGATTGAAAAGACACCATATGAGATATGGACGGGGCAACCCCCTAGTTTGTCTTTTCTCAAAATTTGGGGATGCGAAGCTTATGTAAAACGTTTACGTCGACAAGCTCACACCCAAATCGACAAGTGCTTCTTTGTGGGATATCCTAAGGAAACTAAGGGATATTACTTTTATAATCGGGAACAAGGCAAAGTGTTTGTCGCAGACACGGTGTCTTCTTGGAGAAAGAGTTTCTTTCAAGAAGGGTTAGTGGGAGCGGGGTGCATCTTGAAGAAGTTCAAGAAACACCGAGAAAATGTTTCGGCGACCACGGAACCACAACGGGAGGAGCAAAGTGTTGCGCCACCGGTTGTAGATACACGCCCACGGAGTGCGAAAGATCACGTCGTGCACGCAGTACAGTGCGGAACAAGTGTGATATATTGTTGTTGGACAACGATGAACCTAAGACCTATGAGGAAGCAATGGTGGGACCCGATTCCAACAAGTGGCTTGGAGCCATGAAATCCGAAATAGAATCCATGTACGACAATCAAGTTTGGAACTTGGTTGATCCACCTGATGGTGTCAAAACCATTGAGTGTAAATGGGATTTTAAGAAAAAGGCCGATATGGATGGAAATGTTCACATCTATAAGGCGCGATTGGTGGCGAAAGGTTTTAAACAGATTCAAGGAGTTGATTATGATGAAAACCTTCTCGCGTCGCAATGCTTAAATCTATTCGGATTATCCTAGCGATTGCTGCATATTTCGATTATGAGATATGGCGAGATGGATGTCAAAACGGCTTTCCTAAATGGAAACCTAGCGAGGATGTATACATGATACAACCTCGGGGTTTTGTCGATCGAGAATCGCTGGAAAGATATGCAAGCTACGAAATCCATTTATGGATTGAAGCAAGCATCTCGGAGTTGGAATATTCGTTTTGATGAAGTAATCAAAGGGTTTGGTTTCATCAAAAATGAAGAAGAGGCTGTGTTTACAAAAGGTCGGTGGGAGCGCAATTGTATTTCTAATCTTATATGTGGATGACATATTGTGATTGGAAATGATATCCCTATGCTAGAATCCGTCAAGTCTTCATTGAAAAATAGTTTTCCATGAAAGACTTAGGGGAGCGACATACATATTGGCATTCGGATCTATAGAGATAGATCCAAGAGGCTAATTGGATTAAGCCAAAGTACATACATTGACAAGGTGTTGAAAAGGTTCAACATGCATGATTCCAAGAAAGGTTTCTTGCCCATGTCACATGGCATTAATCTTAGCAAGAATCGGTGTCCTCGGACACATGATGAGCGGAATAAGATGGGTATGGTTCCATATGCTTCGGCAATTGGATCCATCATGTATGCCATGCTTTGTACACGCCCGGATGTCTCGTACGCTTTGAGTGCTACGAGCGAGATACGATCGAGATCCAGGTGAAGGTCACTGGGCGTAAAGAATATCCTTAAGTACTTGAGAAGAACTAAGGATATGTTCCTAGTCTATGGAGGTGAAGAAGAGCTCGTTGTAAGTGGTTACACCGTGCTAGCTTCCAAGCGGACAAGGATGATTATAGATCGCAATGCGGGTTCGTGTTAGCCTGAACGGAGCGCGATCAGTGGAAGAGTTCCAAGCGGGATATCATTGCTGATTCTACAACGGAGGCCGAGTACATTCTTTGCTTGGAAGCTGCAAAGGAGGCATTTGGATCAAGAAATTCGTTTGAGCTTGGTGTGATGACTAGTAGCTGGTCCAATGTCTCTCTATTGTGATAATAGTGGAGCCATTGCGCAAGCCAAGGAGCCGAGGTCACATCGAAGTCCAAACACATACTTCGGCGATATCATCTCATCCGCGAGATAGTGGACGAGAGGTGATGTCAAGATATGCAAAGTGCACACGGATCTCAACATAGCCGATCCGTGACAAAACCTCTCCCTCGGCCGAAGCATGAGGCGCACACAAACAATGGGTATTAGATACTTACATGATTGACTCTAGTGCAAGTGGGAGATTGTTAGTGATATGCCCTAGAGGCAACATGGAGATGTTGGATATCACGTCAATGTTTATGTATAAATGAATAAAGTGTTATTCGGTTCCATGAAATAGACATCTTGTATTGATCAATAAGTACGTGACTTATTTATGAGACTCTTTATGTATGAATCTATTTCTAAACGATCCCACGATCATATGTCATATTGTTGGAACAAATATGATTCTAAGATCGGCATGTTTATTGATTGATGATCATGTCTCATAGATCATGGGTATGGAGATACCAAATCAATAAACATGGACATATGTGTTGGAGAACACATTGTTGGATAGACCCACCATGAGACACTACGGGAATTAATGTGCCATTAGTTGGTCTCGGGTAGTGTTGGTACAAAGTCCTTAGACTGAGATCACCATGGATTCCAACATGTGTAGTAGCCTACTTTGGGACTACCAAACGCTATTCGTAGCTGGGTAGTTATAAAGGTAGTTTTCGGGTTTGCTATGAAACATGGAGTGGGATGTGAGTGATCAAGATGGAATTTGCCCCTCCTTTGGAGAGATATCTCTGGGCCCCTCGAGGTAATGGATTATGGAAATGCATGGCCATGCTAAGTTGATTGAGGAGTCAATCAACGGACGATAATCAATACGGTTCGAGTGAATGGTTAAGCTATTGAAGGGATGGCACACATCTTGCCTATAGCTTAAGCGGTATCGTGAGGCAAAGGGATTTGTGTACACATTACAGGTTGAGCCGATATTATTCTTGTATACTATGGTGTCAATATGTCTTGCTAGGCGCGCGTTGTGCAGTCGGTGAGTTGGACTCGAGCCGACGATCGGCTAAGTTAGACTATAGCGAAAGCGAGTATACCTGAACCTACGGGTCGCACGCTTAAGGGGATAGAATAGATATTCGAGTTGGACTCGGATACGGCTCGATCGGATAGGGATCCGATCGGATAGAGTCCTATGGGCTTACGACGTGTGGGCGGCCAACTCTATGAGATACGGATGAGATCCGATTCAAAATAGAGTCCTAATCGGCCACTAGTCCCGGTCGGCCAACTCTATATAAAGGAGGGAGGGGTGGAGAGGCTGCGACACGTCAATTGCATCGCGTGCAACAATCGAAGTCGCGAGATCAATCTCCACGGAAACCCTCCCCACTTTCGAGCCAAACCCTAGCCTTGCATCGCGTGCTAGCACACGGGTGTACGGCGTTGTCCCCCGGACGTGTGGATACCGGTAGAGCGGCTGCTACGTTGCTGTTGATCGGCTTCGGATCTTGCGCTCTGTGGAATCGGCTGCGGTCGGGCGCATCGGAGAGGCGTGAGAACGCGGCCGGACGGCTCGAATCGGGCGATTGGCGGAATCGAGTGTCTCGGAATCGGCTACACTTGTTCGGATCGGATTGCCACGATTGGCTATTCGCTGCACTCTACTCCAATCGGTAACGATCTATCGGCCCTTACTTGCAAGTGTTCTGGTTTTGCGCGGTAGAAATTTTTGTTTTCGGCTAGCGTAGCTAGCGTAGCCTCCCGTAACCCTTCGTCCTTCAACAACATACTAATAACTTAAAATAATAAAATGAGCATTTTCACATGCATTAATATTTCATACAATAGTCATAGGGAATTCTATTATTATTTCATACAATAGAATGGAAAAGATCCATTATTTCATGTGATAGGAAAATAAAACTCCTATCAATTTATATGATATAAATAGTTTTGGCTATATGCGAGAAAATATAAAAACTCTTGTGCCAAAATAAGGACATAGTTTCGCCCATCCGATGGATCGGTTATACCGGCTTGGCAACTATATATTTCTCTTCGATCTCCCTTGGGGCTTGCCTTATATGGCCCACGAAGTCAAATTGGAGAACAACTATGTAAGAGCGGATAAAACGCCGATACTAACCGGGTCGATGCAGTACGGTAAGATAGTCCACAGGTCTCTCCAAGTCGGGGTAAGTGTGTGATGAACAACTATTAAATAGGGAATTGATGTGTCATTCTCTCGGTTAGGTTTGGCACCCCTATTAAGATAGTCCGCATAGGTCTCGTTCACATATCGAAAAGGTTAGAAATATATAAATGCTATGTTACCCTTAGCCTTGCAACCTAAGGTTATTCCTCGGGTAAAGCTTGACAAACACTACACGATTGATTGTATTCGAATACGCCATATTCCCAGTCAATGGAGTTATGTCTATGGGTGAATCCAACATAATGGCATGAGCACTTTTCTTAAATGCTATCATAAAATTTGAATATCCATATTTAAGTACTTCTATGAAGGGATGGAATATAGAATTAAGCTCTTGATTAATATTCTTAAATGATCATATAAAATATTTTACAAAATAATAGGATATATCATCATGTTGGGAATATATTTATTATTCCTTTCTCTTGTGGATATACCATGCATGCTTATCTATAAAAAGTTGCATTCGGTTTGGCTTGCCGAAAAGTGCAGCATCGGTACTCACCCTTGCATAAACTATCTCCGAGGAAACCCCAAAGCAGAAGAAGAACTCCCAAGTACCCTAAAGGACTGGGAAGATGAGTACGATTTCTAGGTCGACTCTACACTCGGGCTATCCTCTGTGGAAGTGTCACGGTTTTCTTGTAGTGTATGAGTTGTACTTGAATATTAATAGTTTGTATTAATAAACGAAGTTCTTGTATCATCACTATCTCACACATAGCAGGACTCTGGGAGGTTATGTGGTATTGTGGGAGTTGACCTCTTCGAGGAGACGCCGCAAAGTAATTACACCCTTAAACTATAAAAGGGAGGGCGGAGTGCATGGCGAGGGGATCGATTCTTTTGGAAGCTAGATATAACCTCTAGAGCCCCAAGAACTCACACCATTGTACTCTGATTCATACACCACCCCAACAAAGAACACATGACGTAAGGCGATTATCCTCAGGAGGACCGAACTGTCTAAAAAGCCTTGGCTCGCATTGTCACCGAATCGATCATCGTATGCTTTCGATAGACATTCCCAACCACTCTTTCATCTCCTCGGGTAGCCCCCTTGGAGGACTGGTCAACCACCCATCGACAAGTAAGGTTCGGCTTAAGTATGGATGACATGAATCCATTTGGAGAGATGAGGAGCAGCCATAGCACTTGGCCTCGTTACGATGTGTATCTATAACCTCCCCCTTGGCTATGCATGAAGCGAAGTATATCTTGATGCCGATTATTATTCAAGGCCTAAAGCAACCTGGGTAATGACATTGATGTGTACCTAAGATCATTGGTTGAAGAGCTAAAAGCATCGTTGTGGAAGAAAGAAGGTGTCTCCGTGTGGATGAGAACAAACAAGAGCAATTTAACCTACGAGCGTTGCATTCGTAACCATCAACAATTGGCTTGCACTTAGCAACCTATCTAGGCAGTTAAAGAAGGGATACAAGGCTTTCACTCACTATATGGATGGCGAAGGTACATATCTGAAACATTATAACAAGGTTGTGTACATGGGCCATAGTTGATTTCTTGTTGCAAGCGCCTTGTCCGAGAAGAAAGGCAAACATTTTGAGCGAGAAGGCGGACCACCAGCACTAAGCCAAAACATTGTAACGGAAAAGTCATGTTTGCTATGATGAAAGATCGAAAGTAGTATTTTGAAATGGACCTAATAGTCAACCTATAGCAAGTGAAGATGGTCACATAGTGTGGAGATTATGGGAACCTAGGATACCCTCATGGTGGCTTCTCCGATTGGTAATAGGGATAGGTTACGCTTCATGATTATGTAACCGGCTATGACTTGGGTGTTACGTACCAATAAGATAAGGTAACGGCTCATAGTCATAACTTGGAAAGATTAAGGAGTCCGACATAGAATATGATAGGGTCTCCGACTTGTAAGCCCACCCTCCAAGACTATATAAGGGGGTAAGGGGCGTCCCTTGAGGGATATGCGATATACGAGATCAAGAGATCAATAAAGACACTCGGGGATCGAATCCAGAAACGGGAGTAGGGTATTACCTCACGAGAGGGCCTGAACTGTCTAAACCTCTTTTCCACTTAACCCATCGTGTTTGGTGACTTGACTGCGCCCCAATTTCTATTGACGAAACCAAGTTTCGACAGGTTGGCGCGCCCGAGTAGCAACGCGTCAAGACTTCTTCTTCATCTCGACGACAAGTGCGATGGCATCTTCATCGAGCATCGACGACTTCGCCTTCGCCTGGGCAGGCATTCCGGTTACGGTAGCCTCGACTTCGTCGCAGATAGATTTGACAAGCTCTCCTCTTCGACTCGGACTCGGACCGGTCGGAGGAGGAAACCTCTCGACGCCGTTCGGTACCAAACAACTGCCGAGATCTCACCGCAACCTTCGACTTCCGAGTTGGAACCTATCCACTTAGGAGAAGAAAACCACTCGGCGTCGTTTGGGTTACCAAACGCTTGGCGAGATCTATTGCGATCTTCCATGTCTTAGAGTTGGAACCGACCCACTCGGGAGAACCATCATCATCAAGCTGCGACCGGACCAGGAACGATCCAGACTCAACCAATCCAGGGCTCAAGGGAAGTCACCGTCATCCTCCAACCGCTCGGTGTCATGCTCATCCATGGAGCTCAATGAGTACCTCGGCTCTTTAGATTTTGATGACCTCTACGACATCTCCACGGACGAGGCCAGCGACTCCGATTTCGACAAGGACTACGAGCCAAAGTTCTTCAACATTCTCATGGCCGAGGTAGGAGACCGACTGGCCATGGCCCCAGGTGCTGCGTGAAAGAAGAACAAGCCGTGCTTGAGCAAGAGGCGCAAGCTTGCGGAGGAAAGAGAATAGGCGTAGAGAAGAAGCCGACGGGAGAGACGAGACTCCGAGGGCGGCGGGCGATCCGCCCGAGAGGCTATACTTCGACACGAGTCGACAACACCAACATCTTCCCGGACGCCTCAACGAACGCCGTTGCCACCCTCACCCTCCTCGACACGCTATCGAATGGCGGCACCGCTACGAATAACAATCTGGACAAGATCAAGAGCATCATCGCGGCGCTCTGATCGCTGCTCTCCCTCCCCTCGGCATGAAGACCAATCGATTCCATTCCATTTGAAACACTGACGGAAGCTTCGACTTCGTCGCTACGGCCGAAGGACAACGGGAGGCCCGAGCAAACCAAGACGGCCGCTTAGGTCAAGAGACCCTCGCCACGAGACAATAGGGAGGCATCAAGAACAATCGGCCGACTCTCGCAAAGAGGACATGGTTGACCACCCTTCCACGGCCAGGATCCATCGTAACTATAACTCCAACTACCGTAGCACCCGCAAAGAACCCCGCCCAGAGTGATCATGGGAAGTCCTTGCTTAGGCGCCATCGGGAGCGTGAGCGACGCTCCCATGAAGACCGAAGGAGGTAGCCCGACTACAACAGACGACGAGTGCTGCGTTCACTCGGGACCTGCGTCGAGTGGATTGGCCGAGTGGCTTCAAGCCCACAAGAATCAAGAAGTACGATGGAAAGACCGAGGCCGAGTCGTGGCTGGCGTGTTGTGTGCATGTGCCTCGCCATCCGCGCAGCGGAGGAGACGGCAAGGTCATGGCCAACTACTTGCACCGTCGCCTTCACGGCTTCGGCCCGGCGAGCTCACGAGGTTGCCAAAGGCTCGATTAGCTCATGGAGTGAGCTTCGGGACCACTTCATCGCCAATTTCTAGGGCACTTTCGAAAGACCGGGACCCACTTCAATCTCTACAACGTCATCCAGGAACCGGACAAGCCGCTAGGACTACATCCGGCACTTCTCGGAGAAGCGAAACAAGATCCCCAACATCACCGATGACATCATAATAGCCGCATTCTAGAAGGGTGTCCGTGATGAGTTTCTTGATTGGAAAATTTGGGCGTAAGCCACCAAAAATGGTAAAACAAATGTTCGAGATTGCAAACTCCTACGCGAAATCCAATGACGCGATCAAGGCCTCACGACAAGATCGACACGACAAAAGGGACGACAAAGCGGTTGGGAGCGGCCGACACATCCTAAGAAGGACAACGGGAACAAAAATCACGGCCAGAGAAAGATCACAAGCGCAAGCCCAAGGATCCGAGTCGCCACGACGTCAAACTCCCAACGCCATCCCGGGTTGCGGCCTACGACACGATCATGAACGCTAGGTACACGCATCATCCACATCACAAGCATGCGGCCAAGGATTCCTTTATCTACAGCGGTTCGCGAACAATATGCGGCACAACTACACCACAAGCCGACGATGAAGCCGACCCATCGGAAACCAAGAAGAACAACCCGACCGGCAACTCGAGCCCTTTCAAGACCTCGTGGGCGAGCTAAATCATATTTTGGGGGACCGCGGGCTTATGAGTCCAAGAGGAAGCAAAAGCTGGCGGCGAGTGAGGTCAATGCGGCACAACCCGAAGTCCCATAATATCTACGATGGTCGGAGGTGGCCATCACGTTCAACCGCCGGATCACCCACGGCCAGTGGTTCACTGGGCGGTATCCCGGTACTAGACCCGGTGGTTCAAAACATAAAGCTCAAGCGCGTCTCGTCAACGGGGCGGCACCCTCAACATTCTATTCGAGAAGGCTGAGCGAGATGCGGATCCCAAGATCCGAGTTGAAGCCGAGTTCAGCCCCCTTCCACGGAGTTATCCCGAGGCTTTCATCTACGCCACTCGGGCACATCACTCCTTCCGGTCACCTTCGGAGTTCGGGAGAACTTCGGGGACGAGAGAACATCACCTTTGAGGTGGCCGACTTCAAAGCGGCCTACCACGCAATCATCGGAAGACTGCGCTCGCCAAGTTCATGGCGATACACACAACACTTACCTCGCATGAAGATGCCCGGTCCCAACGGTAGCATTATTACCCTACACAGGCGACATCAAACATGCCTTCACACGCGATAAAGAAAAGCTGCGATATGGCCCAATCTCGTGAGAGATCACATGGCTAGGAAGAAATCCATGGCGCATCGACATCCGAAGAGGTGAAATCCCCACGAAGAAGATAGCCAAGTCGGGACTAGGCGACGCCAAAACAAAGAAAATCTGCCTTGATCCATCGATCCTTCCAAAACCGCGTAATCGGCACCGAGCTAGATCCTAAATAGGAAAGCGCGTGTCACGCCAAATTCAGACTCGAATTTCCAAAGCTATATGTGTATTAAAATCCTGTCCGGGACCACCCGGTACACATATGACAATTGTTGATATTGCGAGTTCCACGTCTTAGAAACAATACAAAAAAAGATTACAAAAGAGCACGGCGGAAAAAGAAAAAGGGCCTAAGCCTAAGCTTGACGCTAGCCACGTGGCTTCGACCACTCCACGGGCAGCTTCCAGAGTATAGGACAAAGCCTACTCCACTTCATCTTCGTCTTCAATCTCGCTCAGTTCGGTGAAGAAGCAAGGATGAGTACTTCCACGTACTCAACAAGTCACGTCGGAAGAAGAGAAGAATGAATGCGGGGAGACAAAGTTCGCTAAGGTTTGCTTTGCGCAAACGGCGGAGTTTTCCAAACAATACGAATTTTGAACACGGTCGAAACAATGGTAAATTGAGTAATTAAAACATTTGGACTCCAACACCGCATCCAACGTTATCCCCACGTTGCGACGAGGCCCAAACCATCCACCTATGCTAGTCATGTTCCAAAACTTAGGGTGTGAAAGTGTGAGACTAATCACGGAGAGCTCGGTCGATTGCCCCATTACGCGGGCATGGCTATTCGAATAGATTTACTCGATGCGAGAGGTGTACAAGCTGTACCCACAAGACACGGCCCACAACACGGTTTCCCGTGCACCGGAATACCACCGCGGTACCCCGAAAAGGGAAGCGTGATAGGACCTTTCGTATAACCCCCTCTAACCAAGCGAACCCCACCAAGGTTTCGCCCCACTCCTGGACCACGAAGTGGCAGCCCCCGAGTTTCTCGGTGAATCAGCTGACCCAATGGCCCCATACGGGCCGATCAAACTCCATCCCGCTCACCCTTGCCGATGGGTTCGTCGGCTAGGAGAGGCTACACTACGGGACTGCCTTACCCATTTCGGCTTGTGGTTTGGACGGTCATTCTCCCGAGGGTCCCGTGAACCGGTCCTTAATTGCCATGGGCGCCGCTAACCAAAACCATAGCGCCCACACCCACCATTTGTCATATTTTAGTTATTAGTCCGGTTCACCTGAATCTATAATCATTAACCCTCCGAACATAAGGTCGGAGAGATACATTAAGTGAGAAAATGACCCATTTAGTGAGCTAGTGAAACTAAGCCGAGGCTAAGCATAACCTAGTCACGAAATCTAATCACATTATTTTCTCGGGTTTGATCAAAGGGTTTGGGGTGTCAAACCTAACGCTTAAACTAAGCCTAAGGTGTGTTATTTCCCAAGAAATGACAATATAAAGAACATGCAATTTCATAGAGTAAAACGGGTGTTTTAGAAAAATGGGAGCAATATGATCAATAATATAGCATGACTTGCCTTGCTCTTCGGTTTGGGGGACTTCGCGATGACTTCAAAGTAAGCCGGATGGAGGGACTACGGGATCTACACGGCAAAACAAGCACTTCAACAAACAAAGCTAAAAGCTACTAAAACAGGGAACAAAACCATTTTTAATGGATTCTTGGCATTTTGTGAATTTAATGAAATTTGAATGGGGTAAAACGGAGGTCGGATTGAAAATATATGATTTTTAGAAGATTATTTGTGTTTTTACTAAAAGCAGGAAAATCCTTAATAATTTATTATGCAATAAATCCCAGAATTGCGCGCCGCTAGGGCGATGTCGGCCCGATGGCGTCATCGGCGCGGAGCACTGGTCCACGGGTGGACTGGGTCCAGGGCCGAGAGGAAGAGCGGCGCACCACGTGGCGCACACGGGGCGCCGACTCGGCGGCCACGCGGTGTGCCACGCGAGCCGGAGGGGACGGAGCCTATCTGCCAGGCGGATCGGACGGTCGGGAAGGGGTTCGGGCGGTGCGATCGTCGGCGGCGATAGGCGCACGGCGGCGAGCCAAGCCAAGCGCACACGGGCGGCGGCGGGGGCGGCGGGCCGCGGCTCATGTGGCGGGCCGTGTGCACTCGAGAGCGCAGCTGCACTCGGTCGAGAGGAAATAGGGAGGGTGCTCACCGTAGGTGCGGGGAGGAGTGAAGGGGACGACGACTCGGACGGTGAGGAGACAGCGGAACCACTCGGGGAAGGGGTGGCCGAGCGGCGCGGGCACCGTGACGAGGAGGGTGGAGTCGGCGGAGCTCGGAGCGTCTCGGAGCGGCGGGAAAAACACGGCCGAACCTCGGCGACAAAGTCGAAGCGGGGCGCACGGTGCGGGAAACTGACGGAGAAGAGAGAGAGGCTTGTGGAGAGTGTGGGGAGCTCGGGAAGGACGAGGAGGTGCTTAAATAGGGATGGGGAGGTCGGTGGTGGACCGGGATAAGAGCGAATTTCTCGTGGCGTGATTTGGGGAAGTAATGGCCGGGGATGGAATCCGGCCATTAGAGCGCGCGGAGAGCGGCGGCCGGGGCTTTGAATGCCTGCGGGCACGGTGGAGAGTTAAGGCGGTGGGATCCGGAGCGCGGAAAAGCAGTGCGCGAGATTCAAGCGGAGGAGCGAGGCGGAAATGGCGCCGAAACGGCGGCCGGAGTCGGGACGGCGGCCCTGACAGGTGGGCCCCGCTGTGATCGGCCGAGGGCAGAGGGCGAAGCTGGACTTGTTCGCGGCGCAAGAGTTAAACGAGTGCGACCTTACACAGTCGGCCGCGAGGGAGAGAGGGGGAAGGACGCGTAGGCGGGAAAGGACGGGCCGCGCGGGAAGGGGATTGGGTCGTCGGCTCGGGGCGGCGCGGCCATAGGAAAAAGAGCGGGGAAAGGACGGAGGAGAGAGCTGATTTTTAGGGATTTATTAATTCCGATTTTGATTTTAATTGGTTAAAATTTATTTCTTGTGCTACGAAAATTCCACTAAAAATCCTGTTAGTGTATTTTGACATGTAGAATTTAGGAAAAATCCTACCATGCCATTTCCATTTAACATTTGGGTTTTAAAATTATTTATTCTCCGATTAATTCCAACAATTTTCTTTTATGATTTTTCTTTGGATTTTTAAAAAGGAAAACACCTCGGGGTGTTACAAACCTCTTCACCTTCCTCCAAAATAATAAAGATGTTTTTGCTTGAAAACCATCGACATGCCAGGGTATTCCTAGGGAGGTGATCGAGCACTCTTTACACGTCAAAGATGACGCGAAACCTATTAAACAACGACTACACCGTTTTGCTCGGGATCGGAAAGATGCTATCAAGGAAGAACTTACAAAACTCTTAGCCCGGGTTTATCAAAGAGGTTTACCATCCCGATTGGCTAGCTAACCCGGTCTTGGTTCGGAAGAGACGGGCGATGGCGCATGTGCGTCGACTACACCGATCTCAACAAATCTTGCCCTAAGGATCCCTTCCGGACAGCCTCGTATCGACCAAGTCGTGGATTCAACGGCCGGTGCCGGCTCTTGAGTTTTTCGGGATTTGTTACTCGGGCTACCATCGGATCGGCTTGAAGGAGTCCGACCGCGCCTCAAAACAACGTTCATCACACCGTTTGGAGCTTCGCTACATCACGATGCCCATCGGCTGAAGAATGCCAGGAGCCACGTATCAGCACATGATCCGAGAGATGTTTTCGACGCAGATCGGAGAAACGTGGAAGCTTATGTCGACGATGTCGTCATCAAGACCAAGCGGAAGGAAGACGATCGTCGACTTAGAGGAAACCTTTGCAAACATATGGGCCTTCGGAATGAAGATGAACCGGAAAAATGCACCTTCGGTGTGCCGTCGGAGCAAACTACTTGGCTTCATGGTATCTCCATCGCGACATCGAAGCAAACCAAGAGAAAATCAATGCTATCTTAAACATGAAGCCCCGAGTACCTAGAAAGACGTCCGTAAGCTCACTAGTTGCATGGCGGCGCTAAGCCGATTCATTTCCGGACTCGGCGAACGAGGTATGCCTTTCTTCAAAGTTGCTTAAGAAGACCGGCGACTTCCAATGTACCACGGAAGCCCATAAAGCCTTTGAAGACTTCAAAGAGTTTCTCACGACGCCGCCTCGTCGTAACACCCCGAAAATCGAACTTATAAATCAAAACCTAAAATTCAGAATTCGCAAAAACTTTTGCATCATTGCCTTTATTTGGATCTTATTGCTTCGGATTTGCAAGTTGTAACGCCCTAAAAATCGAAGAATTTAAAACCAGAATTAAAATCTAACTTACAAAACCTTTTGCTTGTTGCTTCTGATCAAGTTTTCGCTTCTTATTTGCCGCCTTCGTTGCATAGATTTATATGTGAGCGATTCATCTCGAAGTTTGAGAAAAACCAAATGATTTGAATTTCCGCCGGGAGAAAAATCTCGGAGTTTAGGGTTGAGAATTTTAAAATAAAATAGGAAAGGGGTTGTGGATTTATTAAAACATATATATTTGGGAACAAAACGCGTTATTTTGGTGATTGTGAAATATTAATTAAAAAATAAAATGACAATAAAACATTTTAAAGGATTTATACGAAGTCTAGAAATTAATTGGAATTAAAATGGTGATTTATGGAATTTAGGAAAAGGATTAAATTAAATGTGTGAAATATATTTTTAAATAGTAAAAGTAGGTGAAAAGTTTGGAAATTTATTTTTAAACTAATATTGGGAATATTAGATTTTTAGTTTGAATTTTTAGAGTGAAAGAAAATTGAATTTGGAAATTAGAAATTAAAATCGGGAAAATGGAAAAATGCACCGCTCGTGCGTCACTAGGTGCTTGACGTACAGCGCCCATCGCGCCACGCACACGTGCGACACGCTGCGCACGTCGCGCGCGTCGCCCGCGCCGTGCTGGAGTCCTCACTCGCGCGCGCGCTGGCCCCTCGCCCGCACGCGCCACGCGCCAACGCGCCGCCGGACCGCGCGTCGCCGCGCTGCACGCGCCCCCGGCCCGCCTACCGCGCCGCCGCCGCGTCGCCGCCGTGCGCCATGCGCCGGTCCCCCTTCCCCGTTTTCTCCCTCTCGGCTGTGCCTATAAAGAGGGCAAAACCCTCCCAGTTTCCCCACCTCGCCGCCACAAATCCTCCCTCTCGCCCGTTCTTTCCCTTTGCCAGTCGCCGAAGCGCCCAAGCCGCCGAAGCGCGGCGCCGGCTGCCGAGTGCCATCGCCGCCGTGTGCTTGGGTGCTTTGCCGCCTCCTTGCCATCGCTGTCGCCGGTGAGTTCCCGAGCCACCGCCCCTTCGCGCTTGCGCGTCGCCGTGGCCGAAAACAGAGGAAAGAGAGAGAGCGGCGGTCGAACGGGTAGGGAGAGAGGAATAGGAAAAAGGGGAAAAGAAAAGAAAAAGATAGGAAAAAAATAAAAGAAAAAGAAAAGAAATAGGAAGAAGAAAAAAAGGAAAAATATGGAAACATTGTGGAAAATTAGGAAGAATATTTAGAAAATATTTGGGAAAATATTTGGGCAAAAATATATTGTTTTCTCATGTATTTTGCTCTGCGAATTCGAAAATCAAAATCAGATTTTCGAAATTTCGTTTTCGCGTTGTTTTAATCCGGAGTTTGTCTATTTCTTTTCCGCTATTAAAAATATGTTTGTTTTGGTGCTCGGACCTCCAAAACATTGAGCACAAATTCTTTTGGTTAGCGCTTTTAAATTTATTTCCTTAAATAAATTCGATCGATGCTTTGCGAAAACCCTAAAATCCCAAACTCGTTTTTAACTCGGATTTTATCCAAAAACTCTCGTCCGAACTCGGGTATAATTTTAGGCCAAATGTTTGGAGTCATTTTTATAGATTTTATCCAAAAACTCTTGTCCGAACTCGGGTAGAATTTTAGGCCAAACGTTTGGAGTCATTTTATGGTTCTTTTCGATCCCGGTATTATAGTGAATTCTGATCTAATTCAATTGATTTTTCGCACGTACGGATAGCAAGCAAGGAGCAGCTCTCACTACGTTGAAGACCCCGGCCAACAAGTGTGCGAGCAAGGCAAGTCAACACTTCCCTTTGAACATATCGATCGTACTTTGCGAAATGATGTTGATTTTAATTACAAATTGCATGCTATATACTTTGCCTTGATGTTGATTACCATTAGAATTATTCTTTGTAACCTTCGATGTGTGATATGACCGGAGGCTAACTTCTGTAAAATGCTTAGCCCTGCTTATATTAGGTTCGCATACTCATGATTTTATAAAGAAGCTTCGTGCTTGGGCAACTATCTTTGGGAAGGTAGTTGGAATACGACATGTGGAGACATGAGCGCCACATTGCCTTGATGATGATGAAATTAGTTTTGATGAAAAACAAAAGTACAAAACGAATGTTTTGGACTAGGGCGGATGGATGGATTTGGGTGGATTCTGGGAAAGGCTAGTACAGCCCTGGTCAATTAAGGACCGAGCCATGAGACTTATGACTGGAACGAGCTAGTACGGTCGTACTTCTCGAATGGGTATAGACCTAGCGGAGTAGATAGCCGAGCGGAGGCGGATCCCTACATAGTGGTTCTTGAGTGAAGAGGTGGTTCAGTTATTGAGATAAGGCGTGGCCTAAGTGTTGAATAATGAATGAGAATGTTGTGAAGTTTTTCCCTTATCCAGAGCACCAGAACTCCTCTCACCGCTAGGAATGGACGACTACGGCGCAAGAGGATTTAAGTACATGGAGTGGAGTACGCAAAGCAAAGTTATCGAAAGGCTTTGCCGTGACCATCCCATATGAAGGGATGAAAGCTCATTCAATGAGTAGTCGCGAGTACGGTAAAGTGTACATCCACCTGCAAAGGTGAGTCAATCAATCTATTTGAATAGCCGTGCTCGCGGTTAATGAGCAACGTGACAAGTTTCTCCCGTGGCTAGACTCAGAAATTTTAAAATGATGGGATGGGAATTGCATAATGATTTTGTGTGCTGGTGGACTCAACTTCTCAAAATGCGAGAGGGGTGGACTCCCCAGAAAACCATGACGAACCTGAGGCGGGAAGCCATCCTTGGAAATCACGATAGATGGTAGACAGAACCGTCGCCGTTTTAATATACTCTGAAACTAAAACTTGACTTGGCTAGACAATAGGTTTGTGAAATGATTTGTAAAAATTGGCTTTGTGCAAATGAACCATAGCCATCCTTTGAATGACCCTATCATGTGCATCGTGCGTGTCGACTTGCCGAGTACGTTGGGTACTCACCCTTGCTATACGCACAAACCTCAGATGAAGGAAACGAAGAACTGGAGGACCACTATGCTTACTGCCAGGTGAGCGATGGAGGAGAAGGCGTCTACTAGGTCTTAGTCCCGGTTGTTGCCTCGTGGAAATCGACATGCCGTTGCCTTAGTCTACTATCTTATCTAATCTCGATTTTGGTTGTATCCGGACCGAGTAGGTCCGCTTGTAATGATATTGCCTTCGAGCCTATTATTGTAATAATTTTGATGTAAGACTATTCATGCACTTTGCACCTGGTAATTCAGAACTGTATTCGTGGGTACCAAACTACTCGATCCAGTGATATGGTACTATGAACACGAATGATTCCCGTCCTCAAAAAGGGGGTCGACACCGTCCTAGCCTCACCTCAGCCTCAGGAACCCCTGTTGCTCTATGTCTTAACGACTCACCAGGTTGTCAGCACAGTTCTCGTCGTTGAGCGTGAGGAAGAAGGACGAGCCCAGAAGATTCAAAGGCCAATCTACTTTGTTAGCGAGGTGCTGGCAGGAGCCAAAATCCGCTACCCCCAGGTACAAAAATTATTATATGGTGTTCTGATAACCGCGAGGAAGTTAGCACACTATTTTCAGGCGCACTCGGTCACCGTCGTTACCTCCTTTCCACTCGACGATGTCATTCATAACCGGGAGGCTACTGGGCGCATCGCGAAGTGGGCTCTGGAACTAATGCCGTTGGACTTAACCTTCAAGGCGGGGACGTCTGTAAAATCCCAAGTCCTAGCAGACTTCCTAGCCGAGTGGACCGAATGACAAGAAGATGTACCTAGGGAAGATCTACACACTGGACCATGCACTTTGACGGATCCAAGAGGATCACTAGCTTGGGAGCGGGAGTTGTGCTGATTTCCCCGATCGGGGAAAGGTTGCGTATGTCCTCCATATTCAATTTCCCGCCTCACACAATGTCGCTGAATACGAAGCTTTACTTCATGGTCTACGACTCGCCGTGTCACTCGGGATACGACGGATGATTGTGCGAGGAGATTCCCACTGGTGGTTAATCAAGTAATGAAAGACTGGGTCCTGTCTAAATGAAACTATGGAGGCCTATCGACAAGAAGTTCGCAAACTTGAAGACAAGTTTGATGGATTGGAGTTATCCGTGTCTTGAGGCAAAACAATGAGGGCAGCAGACGAGCCGGGCACGGCTCGGGTCCAAGCGAAGCGGCTTCGACGGACGTCTTCGTAGAACACCTTTACAAGCCGACTGTTGTCGCCAAATCAACTCCTAATAAGGAAGCTACAAACCAGGTTGCCATGCTCGATGCCGACCGGAGGACTCCACTCATCAAGTTTCTATCTTAGCAAGAGCCGCCGGAAGGCGGGATGTGGCGGAACGAATCCGACGTCACTTGTCGGGGCTATGTCATGGTTGATTCTACACTATACAAGAGAAGCCCTTTCGGAGTTCTAATGAGATGTGTCACGCCCGAGGAAGGACGACAACTATTGCAAGACATCCACTCGGGCGTATGCGCGGTCATGCCGTGGCACGCACCTTGGTGGGCAAAGCTTATGGACAAGGCTTCTTCGGCTCACGGCGGTCTCCGACACCGACAAGGTGGTTCGCACGTGTGAGGGTTGCCAGTTCTTCGCTCAACAAAGCCATGTTCCAGCCCAAGAGCTACAAATGATTCCATTATCGTGGCTGTTTGCAGTGTGGGGCTTGGATATGGTCGGTCCTTTCAAGAAGGCTCCAGGAGGATTTACACATCGTTCGTCGCGATCGACAAGTTTTCCATGTGGATTGAGGCTAAGCCGGTTGCTACGATCACCGCTGACAAAGCACGAGACTTTATCCTCAACATCGTGCACCGGTTTGGTGTCCCAAACAGAATTATATCTGACAATGGGACTCAATTCACTGGAGGCGTTTTCAAGGAATTATGTGAAGATTTTGGCATCAAAATCGCTATGCATCGGTGGCGCACCTTAAAAGTAATGGGCAAGTTGAGCGCGCCAATGGCATGGTTCTTCAAGGCATCAAGGCCCGAGTGTTTGCCAGGCTAAATCCTTACGCCGACAGATGGGTTCAAGAGTTGCCTTCGGTTTTATGGTCATTACGGACTACACCCGGTCGAGCCATCGGTCAATCTCCTTTCTTCTTGGTTTACGGAGCAGGAGCGATGCGATGCTGCCGAATGAGATGGAGTATGAATCTCTTCGAGTTTGCGGCTTTAACGATGAGCGTTATGATCAAGACAGAGTTGATGACTTGACCCAACCGGAGGAGGCCCGTGAGGCAGCCTTGATCCGATCGGCAAGGTATCTTCAAGGACTTCGACGTTACCATAATCGCAATGTTCGGGCACGAGCTTTCCTCGTCGGTTATATGGTTTTGCGCAAAGTTCAGACCACCAAGGATCGTCACAAATTATCTCGATTATGGGAAGGACCCTACGTAATCGCTAAGGTGACTCGGCCGGGAGCATACCGACTAAAGTGTGAAGACGGGACCATGGTGGAGAATTCTTGGAATATTGAGCATCTTCGACGATATTATACTTGAACCTTTTCGAACTTCATGTTCTTCTCGACCGCCAACTCCAAGTAAGATGGCTTCTTGGGTTGTCGATTCGGGGCCATACATATATCAATAAAGCATGGTTTTCTTCGATAACTTGTTCATATTTAGTTTATCATTGTTTAGTGTTTTGATTCGAGTTCAATAGATAAGGACTAAGAATTTTTTGATGACCTAATCAAGCTTAGACTTGGTGACAGTCGGACGGAAATTACTTAAGAAATTTGCAATGAAGACTCGGATCAAGGCATTAACATAAATAAGCTAAATATTTATAAGTTCACATTAGAAGTTACATAATAAATCTGCAAAGTAATCAAGATCGGAAGTCCTCAACCACATCAGCAGCCACTTTCTTCGCCGATTCCTGTGTTTCATTTATGAGCTCTAGGGCTCGCTCATCTGTGGTGCCGTCCGCGAAGCCCTCTCCGACAGAGTCAACATCTATCCGAGGATAGAGTGACTTAGCTTGTACAAGAGCGAAGCTTGCACCCATGGCGGGCGTGTCGAGATATTTGCAATATATTTTTCGGGGCCGTCCCGAGCTTATTGAAGACTTCAATAGCATCCAGCGAGCATGTCCCGAGCCCATGCTTGTATAGCGGCGACAGATTGGCGTGGCTGCGTTGGCAATGTCATCCCTTACACTTTCGGCCCTTCGGACCCGCTCGGCAAAAACATCAAACTACGCTCGGGACTTGACTTTATAAGCTGCAAGAGTCACGTGATCACATAAATTTCCAAGATTTAGCAAGATGCAGAGTGCTATCTTAAAAGACTCACCTTCGAATTCTTCCGCAGAATTCGCTCATTGTTAAACTCCGGCTTAGCTTTGTCGGCTCTTGATTTCTTTAGATGGGTCTTGAGGGCATCAATTTCGACGAGTTTTTGTAATAAAAAAATTTGCTAACATCAAGATTAAGACAGATCACATACGAAGCATAGAAAGATTAAGTTGATTAAACCTACTTTCGATCGAACCTTGGAGGTCGAGGTTTTCATCTCGGAGCATAGCAATCTCTTTTCGCAAGGCGACTTCCTTAGCTAGGGCTCCTTCCCTAGTGGCCTTGAGGTCTGTTGAATGTTTTCTAGGGAATTTACATGAGGAACCACTTCTCAAGGGCGTCCGTCTTGGCCATTGACCAGCAATATATTCTTTGCACGCGAGTTGAGAATCACTTAATTGAAAGAAACCATGAGGTCATGACGAGAAGATTGATACTCACGTTTAATAGCTGGGTTGCTTCGTTGAGGCTATCCACAAGCATATCCCGTTCCTCATTTTCTTTTTGCCTGTTCAAGATAATGCCTTGCTTCAAGCCTTCGGAGTCGTGCCACTCAATTTTGATCGGAGGGATCCAATTCTCGACGCTTGTAATCCGGGGATCTCCTCCTCTTTGGCCGATTGATTTAAGGAAGATAAATAAAGATAGAAGAAAAGATATGCGAAGACAAGAGACGAAAGGCTACTCGGGCTTACCGGTGTTGGCCGAGTCCTCAACCAGGTGCACTCCATTCATCCCTCTCGATTCACGTCCACTGGTTTCTAGTTGGGACATCCGATCGATAGTCGGGAGCTCTCCCTCGACCGACCGGTTTTCGGCAAGGATTTCTGGCTAGCGATCGGGGTTCATTCACTGGGACATCTCCACTAGAAGCGGAGGCTCTCCCATAGCGATCTTTTCACTCGGGAAAGGGCCTTGAGACCCTTGTTCCGCAGGCCTTGTCTCTTCGGTTGTTGCAGCTTGACGTCGAGGCCTCGTTTTCTTTAATAGGATCTATGTCCTGGGGTTTCGTGCAAGAAAGAAGATGAAGACAATTGGAATAAAGATGGAAAGATTTTTATGAAGACAACTTTGATTATAAGATTTACCCGCTTGATCGATGAATTTTAGGAGCAGATCGGCGGATGGCTTCGGAGGGTTTATGTCGCTTGAGGAGTCTTCATCTCATCATTCGAATCGTCAATCACCAATTTCCTCTTGCTCGTTTGCACGTTGATGTCTTCACCGCTTGGCGGCCTTTTTGTTGTCGCCTCGTTTTGATCTTGGGGCCGCCGGATGGTTTTTTGGCGAGGTTGAGCAGCACATCGTCGTGATGCACCTTGTATGGCCGAGATATGATAAGAGCATTTGCACACAAGGGAGATTTTTGAGATAATCGAGAGATATATAAGTGAAGAAATTGAAGAAGTCGAGTTGGTTTACCGGAGGAGGAGGACGGCACGTGGACTATAAGGGAGAAGCGGCGTCTTGTGGCTGCGCTCAACCACGACCCCGAGAGGAGAAGATCTTGTACATATGAGTGCACAAGATCTCGTAGCTCGGGAATCGCGGTCCTCCCGATTGGGGTCCTGTTCGCCCTCGTACTCGAACGCCGGCTTGGATCTCTTTGATGGGCGCCGATGTTCTTGATGAAATGTCACGTAATTAGTTCTCCTTGGAGACCTTTCTTTTAGTTCGAGAATGTTGGCTAGGAGTTTATTCGCTTCTACCCAATCCTGGCTTTCCGGCATTGCGCTCCAGGTTAGCCCTTTGGATTGGTGGACGGTCGACAAAATCGGGCAAGCGGGTTGAGGGTTCTAAATATAGAACCGGTTTGCGTGCCGCCTTTGTTGGAGGATTTCAAGGAAAGGGAGAAGTAATCTCGCGGAGAGTCCCGCTGAGCTGGAAGCTCGCCCCCACCGACGACGCAAGGGTCATCTTTATTTGGGTGGGGCTTGACATAGAACATGCAACGGAAAAGGTTGAAATGGGGAAAGATACCAAGGAAAGCTTCACAGACATGGATGAAGATTGTGATGTGAAGGATAGAGTTGGGATTCAAGTGGTAGATTTGGAGGTCGTAGTATTCGAGAATATCACGAAAGAACTCGAAGTAGGAAGACCAAAGTTGCAATAGAAGAAAGAGGTGAAGCCGACAATCTCACCAAGTGTTTGGGGTGGGGAATTCTTCATCGGCCACGGGGCCTGCCGATGATTTCCTTGGGTGGAAGAACTCCATTCTTCACCATCTCCTGGAGGGTCGATTCTTTCACATCCGAGGTCACTCACTGCTCAAAGGGGATTTCTTTCTTTCTAGCCATGGATGCAATCGGAGAGAGGATGGATCTAGTGTGGAAGATGGGGTTTTTTTTGAGGAAATGTGGAAAGCTGGATGCGGATGGTGAGTGCGGTGGAGCTTGAATTCTGGATGGATGGATTTGAGTGAGAGCGAGTTTAGGGTTTTTGTGAAGAACCACGTGAACGGGAGCACGGAAGAGGAAATTTGGGAAGATGAAGTGGCGGGATGACCTCGATACTTCGATAAAGAATTAGGGTTTTGCTAAGTTCTCTCGTGAGTGGGCCGAGCCCATGAGAGACTTACGGCCCGGCTAAGGTGTGGCTTGACGCGTGTCCTTGGGGACTTTAGTGGATGGACTTAAGCAGATTTGCCCGGCAATATGCACGTGTCTCATTGCCCAATACCTTTAAAATCCTTTCATGCCGCGGTTTGCGTAACTTCATGAGAAGTTGGCACGATGCAATTTGGAAGGTGACTAAGAGTTAAGCTTTTCATGGTCATGTTATGATGACAGGGACTGTTTGGTTTTTAAAGAATTTGACTAAATGATTATGTCAATGCTATTTTGCCACCTTGGTGAGCTCTTTTTGATTAAGACCGATATTATGGCGGAGCTATTTAATATTTTGGTCATATTTTTGAGATAACTAAAAATTTATGTTGAGTTTAATAACTCAGTTTATTCACCCATGAGGGTTGATTGAGCTATTTGTTCGAGATGACTCGGGTAAATAAGCATGAGCTTGCCGAGTGCTTGGATTCATTACACATTATGCCTTATTTATAAGGTTATGTGTTATATGATTTTTGTGAACGCTTTCGGCTTGAGCTAGGCGTTTATGTGAGTTCTTGACTATATGCTTAGTTTATTTTTTAACTAACCACATAGTCGGGGCTACACCCTAATTAGGTGCATCGGGAGATGCACCTAGGTATCTATTTTTATTTTTGAGAATTTTTGAGATGTTTTTCAGCCCTTGGTCTTTTTATCGGATGATGAAGCACTCGGGAGACTCAGCAGAGATGATGGAACCACTCGGCAACGAAGCACTCGGCCAAGGAGTCATTTGGCTGTGCGTTATTTTGGGTCAAGGCAAAGTTATCTCGTCGACTGCGAAGGTCTCGGGGGCTACTGTGGAGATTATGGGAATCGGATACCCTCATGGCTGGTTTGTCCGATTGGTAATAGGGATAGGTTACGCTTCATGATTATGTAAACTGACTATGACTTGGGTGTTACGTTACCAATAAGATAAGGTAACGACTCATAGTCATAACTTGGTAAGATTGAGGAGTCCAACATAGAATATGATAGGGTCTCCGACTTGTAAGCCCACCCTCCAAGACTATATAAGGGGGGTAACGGGCGTCCCTTAAGGGATATGCAATATACGAGATCAAGAGATCAATAAAGACACTCGGAGGATCGAATCCCCGAAACAGGAGTAGGGTATTACCTCACGAGAGGGCCTGAACTTGTCTAAACCTCTTTATCCACTTAACCCATCGTGTTTGGTGACTTGACTGCGCCCTCAATTTCTATTGACGAAACCAAGTTTCGACACACGGCGATGTAGAAGAAGAAGTCTATTTTTTAGGAGTTACCCTATTAGACATTCTTGGACGTCCGCCACGCAATCGACGTGATGCACCTTACTAAGAACCTTTGCGTCAACGTGCTGGGCTTCCTAGGTGTATATGGGAAGTCGAAAGATACACTTCAAGCACATAATGATCTCAAGCATATGGAATAACGCGATGGCCTTTACCCGGAACCAAAGGAGAAAAGAAGTCATTACTTGAGCAAGACATATTTGAATGCTTGGAGAGCATCAAGGTACCGTTTGGATACTCCTCGAATATAAAGGGAATAACAAGTACGAAGAATGTAACACCACGAAAATCAAAACTTATAAATCGAAACCTAAAATTTTGAATTCGCGAAAACTTTCGCATCATTGCTTTCATTTGGATCTTATTGCTTCTTATTTGCAAGTCTTGTTGCGTGTTATAATCAAATAGTAGTCATTTGAACTTGGGTAGCCAATAGTGCCGTCGCATGCTAGCATCGGCCGTAGCCGACGGCATTGGCCGAGCGATGAAGCCGCCATGCCGGGCATCATCGCACGCGGCCGATAGCGTCGCCCACGGCCCGGCGTCAACGCTGCCCACGCTGCGCCGTCACGCGCGCGTACCGCACGCCCCGAGTCAACATTTCAATCACGCACGTCGCACACGCACGCCATTGTATGCACGCACGTACCGCGTGTGCGCCGGCGTCAACGCGCCGTACTGCCCCCATGCTGTAGCAACGCCACCCGGTGACAGCCGATTCCGCATGCCCGCACGCGGCCATTCGGCGCTGGCCTGCAGTATCGTGCCGATGTTGGCCACGCCGCGCCGTGCGCTCTGCGTCAACGCTCTCCGTCGCATCCGTGCCTGTGTTCGCCTCGGCCACGCCGCCGGCGCCAAGGCCGTCTCGTTGCGTGCACTATAGCCACGCCGTTCCATCGTCGGCCGATTCCGCGCGCTGTAGCCGCATGCGCCTATAAAAGAGGCCCCGGCCTCCCTCTCGCCACACCGCACCACCCTCAGCCCCCACAGCCGACGCCCCCCCTTTTGCGTTGCTGCGTCGCCAGTAAGCCGATTCCCCTTTTTTCTCTTAGGTGATTCACCTTGAGTCCACCTTCTAATGCTCTATTCACTTCCATGCTTTAGCCACAAGCTATTCTTCACGGTTTTGATTTCCAAAGCTATATTTATGTCAAAAACCTTTGATTAAGCTCTTTCAAATCTCATTTAACCCTCGGGTTATAGTTTCAACAAAATTTGGATTTTTGTATGCCTAAGACACAAAAGTATTTTCGATCTGGATATTGTCCCCCTATGTTTATATGTACTTTTGACTCGGTGTTATCCGGGTTTCAAAATAGTATAACTCTTTCTCACTCCCTTTCATTTCCAAATTCGGATTTATCAAACCTAACATTATCTAAAACCGCCTTAGAACATTAGGAAGCGCTTTATGATTTTTATTTGGCTTTTGTTGGATTTTATTGAATTCTGACCGAATTCAATCTTTTCTCTCGCACGTACGGTGAGCATCCAAGGAAGGCGTTGATTTCGCGGAAGACCCCAACCAACAAGTGTGCGAGCAAGGCATGTCATCACTCCCTTTGAACATGTTGATCCTATTTTTCGAAATGATGTTGATTTAAACTTCAAATATGCATGCTATACACGAATGAATACCTATGCTTGATATACCATGCCTTGATATTGATTGCCCTTGGAAATATTCTTTGTAACCTCGAAGTGATATAACCGGAGATATCTTCGGTAAAATCCTTAGCCATGCTTATACTAGAATCTTGCATACTCATATTTTTACAAAAAGCTATATGCTTGGGCAACTACCTTAGGGAAGGTAGTTGAGATACGGCATGTGGAGACATGAGCGTCACATTGCCTTGAACGTGATGAAAATAGTTTTGATGGAAAAATGAAAATACAAAACCAATGCTTTTTAGACTAGGACGGCTGGATGGATTTGGGTGGATTCCGGCAAAGGCAAGTACCGTCCCTAGTCAGTTAAGGACCGAGCCATGAGATAGGTGGAGAGCGAGCCAGTACAACCGTACTTCTCGAATGGGTATAGACCTAGCGGAGTAGATAGTCAAGCGGAGGCAGTATCCCTGCATAGTGGTTCTTGTGTGGAGATATGGTTCTGGTTGTTGAAATAAGGCTGCGGCCTACGTGTTGATTAATGAATGAGAATTTGGTGAGTTTTCCCTTACCCCGGGAGCGCCAAAACTCCTCTCACTGCTAGGAAAGGACAACTAGAGTGCATGAGGATTTAAGTTCATGGAGCGGGTATTGCCAAAGTGAGGTTATCGAAAAGCTTTGCCGTGACCATCGCAAGTGGTTGTGACGTAGGCTCATTTGTTGGGCAGTCGCGGAGTACGGGTAAAGTGTACATCCACTGCAGTGTGAGTAAATCAATCTATTCGAATAGCCGTGCTCGCGGTTAATGAGCAACGTGACACGACTTTCGCTTGGCTAGACTCATAAGTTTCAAAAAGATGGGTTGGTATGCATAATGATTTTGTGTGCTAGTGGACTCAACTTCTCGAACTGCGAGAAGGGGTAGACTCCCCAGAAAACCATAACGATCTGGAGGCGGGAAGCCATCCTTGGTATCACGATTGATGGTAGACAGAACCGTCACCGACTTAATATACTTTGGAACTAAAACTTGACTTGGCTAGATGATAGGTTTGTGAAATGATTTATGAAAATTGGCTTTGTGCAAATGAACCTAAGCCATCCTTTGAATGACCCTATCATGTGCATCATTCCGTGTTGGCTTGATGAGTACGTTGGGTACTCACCCTTGCTATACGCACAAACCTTCAAATGGTGGGAATGAAGAACTGGAGGACCCCTATGCCTACTGCCAGGAGGGCAAAGAAGAAGAAGGCGCCTACTAGGTCTTAGTCCCCGGTCGTTGCCTGTGGCAATCGACGAGCTGCTGCCTTCAAATTCCGCTGCCTTATCTAATTTCTGCTTTTGGTTGTATCCGGACCAGTAGGTGCTGCATGTAGTGGATATTGCCTTCGGGCCTTTTATTGTAATATATTTGTGGTGTAAGACTATTAATGCACTTTGCACCTGATAATTCAGTACTGTATTCGTGGGTACCAAACTACTCGATCCAGGGAAATGTTACTATGAACACGAATGACTCCCGTTCCTAAAACGGGGATTGACAAAGAATAAGAAGTTCACAAACCTAAAGTCTCATGACTTCCACGTGTTGATGACACAACTGCTGCCTGTTATATATCCTTCTTGATAATGTTCAGGCAACAATAACAAAGCTAGGTGCTTTCATAAGACAATTTCGTATAAGATCATTGATCCAGATAGATTAGAAGCCCATCAAAATGATGTGGTGCAAAGTCTTGTCAGCTTTGAGATGATCTTTCCACCTTCCTTCTGTTAGTGATATGCCCTAGAGGCAACATGGAGATGTTGGATATCACGTCAATGTTTATGTATTTATGAATAAAGTGTTATTCAGTTCCATGAAATAGACATCTTGTATTGATCAATAAGTACGTGACTTATTTATGAGACTCGATATGTATGAATCTATTTCTAAACGATCCCTGATCATATGTCATATTGTTGGAACAAATATGATTCTAAGATCGGCATGTTTATTGATTGATGATCATGTCTCATAGATCATGGGTATGGAGATACCAAATCAATAAACATGGACATATGTGTTGGAGAACACATTGTTGGATAGACCCACCATGAGACACTACGGGAATTAATGTGCCATTAGTTGGTCTCGGGTAGTGTTGGTACAAAGTCCTTAAACCCGAGATCACCATGGATTCCAACATGTGTAGTAGCCTACTTTGGGACTACAAAACGCTATTCCAAATGCTGGGTAGTTATAAAGGTAGTTTTCGGGTTTGCTATGAAACATGGAGTGGGATGTGAGTGATCAAGATGGAATTTGCCCCTCCTTTGGAGAGATATCTCTGGGCCCTCGAGGTAATGGATTATGGAAATGCATGGCCATGCTAAGTTGATTGAGGAGTCAATCAACGGACGGATAATCCAATACGGTTCGAGTGAATGGTTAAGCTATTGAAGGGATGGCACACATCTTGCCTATAGCTTAAGCGGTATCGTGAGGCAAAGGGATTTGTGTACACATTACGGGTTGAGCCGATATTATATTCTTGTATACTATGGTGTCAATATGTGCCGCTAGGCGCCTGTTGGGTCGGCTGAGTTGGACTCGAGCCGACGATCGGCTAAGTTAGACTATAGCCGAAACCGAGTATACCTGAACCTACGTGGTCGCACGCTTAAGGGGATAAGAACAGGCATTCGAGTTGGACTCGGATACGGCTCGATCGGATAGGGATCCGATCGGATAGAGTCCTATGGGCTTACGACGTGTGAGCGGCCAACTCTATATGAGATACGGATGAGATCCAATTCAAAATAGAGTCCTATGGGCTTACGACGTGTGAGCGGCCAACTCTATATGAGATACGGATGAGATCCAATTCAAAATAGAGTCCTATGGGCTTACGACGTGTGAGCGGCCAACTCTATATGAGATACGGATGAGATCCAATTCAAAATAGAGTCTGAGCGGCTACTAATCCCGATCGGCCAACTCTATATAAAGGAGGGAGGGTGGAGAGCTGCTGCATATCAATTGCATCGCGTGCAACAGAAGTCGCCGAGATCAATCTCCATGGAAACCCTCCCCACTTTCGAGCCAAACCCTAGCCTTGCATCGCGTGCTAGCACACGGGTGTAAGGCGTTCGTCCCCGGACGTGTGGATACCGTAGAGGCGCTGCTACGTTGCGCGCTGTTGATCGTTGTTGTCTCCGGAGTCGGCTACACTGTTCCGGATCGGATTGCCACGATTGGCTATTCCGCGCACTCTACTCAATCGGTAACGATCTATTGGCCCTTACTTGCAAGTGTTCTGGTTTGCGCGGTAGAAAATTTTTGTTTTCGGCTAGCGTAGCTTCGCGTAACCCTTCGGTGGTATCGAGCTTCTCTTGCTTAGTTCGGGTTTTAGATTGGATCTGGAACAAGTTTTGCGCACGGGTTGATTAGATCAATCGGTTTTACGGGATTTGTTGAGGAGAGTTCATGCTAATTGCGTTCCTTGATAGTGTATCGGAACGGCGTAATGTGATTACGTCAAAGCAATATCCATAGAACTCGGTTTGAGTCGGCTTCGAGATAGCGTTCCTTGATAGTGTATCGGAACGGTATAATGTGATTATGCCGAAGCTATCTCGTAGTCCGATCTTGTTTGCTGCCTCGCGCCTGCGCAAACCATCTCCCTTGATAGTGTATCGGGACGGCATAATGTGATTATGCCGATATGGTTTCCATAAGCGATTTCATAGATTGGATCTATGAATTTCGTGCGGTGTTCCGGGCGCTACCCGGAAGCCCGCGAAGGGGCGGCTTCCCCCTCGACCCCCCGCCCGCTAACCGGCTAGCGGGACCGCCGTGTGCGTACCCTCCTTATAGGTCGTCTCGATGCCGTAGCTCTGCGATAAGTAGAAAACGTTTCTACGCCTAACTTGTTTTTGCAGAGAATGCTTTGAGATGGTATGGCCCTATTGTATGTATGAGATGTATGAGATGCATGTGATGCATGTAATATTCTTTCATATGTGCAATCCTTGTAATATTCTTTCATACGTGCAATGCTTGTAATATTCTTTCACGACCTGCGAGTCGATGTAATCTTCAATTAGAGCTTCTATAGTAGTAGCTTAGTTTGAAGAAATCAAGCATCATGCACATTGGAAGATGGTGCCGAAGATGGAGATCCTCAGCGCCGACATGGAGATGGAGATCACCATGTGAAGGGGGCCATACTATTTCATTATATGCTATTCTACCTGCTTTCATATATGTGATATGTTTGTTTGATAGGATAGCATCCCTCGTAAAATTAAGTAGTAATGATGCCCTTCCAAATGTTGCACCCGTCACCGTTATGCTCGTCAATGGTGGGTCTCGCAAAGCGAGTGCCATTCTCTATCATAACACGAGGGGGTATATGTCGACATATACATGCAGGAGCATTTGGTTTACTTAACAAGGCTATCAAAACAGTTTTGGGCCTTGGGGCATAGGTTGGCGCCGGGGCATGGAGATGCCACACCAACAACAAGAGTCACATAGAGATGTGATTAGCAAGGAGTTGCTTACCGATGTTATTAATTTTCTAGCAGTGATGCCAAAGCTCACTAGAAAATTAATTAACATGTGGATCTTGACCCAATACGTAACCTAGAGGGAAGGTGAAAAATACGTAATGGGAGTCTTATGTTAAATTGTTTAACAAAAGACATAGCATAAACATTGTGCTAAACTTTGCTTTTTCTGTTGTGGAATAAATGGCGGTTAATACTGCACCCAGTACCTTTAATTTGCGATCTATTCTCGAAAAGAAAAAATTAAATGGAACAAACTTTATGGATTGGTATCGCAACTTGAGAATTGTTCTCAAGCAAGAGCGTAAAGAGTACGTTCTTGAAGTACCCTATCCTGAGGATTTGCCAAATAATGCCACTGCAACTGCACGGAGGGCTTATGAGAAGCACACTAATGATGCCCTAGATATAAGCTGTCTCATGCTTGCTACAATGTCCCCTGAGCTTCAGAAGCAATATGAGAGCAGCGATGCTCACACTATTATTCAGGGACTGCGTGGCATGTTTGAGAACCAAGCTCGGGCCGAGAGGTTCAACACCTCAAAGTCCTTGTTTGCGTGCGGAGCTTGTTGAGGGAATCCCGTCGATCCGCATGTGATAAAGATGATTGGCTACATTGAGAGTCTAGAAAACTGGTTTTTCCCTTAGCCAAGAGTTGGCTACGATGTGATTCTCCGTCGCTCCTCCGAGCTTCGAGCCATTCATATTAAATTATCACATGAACAATATGGATAGGACCTTGGCTGAATTGCATGGGATGCTAAAGACAGTGAGGAGAGTATCCAGAAAACGGTCATCATGTGATGATGATGCGAAGGCTAAGCGCAAACCACGTCAAGAAACTTTGCACCAAGAGGAAGTTAACTCCGATGAGATCGCGAGTGCCTCTAATGCAAAGAAGGGCAAGAAGGGTCGGCGGCATCGGATGCCGTTTGCTTCTATTGCAAGGAGACAGCCCTTTGGAAAAGGAACGCAAGAAGTACATGGAGGATCTCAAAAAGAAGCAAAGTACGACTTCGCTTCAGGTATTAATGTTATAGACATTAATCTTGCTACTTCACCTACCGACTCTTGGGTATTTGATACCGGATCGGTAGCTCATATTTGCAAATCGTTGGGAATGAGAAGAAGTAGAGGATTGAGAAGGGGCGAGGTGAACTGCGCGTCGGCAATGGAGCAAGCGTTGCTACGATTCTTTGTCGGCACGATACCACTTCATCTACCTTCAGGATTAGTTTTGGAATTGAATAATTGTTATTGTGTTCCAACACTATGTCAAAACGTTATTTCCGCTTCATGTTTGCAAGCGGAAGGATATGATTTTAGATCAATGAACAATGGTTGTTCAATATATCTTAGAGATATGTTCTATTTTCATGCTCCATTGGTGAATGGATTATACGTTTTGAATCTTGAAGCGTCTCCCATCTATAACATTAATACAGAAAGGCAACTCTCTAATGATATAAACCCCACATTTATCGGCATTGTCGCTTAGGCCATATAAATAAGAAACGCATGGAGAAGCTCCATAAGGATGGATTGCTTCACTCTTTTGATTTTGAATCATTTGAGACATGTGAGTCTTGTTTACTTGGTAAGATGACAAAGGCACCTTTCACGGGACATAGTGAGAGAGCAAGTGACTTGTTGGCACTCGTACATACTGATGTATGTGGACCAATGAGCTCAACGGCTAGAGGTGGTTATCAGTACTTCATTACCTTTACCGATGACTTTAGTAGATATGGTTATATCTACTTAATGAGGCATAAGTCCGAATCCTTTGAAAAGTTCAAAGAATTTCATAATGAAGTACGAATCATTTAGGAAAAACAATCAAGTTTCTACGATCGGATCGTGGTGGGGAATACTTGAGCCAAGAGTTTGGTAATCATCTGAAAGATTGTGGAATTGTTCCACAGTTGACTCCGCCAGAAACTCCACAATGGAATGGGGTGTCCGAACGGAGAAATCGCACCTTGTTGGACATGGTGCGGTACGATGATGAGCCAAAGTGATCTTCCGTTATCCTTACGGGGATATGCTCTTGAAACACTGCGCTCACACTAAATAGAGTTCCATCTAAGTCGGTTGAAAAGACACCATATGAGATATGGACAGGGCAACCCCTAGTTTGTCTTTTCTCAAAATTTGGGGATGTGAAGCTTATGTAAAACGTTTACGGTCGACAAGCTCACACCCAAATCGACAAGTGCTTCTTTGTGGGATATCCTAAGGAAACTAAGGGATATTACTTTTATAATCGGGAACAAGGCAAAGTGTTTGTCGCCCGACACGGTGTCTTCTTGGAGAAAGAGTTTCTTTCAAGAAGGGTTAGTGGGAGCAGGGTGCATCTTGAAGAAGTTCAAGAAACACCGTAAAACGTTTCAGCGACCACGTAACCACAACATGAGGAGCAAAGTGTTGCGCCACCGTTGTAGATACACCAGCCCACGGAGGTCCGAAGATCACGTCGTGCACTCCGCAGTGCACACAGTGTGGAACAATGTGATATATTGTTGTTGGACAACGATGAACCTAAGACCTATGAGGAAGCGATGGTGGGACCCGATTCCAACAAGTGGCTTGGAGCCATGAAATCCGAAATAGAATCCATGTACGACAATCAAGTTTGGAACTTGGTTGATCCACTGATGGTGTCAAAACCATTGAGTGTAAATGGGTTTTTAAGAAAAGGCCGATATGGATGGAAATGTTCACATCTATAAGGCGCGATTGGTGGCGAAAGGTTTTAAACAGATTCAAAGAGTTGATTATGATGAAACCTTCTCGCCCGTCGCAATGCTTAAATCTATTCGGATTATCCTAGCGATTGCTGCATATTTCGACTATGAGATATGGCGAGATGGATGTCAAAACGGCTTTCCTAAATGGAAACCTAAGCGAGGATGTATACATGATACAACCTCGGGGTTTTGTCGATCCAGAATCGCTGGAAAGATATGCAAGCTACGAAATCCATTTATGGATTGAAGCAAGCATCTCGGAGTTGGAATATTCGTTTTGATGAAGTAATCAAAGGGTTTGGTTTCATCAAAAACGAAGAATAGGCCTGTGTTTACAAAAAGGTCAAGTGGGAGTGCAATTGTATTTCTAATCTTATATGTGGATGACATATTACGATTGGAAATGATATCCCTATGCTAGAATCCGTCAAGTCTTCATTGAAAAATAGTTTTTCCATGAAAGACTTAGGGAGGCAACATATATATTAGCATTCGGATCTATAGAGATAGATCCAAGAGGCTAATTGGATTAAGCCAAAGTACATACATTGACAAGGTGTTGAAAAAGGTTTAACATGCATGATTCCAAGAAAGGTTTCTTGCCCATGTCACATGGCATTAATCTTAGCAAGAATCGGTGTCCTCGAGACACATGATGAGCGGAATAAGATGGGTATGGTTCCATATGCTTCGGCAATTGGATCCATCATGTATGCCATGCTTTGTACACGCCCGGATGTCTCGTACGCTTTGAGTGCTACGAGCAGATACATCGATCCAGGTGAAGGTCACTGGATCTGCCAGTAAAGAATATCCTTAAGTACTTGAGAAGAACTAAGGATATGTTCCTAGTCTATGGAGGTGAAGAAGAGCTCGTTGTAAGTGGTTACACCGATGCTAGCTTCCAAACAGACAAGGATGATTATAGATCGCAATCGGGTTCGTGTTCCGCCCGAACGGAGGCGCGATCAGTGGAAGAGTTCCAAGCAGGATCGTTGCGATTCTACGACGGAGGCCGAGTACATTGCTTGCTTGAAGCACATACTTCGGCGATATCATCTCATCCGCGAGATTGTGGACAGAGGTGATGTCAAGATATGCAAAGTGCACACGGATCTCAACATAGCCGATCCGCCATTGACAAAACCTCTCCCTCGGCCGAAGCATGAGGCGCACACAAGAGCAATGGGTATTAGATACTTACATGATTGACTCTAGTGCAAGTGGGAGATTGTTAGTGATATGCCCTAGAGGCAACATGGAGATGTTGGATATCACGTCAATGTTTATGTATTTATGAATAAAGTGTTATTCGGTTCCATGAAATAGACATCTTGTATTGATCAATAAGTACGTGACTTATTTATGAGACTCGATATGTATGAATCTATTTCTAAACGATCCTCGATCATATGTCATATTGTTGGAACAAATATGATTCTAAGATCGGCATGTTTATTGATTGATGATCATGTCTCATAGATCATGGGTATGGAGATACCAAATCAATAAACATGGACATATGTGTTGGAGAACACATTGTTGGATAGACCCACCATGAGACACTACAGGGAATTAATGTGCCATTAGTTGGTCTCGGGTAGTGTTGGTACAAAGTCCTTAAACCTGAGATCACCATGGATTCCAACATGTGTAGTAGCCTACTTTGGGACTACAAAACGCTATTCGTAATCTGGGTAGTTATAAAGGTAGTTTTCGGGTTTGCTATGAAACATGGAGTGGGATGTGAGTGATCAAGATGGAATTTGCCCCTCCTTTGGAGAGATATCTCTCGGGCCCCTCGAGGTAATGGATTATGGAAATGCATGGCCATGCTAAGTTGATTGAGGAGTCAATCAACAGACGGATAATCCAATACGGTTCGAGTGAATGGTTAAGCTATTGAAGGGATGGCACACATCTTGCCTATAGCTTAAGCGGTATCGTGAGGCAAAGGGATTTGTGTACACATTACAGGTTCAGAGCCGATATTATATTCTTGTATACTATGGTGTCAATATGTGCTGCTAGGCGCCGCTGTTGACAGGTCGGCTGAGTTGGACTCGAGCCGACGATCGGCTAAGTTAGACTATAGCCGAAACCGAGTATACCTGAACCTACAGGGTCGCACGCTTAAGGGGATAAGAACAGGCATTCGAGTTGGACTCGGATACGGCTCGATCGGATAGGGATCCGATCGGATAGAGTCCTATGGGCTTACGACGTGTGGGCGGCCAACTCTATATGAGATACGGATGAGATCCAATTCAAAATAGAGTCCTATGGGCTTACGACGTGTGAGCGGCCAACTCTATATGAGATACGGATGAGATCCAATTCAAAATAGAGTCCTATGGGCTTACGACGTGTGAGCGGCCAACTCTATATGAGATACGGATGAGATCCAATTCAAAATAGAGTCTGAGCGGCTACTAATCCCGTCGGCCAACTCTATATAAAGGAGGAGAGGGTGGAGAGGCTGCTGCATATCAATTGCATCGCGTGCAACGAAGTCGCCGAGATCAATCTCCATGGAAACCCTCCCCACTTTCGAGCCAAACCCTAGCCTTGCATCGCGTGCTAGCACACGGGTGTAAGGCGTTCGTCCCCGGACGTGTGGATACCGGTAGAGGCGCGCTACGTTGCGCCGTTGATCGGCGTTGTCTCCGGGAGTCGGCTACACTTGTTCCAGATCGGATTGCCCCGATTGGCTATTCCTGCACTCTACTCCAATCGGTAACGATCTATTGGCCCTTACTTGCAAGTGTTCCTGGTTTGCGCGGTAGAAAATTTTTGTTTTCGGCTAGCGTAGCTTCGCGTAACCCTTCACCTTCTTCAATATAATGACATATCTTCTATGTCACCTTGTCAAAGAGATCCGTATTCTTGGTCAGTATACCTACACAACATGTTCCCTTTCGAGAGGTACATGGGCGTTCTAAAGAAGTACATTTGTAACCGTTCTCTTTCGGAGGCAAGCTTCGGCAAGGGGTATGGAACAAAGGAGGTCATTGAGTTTTGTGTAGAATTTATTGAAGACCTTTGTCCAATCGTGATGCCCGAATCAAGCCATGAGGAGCGACTATGGGAAAGGGTACTCTTGGAAGGAAAGCAATGATGACTGTAGACAATGATTTATTCCGTAAAACACATTTCTCCGTTTGCAACTATCTTCGTTGGTGGCTCCTTACATCGAGGAGCACTTGGCAGTGTTTGCTCCAAAAACATCGGTTAGTCCATTGCACGGGTTACATGCCATCACATTGATACTTTCCTACCTTGGCTGCGACAATATCTCATGGGTAACGAGACGATTGACCAACAACTTGCCTTCTTGGTGAGGGGACCATCTTGCTCAATCACGATATTCCAAGGATAAGAAATCAATGGGTATACATCTTACTCAAGAGCTCAAGACATAAAGAGCACGAACCAGAACAATGCTTTTCGTATCGATGCCATAAGATATGATGGTACAACTAGCATGTATTATAGTGGCATCGATGACATTTGGGAACTTGACTATGGACCTCGAAGGCCCTTTGTTTCGGTGCCAATGGGTTAGGCCGGCGGCGGAGGCGTAACGATTGCCGCGGTGGGATGACAACGGTTGACCTTACCAAGTTTGGATACTCGACGAACCCTTCGTCCTAGCCAATGATGTAACACAAGTTTTATACGTGAAGGATATGTCTAGCAAAGCAAAGAAGGGGAAAAGGTCCGATGAGCCAAAGCGTCACGTGGTTCTCCCAGGAAAAGGAAAATCGTTGGAGTCGAGGATAAAACTGACGAAGATTACGATCAGTTCAATGGGTTACCTCCATTCACAGTGATTGTTGACCCAAGCAATTTTAAATCGGGCATATGTGAATTATTTATGATTATTTTTGAGGCAAAAGCATGTAGGGACCCCCACGGTACCCAAATTTTATAAAATATAGAAGAGTTCATAAAAACTTACAAAGACGACAAGGGACCAAAAAAGGACTAACAAGAATGAAATTACAACGCCTGGAGCCAATGAACGATAACAACTCTATCTTCCTCTTTAATTCTATGGGATTGAAGCATAGCCTCTTCTTTGAAGTTGGTTAACCATCTACCAAAGGATACCTGAATGTCATCAAACACCCATCTATTTCTTATTTTCCAAATCTCCCAAGCGGCTATGAGGATCACTTCCATAAAAAAGGCAAACTTGTTCTTTGCTTGGTTCTTTCAATTCTTCTACAAATCTCCTGATCATCCTCCCAAATGATGCCAATCTTATCCCAACACCGTTTGGCAAAAGAGCGATCGAAGAACAGGTCGGGGACCGTCTCTTATATACCATCATTACAAACAAAGCAAAGGCTATTAGGCGAACATAAAGTGACGTCTTACTAGGGTACCTTTAGTGTAGAGCTTGTTTTACAAGATTAGCCACGCAAAGAATTTAACTCTTGGTGTAACTTTGGATTTCCAAATCCAACCAAACAAAGCCGGGATCTGAGTACCCAAAAAGGCCACTTTATATGACTTAAAAGCAATATATTTAGTTGATCCCCATCTTGAAATTCTTGTATCCAATCCTCCAAGCAAATCATGATCTTGAATGATATCTCTTAATTCTTCTAGTTCAACTGCAGCCTGCTATGAGATTGGTACATTGAAGAGATCTTCCAAAGAGTAAGCCCCCATTGTCTCCTGAATGGAAAGGTCTAGCTGTTTTGCAAAACCAGCAGGGTTTGGGAAGGATTCAAGGAGAATTTGACCTATCCAATTGTCTTTTTAGAACAAAACTAATGAGCCATCTCTCAATATACAAGAAGTAATACCAACATAGAGATCTTTGAGCTTTAGGATATCCTTCCACCAAAAGGATCCTACTAGAGCATGAGCATGGGGAACCTTGTTTGCATAATACTTGAACCAAACCAGCTGTACCCAAGGAATCTCTTCCTTAGAAAAGAATTTGTGGAGCTGTTTCATAAGCAAAGCATCATTCGAAGACAGATTTTTATTGCAAGACCTCCCTTTCTTATTAGCCTATGAACAAGAGGCCAGGCTACCGAGTTTCCTCCTTTACTTCTCTCCAAGTTTCCTCTCCAAACACTATCTTCTTACTCTATCAATACCTTCTATTACTCCTTTGTGAAGTTTGAAAGTACATAGAGCATAAGTTACAGTTGGAGTAATCACAATATTGATATATACCACTCTTTCCTAGTAAGAAATGAAATTAGTACAAGCTGAGAGCTTCCTTTCAACCTTGTCCAAAAGGGGAGCAAAATCTTTTATTATGGGCTTTGAAGTTCCAAGAGGCAACCCTAAATATGTGAAAGGAAGAGATCTCACTTGACAACCCGAGTCTTGGAAAGCACTTCTATTTTGTCGCGGGAACATTTATAGGAACCAACAAAGATTTGCTAAAATTTATTGCTAGCCCAGTGGAAGAAGCAAAAGTGTTTAAAATGGATTTGAGAAAAAAAGTTGTTTGGCATGCTTGCATTATGAGCAACGTATCATCCGCGTACTAAACTATCGGGAAGTCATTAGTGGGTTGAGCAATGGGCAAGTGCAGGATCCCTTTGTCTTTTAAGCCATTAACAATATATTGGCGAATCTCTGCTGCTAGAACAAAGAGAAGAGGAGATAAGGGGTCTCCTTGCCGAACTCCTCTTGTGCAATTAAATCTTTTCCCGAGAACTCCATTTAGCAGACAGGAGGCAGAGCCGGAGAGAGGATACTTTACATCCAACATATCCATTTCCCTAGAAAACCCAAGATCTTGAACATTTAAATAATGGCATTATGTTCCCTTGTATCAAAAGCTTTAGCAAAATCTAACTTCACAATTACTATCTCTTTCTTGGACTTCGACATTGATAAATATACTCAAAACTCCAAGCTAAGCGAGTCTTGTATTGATCTCAACCTTATGAAGCCATCTTGTTTTTTGTGGATGAAGCCTAAGATAATACTCTAATGTCGTTAGCTAACACTTTAGTCAACATCTGTACACAACAATTGAGCAAAGAGATTTGCCTATAATCAGAGGTTGTTATTGGATTATTACACTTGGGCACCAATATTATGAAGGAATCATTTATAGGCGATAAATTGACCCTACCATCATAGAAATCGAGAGAATAGTTTAAAAATATCCTCTTTGATTACATTCTAACATTTTTGGATGAACTTTCCATTGGAACCATCGGGGCGGGAGCTTTATCGGCAAGTATACTTTCAACCATCTCTTCAATTTCTTTTATCGAAAAAGGGGCTACTACGACATCAAAATTCACCTGGTGAGCACGGTTGACTAGAGAAGCTAGATCAAATTCCATCAATACCCTTCCCGTGGAGCCCATTCTGTTTTGAAACAAGCACCAAAGGTGATGCACTTTATGTTCATGATGTGAAAGCGAGACCCCATAATCATCTTTGATTTGGGTTATGAGATTCCCCGTAAGTGACAATAGCTGATGAGGACATCTCTCTACATGATACAGACATGGAGCATCAACCTCCAATACAACTACAAGGACCGATTACACGCACCGTGCCGGCGCTTAAACCATGAGGTTAATTCTTTCCTTAGCAACCATGTCAATACTTGTTTGAATGGGATGCTACGAGTTCTTGTGATATTTTGTTGCTTAGGAACATGGTGTTGGTATTTCTTACGACTACAGATAAAATCCGCAAGCGCATGGAATACCGTTGTAGCACTTCACCCAGGAAGTATTCCAAGGGATATCGAATCCAAGGAATGGTAGGGATTATCAAAGAGTTAGGTTCATCCAAGGACATCCAAGATTAGGTAGGCTAATGTATAGAGAGGATTTCTATGATTGTGGCTCTAAGAAGCGGTAATTTACTTTACTTTCTTTACTTACTTCGGCGCCGGCTTACACTCGGTCGCCAAGTGAGTCGGCCTACGACTCTACGCCGTACCCAAATGTGGAGGAATACAAAGGACGGACAAGGCTGTCACCACCGCCACCTACCTCTCATCCGTGAAGTACGAGGCAAACAAAGGTAAACTCTAGTCTAGACACCACGTCTAAACTATCGAATACTACTCTAGCCTCGCGCAAGAACACCCGTCTTCATCGGGGTCTTAGTACTAGAGCACCCAAATTAATGAATGATGATCCCGTAAGTAAATGTAGTAAAGTAAATTACTCAAAGTAAAAGTATAACAACCATAGTAAATCACGAACACTTACTTTATTAAAAAGTATCCGTTGAGGTATAAGGCCGGAGGTCGGTGCCGAGTACTCTCGGCACTCCTCCGAACTACCCCTCGGAGAAAACTCTGACATTTGGGGCACTCCTTTCGGAGCTTCCCCTAACTCATTACCCTATTTTCTAAGCACTAGAGACCTAGCACTAAGCCTTTGGAGTGAAGCTTTATTCTTCTTGGAGGTGTGTTGAAATGAAGTGGAGTACCTCCTTTTATAGCCCTCAATGGCGGTTGGAAGTCGGTTTGTAACCGCCAAACTACCATAACCGCCATTGGGAGAGGCTATAGAGTCGCCACGTGGAAGATGGGCCGGTTTGGCCTTAGTTTGGGTTCGGCCGAACCATGATCTGGGCCAAACCCTTCCAATTTTCTCTGGTGGCCGACATGTGGGTGTTGACGAGAAATCTCTCTCACGCGCTGGCCTAGGAGATCTGCGTCACTCCAGTGCAGGTCCTTCTCGGCTGCCTACAACGTGCAGGGCGTGCCAGTTGATTTGATCTGCTAATCAACAAGAAAAACAAGAGAATACACATTAAGTGTTAGGTTAGGTCCCCACGGGATCGGCTAAGAAAATCCATGAATGTATATATACTATTCTAAGCCATATTTGGGCCAAGTGACTGGAATGGATCGGCTACACCGAGACAGCATCAGCCGCTCAATCCAAATATAGTGAAGAATAACAAAATACAAATTGATAACCTAACCGATACTGGAAAGCTAACAAAGAATCGGCTAATACTCCGATGAGTCTTATGTGAAGATAATATCCCTGAATCAAACGTACAATCCGGAAATCGGTCATCGGCTGCCCAGGAAAGCCAATTTCAATGTCCGACAGAAACACGATCTTAACATAAGAGGCAGCCTAATGCAAATCTAATAATAAGCATATTAGAAGAAACATATTAGGGCAAGTAAGGCCGGCTGAAACCCCGGCACTGTCTCTAGATAATACAAATCTCAGATGAACAGATCGCTGATAGTTCTAAAGACGACTTAATAGTTTGAACCCGATGCAGCATTAAGTATGAGAAGAAACATCCGATCTGTTACAGCCGATTTATACCCCTTGAGACAGTAGATACCACATATGAAATAGCCAACCTTTAGATCTAGCCCTATTGACTGCATGTTCTTGACGAAACGAGCCAATGACAAGATAGATCTAAACATTGATCTAATTCATTGCGATGGAAGCATTAGAAACAGAGAATCATACCACTAATGACAAACATTTACCGGATTTGGGGATCGAAACGATGCAGCCCGAAGCCAAACAAAGTGCTCATCTAAAGAAAAGGTTGGCGATGCGCCGAAGATTGAATTGATCGAATGATTCTTTACACGGAGGGTCTCGGGTCCTATTTATACCTAAGATACAAATATCTGTAACAACCCCTGGACTCTATCTAAACTACTGTTTAAAACACCACATTATCCCTAGCGGGACCTATGCCGTGTTACAACTAACAATTTAACAAATCTCTAGATTACAGATACAATTGCCGTTATAGGACTCTATCCATAAGTTGCAATATCTTTTAACACGCAACTAGCAACCGATTTCGCTTTGCCATTACGAACTTAGGGACTCAATTACCAAATTTCAGTGTTAACACATGCCCCCCAAGTCCGTAATACGAAGTGTTGCGGATTTGCTTGCCTATCAAACTCTTGCTTCCCCCTTGACCTAAACCGCCTCGGCATCTCCCCAAGTGCTCTTTAAATATCCACTTCCTTCGCCGAACCGCCTACGCCTCCAACACGCACTCGGCCGTCTTCACGAACAAGCCTCCTACCCCTTCTCTCTCTCTCGCGACTTCATCGGCGCTCGTCGACCTCCCTCACGTCCTTCAGACTCATCCTCGTCCCCAAGCATCCCGATGGCTTCCGCCGCTGCATCAAGCTCCTCCATCTCACCGGCCACCACTGTCATGCCGGCCGCAACCGCTGCGTCGTCTGCCGCCGCCATTCCAGCCGCCGCCGCAACCGCCTCAGCCGCTGTTGCAACCGAGTTCCCCAAGGTACTTTCTTCCGATCCACAATTTTACCCCCAAATCTGCTTTTTCTTAAAACATTCTTGCATCAACACTGCGTTCAGTAATCTTCCCAATAGCATTTTACTTCACACTCTTATTAATTAGTACTTTTCCTGTTCTCAAATCGTAAAACACAATCATTCTTGACTAGTACTTTTCTCCATTTTCCGGACTGTAGCACCTGTCTCATCAAGTACTTATCCCCAATTCAACACAAGCAGAGAAGTACTTCCTCGGACCTATCGGCAACACAGATCCAACCGATATCATCATAGCCGAAACCAACCGCATCCCTTTTAACACCGCCAAACCATCTCTTTCCCATTGGAACGGAACATTCAAGGCGTGGCCATCCACCGATGCAGCCTGGATGAATGGTATAAAAGGGTACGATCGGCTAAGTATGCTCGTGGGAAGAGAAAACTTGCCCAATCCCTAGAATTGTCCATCACGGCATGGAGAAAGACAAGCCACTCCTATCGGCTGCGACCTACTTACGGAACGACAGGTTTAATGCCTTCATCTTCCGGCAAGGGCCGATGACCATCACATTGGCCGACGTATATATGACAACTGGATGGACATTGAATCATCGGTGACCCCAGCGTCTTGAACCGAAAAGGCCAACATCAGTTCAAAACCAAAGCTATCGGCGGGTGGAGCGGCTTTATCTCTCAAAACATGAAGGAAGGGACAGTCGGCCACCGGAATACACCGCCTTCCCGATGATGTGCGGAGAAGTTTGTGTTCGGGTCAAGCGTGGGCCGCGCAATTGGCAAATCATGGCTGAAATCTGGCCGATGGGAAAGAATTTCCACTGGGAAATATCTCCTCGGTTACTCATATCAAATGCTACATCAAGCTACCGCGAAAATAGCCGCCAACGCCCGGTCAACACCGGCGGCCTGGTGGTTCCTCCAAATGGTGGTGTTGGCCACCGAATGTAGCGTCGGCCGAGCGCGGCCGGATTCCAAAGGCTAGAACTGATTGAAGACGACGAAGGCAACCAGGTCACCACCGGGAGGTGCATGAGTTACGGCGAAGCGGCCGCGGCCCATGAAGGCTCAAAGCAATCGGCCGATGTTGGCCAAATGGTTCACGACCCTTTACGACGGGGTCCGCGACAACCGTACACAGTACTTCTACCCGGACCGGGAAATGTTCGAATTGCCGATTGACTTCAATTGGGACGACCTCAACTCAGCCGACAACTGTAACATCCGAAAATCGAAGGAGTAGAATTCGGAACGTGAAAATCGGAACTCACAAAAACCTTTTGGATTAATTGCTTCTTATCGTGTTTTTCGTTCTTACTTGCCTAGCTCGTTGCATAAGAGTTCTTTTTGAATTGCTTTGATGGGAAGTTGGATAAAAACCCTAAGTTTTGATATCCTAGGTGGGAGTAATAATTCAAAATATATAATTGGAGAAGGGTAAATACATAATTTTGTGGATTTGCAAAAGATTCTTGAAAAGAATACATTTTGGTTTAAACCCTAAGCGGTGGGAGAAAAATAATAAATATTTGGGCTTGGATGATAAAAATATTTTGAAAAGGAAATATGAAATTAGAAATTAATCAAGGACCCCAATTTGTTAATTTTAAAAGAAGAAATAAAAATATGAAAAATATATTTTGAAAAATAAAAAGTGGGGGAAAAGTTTGAAAATATAATTTCAAAATTATTTTGGGAATATTAGAATTTATTTCGAATTTTTAGGGTGAAAGGAAATGGAAATGGAAAATAGGAATTTAAAATCGGGAAAAAGCAAAAGTGCACTTGTTCATTAGCTCGGCGGTGTTCGACCAAACCGTCGGCCATGTCCGCGCGCCACGCGCCGAGCGCCGTGCCGCGCCGTGCACGGACGCCCTCGCCGCGTGCTCTCGGCGCGACACGTTCGCGCGCACGGTGCCGCCCGATGCATCGCGCCACTCCGCGGTCGCCGGTCGCCGCGACGCCGCGCTAGGCCGTCGCCATGTCGTCGCCGTCTTGCCCGCGTGAGCGCCGTGTATGCAGATCCGCATGCTCCGCCCTCGCCGCGCTCACCGTACGCACATACATCGCCTGCAGCTGCCGCACGTCGCGCACGATCTCCCCGCGACCGAGCCATGCCGGCGCGCTGCGCCATTGCTTTGCCGTCGCGTCGCCCTCGCCGTCGACCGCCTATAAGAAGCCTCCCTGCACCCGGCTCCCAACATCGAAAATACTCCCCGGTGCTCGCTCGTGCTTTCCCCCAATTTCCCCCAAGGATTAGCCACTACATTGCGCGAATTTTGGGAAAAATCGGAGCTCGGCGGAAGAACCCTAATTCGACCGCCCGTGCGCCACTCCGAAATTCGTCACCCGGCAGATTTCTTCCCGAATTAAAGGTACCATCATCATCCCCGTGCTCTAGGTATTAATTCCCCTAAGCTCCCGAGCCAAATGGTCGCCGGAAAATCGCCGGCGACGAACCCCTCGAATTCCCTGTTTCGGCCGCCGAACCACCTCGCCGTCGCCGGCCGCTGCAGTGCCTTTCCGGCCGAACCAACCCCACCGTTAGCATCCCGGGTTCGCTGAAGCTCGTAGACCCTTCACTTTAGCGGGGCTTCGCCGGATTTTGCCGCCGACGAGCGCCACCGCCGCCGAACCACCTCGCCGTCGCCAGCCCTTTCCGCCGCTCCCGGTCTCGGCCGAGTGGAGAAATGGAACCTTTGTGGTCCCAGGATGGCGTAGCACCCCTCTTTTCCCTAGCTCCGGCCCTCCCTCGCCGTCGGCACCCCCTCCCTCACCGTCGGCCGCCGGGGAAAAACAGAGCAGGGGAGAGGAAGAAAAGAAGCAGAGGAAGAAAAGAAAAGAAAGGGAAAAAGAAAAAGAAAGAAAAAAAATAAGGAAAAGAAAGAGAAATAGTAAAAGAATTAGGGTAAAGGTGAAAACATTATTTTGGAAATATTTTAGGATATAAAATAAGGTTTTTGAAATATTATTATCTAGGAATGGATATAATATTCTTTTTCCTTCCAAAAAGAAATACTTTGTGACAATAATTTCTAGATTAAATTTTTCCTTCTTATGAATTCAAGAATTGTCCGACCTCTAATTTGTTATCGAAGTTCACATGAGACCTTTTTTTAAAAAAGATTGGTTAAGCATGAATGTCATTATTCGGTCGTTAGAATTCCAAAACCCTAGCAAATATAATTGCAATATTAAAGATCAATTATTGGAGATATGGAAATTCGAAATCTAATTATTTTGGGATATCTTCAAATTTAGGAACAGAATATATATTTATTACGAGATGGTTCGCTCGGTTTAACTGGACTTCTTTCCGTTGATTCAACTATTAAAATTTACGAAGTTTGAGGTTGTGTTTGGAATCCGCTTTCGCGATCATTTTGAGATCTCTTTCTCTTCGTTGATATTGTTGGATTTTAATTGGATTCAACCCTTCTTTTCGCACGTACGGATAGCGTCCGAAGAAGTGAACGCGACTACGCGGAAGACCCCACTCAACCAGCGTGCGAGCAAGGCAAGTCTTCACACCCTTTGAACATATTGATCCCAATTGCGAAATGATGTTATTTTAAACTCTAAACATGCATGCTTTACCGAGTTACCTATACTTGTTATGCCATACCTTGCTATTGATTAGCTTTAGAATTACTCCTTGTAACTCGCGATGTGATACAAATAACCGAAGCATAACTTCGTAACCGCTTAGCCATGCTATACTTAGATTTATGCATACTCATGACTTTATGAAAAAGCTTTGTGCTTGGGCAACTACCTTAGGGAAGGTAGTTGAGATTCGGCATGTGGAGACATGAGCGCCACATGGCCATAATGAATTAAGTTTGATGAAAATTGAAAGTACTATACAAATGTTTTAGACTCGGGCGGCTGGATGATTTGGGTGGATTCCGGAAAAGGCAAGTGCCGACCCTGGTCAATTAAGGACCGAGCCATGAGATAGCCGGAAACGAGCCGGTACAACCGTACTTCTCGAATGGGTATAGACCTAGCCGACTAGATAGCCGAGCGGAGGCGTATCCTTGCATAGATGGTTCTCTATGATGTGGTTATGGGATGAGAATGAGGCTGCGGCCTTCGTTATGAATGGTGGAATTAAACTACGATAATTAAACTTGAAGATTGGAAATGTCTTCCCTTACCCCGGGTGCGCGAACTCCTCTCACCTGCTAGAAAAGGACGGCTAGAGTGCATGAGGACATAAGTTCATGGAGCGGGTACGCCAAAGTGAGGTTATCGAAAGGCTTTGCCGTGACCGTCTCATGTGTTGAGGCGTAGGCTCATTTGTTGGGCTGTCGCGGAGTACGGGTAAAGTGTACATCCTGCGGTGTGAATGAATCAATCTATTCGAATAGCCGTGCTCGCGGATATTGAGCATCGTGACAAGACTTTCGCTTGGCTAGACTTTGAACTTAAAAATACTGGGATGGGTTTGCATGATGATGATTTTATTATTTGGTGGATCAACTTCTCGAGAATACGAGAAGGGGTGGACTCCCCAGAAAATCATGACGAACCGGAGGCGGGAAGCCATCCTTGGAATCACGATGGATGGTAGACAGAACCGTCGCCGGGTTAATGAACTATGAAATTAAAACTGGATTTGTCTAGTCGATAGGCTTGTGAAAAGAATTGTGAAAGCGGCTTTTCGCAAAAACAACCCTAGCCATGTTCTTTGAATAACCTTATCATATGCATCAATTCTCGTGTTGGCTTGCCGAGTACGGTTGGTACTCACCCTTGCTATACGCACAAACCTCCCGTGATGGAGTTGAAGAGCCGAAAGATCCATACGCTTATCACCAGGAGGACGAGGGAACTGACGGCGCATATTAGACTTTAGCTCCGGTCGTTGCCTGTGGCAATGGACAAGCCGCTGCCTCTTTCCGCTGCCTTATCTAAACTCTGTTTTTTATGTTGTATTCGGACCATAAGGTCCTATGGGATGAACAATGCCTTCGGGCCTATTCATGTAATAATGGTATTGTAAGACTATTCGTGCATGCGCACTTGATTATCCGAAGACGTATTCGTGGGTACCAACTACTTGATCCAGGGAAATGGTACTATGAACACGAAAGATTCCCGCCTCAAAAACGGGGTCCACGAGTGGTATCGAGCCATGCGACCGTAGGCTAAGACCAAATGGCGCCCTACCCCTAACCGGATGGCTAAAGGGAAATATCCCTACGTAGGATCAGTTTTAAACTATTATTTCCGAAAATGCAAATATATCTTTTCTACATCTGTATTTCTTTTTACCAAATGATTATGATAGCTCCCTCCCGCTAACCCTAAGTTGCCTGTAAAGCGAGATGTCAAACCACGACGGAACACGGGAAGTCACATTCCGCGAGACGAGGGGTTCGTGGTCCAACTCCAGTCCCTACTATGGTGCTTGAGGTCCCGGAACCACCCACCTATCACACCAAAAGGCATGGCTCCGAAGAGTATCCAGCCGGGAGGCGCTGTATCCATAGAAGCCCGCATGGGAAGCGAGACATCTTACGCTTGCCATACCCGCTACCACCGAGACCTAGCGAAGCGGCTATTCGGGATGCGGCTTGCGAGGCCTTCCTTCGCCTTAATGCGGAACACCGTGCCGAACTCACAATGACAGAGTTCGTGCATCATCCTTACCGCGAAGAGGGCAACCCGGCTGCACCGTGGAGGCTACCCCCTGCTGCTACAACCCGATGGTCACGCGTCTATCGCGTTGGGCGGAGACAGACGCATTACGAGGAGGCCCCCGCCGAGATCAACGATCGCAGTCACGCCTCAATGATCGGTCATGCCACCAAGGCCGTGGAGACCGATAAGCATGCCGGCACTCAGCCGCAGCCAATGGTGCTCGGTATGAGCAACTCTCGGACCGCTACATGGCCCGAGGGAGGCTCGTAGAGCTGGAAGAGCAGCTCAGAAGAGCAAGCGGAGATCAACCGGCTAGAGGAACATGCCGCACTCGTCCGTCTACGCCGCAGTACTTCCACCGAGCCTGTACCATCACCTCCCGCCCGTGCCCGACCACTATTACCTTATGACTCCAGCAAGCTTAGATACTTTTCAAGCTATGATGGAGCAAGCTTTCATGTTGAGCACGAGCCGCACCGTACACGGTAGACCCCACTGCTACCACATCCATGGGACCCACCCCGAGCTCCGAGCCGGATCGGAGAGGGTAACCCCATCCGATCTACACCGATACGGAGTCCGAGGCGAGCCCATGGAGATCAAATGGGAGTCTAGCGACACCGACTCAATGGAGGAGGAAGTTCCCCCTCGTCGCCCGACTCACACGGAGGCCCCCTCACCCGCCGATCGCTCGCAAGAGTACGCGGCCACCGAGTCGGAAGATTCGGCGTGACTCGAGGCCACCACCTCCGAGCCGTGGGGGCTTCGGTTTGCTTCGCAACGGACCACCCACTTCCGACGCCCGGCTCTTGCGGGTGGTTGGATGACTAGGCGGAAGGACCTTCCCGGCTCGGCACTTCCTATTTCCCTTAATTAGTTGATGTAGTTGGACGATAAAATTATTATTGCTATCCGGCATGAAGGACTGTGTGTGTACATCGTGTACCCCTTATGTAATATGATGAACCCGAGCACCGCTTTGCGGTGTCTTAATTCGAATGCTTATTATTATTTCACCTTGACTGTTGATTGAAGATCATTCGAAAGAACTTGAAGAAAAATTTCCCTGTGAACTATAACCTAAACTAGTCCGATCTCTTGATTCATCTCCCTTCTTCAGATGGCACATCGCCGCAGGGCCGCAGCGACCAATGAGAACCCGCCAGAACCTAACCCCTCCACCCTGGCGGAGGTCATGGCTTTGCAGACCCAGCTACCCAAGCGATTGCTAATAATCAAGGAGGTCGAGGAGGATCGAGTCGGGAGAATTCATGAGAGCTAAGCCGCCCACTTTTTCCACGGCCGAAGAGCCTATGGATGCCGAAGATTGGCTAAGAGTGATAGAGAAGAAGTTAACCCTCGTCAGAGTCCGAGAAGCTGATAGAGTTGTCTTCGCTACTAACCAGCTGGAGGGTCCCGCGAGTGACTGGTGGGACACCTACAAGGAGACACGAGCTGAAGACGCCGGCGAGCCAACATGGGAGGAATTCACGGCTGCGTTCCGTGAGAATTTTGTGCCAGCTGCAGTGATGAGGATGAAGAAGAACGAGTTCCGCAGGCTGCGTCAAGGGAACACCTCGGTACAAGAATATCTGAACAAGTTCACCCAGCTTGCCGTTACGCCACCAAGTGACTGGCAAACGAAGAAGAAAAGATAGACAAATTCATTGAGGGACTAAATGACGAACCGAGGGGACCAATGATCGGGCGGATCACACCGGTTCCAAAGCCTCATCAACAAGGTCGTCCGACTTGAGCATGACCAAAAGGTGGTAGACAATAACCGCAAGAGGAGGCTCGCTATGGCTCGCCCATTTCAGGGAACGCCACAACGCCCCAAGGGAGCCACCCCGTCTGGATGGAAGCCAAACGTTCCGGCAACCGGACGTTCTCCCGCTTCCGACCATGTCAACAGTCGCCTACACCTCAGATTCGTACGCCCACACCAACCCTAGCTGCTCCGGGAAGAAGGAATGTGAGCTATTTTAATTGCGGAGAATTCGGGCATTACTCCAATAGCTGCCCAAAACCACGCAACGCCCGTGCGCACGGCGCCAATGCAACGCCCGTCCGAGGAACCCCACCCTGCGGCGGGGACGAGGTCATTCAGGACCCCGCTACCCAACGAGGCCGCCACCGGGTTTCGACGTGGCCAGTGAATCATGTGCGGGCGGAAGAAGCTCGGGAGGACCAGAGCGTATTGATGGGTATGTTCTCTATCAACTCGCACCGTTAAAGTTTTATTCGATTACGGAGCCTCGCATTCATTCATATCTTCCCAAGTAAGCAAACAACACCACCTACACCAAGTAGCACTTAAGAGGCCTATGTTGGTACACTCACTGGGGAGACATAACCGTACCCCATGCCTGCATTAATGTGCCCATACGGATTAGAGACGTGGTGTTTCTCTCAAACCTTATGGTGCTATCGCCCCAAACCATAGATGTCATACTCGGGATGGATTGGTTGACCAAAAATAATGGGATTATAGACTGCGTCGAAGGGAAGTCACGGTATCCACCCCATGGGGATCACCGATGAGCATAACTATGGATCAAAACCCAAAGCTATGTGAGCAAGCTGCGGGAGTGTTCACCATGCTACCCTTAGGCGGAATGCCCGTAGTACAAGAATACCCGGATGTGTTTCCCGAGGAATTACCGGAATGCCCCGGATCGCGACGTAGAGTTTATCATCGATCTAATGCCCAGTACGGCCCCCATATCCAAGAGACCTTATCGAATGCCGGCCAACGAGTTAGAGGAACTCAAGAAGCAGATAAGGGAACTACAAGAGAAGGGATTTGTACGCCCCAGCTCTTCTCCCTGGGGAGCCCCCGTACTCTTCATCAAAAAGAAGGATGGGAGTATGAGAGTGTGTGTGGACTACCGATCGCTGAATGAAGTAACTATCAAGAACAAGTACCCGCTGCCCCGGATCGATGACCTATTCGATCAACTTAAGGGTGCACAGTGTTCTCAAAGATTGATCTACGGTCAGGATATCATCGTTGAAGATTAGAGCCGGAGATATTCCTAAGACGGCGTTCTCTACACGTTACGGCTTATACGAGTTCACAGTGATGTCCTTTGGATTGACCAATGCCCCTGCATACTTTATGAATCTGATGAACAAGGTATTCATGGAATACCTGGACAAATTCGTGGTGGTGTTCATCGACGATATACTTATCTACTCCAAGAACGATGAGGAACACGCGGAGCATCTACGACTAATCTTGGAAAAGTTACGAGAGCACCACTGTATGCAAAATTCAGCAAATGTGAGTTCGGCTCAAGGAAGTCGCTTTTCTTGGCCACGTGGTTTCAGCCGGAGGAGTAGCCGTAGACCCCGCCAAGGTCGAAGCCGTTACGGGATGGAAGGCACCCAAGTCGGTGACGGAAGTTCGGAGTTTCTTGGGCTTGGCCGGTTATTACCGACGGTTTATCGAAGGGTTTTCCACCGTAGCCCGACCTATGACTCAACTTCGAAGAATGAAAAGAAGTTTGAGTGGAATGAGAAGTGCCAAAAAGCCTTCGAGTAATTAAAAGAAAAGTTAACCACCGCCCCAATCTTGACCTTACCCGACAACCGAAGGACTTCGTGATGTCGTGATGCATCCCGGCAAGGATTGGGAGGAGTGTTAATGCAGATGGGAAGGTCGTAGCGTATGCCTCGCGACGATTACGACCCCACGAAGAGAATTATCCCACACGACGACTGGAATTAGCCGCGGTTGTACACGCATTGAAGATCCGGAGACACTATCGATCGGGAACCACTTGTGATGTGTATACCGATCACAAGAGCCTAAAATATTTCTTTACTCAGCTGATCTCAATCTACGACGAGGCGATGGCTGGAGTTGATCAAGGATTACAGTCTAGGAATCCATTATCATCCCGGCAAGGCAAATGTAGTGGCCGATGCGCGAGCCGCAAAGCCCAATGCAACCACATGGGATTGGGAGGTATGGCCGCGAACTTCAAGAAGAAATGGCCGACTCAATCGCCGATTCCTCACGGAGAAGTGAACTCACTGGAAATCCAACCCCTACGAGAACTCAAATAGAGGAAGCCCAAAAAGGGAATGAGGAAACCCAGGAAATCAAGGAACGCATGGCGCCGGACGCGCTCGGGAGTTTTCGTGGATGACAAGGGAATCTGTGGTACAAGAAAAGAATCGTGTGCCGAACGAGGCGGTTTGAGAGGATTGATCTTAAAGGAAGCCCACGAATCGGCATATTCGTTACATCCGGAAGCACGAAAATGTACCAGGATTTGAAAGGAGAATACGGTGGCCCAATATGAAGAGAGATGTAGCCGAATACGTAGCCGTGTGCGATGTGTGCCAAAGGGTGAAAGCGAGCATCAACGGCCACCGCTTGCTGCAGCCACTCAAGATTCCCGAATGGAAATGGGACGAGATAGGCATGGATTTCATAGTGGGACTACCCAAAACTACGATCGGTTACGATTCCATTTGGGTAATAGTAGATCGGCTCACCAAGATCGCGATTTATACCGGTGAAAACTAACTACAACAGCGCCAAGCTAGCGGAACTATATATGAGTAGGATTGTATGTCTTCACGGTGTACCAAAGAGGATCATATCGGATCGTGGTACCCAATTCACATCTCATTTTTGGAGCAAAGTCCACGAGGCACTCGGAAGTCATCTCGCTTTCGCACCGCCTATCATCCACGACCGATGGGCGGGCGAAAGGACGAACCAAATCTTGGAGGATATCGAGAGCACGTGCATTGGATTTCACCAAGGATTGGGAGAAATGCTTGCCGTACGCCGAGTTCTCTTACAACAATAGCTATCAAGCCGGTTTGAAGATGTCGCCAAACGAAGCTCTATTTGGTCGCCGATGTCGGACCCCATTGATGTGGTCGAAACCGGTGAACGAACCGTATTCGGGCCGACATAATCGGGAGGCGAGGAAAAGGTTCGCCCGATTCGGGACCGACTACAAGCTGCTCAATCACGACAAAAGAGCTACGCGGATACTCGACGAAGAGAATTGGAATTCAAAGAGGGTGACTACGTGTATCTAAAGGTCTCACCACTACGGGGAACACAGAGGTTCAAAGTCAAGGGGAAACTCGCACCACGATACGTGGGCCCATTCCTGATAAGCGCTAGGAGGGGAGAAGTGGCTTACCAATTGGAACTGCCCGAGAATCTCTCCGATGTCCACCCAGTATTCCACGTATCGCAGCTGAAGAAATGTCTGCGGGTACCGGAAGAGCAAACCTCGTTAGAAACCATCCATGTCCACAAGTGATCTTACCTACCCGGAGCATCCAATCAAGATACTAGACGAAGCGAAAAGAAGACACGAACCAAGTCGTGGCGCATGTACAAAGTACAATGGAGCAATCACACTGAAGAAGAAGCTACCTGGGAGAGCGAAGAATTCCTGAGGACAGAACATCCACACCTATTCAGCAACCGGTAAGAAATCTCGAGGACGAGATTTATTGTTAGGGGGGTAGGTTTGTAACATCCTGAAAATCGAAGGAGTAGAATTCGGAACGTGAAAATCGGAACTCACAAAAACCTTTTGGATTAATTGCTTCTTATCGTGTTTTTCGTTCTTACTTGCCAAGCTCTGTTGCATAAGAGTTCTTTTTGAATTGCTTTGATGGGAAGTTGGATAAAAACCCTAAGTTTTGATATCCTAGGTGGGAGTAATAATTCAAAATATATAATTGGAGAAGGGTAAATACATAATTTTGTGGATTTGCAAAAGATTCTTGAAAAGAATACATTTTGGTTTAAACCCTAACGGTGGGAGAAAAATAATAAATATTTGGGCTTGGATGATAAAAATATTTTGAAAAGGAAATATGAAATTAGAAATTAATCAAGGACCCCAATTAGTTAATTTTAAAAGAAGAAATAAAAATATGAAAAATATATTTTGAAAAATAAAAAGTGGGGGAAAAGTTTGAAAATATAATTTCAAAATTATTTTGGGAATATTAGAATTTATTTCGAATTTTTAGGGTGAAAGGAAATGGAAATGGAAAATAGGAATTTAAAATCGGGAAAAAGCAAAAGTGCTGTTCATTAGCTCGCAGTGTTCGACCAAACCGTCGGCCACGTCCCGCGCGCCACGCGCCGAGCGCCGTGCCGCGCGAGCGCCGTGCCGCGCCGTGCAGCGCCCTCGCCCGCGTGCTCGCGCGCGACACGTTCTGCGCGCACGCGTGCGCGCGGTACGATCGCGCCACTCCGCGGTCGCCGAGTCGCCGGCGACGCCGCGCTAGGCCGTCGCCATGTCGTCGCCGTACTGCCCGCGTGAGCGCGTGTCTGTCATCCGCATGCTCCGCCCTCGCCGCGCTCACTGTACGCACATACATCGCTGCAGCCCGCACGTCGCGCACGATCTCCCCGCGACCGAGCCATGCCGCGACGCTGCGCCATTTTGCCGTCGCGTCGCCCTCGCCGTCGACCGCCTATAAGAAGCCTCCCGGACCCAGCTCCCAACATCGAAAATACTCCCGTGCTCGCTCGTGCTTTCCCCCAATTTCCCCCAAGGATTAGCCACTACATTGCGCGAATTTTGGGAAAAATCGGAGCTTGGCCGAAGAACCCTAATTCGACCGCCCGTGCGCCACTCCGAAATTCGTCACCCCCGGCCGATTTCTTCCCGAATTAAAGGTACCATCATCATCCCCGTGCTCTAGGTATTAATTCCCTAAGCTCCCGAGCCAAATGGTCGCCGGAAAATCGCCGGCGACGAACCCCCGAATTCCCTGTTTCGGCCGCCGAACCACCTCGCCGTCGCCAGCCCGCTGCGGTGCCTTTCCGGCCGAACCAACCCCACCGTTAGCATCCCTGGGGTTCGCTGAAGCTCGTAGACCCCTCACTTTAGCCAGGGCTTCGCCGGATTTTGCCGCCGACGAGCGCCACCGCCGCCGAACCACCTCGCCGTCGCCAGCCCTTTCCGCCGCTCCCCGGTCTCGGCCGAGTGGAGAAATGGAACCTTTGTGGTCCCAGGATGGCGTAGCACCCCTCTTTTCCCTAGCTCCGGCCCTCCCTCGCCGTCGGCACCCCCTCCCTCACCGTCGGCCGCCGGGGAAAAACAGAGCAGGGGAGAGGAAGAAAAGAAGCAGAGGAAGAAAAGAAAAGAAAGGGAAAAAGAAAAGAAAGAAAAAAAATAAGGAAAAGAAAGAGAAATAGTAAAAGAATTAGGGTAAAGGTGAAAACATTATTTTGGAAATATTTTAGGATATAAAATAAGGTTTTTGAAATATTATTATCTAGGAATGGATATAATATTCTTTTTCCTTCCAAAAAGAAATACTTTGTGACAATAATTTCTAGATTAAATTTTTCCTTCTTATGAATTCAAGAATTGTCCGACCTCTAATTTGTTATCGAAGTTCACATGAGACCTTTTTTTAAAAAAGATTGGTTAAGCATGAATGTCATTATTCGGTCGTTAGAATTCCAAAACCCTAGCAAATATAATTGCAATATTAAAGATCAATTATTCGAGATATGGAAATTCGAAATCTAATTATTTTGGGATATCTTCAAATTTAGGAACAGAATATATATTTATTACGAGATGGTTCGCTCGGTTTAACTGGACTTCTTTCCGTTGATTCAACTATTAAAATTTACGAAGTTTGAGGTTGTGTTTGGAATCCGGTTTCCGCGATCATTTTGAGATCTCTTTCTCTTCGTTGATATTGTTGGATTTTAATTGGATTCAACCCTTCTTTTCGCACGTACGGATAGCGTCCGAAGAAGTGAACGCTGACTACGCGGAAGACCCCACTCAACCAGCGTGCGAGCAAGGCAAGTCTTCACACCCTTTGAACATATTGATCCCAATTGCGAAATGATGTTATTTTAAACTCTAAACATGCATGCTTTACCGAGTTACCTATACTTGTTATGCCATACCTTGCTATTGATTAGCTTTAGAATTACTCCTTGTAACTCGCGATGTGATACAAATAACCGAAGCATAACTTGGTAAACTGCTAGCCATGCTATACTTAGATTTATGCATACTCATGACTTTATGAAAAAGCTTTGTGCTTGGGCAACTACCTTAGGGAAGGTAGTTGAGATTCGGCATGTGGAGACATGAGCGCCACATGGCCATAATGAATTAAGTTTGATGAAAATTGAAAGTACTATACAAATGTTTTAGACTGGGGCGGCTGGATGATTTGGGTGGATTCCGGAAAAGGCAAGTGCCGACCCTGGTCAATTAAGGACCGAGCCATGAGATAGCCGGAAACGAGCCGTACAACCGTACTTCTCGAATGGGTATAGACCTAGCGACTAGATAGCCGAGCGGAGGCGAGTATCCTTGCATAGATGGTTCTCTATGATGTGGTTATGGGATGAGAATGAGGCTGCGGCCTTCGTTATGAATGGTGGAATTAAACTACGTTAATTAAACTTGAAGATTGGAAATGTCTTCCCTTACCCGGGTGCGCGAGAACTCCTCTCACCGCTAGAAAAGGACGGCTAGAGTGCATGAGGACATAAGTTCATGGAGAGTGTACGCCAAAGTGAGGTTATCGAAAGGCTTTGCCGTGACCGTCTCATGTGTTGAGGCGTAGGCTCATTTGTTGGGCTGTCGCGGAGTACGGGTAAAGTGTACATCCACCTGCGGTGTGAATGAATCAATCTATTCGAATAGCCGTGCTCGCGGATATTGAGCATCGTGACAAGACTTTCGCTTGGCTAGACTTTGAACTTAAAAATCTTGGGATGGGTTTGCATGATGATGATTTTATTGGTGGATCAACTTCTCGAGAATACGAGAAGGGTGGACTCCCAGAAAATCATGACGAACCGGAGGCGGGAAGCCATCCTTGGAATCACGATGGATGGTAGACGAACCGTCGCCGGGTTAATGAACTATGAAATTAAAAGCTGGATTTGGCTAGTCGATAGGCTTGTGAAAAGAATTGTGAAAACGGCTTTTCGCAAAAACAACCCTAGCCATGTTCTTTGAATAACCTTATCATATGCATCAATTCGTGTTGGCTTGCTTGAGTACGGTTGGTACTCACCCTTGCTATACGCACAAACCTCCGTGATGGAGTTGAAGAGCCGGAAGATCCATACGCTTATCACCGGGAGGACGAGGGCGACGGCGCATATTAGACTTTAGCTCCGGTCGTTGCTCGTGGCAATGGACAAGCCGCCGCCTCTTTCCGCCGCCTTATCTAAACTCGTTTTTATGTTGTATTCGGACCATAAGGTCCGTGGGATGAACAATGCCTTCGGGCCTATTCATGTAATAATGGTATTGTAAGACTATTCGTGCATGCGCACTTGATTATCCAGTACTGTATTCGTGGGTACCAACTACTTGATCCAGGGAAATGGTACTATGAACACGAAAAATTCCCGCCTCAAAAACGGGGGTCCACACAACCCAAGGTGCAGGGAGCTGTTTGCCGCCTCCTTGTCCCCCTACATCTTGCCGACTGGGGTTCACCAAGGCCGATCAGTGGCCCGGAGCTATGAATTCTATTACCCGGTATCAGCGGCGAGGCAACTTGGTCTTGGGTAATTGCCCATCGGCTTTTTCTACGTTGATAAGATTGAAACTAGGGGGCGGTCGGCCAGGACTTGGTGATGAATCGACTGCTGAACATAGCCGGCCCTCCCCTCGGCAACGCCAACGTGATAACACTGTCGACGAGGAGAAGCACCGCTTACGACTGATGGTGGTCTGAACTTAAACACCACATCTTCCACCAATGGCCGTCTTGCTACATCGACCTTACGCCCAACGAGATCCCTCGGTATATTTCCGCTTCGACTAACAATTTTCTTCTTCCAATTCATTAGCTGAAATAGCCGATTAACGTTCATCTTTGATTTTTCAGGAGACGGAAACAGAGCGGCCGACGGTAAGCGACTCCGGACGCCCTATTGAATACAACCCGTGTGTTCTGGATGTGGGCGGTCTTGCTTCGTCGGCCATCGGCTGGGGGGCGCCCAAACTCACATCACTGCTACGAGGGCAGGTGCATCAGCCGATTGCACAGAAGAGAAGGGCGGCACCACCACCGCAGTCGTCGGCCGCGCCTGCCCCCAAGAGGGTGAAAAGGACAAAACTAGCCGCGTCAGCCAACAGCCTCCCCCCTCTGGATCCGGCCGTTGCGCAATTCCTCGACACCGTCATCGACGAGGAAGCGCCGACGGCTGTCAGGGTGGCGGCCGAACCCGGGATTCCGAGTCCTGAGTCGGTCAATGCCCCAGCCGACGCTCCGCTAGCCCCAAGTCCGTCGACAAGACATCAACCGGTAAGCTCTTACTCCAACGAGCTTGGCTTCACGATGATCACTCGCATCTGATCAGACCATTGCTCACAGGTCAAAAGATTAGCCGGTCGCACTCCTTGCCCCGCGCTATCGGTAATCGTCTTCTGCCACCTTATCTGTGGTAATCGATCCGCTTGTCTGTTAATCCTTTCTTCTGCAGCCCCCGCGGTCTCCATCGGCTGCGCCCCAGGCGTCCAGCGAGCGTACTGCGCCTATTGGGGACGGTGGTGATAGCACCGGCGAAGGGGGTCCGACGGCCATGGGCGACAATTCAGCCGAACCAACAGCTCCGACACCGACGCCGACGGTAAGCCGACTAATTTCGATGATCAACTTTGTCGACCCAACATGCCCTTGATCCTTTCTCTTTTTTCCGCAGAATGTAGCCGACCTTCTCAACTTTGATTTGTCGGAGTTCGAGGAGCCCGGTGTCACCGGCGAGGAAGCGCTTACGGCGCGGGCTGAGGTCCTGAGGACCACTTTAGCCGATATCGGCAATTGGCTGGAAGCCTCATTGGACGCGCTGGTGGTCGACAGCGGCTCAATACGCGCGCGATTCAGGGACATCCAAGATCAGTTGCCGGACGCCGTGGCCGAAGCCATCGTGCCAGCGACTTTCATGGAAGCCTATCAATTCAAGTATGAACAAGCCCGGCAGCGAATAATTGATCGCCGTGAAAGTCAAGCGCGGTCAGCCACCATCCAGCCGACAAAAGATGCCATTTAGAGCCGGAAGGCCGCCTTTGACCGCCTGAAAACAGAGCCAGTGGCCAAGCTTGAGCAACTCTGCGCCCGTCGGGACCAGTTGATAGCCGATCTCGTTCAAGTTACGAACAAAATCGACGTCCATGAGGAGTACATGGCTGGCCTACCGGCCAATATTGAAGCCGAGCGCCAAGGCATCAGGGCGGCTGTGGCGCACTTGCGCGACTTGGTGAGGAGCACCCCATCGGTGGCGGGGTCTGAGGCCGATGACGTCAGGGCCATCGGAGAGGTCGACCAAAGTAGGCGGACGGCGTTGTCGGCCATAGCAGATTTTCTGAAAAAATTAGACTGTAACTTGCCCGACCTTTCGAGGTCGGCTCACATTTCTGTACCATACTTGTCATGTTCCTGTGATGTGATCGGATAATCCGCATTACTCGTGCTTAATACCCGGCTTCGACTCGCGTGTCATAATTTATCGATTTTACGCCGCTGCGCTCGTAGATGTAATCGGCCGCGTTTGTAGATAAGATTGTCCCTCGGTTGTGTGTGGCGCCTCGACTTGTCCGAGTCGGAATCGGCCCCGACCCCGAGATCACGCCACGACCTTTAGTGTTATCCTTCGAACACCTGTCTTGTTGGCTATCGGCCGGTAATGCCCGAGCGCACTGCCGATTTGGTTTCGCGGTCTGACTCATCCGAATCTGTGCTTCAAGAACCCATGAGTCCTGGACGATAGGTATCCAGTCTTGCGCAATCGCCAGCCATTCAACGATTCCCGACGCCTTTAATGATGACCTCTTCGACTCTCGCGTCGGTAGTGACCTTTCATATTTTAAAACCACATCTTTTCTTTCTATAAATGGGCTCCTTCGGCCCCTTCCTGAATAACTCACGGCCGAAGAAGACAACCTCCAGGAGCACAATGTCCAATCCTCCAAGTTTTCGGCAAGGCTTCCCATGGCGTCCTCGAGCTCGTCGGTAAACCAGGTGATTTCCTAACTCATCTGTCCTTGCCACCTCCTCCCTTTAAGTACTCAGGAACGAACTTTTCTCGCAGCCGCCTCACCCCCTTCGGGTGATCCTAGAGATCATGAACACGCCATACGAACTGTCGATCAGCCAAGACCGCCGAGTGAGGGCCAACCTGAAACGCTTCAGGGAGTTGGAGGCTCGTCACCTGGTGGCCAGGCCTCCCATCAACCTCAGTAGCATTCCGGCTGCTGCCCCCATGGCGTCTTTGATGCTCGCACGCCTCGACCGGCTGGAAGGGAGGCAAACCCAACTTGCCAATGAACTGCTGACCACGAGCACCGACATAAGGGTCACTCGGCTGGAGTATCTGATCTTGGATGCTTTAGAGATGGAGACTGCGGAGCCTATCGAACGAGCCCTGGCGGCCATTAGGGATTATCTAGGGAACATGTAATCAAAGATGGCTTTGCGCCGATTCTGAATAAAGCTCGTTTAACGTTCCGCCGATCAGCTTGGTTTTGCAACTTCTAGCCTGATTTTTGCATTGCAGTCGGCTTGGTTTTGGAACTTCTAGTCTGATTTGTGCGTTGCAGTCGGCTTGGTTTTTCGGTTGACTTGTGTATGTGTACGCCCCCAAGTTTTGTTGATAGCTTCGGTGTCGACAAAATTTGTGAGTTCGAGTCGCTCATGCATTCTGGTCTTTCTTGTTGGGCGATCGTGAGCCAATCGTGGAGTGCTTTGGAAAAAGTGATGTGTGAAAATGCCTAAAGGTGATGTCTCGTAAGACATCAGCTATCGTAGATCGGCCGAAGTGACTATAACCGACTCACGAATTGATCCACACGCTCGGGTAATATTTCTTTAAATATTTTCCATTGAGGGCCCTTCCGAATATCTCTCCATCCAATCCTTTTAGCATGTAAGCTCCTTTAGAGACACATTTGTGGATCTTGAAAGGCCCTTCCCAATTTGGCGACCATTTGCCAAACTTGTTGTCTCTAGATCCGATCGGCAGTATAAGTTTCCAAACGAGTTCGCCCTCCTCAAAAGACTTAGGCACAACTTTTTTATTGTAATGTTTGACTACGCTTTCTTTATCTTTTGTCACTTTTTCTAAGTCCCTCATCCTAGACAAAATGAGATCCTCCGACTCGTCTACCATTAGGTGATAATAATCGTCGGCTGTGAGTTGGTCCTGTAGCTGAATGCGCCTTGAGCCGACGACACTTTCCCATGGCAGCACTGCCTCGTGTCCATAGACTAGTTTGTACGAGGGAACTTGGATTGACCCGTGGCATGCCATCCGATACGCCCACAATGACTCGGCCAATCGGGTGTGCCATTGCTTAGGATGCTCAGAGATCTTTATTTTAATCAACTTGATCAAGCTTTTGTTCGAGGCCTCGGCTTGCCCGTTGGCTTGCGCGTAATATGGCGAAGAGTTAAGTAACTTGATCCCCATGCCGTCGGCAAACTGAATAAATTCGTCTGACACAAAGATAGATCCCTGGTCGATCGTTATTGTTTGTGGAACGCCAAATCGGTAGATAATGTGTTCTTTGACGAACTCAATTGCGTCCTTGGAGTCCACTTTTCTGAGGGGGATCGCCTCCACCCATTTTGTGAAATAATCCATGGCTGCCAGGATAAATTTGTGTCCTTTGCTTGAAGGTGGATTCATCTGGCCGATCATATCGATGCCCCATCCTCTGAAGGGCATGGCTTGATGATTGGGTTCATGTCCGATGCCGGTGCTCGTTGTACCGTGTCGAACTTTGGCAGTCCTGGCACCCTTTGTAGTATTTGAAACAATCCTCCAGCATCGTCGGCCAGAAGTACCCGCCTCGGCGAAGTAGCCATTTCATTTTGTGGGCCGATTGATGTGTGCCACAGATTCCTTCGTGTACCTCACCGATGGCCACTTTAGCTTGATCGGCTCCCAAACACTTGAGTAGTACGCCGTCAATCGCCCGATAGTACAGGTCTTCATCGAGCAACACGTATCGTAGTGCCTTGTATCGTAGTTTCCTCGTGGCCGATTGAGAAGGGTTCTTGAGATAGTGATAAACGTCAAATCTCCAATCATTGGCCATGAGGGTGGCCACGCCGACGTCTACTTCTTTCAGCATCGGCCGATAGCCTGATGCCCCTTGAGCCAAGTCATTAGCCTCTGTATTCTGCTCTCTGGGGATATGCTTCAAAGTGACTATCCGAAAACCATCCATTAACTCCCGGCATTGTCGGTAATAGACCATCAACGCGTCGTTTTTGCACTCATATTCTCCTGATAATTGGCTGATGACGAGCAACAAATCTCCCATTATTTCAACTGCGTCGGCCTCCACCTCCTTGAGTAGAGTTAACCCTTTGAATACGGCTTCATACTCGGCTTGGTTATTCGTAGCGTGGGGGTCAATGGTGAAAGCAAACTCGAAGCTTGCCCCCTGGGCGAAATGAGGACTAAGCCGATGCCGCAGCCGTTGGTGCATACCGAGCCATCGAATGTCAAAGTCCAAGGCATAATTTCCGCTGAGCCGATTGAATCGTTTCTGTGTTCCATAATGAAATCGGCTATGGCTTGCCCCTTTACCGCCCTTGGTGCCTGATACCTTAGATTGAATTCTGTTAGCGCGAAGATCCATTTTCCGATTCTTCCTTTGAGCACTGGAGCCGATAGCATGTACTTGACTACATCGGCTTTGCAAGTTACCGTGCACTCATTGGACAGCAGATAGTGCCTTAACTTTGTACATGAGAAATAGGGGCATAGGCATAACTTCTCCATAGGTGAATACCTTGTCTCTGCGTCCAGCAGCTGTCGGCTGAGATAGAAAATGGCTTTCTCTTTGCCGTCGACCTCTTGGATTAGGACGGAGCCGATTGATTTGTCGTCGGCCGACAGGTACAACTTAAACGGTATTCTCTTTTGTAGAGGCATCAGAACTGGAGGAGAGCTTAGGTAATCTTTTATGTTGTCTAACGCTTTCTGCTGCTCTGCCCCCCATGTGAAGGCCTGATCGGCTTTCAGCCGAAGCAATGGTGTGAACGGCTCCATTTTTTCTGAGAGATTAGATATGAACCGTCTGACGAAGTTTATCTTTCCGATCAACGACTGAAGCTGCTTTTTATCTTTCGGGGGTTGAATTTTCTTAATAGCATTAATGCTCCTTGGTGTGACTTCAATCCCTCTTTCATGGACGAGAAACCCCAAGAATTGCCTGGCCGACACGCCGAACGCACACTTAAGCGAATTCATCTTTAAACTATATTTCCTCGTCCGTTCCAACACTTGTCTTAGATCGGCAATGTGGCCTTCTATCTCTCTTGACTTGACAACCACGTCATCAATGTATATCTCCACTAGTGAGCCGATCATATCATGGAAGATGTAAATCATAGCCCGTTGATACGTTGCCCTAGCATTCTTCAAGCCAAACGTCATTACTACCCACTCGTAAAGGCCGATTGCACCAGGGCACCCAAAAGCGGTCTTGTGGATGTCTTCTTCGGCCATGAATATCTGGTTATACCCTGCGTTGCCATCCATGAAACTGATAATCTTATGGCCTGAGGCAGCGTCGACAAGTAGATCGGCTATTGGCATTGGATACTCGTCCTTCGGGGTTGCCTTGTTCAGATCTCTGAAGTCGATGCACACTCGAAGTTTACCATTTTTCTTTAATACCGGGACAATGTTCGAGACCCATTCAGCGTATCGGCAAGGCCGAATGAATCCCGTGTCGTATAGCCGAGTGATTTTGGCTTTAATTGCGTCGTACATGTCGGCTTTAAACCTCCTGGGAGGCTGTTTGAACGGTCGATAGCCTACCTTGATTGGCAACTGATGGACCACTATCGATCGACTGAGACCGGGCATCTCGAAGTACTCCCAAGCAAAACAATCTTTATATTCTTTTAGTAATTCAATAAGTTGGGATCTACAATGAGGAGACAAATTTTTGCTAATGTACGTCGGCCTCGGCTTATCACCAGAGCCGATGTCGATTTCTTCTAACTCGTCGGCCGACGTGAAGCCTTGTCCTAACTTGCCATCGTCTTTGTCTGCGGTGGCTACGCCGAGGACGCTTGAGCCCTCCACCATGTCTTGTTCAAAGCAGCAACTGCGGCTCATCGCTTTCGATGGGCTGTATTGTTGAATTGGACACATTTAGAAAATCGGCTTGCCAGATTTTCCCAGATAAACAATCGATGCCTTCGATTTCCCAGAGTGGCAAATCGGCACTGACGACGCTAACTGACCTGTCGGCTGGAACGATCTCGATCTTGGTGCCATCCCATTGGATCAGGCTCTGGTGCATTGTAGAAGGGATGCAGCAGTTGGCGTGGATCCAGTCCCTTTCGAGCAGCAGGCTGTACGACCCCTTCCCATCGATGACAAAGAACGTTGTGGGCATAGTTTTGTTGCTGATGGTCAGTTCAACGTTGAGAACGCCTTTGGTCTTCGATGGGTTGCCGCCGAAGTCCTTGAGCACCATGTTGGTTTTTATCAGGTCTTCGGCCCCCTTTCTGAGTTTTCTGAAAGTTGCGTAGGGCATGAGGTTGACTGCAGCTCCCCCATCGACTAGCATTTTGGAGATCGGCTTGCTGTTAACGAATCCTTTAATGTACAACAGTTTCAAGTGCCGATTTTTGGTTCCTTCAGGCTTGTTGAAGATGGCCTGATCCAGCGAGATCGCCAGCTTTGCTGGGTCATCTTCGATAGTATCCGCGTCGGCTTCGGGGGCGCTGAACTCGGCCGGCAATACGAAGACCATGTTAACCGACGCAGAAACTTTGCCTTTCCCTTTGGCTGCCCTTCTGGCTTGATCGGCTGGATTCTCTCCGGCTTGTTCTTCGTCGGTTACAACGGCTTTCCGTTTGGGTACCCACTGCCTTTTGATTTTGCCCAGCCGACGGCGCTGTTCGTAGATCATTTGTTGCACCTCGTCCTCTCTTCCTTCACGCTTGAGCCGTTGAACTCTCCTCTTCTGGGTCTTCGTAAAGAGATCGGACGGGCACCATTGAGGGTTGGCCAATTCTTCATCGTCAGCCTCTCCGCCCTCGCGGTTGTCTCCATCATAGTTTTCATCGATGAAGAAATCCCGATGGATCGGACCGAGCCGATCATGGACAGGTCGCCGCCTTTGGTTTAGCTGGACGGCTCTTGGGATGAGCCGAGCTGGGCTTACAGGCGACCAGCTTCCGCGTCCATCGTCGTCACGGCGGTCGTTACATGCTGGGCAATCATCCAATGTTGGTAGCCTCATGCCGGATTCCCAGCAGTACCTGAAAAAATCGCAATGCCAATGTGGATCGGCATTGTCATGGTTTACCTTGTATCGGCGGCTCTGAGTACTCGGTTCGTGCCGATGAGGTGCTTCATCGTAAACCTCTTCATGCCGAGACCGGTATTGACGACGGTGTCGGCTTTGTTCATGGATCAGCTGTCGGCCAGCCGATCTGATGGCTGGGTGCACCATGTTAATTCGTGCGGCGTGGCATCCAGTCTGGTCGTCTTCTGCCTTGGCCCCGATCGATGTATTGGCTAAGCCGTGCGCCATTCTGTTCTGTCGATCAGCTCGCCCGGGGCCGGCATGGACCGTGTTGACCGGGAAGGGATTGCTGTCTACTTTCATCGACCGATTTGAGTCGACGAACTTTAGCTTCCCGGCCTCGATTGCTGACTGGATCTGCTGTCTGAAGACTTTGCAGTCGTTGGTGGCGTGAGATGTGGAATTATGCCACTTGCAGTACTTCTTCTTTTTCAATTCTTCGGCCGACGGGATCACATGATTTTCGGGTAATTGAATCTGTTTCTCCTTGAGCAGTAGATCAAAAATTTTGTCGGCCTTAGTGATGTCAAAGTCGTACTTTTCTTCTTTAGCCGTCTTCAGCAGCCATTGGCAGATGATGGCCTTTTTGTTCTTAGCCCATTCGGCTGCTGCAACTTTTGTTTCATCGTCGTCGGACCCGTAATCTGAATCGACGATGACCTGGGTTATGTTCTTGACGGCCTTCCTGGTGTCTTGGAAACGCTGTTCGTGCGCCGTCACTTTCTGTGCCAAGTGGGCTAGGCTATCGAAGTCCTACGCAGAGAATCGCTCTCTGATCGGTGCGATTAAACCATGGAAGGCCAGATCGGCCAGCTGAGCATCCGATAGCACCAGGCTGTAACATCGGTTTCTCATCTCCCTGAAGTGTTGGATGTAGTCTTGGACCGATTCGTTGTTTTTCTGCCTGACGCTAGTGAGGTCCGACAACTTCATCTCTTGGTTGCCGGAGTAAAAATAGCTGTGAAACTGTTTCTCAAGATCGGCCCAACTCTGGATTGAGTTGTAAGGCAACGAGGAGAACCAAGTGAAGGCCGATCATGAAAGAGAAAGGGGGAATAACCGAACTCTCAAGGGGTCTGTAGCCGATGCTTCACCGCATTGTGCCAAGAATCGGCTGACGTGCTCATAGGTAGAAACGTTGTCTTGCCCTGAGAATTTCGAGAAATCTGGGATCTTGTATCGGTTGGGTAGCGGGATCCTTTCGAAATGTTCTGGATAGGGATACCGATACATATTCCCTGAATCTTTCGGTTTGACGCCAAACTGGTCGCGCATGACGTCTGCGATTAGATCAGCCCAGGCTCGGTTGTCTTGCTGTATCGACTCATATGGGTCATACGGCACGGGTGCTTGCCGATACAGCTGTGGTGGCGTCTGAGGCCTATAATGGTGGTCTTGACGGCCCCCTTGGTACTGGTAGCGATGATCAACGGGAGGCGGCTGGGGCGCCGGTTGCGGCGTTGGTGGATCCGGGAACAACTGCCGGCCACCGGCGTTGTGCCGCCTGCCTAGATCAATCGGCTCTTGCTGCCGATTGTCATTGAACATGCTGTTGAGTTGACCCTGAGGCAACGGCTGTTGTCAGTTCAGTATAGTAACTGCTAGTCTTATGGCTGTTTCGCCTGGATTTAGCTGGCCGACTCCTCCTGGCGGGCTTGGTTGCGCTATCAGTGGAAGCGGCCGATCCTGGGTGACTAGTGTCCTGTAACCAGGAAATTGGCCATCCGCGAAATATGTGGGCCCCCGTTGCAACTGTTCGGCTACTTTGGCGTCGACCACATGAGAGATCATATTATTGAGGGTATTAACCAAGATGCTACTTTGGTTGACCAGTGCGTGGTGAACGGCCGAGTCGATTCGATCTTGCAGGGAGTATATTGCCGGATCATCTTGCACTTGGGTTGGCTCTTCTACCTTCTGTTTGCCTTTTGCGTCACCCGAGGAAGATGCATTGGTACCGTTCAGGCTGAACTTGTACTTTGGGTGCACAGCTCCAGATCTTGTTTGGGTGAAAGATTGCAAATAATTAGTCTGGAGTTCTTCCACCATCTTCTTATATTCGGCTTGCTGTTCAGCCGATAGTTGTTCCATCTTTACGGGGACAATGTTGTCCTGCATGATGCCAAGGTTCTTGGAGTCGACCATCTTGCCGGCAGAGTCTATTCGTCCGAGTCGAGCCGACAAAGACAGTCCCACTGGGCGTGCCAAGAAGCGTGTTGATGAGAAATCTCTCTCACGCGCTGGCCTGGGAGATCTGCTTGACTCCAGTGCAGGTCCTTCTCGGCTGCCTACAACATGCAGGGCGTGCCAGTTGATTTGATCTGCTAATCAACAAGAAAAACAAGAGAATACGGATTAAGTGTTAGGTTAGGTCCCCACGGGATCGGCTAAGAAAATCCATGAATGTATATATACTATTCTAAGCCATATTTGGGCCAAGTGACTGGAATGGATCGTCTACACCGAGACAGCATCAGCCGCTCAATCCAAATATAGTGAAGAATAACAAATATACAAATTGATAACCTAACCAATACTGGAAAGCTAACAAAGAATCGGCTAATACTCCGATGAGTCTTATGTGAAGATAATATTCCTGAATCAAACGTGCAATTTGGAAATTGGTCATCGGCTGCCCAGGAAAGCCAATTTCAACGTCCGACAGAAACACGATCTTAACATAAGAGGCAGTCCTAATGCAAATCTAATAATAAGCATATTAGAAGAAACATATTAGGGCAAGTAAGGCCGGCTGAAACCCCGGCACTGTCTCTAGATAATACAAATCTCAGATGAACAGATCGCTGATTGTTCTAAAGACGACTTAATAGTTCGAACCCGATGCAGCATTAAGTATGAGAAGAAACATCTGATCTGTTACAGCCGATTTATACCCCTTGAGACGGTAGATACCACATATGAAACAGCCAACCTTTAGATCTAGCCCTATTGACTGCATGTTCTTGACGAAACGAGCCAATGACAAGATAGATCTAAACATTGATCTAATTCATATGCGTTATATGATATATAACACAGTAAAATCACTGATTCTAATGTATCATTGCGATGGAAGCACTAGAAACAGAGAATCATACCACTAATGACAAACATTTACCTGGATTTGGGGATCGAAACGATGCAGCCCGAAGCCAAACAAAGTGCTCGTCTAAAGAAAAGGTTGACGATACGCCGAAGATTGAATTGACTGAATGATTCTTTACACAGAGGGTCTCGGGTCCTATTTATACCCAAGATACAAATATCTGTAACAACCCTGGACTCTATCTAAACTACTGTTTAAAACACGACATTATCCCTAGCGGGACCTATGCCGTGTTACAACTAACAATTTAATAAATCTCTAGATTACAGATACAATTGCCGTTATAGGACTCTATCCATAAGTGGCAATATCTTTTAACACGCAACTAGCAACCTAATCTTTCATTTATCTTCAAGTTTCTGCACTAGACACGGTTTCATCTCTTCCGGATTTAGAATCGGCTGCCGGCTGCTCCCATTCGATCCATCCTCAGCCGACTAGCCCTGCAGCCGATTCCTTTTCAGCCGATCCGATTTCGCTTTTCCTTTACGAACTTAGGGACACAATTACCAAATTTCAGTGTTAACAGTGGGCCCCTAAGGTTGTTCCCATATGTTTGGTCTCACTTTAAGGTAGTTTCACCCAACTTGTGGGCCCCTCTGATCCGCGAAAAGCTGACGTGGCGATCGCCGATTGGTTGGAGTTATATTTCTTTGCCACGAAAGTGGCGATCGCCGATTGGTTGGAGTTATATTTCTTTGCCACGAAAGCACACTTTTGCTTAATCTAGATACACATTCTCCTGCATAAAAATAATCACCAACACTCGTGGAAAGAGTTTAGTAAATAACCCTACCGCTACGTTGATGTGCATAGTTTGTTCGATTTATGCAGAAGTTGACGGTCGGATTTTGGGAGTTAATGATTGTCAACAAGCTCCCCCACACTTAGCTCTTTGCTCGTCCTCGAGTAAAGGTCAAGTTACTAAGGTGGATGATATATTATTGGTATGATGCTAACATACAAGTTATTCCTAGACCTACTTATAATTATGAATTTGTATGTGTCTACCATAAAATTCTAAGTATTGAAAAATAGAACAGTCTAGATATAAGCTACTATGGTTTTTTCTGCATTAAATAACTTGGGATTTTGATAAATTTTCAAAAATGAAAAACATATCTTTATTCCTCTGATGATTCTCTCATATCACTTACGGTGTTTGATTCCTCACCAGGGCAATGCTCGCCCAAAATTCTCCTACTTCTAATAAAGCTTATGTGGACCTCAAGGTAGGGAAAATCGTGTGACATATTTGCATCAAATATTTTGTAAAGTCAAATAAAAGATCCAAGAAGAAAACTAATCATGTAATCAAGATCAAACTTGTGCATATTTATGTGGATATTAAATATGGGTGGAAAATGGGAAAAGAAAAATAATTGTTTTGGTGGCTCCTTGGATTGTTTGATCCTCTTCCTACTTTATTTTAGAGAACATGGCTATGAAATATATTTTTTTGTCTTTCTTTTTTCTTTTCTTTTTTTATCATTCTACTCAAGAATATTTTTTTTTCTTTTTCATGAGCATCATGAATCTTTTTATTCTATATTTCTATAGCTCATGTCTCATTTGGCATGGGTAGGAGGATCACTAATTGATTGGAGCCTTTATTTTGTGGATGACTAAAGTGGATGCAAATTCTTGGAGTAGAAATCTACATATATATGGATGTGGATAATATGGAAATATTTTTGGCTAAACCTGTAATGTAGAGGGAGAGAAAATTTTTTTATATGATGGTTATGCACAAGACTTTGATCAATGAGAACATGGAAAGATTCTACCGAGGGTCTAAATATTTGACCAAACTCAAAATGATAGCAAGTAGCATATGTATAAGGTTTGATCATGTAATTCGACATATGCATTGGTAGGAAGAAAACATCATCGAGGAGTTAAAGTTATAGTTTTTGAATTTTTCAAAATAAAATTCCCAAGTATTTTTATGCAAGATGAAACAAAGTTGCTCATTACTAGATTATCTCTCATAGATCAATAGCACGAATAACATGCTTTTCCTAAATAATTAATTTCACAGAGTATGAGTGAAAGTCATGGAATAAAGTGTATGTAAGCCAACCAAAATGTGTCATGCTTCCAAGGTTATTTAGGCTCATGCTTATGGTGCTAGCACAATTTATTAGTATGTGAGGTACAAAAATAGGAGTCGCAAACCTGCGCAACGGGAGAACATGACGATGCACGAGACCAAATTTGGAATTGTCCCATATGAGGTCTGGCTGCGTTTTCTTGCGTCATCGTCATGCTAGAATGTGCAACGATGTGGAGGTGGTTCGAGGGATTACGCGTGTCGAAACGAGGGACACCCCCACACTTATTTTTGTACCTGCAGCTTTATTGAACACGGCACAAGTGGAGACAAGAAATAATTCTACCGGTGTGACAAACCAGAGAACTTTATTCTCTTAAAATGAAACTTACCTTGAATCCTCATGGAGACTTTGTACGTGCAAAATTCTCCACCCATGGGCCAAACAAACAAAAAGAACAAGAGCAAAAGGAATTCTTACCTTTCTTACCTGTTTTACTTATTTTTATTTTATTTTATTTTTCAATTATTTTCACCAACTTTCTTATACTCAAACAAGGCTAAACTAGAATTGACTCAACATAAACACCAGAGGATTTTGCGCCTCCTCTGTATGTTATGCATCTTTGTCATATATCCAATGCCTTGGGTTATATCCAGTTTGAATCAACTTAAAGTCCATATGCATACACCCAAGATCTAAACAAGCATTAACTCTAAGGTTCATTAAGCAAACTCGACACCATGTCTAGTTTGATTAAGGAAGACTTTTTAACCTAAACACCATACTTAATTTAAAGAGCCTATGAATGGGCGGTCCAAATTCATTCAAACCAGAGCATGTAAGAATAGATAAAGGAAACATATTATCAAGTTATATTAATGTGAAGATAAGTATGAGTATATGAATGGTGAACTTCGGGTACCTCCTGGCAGGGCTTTGTTTAATGTCAAAAGCAGGACATTTCAAACTTTTTTTTGAATTTTTTTAGCAAGGAAAGATTCAAGAACTGTCATCATCTCTAAACCAAAGTAAAATTTTGGCATGAATGAAATTTGTTATGAGATACGTACCAAACTCCCCTACACTTGGATTTTTGTGTCGCGGGACACCAAAGATCAAGTGTGTGGTGTCAAGCGTCCTTCTGAAGTTTTTACATCACCAGAAATACCAAGGTACTGCAGCTGATGTAGCTCCCATGTTCTCAGGCGTCTCATGACCATCGTTATTTTCAATCTTAACCTGAAATGGTTAATGACCAAAAATACCCAAGGGTAAACTTATCCTAAAAACATGTTCTTGCCTTCTATTAATGAAGGGAAATGATAATCCGGGCTACCTCCCGGCAGTGCTTGTTTATGGTCAAAAGCTCGACCAAGGGGAGTTCTTACAATGCAGCCACCATTGGCGATGTAGCCCCCAGCTTCACCACCAGTTGTTGATTTATCGTTGAAGTTTTAGCTGCAAGGTTAGTGCCAAAGGAGCAACCATGAAATTTGCAATGTTTATGATAAACAAATGCATCTACAACCAACCTTCTAAATAATCTTTTAGTAAGGACCTTAAGGTGGTTGTATGCGCTCGTGGCATAAAATGTGGTAGGTTCTAAAGATACCTTAAGAGAGCAAGGTTCCTCAAATTCAAGAAAAAAACTTTCATGCTCGTCTTATAGGAATTTATTGATGGGTAGGTCCTGCACATAATGCATACGAGACACGTGGTCTGCTACAGAATTCTCTACTCCCTTTTTATCTTTGATTTCAATGTCAAATTTTTGGACTAAGAGAATCCATCTTATTAGCCTAGGTTTAGTATCTTTCTTAGTGAGCGGGTATTTCAAGGCAGCATGATTAGTGTAAATTATTACCTTTAGCTCCTACTAAGTAAGATCTAAACTTATGATAGCAAAAACAACAGCCAGAAGCTCTTTTTTAGTGGTAGCATAGTTAAGCTGAGCTCATGTTAGAGTTTTTCTAGCATAGGCTATGACACTATGTTTTTTGTCCTTGGTCTAGGATTGCTCCTACAGCAAAGTCACTTGCATTGCACATTATTTCAAATGACAGCAACAAGTTGGGAGGTTGAATTATAGGAGCAGAGATGAGTGCTTATTTAAGGATATTAATGGAATGAAGACACTCATCACCGAGGTCGAAGGGAACATCCTTAGCTAAGAGGTTTGTGAGGGGTCTAGTGATTCGAGAGAAATCCTTAATGAACTTACGATAGAACGCCGCATGACCTAGGAAGCTACGGATTCCCTTGACATTGATAGGAGGTGGAAGCTTTTCGATAACATCGATTTTAGCTTTGTCCACATCTATTGCTCTTTCGGACACAAGGTGCCTAAGGACTATGCCTTCACGGACCATGAAATGCCACTTCTCCCAATTAAGTACCAGGTCCTTCTCCCTATACCTTTGTAAGACCTTATCTAAATTCTCGAGACAATGATCAAAAGTTTTTCCATAGAAGGAGAAATCGTCAATGAAAACTTCCATGATTTGCTCAATCATGTCTGAGAAAATAGACATCATGCACCTTTGGAATGATGCAGGTGTGTTACACAACCTGAAAGACATCTTGTGATAGGCATATGTTTCATAGGGCATGTGAAGGTGGTCTTACTTTGGTCATTGGGATGGATGGGGATTTGATGATAGCTGGAATACCCATCAAGGAAACAAAAGAAAGAGTGATTCGTTAACCATTCCAACATCTCATTGATGAAAGGAAGCGGGAAGTGATATTTCTTTGTTGCCTTGTTAAGATTTTGATAATCTATGCACATTCTCCACCCAGTGACAGTATGTTGCGGGATTAATTCATTTTGATAATTGGCAACGACCGTCATCAAAAGTGCATCTAGTCCCCTAAGTGGGTTTTGGTGGTTAATAACAATTTGGTTAAGGGACTAATGCGTTTAATTGAGATGTGTGCAGGAGAATTAGTCCCTAGATGCTTAGTTGTGCGGGGTTTGAGAAAGGAGAACCCTCAAACATCAATTGCAAAAAGGAGAAAAGATTCGACGACGTAATAGAGTTGTATTTTTCTCAAATCTTGAGGTTTAGGAAAAACCGTACTATTAAGAGTGGTAAAACTCATGCCATGAGATGATCTAAGTGCTCTTAGTCATAATATCCTTGAGTGAGATTTTTTGCAGCTGTTCATGAGAATTTTTCCCACGTGCTGGCCTGGGAGATCTGCTTAACTCCAGTGCAGGTCCAAAATTGGTCGCCTTTGGTGATTGAGCGGGTGTTGGTTTGATCCTGCAACCAACAAGAAACAGAAAGATAGGCATTTGATTAAGATTAGATCCTACTCGATCAGCTACGGATATCAATGAATATATAATTGCTATCCCGAAGCACGTTTAGACTAAGTGATTAGGATAGATCGGTAGCATACCGAGACAGTATACATCACTTATATCTAAAAGCACATTAGGACAATAATCATATATATTTATAGCCTAGCCGATGTCGCAGATGTAATGTAAATCGGCTAGTACTCCGACATATTTTATAAAAAGATATTAATCTAAACTAAATGCATTAAACTAGGATCAATCGGCTGTTAACGTAACTCAACAGATTGATACCGAGCTTAGCACACTTAAGTAGATTAAGATCTTAATATAAAAGGCAGCTCTAATACATTTAATAGTAATAATATATAAAAGATGATTAAAAACGGTAAGACCGGTTGAAACCCCGGCACTATCTCTAATAATAAACATTGAACCGAATAGATCTATATAATTCTAAAGGCGACTTAATAGGTCGATTAGATGTCGCATTAAGTGCCAAAAGAAGTATGAGATCTATTTAGACTAATAAGAATTCCTTGAGATGATAGATATGCCATATAATCTGAATCAACCCCTAGATATAGCTCTGTCAGCTGTTATCTTGAAGGACATGCTAGCCGATCGACAGATAGATCTAAACATTGATCTAGATTATATGTCGCATATGATAAATTAAGCAGTTTACAGCATCAAAATCAGAATATCATGATGATGGAAGCACTGGCCTTGATACCATAAGCCGCTTATAACAAGAAATTACCTTTCCTAGAGATCAAAACCGATGCAGCTCAAGAACAAAGCAAGAACTTGTCGAGAAAAAGTAAAAACAGAAAGGTTGGCGATGCACCGAAGTTGTATTGATGTGTGTTCGATTGATTACAACAAGCCCTCGGGTCTTATTTATACCCGGTTACAACAACATCCGTGTAGATCATGGTTTCTCTTATCTACTATTTACAGTACGACAATATCCCGAGATGGAGTCCCATGCCGCGTTACAAAAGAAAAATCTACAAAATATCCTATTTTGTAGATACAATTACCATTACAGGACCTTATCCATAGATGGCAATATCTTTAACGTCTTCTGGAGACCGAATCCAATAATCATCTCTAAGCTTTCCTTCCGGGATTGGCCCCACCTTCAGTCTTCAATCGGAATCATCTATCGGCTATCTTGGTCTGACTCGGACTCAGCCGACTAGCTCTGTAGCCAATTCGGACTTAGCTGATGTGGCCTTTGTTTCCTGAGATCATGCGTTTCCTCCAATTCCACTTCAATTCTTGTTTCAAACTTGGGGTTTGCTTACCAAATTTGGTCATTAACACATGCCCCCCAAGTCCGCGTCATTGATAATGTTGCGGATTTTGTGCAATCCTATCTCCAGCGTAACCCTAGGTTGAGTCTGCTTCAGCCGTTGCAAAAACCCTTTAAAAAATGTCCCTCCATGCTGAACAGACTCACGTCGTCAAACGCAATCCACAAAGACCTAGCCAGCAATCGTCCTCGAGCTCTCCGACGATTTCCTCGGCTTCCCCGCAGCATCGATTCCGCCTCTCCGACGACCTCAACTACGGTAATGGCGGCCCCTGCTGCTCCGTTAGGTTTTGCTCTTGCTGAGTTCCCCGAGGTACGCTCCCATCGGCTGAATCCTTTTCTTTTCCGCCTTTAACCACAAATTGGACTGCTAGGTTTTATGAATCTTGATTTGGCCTCTTTCTTCCGATTGTAGCACCTTGCCCATTAGATAATCATCCCATAGACCCAACCAAATTTATCATCGTCGGAACCAACAGGGTACCTTATAGAGTCAGAAGCCCTATTTTGGTTCATTGGAATAGCACCTTCAAGTCCTGGCCCTCCACGGACAAATCTTGGCTGACTTGGTACAAAAGAATGGTAACCAGCAAACAAACCCACTGGGAAGAAATAGGCATAGCTCAATGTCCTGCTTTATCTGTAGCCGACATGCCCAAAGATGAATCATTAGTGTCGGCTGCCACGTACTTTTGGAACAACACTGTTAATGCCTTCCTTTTCTAGCAAGTCCCAATGACCCCAACCCTAGCCGATGTCTTCATGCTAACAGGACTTGACATCATGTCATCGGCTAGTCCCAACTGGCTAGATAACAAGGGCGAGTTCTCGTTTAAAACCAAAGCAATCAGCGACTAGAACGGATATGTTAGCATGAACATGGGGACTGGACCGATTACTCCCAGAGAACACACCGCCTTCTTGATGATGTGGTTGGAGAAATTCGCGTTCTGCAGCTCGAGTTGTGGCCCAACTGTAAACTGGCAAATAGTAGTCGAAGCGTTGGTTAACAAGACAAAACTTCCTCTAGGCAAATTCCTCCTCGGCTACCTTTATTAGACCTTAAACCAAGCAGTGACAAAGATAGCAGCTGATACAACAATCAGCACAGGAGGCCCTTGGTGGCTCCTTCAGCTCTGACTTGTGCTCTTAACCCAGAAGGTCTCTGGTCGACCAAAACTGGCCGATGCTTGCTTCCCCCTCTTCGAGCCGACTGAGGATGATGAGGGGAACGAAGTGACCACTAGGAGATGTCTATCCTTTAGGGAAGCTGTAGCCACTCACATCGGCTCAAAAGCAATTAAGCGAACTCCTGGCCGATTGGTTCATATCCTTTCACGATGGCCTTGCGAAAAACAATCGGACTTGGTTTTTCTATGAAGACCGAACAGAGTCCGAATTTCCAGTTGAGCTGAACTTGCATGAGATAAACTCGGATCAATATCCCAAGTGCAGAGAGATTTTCACTACAGCGCTCACCCCTTGCATACTGCCGAATAGAATACACCAAGGGCAAAACGTGCTGAAGACTTATGAATTTCATTATCCTGCATCGGCTGGCAAACAGTTCAGACTTGGGCAGTTGCCGATCGACTGCTATTGTGCCGACAAGATTGAGACCCGAGGAGTAATCGACTCGAGGTTGATGATGAACAAACTAATGGAGATAGAGAGTCCACCCCTCGGTAACATCAGGATCTTGGAGCTGGCCCACAAAAGGAGTGCGGCCTATGACAAGTGGTGGGTGGAGATCAAGCAACACATCTTCCATCAACGCGCCTCCATGTACCTCACCATCCTCTTGCCAGATGAAATTCCCTCTGCAAGTATTTTCGTCCTTAAGCATCTTTCCCTCTGATCAATCGGCCATCGTCTCTTACTAACACTTTAAACATTTTTCCTTTGCAGACGACAGAATCGGATCCCCCCACAATGAGTAATTCTGGCATTGCCATTGAGTACCGCTTGGGCGTTCTTCCAAACGAATGCAGATATGCTCCATCGTCCATTGGCTGGGACGCGCCAAAACTGAAGACATTGATGCACGGCCAAACTTGTCAAGCCATGACGAGGAAGAGGAGAGCAGCCCCATCAGCTGCAGGCCCATCGGTTGCACCAGTGAAAAAGCAGAAGAAGCTGAAATAGACTGCACCAGCCGACAGCTTGCCTTCCCTCGATCCCAGTATCGACGAAGCTCTCAACAAGGAAATCATGGACGAGGAGATCTCCCAAGCTGTCAAAGAGGCGGCCGAGTCAAGCTGTTCGAGCCATAATTCAACCAGCTCGTCGACCGATGATCCAGCTCCACCAGGCCCTTCTCCTTCGAAGCGATCGATATGTATTCTCCCCTTCAAACCTGATCTTCAAATCATTCAAAGCCTGACCAAATTCTTTTGGCGGTACAAAAGGCTAGCTAATCGGCCTCCTCGCCCGACTTCGCGAATAACTCCTATTCTCGTTTTCATTTTCACTTATTTTTTCTTTAGTCGATTTGTACCAACACTTGTCCTTTTTTGTAACCTCGTCGGTCTCCGTCAGCTACCCCCATGTATCAAGTGAGAGAACTGCGTCAGCTTTGGGTAGCCACCACACCGAAGAAGTATTTGCACCAGCTCCTATTGTACGAGTAAGTTTGCTTCCCTTCTTCCTCAAAAGTTTGGCATCAGCTCTCATGCTCCATTTTAATTGCTCTGACTCTCTCTGCAAACTCTAGCTGACCTACTTCCGTTCGACATTAAAGAGTTCGTCAGTGAAGAAGAAAAGGCCACTAGCCAAGACCAGGCCACCATAGCCGACGACATCAAGGAGAAGCTTCAAGACATCCATCGTCGGCTCAGCATCGATATAGATCAACTGGTCATGGAGTGCGGGCCAGTCCGAGCGTGCTTCAATGATGTTCAGAATCAGCTCCCCGATGACTTGGCCAAAAAGATGTCTCGAGCCGTCTTCATCGACCAGCACCGGTTCAAACTGGAGCGGGCTATACAAAGAATGATCGACCGGTGAGCTCAAGCCGACCTGGCGGCCTCGATCGATGCCACTATGCAAAACATAGTGGCTGAGAAGGCTAAGTTGGATGAGCTGGTGGCTAGGCCATCGACTACACTGACCAGGATCGACCACTTGAAGCAGAAGAAGCCGACTTGCTGGCGAAGCTAGAGCAGTGTAGGGCCAAGCTCACAGCAAAAAAGCAAGTGCTAGCCGATCTTCCCAAGGCTACCGAAGATCACAGGGCTAAGGTGACCTCCACCATCAAGCACTTGAGAGAACTCCATAAATCGGCCAAAGCAATCTTGAGCTCCGAGGAAAAAGATATGGCCATGGTCGAAGAAATTAAAGCCATCAAAAAAGAAGCCACGCCGGCCATCGAATAGTTTTTAGGGATGTAATAGGGCTTTGATCCTTCAAAACTGTTGATGCCATGGCTTGTATATGCAAAACTGTAATCGGCCCATTGTGCTTTAAATATTATTCATATCCCTTTTGCCGATTCATTTGACTTCTATGTCTTGACTGCTTGAAAAAATTTCAAACCCCCGAAAATTTTGAAGTCGTGCAACTCTGGTTTCTGACAATTTCTGACTTTGTATAGTGTATGCCCCCTAATTTTCTTAATGTTGCCTTTAGCATTGATAAAATTATAGAACAAAACCATCCAACAACTATCGGCTAGATTCAACCGATTTGAAAAATCAGTGGGGAAAACCTTAAAGCAAAAAAGGTTCTAAAGGCGATGTGTACCATTTCACAACACATTAGCTAGTATGGATCGGCAAGAACTTAGCTGAATCATGAATTGATCCAAACACTAGGGTAATATTTCTTCAAGTACTTGTCGTTGAGAGCCCTTCCAAACACTTCTCCGTCTAACCCTTTCAGCATATAGGCCCCTTTGGAGACGCATTTGTGGATCTTGAAAGGCCCTTCCCAATTAGGTGACCATTTCCCGAACTTGCTATCCATTGAGCTGATCAGCAATATCAACTTCCAAACAAGCTCGCCTTCTTCAAAAGACTTAGGCACAACTTTCTTATTGTAATGACGAGCCACTCGTTCTTTATCTCTATTCACCTTTTCCAAGGCACGCATCCTTGACAAAACTAGGTCTTCGGACTCATCCACCATGAGACTATAGTAATCATCGGCTGTCAACTCGTCCTGCAACTGAATCCTCCGCCTCCCTGAGCCGATGATATTTTCCCATGGCAAAACCACTTCATGTCCGTAGACCAACTTGTACGGAGGCACCTGGATTGATCTGTCGCAGGCCATCCGATAAGCCCATAGTGATTCGGCCAATCGACTATGCCATTGTTTTGGGTACTCAGCGATCTTCCTCTTTATCAACTTGATTAAACTTTTATTTGAAGCTTCAGCCTGTCCATTAGCCTGAGCATAATATAGTGAAGAATTTAATAGCTTGATTCCCATGATATCAGCAAACTAAATAAACTCATCTGAGATAAAGATAGATCCCTGATCTGTAGTGATAGTCTGAGGGACGCCGAATCTGTATATGATATGCTCTTTAACGAATTTGATTGTATCCCCGGAGTCAACCTTCTTCAAGGGAATTGCCTCCATCCGCTTGGTAAAATAATCGGTTGCTACCAATATGAACTTGTCTCCCTTGCTCGAGAGTGGATTGATCTGGCCGATCATATCGATTCCCCAACCTATGAATGACCAAGGCTTGATAATGGGGTTCATAGCCGATGCTGGTGCTCTCTGGATGGCTCCAAATTTCTGACAATCTTGACAACCCTTATAATGCTTGAAGCAATCTTCCAGCATAGTCGACCAGAAATATCTAGCTCTCCAAAGTAACCACTTCATCTTGTGAGCCGATTGAAGAGTGCCACAAATTCCTTCGTGCACCTCTCCTATGGCAACTTTAGCTTGATCAATACTTAGGCATTTGAGTAGCACACCATCAATCGTCCGATAGTATAAGTCATTGTCGAGCAAGACATATCGCAAAGCCTTATAGTGCAATTTCCTTGAAGCCGACTAAGAAGGGTTCTATAGATAATTGTAGACATCAAATCTCCAATCGTCAATTGAGATGGTTGCAATCTCCACTTCGACATCTTTCATCATCGGCTTGTAGCCCGATGCCCCTTGAGCCAAATCATTTGCCTCTGATTTTTTCTCTCTAGGGATGTGTTTTAAGGCTACTAGCCGAAAACTATCCATCAATTCCTGGCATTTTTTATAGTAGATCATCAGCGTGTCATTTTTGCATTCATATTCCCCTGACAACTGGCTGATGTCCAATAGTGAATCGCCCATTATTTCGATGGCATCAGCTTCCACCTCTTTTAGCAGCTGCAAACCTTTGAGAACGACCTTATATTCAGCTTGATTGTTTATGGCATGAGGCGCAATGGAGAAAGCAAATTCGAAGCTTGCCTTCCTGGGAGAGATTATCACCAAGCCGATGTCGCATCCTTTCGTGCATACCGAGCCATCTAAAGTTAAAGTCCAAGGCATGATATCGAGTGAGCCAATTGAGCTGTCTCTGTGTTGCATGATGAAACCGGCTATGGCTTGTCCTGTAATTGCCTTGGGTGCCTGATACCTCAAATCAAACTTCGTTAAAGCGAATATCCATTTCCCAACTCGTCCTTTCAGGACTGGAGCCGACAACATGTATTTTACTATGTCAGCTTTGCAAACTACGGTGCACTCGTTGGATAACAAATAATGCCTTAATTTTGTGCATGAAAAATATACACAAACACAAATTCTCCACGGGAGAGTACCTTGTTTCTGCATCCAGAAGTCTTCTGCTAAGATAGAAAATTGACTTCTCCTTTCCCTCGATCACCTAAATCAGAACTGAGCTGATATACTTCCCATCGGCTGACAGATATAATTTGAACGGCACCCATTTTTGTGGAGGAATCAATACTGGAGGAGAGCTCAGATAATACTTAATGTTGTCCAGAGCTTTCTGCTGCTCTGCCCCCTAGGTGAACACTTGATCGGCTTTCAGCCGTAGTAGAGGCGTGAATGGCTCCATCTTTTCTGATAGATTGGCTATGAAGCGTCTGATGAAGTTGATTTTTCCGATCAGAGACTGCAATTGCTTCTTGTCCTGCGGGGGCTGGATTGTCTTGATAGCATTGATGCTTCTTTGTGTTACCTCAATCGCCCTCTCGTGAACAAGAAACCCTAAGAACTGGCCAGCCGATATGCCAAAGGCATATTTTGTGGGGTTCATCTTTAGGCTATACTTTCTTGTTCTTTCCAATACCTTCCTTAAATCGGCTATATGGTCTTCCACTTCCTTGGATTTGACAACAAAATCATCGATATAGATTTCCACCAAGAAGCCAATTAGGTCGTGAAAAATGTAATTCATGGCCCTCTGGTACGTAGCTCCAGCATTCTTCAAGCCAAAAGTCATGACGACCCATTCGTATAAGCCGAAAGCTATTTTGTGAATATCCTCCTCGGCCATGAAGTTATGATTATAACCAGCATTGCCGTTCATAAAACTTATTATTTTGTGGCCGGAGGCTGCATCTACCAGCAGGTCTGCTATAGACATGGGGTACTCGTCCTTAGGGGTGGCCTTATTTAAATCTCTGAAGTCAATACACACCCTGAGTTTGCCATTTTTCTTTATCACTAGAACTATATTTGAAACCCATTCCGCGTATCGGCAGGGCCAAATGAAACCAGCATCATACAGCCGAGTGATTTCGGCCTTAATCGCATCATACATATCAGCTTTAAACCTTCTGGGAGGCTGTTTGTACTGCCGATATCCAAGCTTAATAGGGAGCTAATGTTCAACAATGGATCGGCTAAGACCAGACATCTCAAAATACTCCCAAGCAAAGCAATGTTTATATTCCTTCAATAAATCAACAAGCTTGGTCCTAAAATGAGAAGACAAATTCTTGCTAATGTATGTCGGCCTAGGCCTATCCCCTGGACCTATATCAACTTCTTCTAACTCATCGGCCAACATAAAACGTTGCCCCAGTTTGCAATCGATGTTGTCCACGGTGTCCTTGGTGCAGATGCTCGAGCCCTCCACGGCGCCCTCAAAGTAATAGTTGAGGCTCTTCGTTTCCAATTGGCTGCATGTCAGAATCGGACACCTTCAGAAAATCGGCTTTCCAAACTTTGCCAGACATGCAATCAATGCCGTCGACTTCCCATAAAGTTAAGTCAGCGTTAGCAACGTTGACTGACCTATCGTCTGGCACGATCTCTATCTTATCGCCTTGCCATTGGATTAAGCATTGATGTGTTGTAGAAGGGATGCAGCAGTTGGCAAGGATCCAATCCCTTCCGAGCAGTAGGCTATACGATCCATTCCCGTCGATGACGAAAAACGTTGTGGGCATGGTTTTGCTGCCGACGGTCAGCTCAACGTTTAGAACTCCCTTGGCCTCCGATGGCTGGCAATATGAATATCATGTTGACCGACGCAGAAGCTATTCCTTTGCCTTTTGCCGCCCTTTTGTCCTGGTCGGCTGGACTTTCATCGGCTGAGGGATCATCTTTCTTCACACGCCATTGTCTCTTCGAGCGGTTGTGTTCTTTTTTCTTCCTTAGCCGATAGTCGATCTCGGCCTGAACTTCTTTCAGCAGACCTTTGGTTTTTAGTCGTTGCACTTTCCGCTTTTGTGTTTTGTGAAAATATCGGAAGGGCACCATCGAGGGTTGGCAATCTGCTCTTCTTTGCCTTCTTCTTCATCCTCATCTTGGAAGAAGTCCTGATGAATCGGGCTGAGGCATTGGCGGGTAGAGGGTTTTCTACGGTTGAGCTGGACGGCTCGGGGAATCAATCTGCTAGGGCTCTCCATTGGCGGGTCCCTGTATTCGTCCTCCTTGTACTCGTTGCAGGCCGGGCAGTTCTCGAGGGTAGGCAGCCTCGTTCCCGATTCCCAGCAAAATCAAAAAAACTCGTAGCGCCAATGTGGATCACAACCATCATGGCGGCAAAAATATGCCACACCTACCCGATCCAGCGTCCTCTGGTACGGCGTGCCGTGTCGGGCCTATTCCTCCTCTTGTGCCCTTAGTTGAAACCGGAGTCGGCGGTCCGTTTGTCTGGGCCGACGATCGGCCGCTTGGCCACTGGTGTAGACCATGTTGACTGGCGCAGCATTGGTTGCAGTCGGCTTGCTGGATGGCTCCTCGCGACCTGAGCTAGCTACGGTTGGTTGTTGGGCTTCGGCTAAGCTGTGCGCCATGCTGTACTGCCAATCAGCTCACTTTGGGCCGGCATGGACTACGTTGATAGGGAAGGGGTTGCTGTCTACTTTCATCGGCTTAGCCGATTCTTCAAACTTGATTTTCCCTGCCTCGATAGCCGAGTGAATTTGCTGGTGGAAGACTTTGCAGTCGTTGGTGCTGTGGGAGGTGGTGTTGTGCCACTTGTAGTACTTCTTCTTTTTGAGCTCCTCGGGCGATGGGATGAAGTGGTTGGCCGGAAGTTGTATTTGTTTGTCCTTCAGCAGTAAATCAGAGACCCTATCGGCTTTTGTGATGTAGAAGTCATACTTTTCCTCCTTACCTGATTTTTTCTGCAACTGGCATGTTATCGCCTTTTTGTTCCTGGTCCACTCGGCTGCTGCCACCTTGTAACATCCTAAAAATTGAAGAATTTAAAATCGGAAATTGAAAATCGGAACTTACAAAAAACCTTTTGGATTCAATGCTTCTTATCGTGTTTTTGGATCTTATTTGCCAGTTCAGTTGCGTAAGAGTTTCTTCTGGAATTGCTTTGATGTGAATTTCTTCCCGACGATTTATTTTTACTTTTTCTTTTCTTCAAACTATACTTAACCTTTTGAACTCAATAAAAATGTATCAACGAATCTCTTAAACAACATTTGTAAGATTCTCGCTTCATCACTTTATCGGTTCTTTTAACGAAAAACCCTAGATAACCGTAACTCGATATTATAGTCGGTTTTACTCTAAAGTCCTCCGTAACTCGGGCAAAGTCATAGGGAGATATTTTTGTGTACTCTTTTTGGTTTTTCTTGATTCCTTATTCGTTCTTATCGAATTTTAATTGGATTCAATCTTTTATTTCGCACGTATGGATGCAGCATCCGAAGAAGCGCTATCGACTACGTCGAAGACCCCACTCAACAAGCGTGCGAGCAAGGCAAGTCATCACACTCTTTGAACATATTGATCCCAATTGCGAAATGATGTTGTTTTAAACTTTAAACATGCATGCTATACACAAAGAATTACCTATACTTGTTATGCCATGACTTGTTATTGATTACCTTTAGAAGTATTCTTTGTAACCCTCGATGTGATACATACAACCGGAGAATATCTTCGGTAAACTGCTTAGCCATGCTATTATTAGATTCATGCATACTCATGCTTTTGCAAATAACTATATGCTTGGGCAACTACCTTTGGGAAAGGTAGTTGAGATACGGCATGTGGAGACATGAGTGCCACATTGCCATGAGAATAATCAAATGAGTTTTGATGAAAACTAAAAATACCAAACAAATGTTTTAGACTGGGGCGACTGGATGATTTGGGTGGATTCCGGAAAAGGCAAGTGCTGACCCTGGTCAATTAAGGACCGAGCCATGAGATAGCCGGGAAACGAGCCAGTACAACCATACTTCTCGAATGGGTATAGACCTAGTGGAGTAAATAGCCGAGCGGAGGCGGTACCCCTGCATAGTGGTTCTTATGTATGAGACGAGATTGGGAATGGATGATTGAAAATCGAAATTAATAATAACTTGATAAATGAAGTCTTCCCTTACCCCGGGAGCGCCAGAACTCCTCACACTGCTAGAAAAGGACGGCTAGAGTGCAAGAGGATCTAAGTTCATGGAGTGGGTACTGCCAAAGTGAGGTTATTGAAAGGCTTTGTCATGACCGTCTCATGTGTTGGGACGTAGGCTCATTTGTTGGGCAGTCGCGGAGTACGGGTAAAGTGTACATCCACTGCAGTGTGAATGAATCAATCTATTCGAATAGCTGTGCTCGCGGACATTGAGCATCGTGACAAGACTTTCGCTTGGCTAGACTCTAAACTTTAAAATGATGGGATGGATTTACATGATGATTTTTATTCACTGGTGGATCAACTTCTCGAAAGGCGAGAAGGGGTGGACTCCCCAGAAAACCATGACGAACCGGAGGCGGGAAGCCATCCTTGGAATCACGATGGATGGTAGACAGAACCGTCCCCGACTTAATGAACTATGGAACTAAAACTTGATTTGGCTAGATGTTAGGTTTGTGAAAAGATTTATAAAGTTGGCTTTGTGAAAACAAACCACGGCTTTTCCTTGAGAATCCCCTATCATGTGCACCTTTCCGTGTTGGCTTGCTGAGTATGGTTGGTACTCACCCTTGCTATACGCATAAACCTTCAGATGGTGGAAACGAAGAGTTGGAGGATCCATATGCCTACTACCAGGAGGGCGGAGAAGACGATGGTGCCTGCTAGGTCTTAGTCTCCGATCGTTGCCTGTGGCAATCGACGAGCTGCTGCCTTCATTTCCGCAGCCTTATCTAATTTCTACTTTTGGTTGTATTTGGACCATGAGGTCCTATATGTCGGATATTGCCTTTGGTCCTATATTGTAATACTTTTGCTGTAAGACTATTCGTGCATTTGCACTTGATTATTCAGTACTGTATTTCGTGGGTACGAAACTACTCGATCCAGGGAAATGATACTATGAACACGAAAGATTTCCGTTCCAAAAACGGGGGTCCACAGAGCTGGTATCAGAGCATTGCGACTGTAGGTTAAGACCAACTGGCGCCCTACCCCTGACTAGCTGGCTAAAGGGAAATATCCCTACGTAGGATCATTTCGCAAACTATTATTTTTGAAAGACAAACATACTTTTTCCTATACCTTTATCCCCATTTCTTTTACTCAAATTGTTTCGATATTATCTCTCTCTAACCCTAAGTTGCCTTCAAAAGCAGATGTCAGACCATGTCAGAGTTTGGGAGATCACAGTTCTGCGGGAAGAAGGATTCGTTTCGCAACTCCAGTTATTGCTATGGTGCCTAAGGTACCCAGATGCACCCACCTACCGGATTAGGAGGCATGGCACCAAAGTATACCCGGTATGGGAAGCAGCAATTTCAGTGTAGGCTCGCATGGGGAGCGAGACACCCTATTGCTTCCACACTCGTTACCACCTAGATCTGGTAGAAGCAGCTCTTCAGGACGCAGCCCGCGAAGCTTTCCTCTGCCTCAACGCCATTCACCGTGCTGAGCTCACCATGACTGAGTTTGTACACCACCCCTACCGTGAGGAAGGCAACCCAATCTGTACCGTGGAAGCCACCCCCTGCTGCTATAATCCTATGGTCACCTGTCTGTCCCGCTGGGCAGAAACGGCAGATGACTGCTATGAAGAGGCTTTGCTCGAAATCGACGACCAGCAGCGACGCCTCAATGATCTGGTCGAGGAACACCAAAACTGCGGGGATCAAATCAACTTGCTGCAGACCCAGCTGCAGGCTAACAATGCCCAGTACGAGCAGCTCTCTGACCGTTACATGGCCTGTGGAGAAGCCTTGGTTGAGTTGGAAGAACAGCTCAGGAAGAGCAAACAACAGGTCAACCAGCTGGAACAGCAACTTCGCTCCAACCCTGTCCCTGCTGCTGGTACTTCCACCGAAGCTACACCAACACCCCCTGCCCCTGTGCCCGACCACTACTACCTCATGACTCCAGCATGCCTGCACACTTTTCAAGCCATGCCTGCTGTATCCCCCATGGATGTATTAACTATGGACCTATGTAATGTTTTATGGTATGTTATGAATGAGTTTATTCCACCATACTTGCTCTGTTCAAAGATCACTTAAAAACAACTTAAAATTCACTTAGAAACCATGACCTTAGTGAGTTCAATCTCTTACCTCATCTACCTTCTTCAGATGGCGCACCGTCGCAGAGCTTCAACATCCAACGAGAACCCACCAGAACCTAATCCCTCCACCCTAGCAGAGGTCATGGCTTTGCAAACTCAGTTGGTTCAAGCCATCGCCAGCAACCAAGGGAATCGCGAAGGATCAAGTTTGGGAGAGTTTATACGAGCCAAGCCGCCTACATTTTCCAATGCAGACGAGCCAATGGATGCTAAAGATTGGCTGAGAGTAATAGAGAAGAAGTTGACCCTCGTCCGGGTACAAGAAGCCGACAGAATCGTTTTTGCCACCAATCAATTGGAAGGTCCCACAAGTGACTGGTGGGACACCTACAAAGAGACACGGGCAGAAGACGCCGGAGAACCAACCTGGGAGGAGTTCACGGCCGCCTTCCGTGAAAATTTTATACCCGCCACGGTCATGAGAATGAAGAAGAACGAATTTCGAAGGTTGCGCCAAGGCAACACCACGGTACAAGAATACCTGAACAAGTTCACACAGCTTGCCCGGTATGCCACCAGCGACCTGGCAGACGAAGAGGAGAAAATAGATAAATTTATCGAAGGGTTGAACGATGAGCTAAGAGGGCCAATGATCGGCCAAGACCACATCAGCTTCCAAAGCCTTATCAACAAGGTTGTGCGATTGGAGCATGACCAGAAGATGGTGGACAACAACCGCAAGAGGAGGCTTGCTATGACCCGCCCACTTCAGGGAGCGTCTCAGCGTCCCAAGGGAGCCACCCCATCTGGATGGAAACCAACCGTTGTGGCAACCGGTCGTCCTACTGCACCCGACAATGTCAGCAGGCCGACTACGCCCCAGTTCCGTACCCCCACACTGACTCTAGCCGCTCCTGGAAGAAGAAATGTGAACTGCTTCAACTGTGGAGAGTTTGGGCACTACTCCAACAGCTGCCCCAAGCCACCTAGCACTCCCATGCGTATCGGTGCCAATACAATGGCTGTATGAGGAACTATTGCTCCTGCTGCTGGACGCGGTCTGTTTAGGACGACGCAACCCAATGAGACTGCTACCGGATTCCGGCGGGGACAAGTGAACCATGTGCGTGCCGAAGAAGCGTAGGAGGATCAGAACGTGCTAATGGGTATGTTCTCTATCAACTCTACCCCAGTTAAAGTCTTATTTGATTCCGGAGCATCGCATTCATTTCATATCATCACAAATAAACAAACAACACCATCTACACCAGGTAGAACTTAAGAGACCCATGTTGGTACACTCGCCTGGGGGAAACATAACCGTACCCCATGCTAGCATCAATGTGCCCATCCGGATTAGAGACGTGGTATTCCTTTCAAACCTTATGGTGCTACCACCACAAACTCTTGATATCATACTTCGAATGGATTGGTTGACTAAGAACAATGGAGTCATAGACTGTGGCCGAAGGGAAGTCACAGTATCCACCCCATGGGGATCACCAATGAACATAACCATGGACCAAAACCCGAGGCTATGTGAGCAAGCTGCGGGAGTATTTACCATGCTACCTTTGAGCGGGATGCCAGTAGTGCAAGATTACCCGGACGTATTCCTTGAGGAATTGCCCGGAATGCCCCTGATCGTGACATAGAGTTTATCATCGACCTAATGCCTGGTACTGCCCCCATATCTAAGAGACCCTACCGAATGCCGGCTAACGAACTAGAAGAACTCAAGAAGCAAATCAGAGAACTACAGGAAAAAGGATTTGTGCGCCCTAGTTCTTCTCCCTGGGGAGCCCCAGTGCTCTTCGTCAAGAAGAAGGATGGAAGTATGAGGATGTGTGTAGATTACCGATCGTTGAATGAAGTGACCATCAAAAACAAGTACCCGCTACCTCGAATCGCTGACTTATTTGATCAACTCAAGGGTGCCCAAGTGTTCTCGAAGATTGATCTTCGGTCAGGATACCATCAGCTGAAGATTAGAGCCGAATATATTCCCAAAACAGCATTCTCTACGCGTTATGGCTTGTATGAGTTCACAGTAATGTCCTTTGGGTTGACCAATGCCCCGGCGTATTTCATGAATCTGATGAACAAGGTATTCATGGAATATCTGGATAAATTCGTGGTGGTGTTTATCGACGATATTCTTATCTATTCCAAAGATGATGAGGAACATGCAGAACACCTACGACTGGTACTGGAGAAGCTACGGGAGCATCAGTTGTATGCGAAGTTTAGTAAATGTGAGTTCTGGCTTAAGGAAGTCGCTTTTCTTGGCCATGTAGTCTCAGCCGGAGGAGTAGCGGTAGACCCTGCCAAGGTCGAAGCTGTTACAGAATGGAAGGCACCCAAGTCAGTAACAGAGGTTCGGAGTTTCTTGGGATTGGCCGGATATTATCGACGATTCATCGAAAGGTTTTCCACAATAGCCCGACCCATGACTCAACTTCTGAAGAAAGAGAAGAAATTCGCCTGGAACGAGAAGTGTCAGGAGGCCTTTGACCAACTAAAAGAAAAGTTAACCACCGCCCCAATCTTAGTCCTACCTGACAACCGTAAGGGTTTTGTGATATACTGTGATGCGTCTCGACAAGGACTGGGATGCGTATTAATGCAGGATGGAAAGGTCGTGGCATATGCCTCGAGACAGCTGCGACCCCACAAGGAAAATTACCCCACACATGACTTGGAATTAGCAGCAGTAGTTCATGCATTAAAAATCTGGAGACACTATCTGATCGGAAATCACTGTGATGTATACACTGACCACAAGAGCCTGAAATACTTCTTTACTCAGTCCGATCTCAATTTACGTCAGAGACGGTGGTTGGAATTGATCAAGGACTACGATCTAGGAATCCATTACCACCCCGGCAAGGCGAATGTAGTGGCCAATGCGTTAAGCCGCAAAGCCCAATGCAACCATATGAGACTGGAAGGCATGGCCAGTGAGCTCCGAGAAGAGATGGCTCGACTTAACTTACACCTGATTCCTCACGGAGAAGTGAACTCATTAGAAATCCAACCTCTTCTGAGGACTCAAATAGAAGGAGCTCAAAAGGATAATGGAGAAACACAAATGATCAAAGAGCGCATGGCCACTGGGCACGCGAAGGAATTCTCGGTAGATGACAAGGGAACCCTGTGGTATAAGAAAAGAATCTACGTGCCTGAGCAAGGTGGTTTGAGAGGATTAATCCTAAAAGAAGCGCACGAATCAGCATATTCGTTACATCCTGGCAGCACGAAGATGTACCAAGATTTGAAAGAGGAATACTGGTGGCCCAATATGAAGAGGGACGTAGCCGAATACATGGCTGTATGCGATGTATTTCAAAGGGTAAAAGCCGAGCATCAACGACCGGCAGGCTTGTTGCAGCCACTCAAGATTCCCGAGTGGAAATGGGATGAGATAGGCATGGATTTCATCGTTGGACTACCCAAAACTGCAACAGGATATGATTCCATTTGGGTAATAGTAGATCGGCTCACCAAGACCGCCGATTTATCCCCGTTAAGACTAACTACAATAGTGCCAAGCTGGCGGAGCTATACATGAGTAGGATCGTGTGTCTTCACGATGTACCAAAAAGAATTATATCGGATCGCGGTACTCAATTCACGTCCCATTTCTGGAGCAAAGTTCAAGAGGCACTCGGAAGTCACCTCGCCTTCAGTACCGCTTACCACCCACAGACCGACGGGCGGACCGAAAGGACAAATCAAGTTCTTGAGGATATGTTGAGAGCTTGTGCACTGGATTTTACCAAGGATTGGGAAAAATGCTTACTGTACGCAGAATTCTCCTACAACAACAGCTACCAAGCAAGTCTGAAGATGTCGCCAAATGAAGCCCTATTTGGTTGGCGCTGCCAAACCCCATTGATGTGGTCAGAAACCGGTGAACGAGCCGTATTTGGGCCTCACATAATCAAAGAGGCCGATGAGAAGGTCCGCCTGATCTGGGACCGATTAAAATGGGCCCAATCTCGACAGAAGAGCTACGCGAACACTCGTTCAAGGGACTTAGAGTTCAATGTAGGCGACTATGTGTATCTAAAGGTCTCACCACTACGAGGGACTCAGAGGTTCAAGGTCAAAGGGAAACTTGCGCAAAGATACGTGGGCCCATTCCTGATAAGCGCCAGAAGAGGCAAAGTGGCCTACCAGCTAGAGTTACCCAAGAACATCTCCGATGTCCACCCAGTGTTCCATGTGTCACAATTGAAGAAGTGCCTGCGAGGTGCCAGAAGAGCAAGCTCCTTTGCACATGTACAAAGTGCAATGGAGCAATCACACCGAAGAAGAAGCCACCTGGGAGAGCGAGGATTTTCTAAAGACTGAATACCCACACCTACTCAACAACCGGTAAGAAATCTCGAGGACGAGATTTATTGTTAGGGGGGTAGGTTTGTAACACCCTAAAAATCGAAGAATTTAAAATCGGAAATTGAAAATCGAAACTTACAAAAAACCTTTTGGATTCAATGCTTTTTATCGTGTTTTTCAATCTTATTTGCCAGTTCAGTTGCGTAAGAGTTTCTTCTGGAATTGCTTTGATGTGAAGTTGAATAAAAACCCTAAGCTTTGAGATCCCTGCTGGGAGAAATAATTCAAAATATATATTTGGAGAAGGGTAAATATATAATTTTGTGGATTTACAAAAGATTCTTTGAAAAGAATATATTTTGGTTTAAACCCTAATTGGTGGAAAAAATAATAAATATTAGGATTTAGATGATAAAAATATTTTTGAGAATTTAGAAACTTATTTTAATCAAAGACCCTAATTTATTGAATTTAAAAGAAGAAATAAAATAAATATGAAAAATATAGTTTGAAAAATAAAAAGTGGGGAAACAATTCGAAAATATAATTTCAAAATTATTTTGGGAATATTAGAATTTATTTTGAATTTTTAGGGTGAAAGAAAATAGGAATGGGAAAATTAGGAATTTAATTCGAGAAAATGAAAAATTACACGGTTCATTGATCGCAGGTGTTTGATCGTGTGCGGGCCCTCGCGCGCGTGCAACGCGTGAAAGAAAATAGGAATGGGAAAATTAGGAAATTAATTCGGGAAAAATGAAAAATTACATTGTTCATTGATCAGCAGGTGCTCGATCTTGTCCGGGCCCTCGCGCGCGCAGCCGCTCGCCACGTCGCCCGCGTCACCCCGTCCCGTGCACAGCGCCCGCCACGTCGCCCGCCATGCCGCCGGGTACACGCACGCGCGCGCGCTCGCCGGCAGCGCACGCGCGCTCGCCGCGGCCGTCCGCACCATGCCGCCGTACGCCCGTGCACGCCCCGTCGTGCCTCGCCCGCGTCACCACGTCCCCGCACAGCCCCGTCGTTCCTCGCCCGCGTCACCCCCTAGCCTCGCACATTCCACGCCGTACGCCCGCGCGTACGCCCGCACGTCACGCACGACGCACGCGCCCGCTGCCCCGTCCTCGTCGCGCTGCGTGACGTCCGTCGTACCTGTGCGCGTCACCAGCCCCACGCAGCTGTCCATCACCGCGCATCGCCATGACCTCCATGAGCGCGCACCACACCACTATGGCCTCACCGCACCACCGTCAGCCGCACCCGCGTGCCCATGCCGTCGCCCCGCCGCTGACGCCGCACCAGTGCGCGCCCCGACCGTCGGCCGCCCATAAAACGAGCACCCCGAACCGAGTTACCCATGTAGCGTTTCTTCCTCATCACTCCCTCTAGCTTTCCCCAAATTAGCCCCAATTTTCCTCCACCGTATTGCTCGAATTTTGGAGAGGATCGAAGCTCGGCCGGAAGAACCCTAACTCGGCCGCCCGGAGCAAAACTCAAAATTCGTCGTCCTCGGTTGATATCCTCCTGAATTAAAGGTAGTACCATTATCTACATGCTATAAGCATTATTTCCCCTAGGTTCCCTGAGCCAGATGGCCACCGAAAATCGTCGGCGACGAGCGCCGCCGAACTCCTCTGCCTCGACTGTCGCCATGCGCACGTCGCTAGGTCACCCCCATGCTTTTCCGGTCGAACCATCGCCGCCATTAGCACCGCTGAGTCCCTAGGATGCTCCCAAGCCCCTCGCCGTGGCCGTGCTGTCGTCGGAACACGCCGCTGACGTGCGCTGCCGCCGCCATGGCCGCCTCGCCGTCGCCAGCCCTCCCCGCCGCTCCTCTTGTTCGGCCAAGCCGTGGAATGGAACCCCCGTGGTTAGTAGATGGGCAAAAACCCCTTCGATCCCGAGCTCCGGCCCTCCCTCGCCGCCGGTGCCCTCTTCTTTCCCGTCGGTCGCCGGCGCTAGCAGCAACGAGAGAAGAGAAAGGAAGAGAAAAAAAGAGAAAGAAAAAAAGGAAAAGAAGGGAAAGAAAAATAGAAAGGAATAAGGGAAAAATTTTAGAAAAATTTGGGAAATATTTTGGAGATATTTTAGGAATATTTACTCCAAAATTCTATAGTTTTCACACGTATTTTCATCAAATTGAAATGAGCTCCTATATACGATTTTCAGAGAACTTCCCGAAGATTTATTTTTACTTTTTCTTTTCTTCAAACTATACTTAACCTTTTGAACTCAACAAAAATGTATCAACGAATCTCTTAAACAACATTCGTAAGATTCTCGCTTCATCACTTTATCGGTTCTTTTTACGAAAAACCCTAGATAACCGTAACTCGATATTACAGTCGGTTTTACTCTAAAGTCCTCCGTAACTCGGGCAAAGTCATAGGGAGATATTTTGGTGTACTCTTTTTGGTTTTTCTTGATTCCTTATTTGTTCTTATCGAATTTTAATTGGATTCAATCTTTTATTTCGCACGTATGGATAGCATCCGAAGAAGCAGCTACTGACTACGTCGAAGAACCCACTCAACAAGCGTCCGAGCAAGGCAAGTCATCACACTCTTTGAACATATTGATCCCAATTGCGAAATGATGTTGTTTTAAACTTTAAACATGCATGCTATACACAAAGAATTACCTATACTTGTTATGCCATGGCTTGTTATTGATTACCTTTAGAAGTATTCTTTGTAACCCTCGATGTGATACATACAACCGGAGAATATCTTCGGTAAACTGCTTAGCCATGCTATTATTAGATTCATGCATACTCATGCTTTTGCAAATAACTATATGCTTGGGCAACTACCTTTGGGAAAGGTAGTTGAGATACAGCATGTGGAGACATGAGCGCCACATTGGCATGAGAATAATCAAATGAGTTTTGATGAAAACTGAAAAATACCAAACAAATGTTTTAGACTGGGGCGGCTGGATGATTTGGGTGGATTCCGGAAAAGGCAAGTGCCGACCCTGGTCAATTAAGGACCGAGCCATGAGATAGCCGGGAAACGAGCCAGTACAACCATACTTCTCGAATGGGTATAGACTTTGCGGAGTAAATAGCCGAGCGGAGGCAGTACCCCTGCATAGTGGTTCTTATGTATGAGATGAGATTGGGAATGGATGATTGAAAATCGAAATTAATAATAACTTGATAAATGAAGTCTTCCCTTACCCCGGGAGCACCAGAACTCCTCACACTGCTAGAAAAGGATGGCTAGAGTGCAAGAGGATCTAAGTTCATGGAGCGGGTACTGCCAAAGTGAGGTTATTGAAAGGCTTTGCCGTGACCATCTCATGTGTTGGGACGTAGGCTCATTTGTTGGGCAGTCGCGGAGTACGGGTAAAGTCTACATCCACTGCAGTGTGAATGAATCAATCTATTCGAATAGCCGTGCTCACGGACATTGAGCATCGTGACAAGACTTTCGCTTGGCTAGACTCTAAACTTTAAAATGATGGGATGGGTTTGCATGATGATTTTTATTCACTGGTGGATCAACTTCTCGAAAGGCGAGAAGGGGTGGACTCCCCAGAAAACCGTGACGAACCGGAGGCAGGAAGCCATCCTTGGAATCATGATGGATGGTAGACAGAACCGTCCCCGACTTAATGAACTATGGAACTAAAACTTGATTTGGCTAGATGTTAGGTTTGTGAAAAGATTTATAAAGTTGGCTTTGTGCAAATAAACCACGGCTTTTCCTTGAGAATCCCCTATCATGTGCACCTTTCCGTGTTGGCTTGCTGAGTACGGTTGGTACTCACCCTTGCTATACGCACAAACCTTCAGATGGTGGAAACGAAGAGTTGGAGGATCCATATGCCTACTACCAGGAGGGCGGTGAAGACGATGGTGCCTGCTAGGTCTTAGTCTCCGGTCGTTGCCTGTGGCAATCGACGAGCCGCTACCTTCATTTCCGCTGCCTTACCTAATTTCTACTTTTTGTTGTATCTAGACCATGAGGTCCTATATGTCGGATATTGCCTTCGGGCCTATATTGTAATACTTTTGCTGTAAGACTATTCGTGCATTTGCACTTGATTATTCAGTATTGTATTTCATGGGTACCAAACTACTCGATCCAGGGAAATGGTACTATGAACACGAAAGATTCCCGTTCCAAAAACGGGGGTCCACACACCTCCGCGTCGCTGTCACTCGAGTCGGGGTCCGTTGCATAGGCGGCGGGGTGACTTTCTTGAAGGCCTTCTTTGATTCTTGAAAGTGCCGTTCGTGGGCCATCACCTTTTGGGCCAAATGGGCCAAGCTCTCAAAGTCTTGCGCCGAAAACCTCTCCCGGATGAGGGCCAAAAGGCCATGGAAGGCTAAGTCGACTAGCTGTGAATCCGACAGCACCAGCCTGTAACAGTGGTTCCTCATGTCCCTGAATCGCTGGATGTTATCTTGAACCGATTCTTCGTGCTTCTGCCTGATGCTGGTTAAGTCCGACAACTTCATTTCATGTGTGCCGGAGTAGAAATATCTGTGGAACTGCTTCTCGAGATCGGCCTAGCTCCGAACTGAATTGTAAGGCAGGGATGAAAACCATGTGAAGGCCGATCCCGAGAGAGACAGTGGGAACAAACGAACTCTGAGCGCGTCGGTAGTCGATGCTTCTCCGCACTGAGCCAGAAATCGGCTGACATGTTCATAGGACGAGACGTTGTTTTGCCCAAAGAATTTCGAAAAATCTGGTACCTTGTACCTGTTTGGCAGGGGCACCCTCTCAAAATATTCGGGATATGGGTACCGGTACATATTGCCGGAGTCCTTTGGCTTAAGGCCGAACTGATCACGCATGACGTTTGCGATCAGATCAGCCCAAGGCTTATTTTTTTGAGCTTGCAGCTACGGCATCGGCTCGTATTGCTGATACTGCAGGGAAGGCTGCCGATGTTGTGCCTGTGGTGAATAAGGTTGATAGTACTGCTCGTAGTTGTCTCCTAGGTACTAGTGTTGGGCTTGATTCATGGCAGGAGGCGGGAATAAACGGAGGGCGCTCCTCAGGGGGAGGCTAAGCCCCGTTGGAGTTGTAAGGTTTGTCTGGCGTGTAACTACCGATCGGCATTTTGTGCAGGAGAGATTGCTGATCGGCGCCGAACATGCTTTCCACCTGTTCTTGGGGAAGTATTGGAGCCCCGTGGCCCTGATGCAACGGTTGTTGTCTGGTTAGGAGCTTGGGCGCTGCTTTTGCAGCCGATGATTGTTCATCCAGCTGAATAGGGGCTTCCCCTGGAGGAATCGGCTGGCCCAATGGAGGAATTGGCAACCCTTGTGTTGACAGGGTCCTGTAAGGTGGGACGGCCATCAGGGAAATAAGTCGGCCCCCTTGGCAGCTGCTCGGCAATCTTTGAATCAACCAGGTGCTTATCATGTTGTTCAACGTGTTCATCAGTATCCTTGACTGGTTGACAAGCGCGTGGTGGACAGCCGAGTCGATCCTGTCTTGAAGCGTGTGTAGCCTCGAGTTGTCCTGCTCCTGCTTGACGTCTTCAATCTTCTTTTTCCCTTTCTTTTCTTCGCTGGAGGTGGCTCCGGAGTCAAAGTCTTCGAGGATCACGAACTTGTACTTCTGAACGATTGATCCAGACCTGGTCTGGGTGTAGGATCGCAAATAATGCGCTTGTAATCATTCCACCATCTGCTAGTAGTCGGCCTGCTGTTCAGCCGACAGTTTGTCCATAGTCACAGGGATGATGTTGTCCTGGTCCAGCTCCGTGGTCGTGACGTTCACCGTTGTACTAGATCTGGAAGTTGGGGTCCCACTGGGCGTGCCAAAAGCGTGTTGATGATAATTTTTCCCACGCGCTGCCCTAGGAGATCTGCTTAACTCTAGTGCAGGTCCAAAATTGGTCGCCTTTGGTGATTGAGCAGACGTGCCAGTTGGTTTGATCCTGCAACCAACAAGAAACAGAAAGATAGGCATTTGGTTAAGAGATCCTACTTCATCGGCTACGGATATCAATGTATATATAATTGCTATCCCAAAGCACATTTAAACTAAGTGATTGGGATAGATCGGTACCATACCGAGAAAGTATAAATCACTTATATCTAAAGCACATTAGGATAATATCATATTTATTTATAGCCTAGCCGATGTCGCAGATGTAATGTAAATCGGCTAGTACTTTGACATATTTTATAAAAATATATTAATCTAAACTAAACACGTTAAACTAAGATCAATCGGCTGTTAACGTAACTCAACATATTGATACCGAGCTTAGCACATTTAAGTAGATTAAGATCTTAATATAAAAGGCAGCTCTAATATATCTAATAGTAATAATACATAAAAGATGATTAAAACAGGTAAGACCGGCTAAAACCCTGGCACTATCTCTAATAATAAACATTGAACCGAATAGATCTATATAATTCTAAAGGCGACTTAATAGGTCGATTAGATTCAGCATTAAGTATCAAAAGAAGTATGAGATCTATTTAGACTAATGAGAATTCCTCGAGATGGTAGATACGCCATATGTTCTGAATCAACCCTTAGATCTAGCTCTGTCGGCTGTTATCTTGAAGGACATGCTAGCCGATCAAGAGATAGATCTAAACATTGATCTAAATTATATGTCACATATGGTAAATTAAGTAGTTTGTAGCATCAAAATCAGAGTATCATGATGATGGAAGCACTGGCCTCGATACCACAAACCTCTTCTAACAAGAAATTACCATTCCTGGAGATCGAAACCGATGCAGCCCAAGAACAAAGCAAGAACTCATCGAGAAAAAGTAAAAACAGAAAGGTTGGCGATGCGCCGAAGTTGTATTGATGTGTGTTTGATTGATTACAACAAGCCATCAGGTCTTATTTATACCCGGTTACAACTACATCCCTGTAGATCACGGTTTCTATCTTATCTACTGCTTACAGTACGATAATCCTGGGACGGAGTCCCATGCCGCATTACAGAAGGAAAATCTACAAAATATGCTATTTTATAGATACAATTGCCGTTACAGGACCTTATCCATAGATGGCAATATCTTTAACGTCTTCTGGACACCGAATCCAATAATCATCTCTAAGCTTTCCTTCCGAGATTGGGCCCTCCTTCAGTCTTCAATCAGAATCGGCTATCGGCTATCTCGGTCCGACTCGGACTCAGTCGACTGGCTCTGTAGCCGATTCAGACATAGCTGATGCGACCTCTGTTTCCGCAGATCATGTGTTTCATCGAATTCCACTTCAATCCTTGTTTCAAAATTGGGGATTTGCTTACCAAATTTGGTTGTTAACGAGCATTTTTTGGAAAATCACTCCTTCCACGGCGCAAGCCGATCGGAAGTTTCGGGGTTCCAAGTCGGAACTTTCGGTTTTCATCACCTCGCAGCCAAAACCTGTGCACCAAGTGTTGGCCGAAACTTCCGGTAATCCCAGACCTGAACTGTCGGACAGTATTCCAGCTGAGTTTGTGAGTAATGGCTAGGTGACGCAATCATGTACCTATATATATCCCACCTTGTTCCCAGCTCACTTTTGGCCATCCAAATTTTGTTTTTAGTCCCCTAGCCTCTCCCAAGGTGTTCTAGCCCATTTCAATTCAATTCTTGTGCCACATAACCAAATTTGTGAGAGATTTGATTGATTGGAGGGATTGTGAGAGTGAGAGAGCTAGATGACTTGAGCACTTGGTGATTCTTGCAGGGCTTTGGAGTGGTGCCTATTACTCTTGGAGAGCAATCTCCTGGATGGTTAGGTGTCTCCCGCGAGCCTCCAAAGAATTGTGTATTGGCCCGGGAAAGTTTGTGAAGGATCACCTCTCCTCTACAAGGAAACGAGGTATGGATAGTGTGAAACCAAGCTGATCGTTAGGCTAGAGGATCAAATTGGGATCTTTGTGGTCATTTGATCTCTAGGCAAGAACCTAGGAACGTTGGAGTTGAAGACCTTAGATGTCTTTGTGGGGATTTGCTTGGTGAGGCAAGGGGTTAATTGAGACCCAACTCCACGGAGTTCCTCAACAGAGAGTAGGATTCCTTGAATCCGAACTTCGGGAAAAAAATCCTTGTGTCTTGTGTGCTATCTCTTTACATCCTACTGTTTACCTATATTGTCTGTCTGTACCTTCCTGTTGCTAGCTCTAAACTTATGTAGAAATAGTTTGAATTTGAGTTCAGATCCTTTTAAGTCATAGAACACTGGAAGTTCCGAACAGGAACTCCAGAAGTTCCGGACAGCTTACGCTGACCGAAAGTTCTGAGGTTCAAGTATTGGAAGTTTTGGTGCTTGTGTGTTTTAACCGCTGCATTCTCAAGAAAATTTCAGGATCGATTATTCACCCCCCTCTAGGCGACATCTATAGGCCTTCAGTCATACCTCCCTTCTTTGGCACAACATGAAATGGGCTAACCCACTCACTATGGGGAATGAGATAAGTTATCCTGCCATGAAACAGTTTCAAGACCTCTTTTTTCACTTCTTTCATCACATTGTTTAACCTCCTTTGAGGTTCCCTAGAAGGTGTGAGAGTTGGATCAGTAGGGATGCGATGGGTACAGAGAGTGGGACTTATTCCTTTGAGGTCTTGGAGTGAGTAGCCTAGAAAAGATCGATGCTTTTCTAAGATGGAGATGAGTTTTGAAGATTCATCCTCAGAAAAAGCTTGTCACTGATGATGATAGGTGATTTTGTATCTCCGTGTAGAAAAGCGTATCGTAGGCCAGAAGGTACAGGTTTGAGCTCTATCGAAGGTCGTGATGGAGGTTCTGACGTGGGAAGCTCAATTATCTCTCCAGAATCATCTATTTCTTGAGTGAAGAAGGGGGCTTCTTCCACAAGGACGGACTTTGGAGATTCAAAAGGAGAAACCTCCAAAACTTCCTCGATATGCTCATACTCCGGAGAGACTTCAGCTATGGAGTTCATAGCTCTAGAGATAGGAATTGAAAATGAATCCCTCCTGAGTTTGATATTGAGGATTCCTCGTGTCGGTGCATCTAAGAAAAGCTTTTTAAGGAGATGGCTGATCAGAATGTCGAAGTCTAATACTTCGAACACATGAAAGTCTAGGATTGCCTCAAGATTTTCGTGACTCATGGTCACGTTCTGCAAAATCCCATAACTTTCTAGGATATCTCCATGAGGAGTCTTGAAAGTTTTATGGGTCGGGGTCAAAGGTTCATCACCAAGAAGAGCGAACGTTAGGGAATCAGAAATGATATTTGTCCCAATGATGAGATTATAAAGGACCTTAACCATCATTCCCCTTATGTTGCAATGAATGGTTGACGAAGGTGAACTAATCCGAATTGCTTCGGATGATAGTTCACACTCCAACCATTCATGGCTTATAATGGAAGTTAGCCCCTTCATGGTCTCTCTAAGAAATTTATCCTCGAGAGGCAGAAGAGGAGAAACTGGAACTGGTGGTCTCTTTTTGCAGAAGAATTTTGAGGTATTTTCATAATCTTTCAAAAGATCGTCCTCGAAATTGAAGGGATACTCCAAAGACGTAATTCCTTCATCCTTTGGTGTTCCCGGTTCGGGTGAGGATTCTATAGCCGGACCTTGAGATGTGGAAGGTAAAGAATCGGGGTCGGCTAATGAATTGTCCTGATCGCTTGCCTTGACTACCACCGGTAGTGATTCACAATAATCTTCGACGAAGGAGGTGTTCTCTAAGATACGACATAGGATTTCCCTTCCTTCCGTTGGAGTCTTATGTGAGGATGAACCACAGGATGCGGTGTCAAGATATAGGGTAGACTCTTTGCCAAGACCTGACCAGAAGTGTTGCAACAACACATGGTCGGGTAAAGACAAGTCAGGGCCGGATTGGATCAGAGTTAAGAACCTGGCCCAAGCTACACCTATAGTTTCCTTCTCAGTATGACGAAAGCTGAGAACTTCTACGTGGAGAGATGTGATACGGGTTAGCAGAAAGAAAGCAAGATAGAATCTATCTCTGAGTTCTTCCCACTCACCGTTTGCTCTCTCTATTGTAAGAGTGTACCATTGCTTTGCCCTTTCGGTAAGCGAAAGGGAAACAACTTCCAATTCAAAGTTCTTTGTGTCATGCCTAGAATCATCAGGCATGAACACAATTGTTCAAACTCTCACAGATGATAATGTGGGTATTCATGATCGTGCCCAGAGAAGGATTGATTCCGAACCATGGCTATAAAGCCAGGGCAGAGTTCAAAGCTAGATGAAAGAATTGGCTCAGAAGAGGTGGCTCAAAGAACTCGCCCTTAGGAGTAGATAGTCTTAGGATAGATTGCTCCATAATCTAAGGAAAAAATAAAAAGATACGAGGATGACCTAGGCTCTAGGATAAATCAGCAACTGTTCTCCGGCAACGGTGCCAAAAATGCTTGTTGGTATTTCTTACAACCACAGATAAATGCACAAGCGCATGAAATACCATTGTAGCACTTCACCCAGGGAGTATTCCAAGGGATATCGAATCCAAGGAACGGTAGGGATTATCAAAGAGTTAGGTTCATCTAAGGAAATCCAAGATTAGGTAGGCTAAAGTATAGAGAGGATTTTTGTGGTTGCGGATCTAAGAAGCTAGTAATTTACTTTACTTTCTTCACTTACTTCGGGCACCGGATTATACTCGGTCTGTTGAGTGACTCCGGCCTACAGCTCTATGTCGTACCTGAACGTGGAGGAATACAAAGGACAGACAGGGCTGTCACCACCTGCCGCCTACCTCTCACCCGTGGAGTACGAGGCAAACAAAGGTAAAGTCTAGCCTAGACACCATGTCTAAACTATCAAATACTACTCTAGCCTCGCGCAAGACACACGTCTACATCAGGGGTCTTAGTACTAGAGCACCCAAATTAATGGATGTGTTGGCACCTTTTATGGCAAGAATACGAACACGATCGACACACCTAAACGCCTTGCGGTGATATGGAGTCGCCAACCACCTTGACCTAGCAAGAACTAAAACAAGATGGGTTTTGTAGATTAAACCGGCTAGCGGAGCCGATTTGAGCAAAACAAAGGATAAACACCCGTCTAGTGGGCGAACGGAAGGTTTTCGTGACAGACCTACAAAGAGGTGTCGCACTCTCGCAGCGGCGGCGGACGATTTATGGCGCAAATCGACAAAGATGGACAAACTAATTGAAAATAATATGAAAAAGTAGAAGAACGATACAATTGGCTAGATTAGATTGATTGTGTATGTGTTGAACGTTTCCAATTGAACCGGCCTTGGCCCTTAAATAGGGGTTGGTCTTGCCTCCTACAAGTCCTCCTCCACATCCAATTCGGGATAGATACCTTAGGAAACCCAAGAGATACCTTATGGATCAAGGAAACCCGAGACTCGACGAAATTCGCTTCATACTCGGACTTTGACGGTTTGACCGGCCACATGCCTGCGGTCAGACCGGCCATATACCTGCAGTCTGACCGGCGCTGTGAAGGAAACCCGATACTTTCCAAATTTTGGCAATTTTCCGTAAGTAAATGTGGTAAAGTAAATTACTCAAAGTAAAAGTATAACAACCATAGTAAATCATGAACACTTACTTTATTGAAGAAAGTATTCGTTGAGGTACAAGGCCAGAGGTCGATGCCGGGACTCTCGGCACTCCTCCGAACTACTCCTCGGAGAAAACTCCGACATTTGGGGCACTTCTTTCGGAGCTTCCGCTCACTCTCTAACCTATTTTCTAAGCACTAGAGACCTACCACTAAGCCTTTGGAGTGAAGCCTTTCGGAGCTTCCGCTCACTCTCTAACCTATTCTTCTTGGAGGTGTGTTGAAATAAAGTGGAGTGCCTCCTTTTATAGCCCTCAATGGTGGTTGGAAGTCGGTTTGTAACCGCCAAACTACCATAACCGCCATTGGGAGAGGCTATAGAGTCGCCACATGGAAGATGGGCTGGTTTGGCCTCAGTTTTGGTTTGGCCGAACCCCTCCAATTTTCTCTGGTGGCTGACATGTGGGCTCCTAAGGCGGTTCCCGGGTGTTTGGTCTCACTTTAAGGCGGTTTCTCCCGACTTGTGGGCCCTCTGATCTGTGGAAAGCTGACGTGGCGATCGCCGATTGGTTGGAGTTATATTTCTTCACCACGAAAGCACACTTTCGCTTCATTTAAATACATTATTCACCTGCATACAAATAATCACCAACACTCGTGGAAAGAGTTTAGTAAATAACCCTACTGCTACGTTGATGTGCATAGTTCCTGATACGAAGTCCGATTGGTGCGTTCTTGTACTCTATGGAAAGAGGAGGAGAAGACCTTTCATTTAGATCTGGTTTCAGCCTAAAATACGTTTTGAGCCGTCCAGTATGATAAAAACAGTCCTGTATGACAGAATTGGGCCGAGTTGGGCCTTGTAAGTAGTTTGAGGCCGAGTAGAGCCTGAGTTCGAGTCGTGTGCGCCCTCCCTGGCTGCACCACGACTTTAAGACTTGCCATAGCCGTCTTTAGGATTAGGTTTTGCTTAGTTTGCATCTACACACGTTGTGTTTAGATCTCACTTTGCACCGGACCGATAGGCTACTGCATTGGCGCTTGTGAAACCTCAAAACGGTCAGCGTAATTCATCTAGAAATTTCAATTCAGATTGCATTCTTTCTATTCTTGCTTGTGTTATTGGATTCGCTTGCAGGAACTAGCCTTCGTGGTGAGGTCCCCGCGTTCTTGCGAGGTTGATAACCAACAGAGACAGTGGTGTAACGATTGCAAGGTTTGATCCACTGGGCCGGAGCTTTGAATCGCCAATGTTGAGTTCTCCACCAATCCAACTTACCCTACCTCTTGGAAGATTGAGACCAATACTCGTATCAGTTGGTATCAGATCTCTAGGTTTCCCATTAGGTAATTGTTTGATCTTCCTTTGTTTTTCCTAGAGTCCAGAAAAACCAACTAACAAAAAATCCCCACCTAGAACCCCTTTGTGCCTTTGTGATTTTAATTTCAGTTTTAGCTTTGTTGAGTTCGTGTTCTTAGTCACGTCTTGTTGCTGGTTTAGATCATCTCTTTGGTATCACCTGAGTCATAGTTAGATCTTGCGTCTTTCTCCTCACCTGCGTCCACCCCCTCCTACCCGCAACCCTAGTCAGTTTTCCCCTCGTGTTCTAGTCAGTTTCCACCTTGGTGTCCTAATCCGTATCCAAGTTGGTCACCACCTTCCATCTTCATATTGTACATATCCCGGCTTCCAAAAATTCCCTCATAGATCACGTGTTGGAGTCCCATTTGATCTCCAATCCGATTCAGACTCCACGCGACATTTTTTGGGTACTCAATTCCCCTTGGGCAACCACCTTGCAGTAAAACGGCCATAACTTTTGCATCCGAACTCCGATTGGGGCATACTTTTTTCTCGGAAAGCTGATGAAAAGTTGCATTTGATGAAACCCAGCTGCACTGGGTTTGGGAAATTTTAGAATCCCCAAAATCATTTTCTTTCAGCCTCAAAAACGCACAAGTTTTGGCACCGGTACCCCCCTTGTCGCCCGTCTTTTTGTTTTTACTGTCCTGTTTCCCCTGTTTATAGTCCTGTCTTTATTTTTGTTGCTTCCCCTTAGTTGAGCAACTAGAACAAAAGAAGAAAAGGAGCAAAAAAAGAGAAACAAAGTATAAACAAAAAAAGAGAAGAAAGAAAAGATAAGAACGACTGTCAACTTTCCTTGTTCTACCTTCCACTTGAGCTTTGGACCCATAGCTTCCTTCTATTGCTTGGATTTCACCTTGGGTGTGCTTAGGCCAGCAACTCAGACGAGTACTATGGAACACTTATTGAGCTTGGCTTAACTGTTATTACTATCACTAACCCTTGCTACTCACATTGCCTTCCAAGCTTCACATTCTCTTGGTTAGGACAGGTTCAATATCTTGCAATCGCCCACCCACCCTCCACTTGGTTCTTCACGTTGCAAGCCGGTTTTCCTCACTGCAGCATGGTAAGAGCACTTGCAAGCGTGGGTAAGGCACTTGACGGATTGCTTCCACCACATTTTCCACACACCCACCACTTCACCTACTCGCTTTGCACAGGAATTACCCTCTTTTGCCTTGTCTGTTGTCTTTTTTCTAACGTGGTGGATGACAATGGTACCCCTCCATCCAACTTCAACGAGTGTGTCTCCCGAGCGTACCTCATCAATGCTCAACATGAGACCACACATTCCATTGAGCGGCTTGAGCGCACTGTGGCAGCCCTCACTGACCAGCTGGCCACCTCTGAGGCGTGTTTGCCTCCTCAACAAGATGAAGCTGAGAATGACCACGTCGATGACAACCTCGTCGATGATGCCAAAATGATCCTGATTTGGAGGCAGGCCAGAACAACCAACCTCCTAAACGGGGTGCTTTCCACGGCAGACCGTGTGGTGCTGCAAATAGCTACGCACGAGGTAACAATGAGGTTCGAGGTAACAATGACCCCTACTCCATGGTTAAATTTTCAGTACCTCCTTTTTTTGGCACCTACGATCCGGATACATATTTAGATTGGGAGATGACACTAGAGCAAAAATTTAACTCCCACATTGTGCCTGACATCCACCGTGTGCGCTTAGCTACTAGTGAATTTACTGGATTTGCTCTTCTTTGGTGGACTGAATTAGTTCAGGCTGGCACTGATCCACAAACTTGGGATAGATTAAAACGAGCAATGCGTACTAGATTTGTTCCTCCTTCTTACAAACGTGATTTAAGAAAAAAATGCAGCGCCTTAATCAAGAAAAATCTGTTGAAGAATATTATCAAGAGTTGCAAATAGGTTGTTTACGTGCTGAAATAGAGGAGGATAATGAAGATAAAATGGCTCATTTTTATGGTGGCTTACGACGTGAAATTCAGGATATAATTGACTATAAAGAGCACAACACTATCACTCATCTTTTGCACCTTTCTATCTTAGCAGAAAAAGAATTGCAGGGTCGCCAACAACCACAACGCAGCAGCAGGAACAACATTGGCATTGCCCCTTCCTCAGGATCAAGTGGGCAGCAGCGACCACCACCACCTTCTACTCGACTGGCAGCAACTTCAGCACCTTCTGCATCTATACCACCGGCCGAGAGCTACAAAGCGGCAGCTTCAAGAGCACCAGCCAAGACTACCTCCTTGGCAGCCTCTACTGCATGTTCTGCAGCAATACAATGCCACCGTTGCAAAGGATTGGGCCATGTCATGAAGGATTGCCCTAGCCAACGGGCTTACATTGCTACAGTAGACGGAGGCTATGTAAGTGCTAGTGATGTTGAAGATGAGTATGAACTTGCTGCTAACCTTGCAGGTGATGATACTTCCGACGACGACGGTGCTGTTTTGGAGTAGACGCCTCTGCAGGAAATGAGTCACTCATCGTGCAGTGTGTGTTGAGCACGCACATGGGCCAGGAGGAGCGTGCACAATGACATAATCTTTTTCAGACCTTCTTCTTTGTCAACGATCGCCGTGTACGTGTCATAATAGACGGTGGTAGTTGCAACAACTTGGTAAGCACCGACGTGGTCACTAAGCTTCAGCTTCCTACACGTGCCCATCCTCATCTGTACCATGTTCAATGGTTCAATAATAGTGGCAAGGTCAAGGTAACACAAACTGCGCAGATTAAATTTTCCATTGGTGCATACTCCGATGTTGCTGATTTTGATGTAGTACCAATGCAAGCATGTTCTCTTTTACTTGGCCATCCTTGGGAGTTTGATACTGATGCTACACACCATGGTAGAAGCAATAAATACACACCTATGCACAAAGAAAAGAAATTTACTTTGCTTCCCATGTCACCCGCTGAAAATGTGCAATTTGAACAAGCAAAACATGCTAAAGAAGCACAAAAAATAGCACAACATTCTGAAAATCAGCAAGTAGCTAGAACAGTTTTCCCACCTAAGAAAGATAAGGTTGCATCTACTTCATCATCTCAAGCCATTAAATTGAAAGGGTGTGTGATGCTTGCAACAAAAACAGACCTTGCTGAAAACACGGCAGCCACTAATCTTGCTGAAATTTGTGATGATGTTGCACCTTGCTATGGTTTGCTTTGCAAAGATGTGTTGTTCTCATTTGAGAACGTCCCTAGCTCTGTTCCCACTATTGTCACTGACCTTTTGCAGGAGTTTAAGGATGTTTTCCCATCGGAGATACCCCCCGGGCTGCCACTGATACACGGCATCGAGCACCGAATTGAATAGATCCTGGGAGCGTCTCTTCCTAACCGAGCAGCATACCGCACTAATCCGGAGGAGACGAAAGAAATTCAGCGCCATGTACAGGACCTTCTTGATCATGGGTATGTACGTGAAAGCCTTAGTCCTTGTGTAGTACCCATTCTTTTGGTGCCTAAGAAAGATGGTAGTTGGCGCATGTGTGTTGATTGTCGTGCTATCAATAATATTACCATTCGATATCGTCATCCTATTCCCAGGTTAGACGACATGCTTGATGAAATAAGTGGTGCCATTATCTTTTCTAAGATTGATCTTCGTAGTGGTTACCACCAAATTCGTATGAAACTAGGTGATGAATGGAACACTGACTTTAAAACAAAGTTTGGATTATATGAGTGACTAGTTATGCCTTTTGGACTTACTAATTCACCTAGTACCTTTATGCGCTTGATGAATGAGGTCCTACACCCTTTTATAGGACGTTTTTTTGGTAGTTTAGTTTGATGATATCTTGATTTACAGCAAGTCTACCACTGAACATTGTGATCACATACATGCTGTTTTTTCTGCCTTGCGTGAGGCTCGATTGTTTGGTAACCTTGAGAAGTGCACGTTCTGCACGGATCGAGTTGTGTTTCTTGGATATGTTGTCACTTCACAGGGTATTGAGGTTGATGCGCCAAAGGTAGAAGCCATCAATAGCTGGCCGCAACTCAAAGTATCACATAGGTACGTAGTTTTCTTGGTCTTGCAGGATTCTACCGATGATTTGTCAAAGATTTCAGCACTATAGCCGGTCCTTTGAATGAGTTGACCAAAAAGGGAGTTCCTTTCACTTGGGGACCAGCACAAGAACAAGCCTTTGCCACACTCAAGGATCGACTTACACATGCACCTCTCCTCCAACTACCTGATTCGGTAAGACTTTTGAGTTAGAATGTGATGCAAGTGGTGTTGGCATTGGAGGTTTGTTGCTGAAAGGAGGTAAACACGTGGCTTATTTTAGTGAGAAATTGCATGGTCCATCTTTGAATTATTCTACCTATGATAAGGAGTTGTATGCCTTAGTGCGTGTGCTTGAAACTTGGCAACATTACCTTTTACCTAAGGAGTTTATTATTCATTCGAATCATGAATCTTTGAAGCATATATGTAGTCAAGCAAATCTGAATAAATGACATGCTAAATGGGTAGAATTCATTGAGTCCTTTCCATACATCATTAAGCATAAGAAAGGAAAAGATAATATGATTGCCGATGCTTTATCTAGACGTTATACATTGTTTTCTCAACTTGATTGCAAAATCTTTGGTTTAGAAACTTTAAAGGACTTATATGCTACTGATTTGGACTTCAAAGATGCTTTTGAGAATTGTAGAGAAGGGAGAGCATGGAATAAATATGTGCTGAATAATGGATATCTTTTTCGTGCTAACAATTTATGTGTTCCGGCTAGTTCTCTTCGAATTTTGTTATTGCAGGAAGCTCATGGTGGCGGCTTGATGGGTTATTTTGGCTCCAAGAAAACTGAGAATGTGATGTCCACACACTTCTATTGGCCTAAGATGTGGCGTGATGTTGAGCGCTACGTTGCATGATGCACTACTTGCAATAAAGCTAAGTCCTGACTTACCCCAAATGGTCTTTATATGCCTCTTCCTGTTCCTAGTGTTCCTTGGGAGGAAATTGTTTACACCAAAATTTGGCACCTATGAACGAAATATAGGAAAATTGCCAAAATTTAGAAAGTATCGAGTTTCCTTCACAGGCCGGTCAGACCGTAGGTATATGGTCGGTCTGACTGGCTAGTAGGGCCGGTCTGACCGCAGGTATATGGCCGGTCTGACCGGCTAGTAGGGCCGGTCAGACCGTCAGAGTCCGAGTCCGAAGCGAATTTCGTCGGGTCTCGGGATTCCTTGCTCCGTAAGGTATGTCTCTGGTTTCCTAAGGTATCTATCCTGAATTGGATGTGGAGGAGGACTTGTAGGAGTCAAGACCAACCCCTATTTAAGGGCCAAGGCCGATTCAATTGAGGATGTTCAACACATACACAATCAATCTAATCTATCCAATTGTATCGTTCTTTTACTTTTTCATATTATTTTCAATTAGTGTTTCCATCTTTGTCGATTTGCATTGTAAATTGTCTGCTGCCGCTGTGAGAGTGCGACATCTCTTTGTAAGTTTGTCCTGAAAACTTTCCGTTCGCCCACGAGACAGGTGTTTATCCTTTTTTTTCTCAAATCCGCTCCGCTAGCTGGTTTAATCTACAAAACCTATCTTGTTTTATTTCTGCTAGATCAAGGTGGTTGGTGAACCCAATTTCACCGCAAGGCGTTTAGGTGTCCCGATAGTGATTGTCTTCTTGCCAAAAAAGTTGCCAACATGATTTTTGGCGACTCCGCTGGGGAAGTCTGCTCAACGCCATCTCAATTTCGACGACGCCATGTCGAAGCAAGTTGCGCAAGAGGTGAGTCCATCTAATGTTGTCCACGTATCTTTGGATGATCTTGATGGAGAGGCGCGCAAGATTATGGAGGAGCGAATCAAGACGATCACGCAGGAGGTTTTGGATAAATCGTGCACCAAAACCCATCAAGGCGTCGTCCTCAAGACCGGAAGCCCGCTCAAGGTCACCCGTGATGAGGTAAGTACTGATGACCTATCTCTTCCTATTCAAAAGCTCGTAGAAAGTACGGTGGATGAGTCCGTCACCGCCGCCGTCAATAATAAAATTGAATCTGCTATGGAGACTTGCTTTAATAGGATGTTTAATGCTTATATGGGTGCTAAATCTGGCCCTCCCAAGGCCGATTTGTCGTTTACCTCTGTTGCAAATACTAGCCAAGCCCCTATTCATCAAATTTTTAGCAAAACCGACGGGGCGATCACGCAACACCTCGAGGGGGTGAGTTCTGCTGCTTCTGTCGGTCTGACCGGCCCTACGGTCGGTCTAACCGGCTCACCGTACATCGGTTAGACTGGCCGACAAGCCGACCTGACCTTCCCCCACGTTGGTTAGACCGGCCTACAGGCCGGTCTGACCGCTCCCTTCAACGGTCTGACCGGCGGCTACATGGCCGGTCAGACCGCACCCTACACGGCCGGTCAGACCGGGCCCATCGCCGGTCAGACCGACGCTCTGGTGTCGGTACAGGAAATAGATTCAATTACGGGTAACTCGGTTTTATACCACGTTCCTGTGCACGACCCCCTTGTAGCTACTATTCATGCGCAAGTTGCTTCACACGTTCCCAATCAGTACAATGATCCTAATAGAGGATACCCGCATGACACTGGGTATGGCCAATATGGCAACATTGCGCCGCAACAACTGCTTTTTAGGCCGCTGATCTTACCCATTCTACCAAGGCCTGAAAATATGGAGGAGCAAATTAGAAACATTATTAGAGAATCATTTGGAATTGAGCCCAGGAATCGTGCTAGTGTTTACCAAAAGCTGTATCCTAATTACTTCGATAATATCCCATATCCTCGTGGCTATAGAGTTCCTGAATTCACTAAATTTAGTGGAGAGGATAATAGGACGACATGAGAGCACATAGGCCAATTCTTAGCGCAATGTGGAGAGGCTAGTACTTCTGATGCTTTTAAATTGCACTTATTTTCTTTATCATTGTCCGGTACTGCTTTTACAAGGTTTACTTTATTACTGGCTAATTCTATTCATACTTGGGCTCAGTTAGAACAAAAATTCCATGATTATTTTTAGACCGGTGAAACTGAGCTTAGGCTTTGTGATTTAACATCGGTTAGACAAAAATATAATGAATCTGTCACTGATTACATTAAGAGATTTAGAAATGCTAGGAACCGATGTTTTAGTTTAAATATAACTGAAAGAGATTTCGCTGATCTTGCTTTTAGTGGTTTACTTGCCCCCATTAAGGAAAGATTAGATGGCCAACAATTTCTAGAAGTTAGTCAGGTCATGCAAAAGGCTCTAGCTTAGGAAAGCCGGGTCAGAACAAGAAATTTGTTAGGCTCGGTGACAAGAAACCTCATGTTAGCATGATTGATTGTCCTGGTAGTGATTCTGATGTTGATGAGGGTGATCATGACATGTATGTTCTTGAGTGGTATTGGGCTAACAAGATTAAGCCTTTTGTTTGTTCTAGCTTGATGCCGACTCCTCGCAAGGATCGACAAAGTGAGATTAAATATTTTTTTATGTGGCCAAATGTGATAAAATTTTTGATTATCTCTGGCAAGAGAAGCAAATTAAATTGCCTAAAGGCCATGTTATACCTTCAGCAGAAGAGTTGAAATGTCGATCTTATTGTAAGTGGCACGATTCTTATTCTCATTCTACTAATTAGTGTAATGTTTTTCGTCGACAGGTTCAATCGGCCATAGAGGAAGGACGGTTGAAATTCACTGAGGGCTCCAAGATGAAGCTTTACAGTGATCCTTTCCCTATTGATGTCGTTGATCTAAATGGCAAAAAGGTGTTGATCCGGCCAGAGCAAGCCGAATCTACCAAGGGGAAGGAAGTTGTCATTGGGGAGTCTAGGCCCAAGATGCTTGTGCCAAAGAGTCCGGAGGTTGGTGTTCGAAAGATGAATGAAGGTAAAGCTTCGACTTCAAGAAAACCCCGGAGGCCAAAGGTGACTTTTGATATGCTCCTGAACAAATATGAGAAGAAGGGCATAAAGAAGGAGCGTAACGAGGGCAAGCGACCAAGATCACCTCCTTAGGAGTGATTTGGTCATTCGCCAAGGGCGTTGGAGCCACCGTTCCCGCATTGTCCTCAAGTCATGCCATGGGGGCCTTGCCCGATGCCGCCGCCAGGTTATCCTTTTCCTTACTTCATGCCTTGGGGGGCCACCACCACCCATGTATAATCATATGCCTCCAATGCACTTTCATCAAGGATGGGGAAGGGAGAGGAGATTATCACATGGATATGCGTCCTTGTCAAATGGAAGGCAGGTTTTACCAAGGAATCGGTTTGAGGGAGAAAGGAGGGCGCATAAGCATGTTAAGGCGGAGGAGAGGACTTCGGAGGTGGTCACTGTTAAGATAGGGTCTCATGATGTGCCGATACCATCTGAGGAGAAAGCTAAGATGGTTTTTGGTGATCAAACCGAAGTCGGCACAGGTTACGTGCGGAAAGTCGACCGGGCTGCTGGCCGGTCCGACCGAAGAGCTACAGCAGTCTGACCGGGCTCGACGGTCGGTCGATCGAAGGTATAAGGCCGGTCCGACCGAGTCCTCTAACCGATCTGACCACAGACACAAGACTAGTCTGACCGATCACCAGCGTCAGTCTGACCGCCAGTCTTCTATAAGTGGTTCAGGTTTTGCCTCTTATTCGCGAAAGAACAATGGGGGCCATTACATACCTCCTGGAACAGAGCTGAATCCAAGGTGGATACCTAAGGATTTGATGGCTACACAGAAGAGGAGGTTACAGCTTCTTCGGGCTTCTGAGTTGAAGGAAAAGGAGGCCAAAGAGTGGAGAGATAAGAAGTTCAATGAGCTGTGACCACCGCCAATGAAGGAATGGAAATCCAAATCAGTGAAGGGTGAAGAGCCGGTGGTTGTTCGGGAAGAAGAGGAAGAGAAGGAAGAAAGTGAACAATCGGCTGAGGTGTCGTCACCGGGTGAAAGCATGGACATCAGTATGGTGTGCATGTTGCCCATGGAGTTTTGTGCCATGTTGGAGGCTGAGGTTGCTCAACTTTCATTAGGTCCAAGAGATGCGATTTTCGAGAAGCCCGACGAGTCTAACCATCATATGAAGCCTCTTTATCTTAAGGGCCATATTGATGGGAAGCTAGTCTCCAAGATGCTAGTGGATGGAGGCACTGCCATCAACCTGATGTCATATTCGTTGTTCAAGAAGTTGGGTCGTGAAGAAGTTGAGTTGAAGAAGACCAACATGTTACTCAATGGTTTTAACGGTGAATCGACAGAGGCTAAGGGGATCCTATCTGTGGAGCTCACGGTGGGTAACAAGACGTTGCCTACCGCTTTCTTCATCATCGACGTGCAAGGTAACTACAGTGTTACTTTGGGGCGTTGTTGGACTCATGCCAACTGTTGTGTTCCCTCTACCTTGCATCAATGCTTAATGCAATGGGACGGTGATGATGTTGAGATTGTTCAGGCAGACACATCGGCTGAGGTTACAATGGCCGATGTTTCAGTGGGGTGGAAACATGGGGATATGCAGTGCTTGTCACGGTTAGATCTTTCTAGCTTTGATTTTATTAGTGTTTCCAAGGATGGTTTTGTACCTATCTCTGTAAAGCCGGCTAGTTTAGCACGGCTAGGCGATATTACTTTGTATGATGAATAAAACAACCAATTTAGAGTGGTTACAAAAGAGAGTACAAGAATATCGGTCTACAAAGAACGATATTGGGGAGACTATAGAGGATTTCGATGAAGTAGAGAAGCTCGGTCAGGGGTTTACATCGGCCGATCCATTAGAAGAAGTGGACATAGGAGATGGAAGTATTACAAGGCCAACGTTCATAAACAAAAACATGAAAGCTGATTATAAGGTTAAAATAATCAAGCTCCTCAAAGAGTACGTTGATTGCTTTGCATGGGAGTACCATGAGATGCCGAGACTCAGCCGTGATCTTGTTGATCATCGGCTTCCTATAAAATCGGGATTTAGGCCTTATAAATAACCTCCTCGTGGCTTTAACCCCCTTATATATGATCGTGTCAAAGAAGAGATAGACTGATTGTTGAAGGCATAGTTTATTAGGCCATGCCGGTATGCGAAATGGGTGTCCAACATCATTCCGGTAGAAAAGAAGGGGAGTGGTAATATTAGAGTGTGCATAGACTTTAGAGATTTGAATAAAGCCACTCCTAAAGATGAATATCCTATGCTTGTAGCCGACATGTTGATAAAATGATGCTTCGGGCCATAGAGTGATTAGTTTCTTGGATGGCAATGCCGGCTACAATCAAATCTTTATGGTAGAAGAGGATATGTACAAGACGGCTTTTAGGTATCCGGGATTTGTTGGGTTATTTGAGTGGGTAGTCATGATGTTCGGGTTAAAAAATGCTAACGCAACATATCAAAGAGCGATGAATTTGATTTTCCATGATTTGTTAGGTTTTATCTTAGAAATCTATATTGATGATATGTTGTCAAATCGGATGGTATGGATGGCCATATAGCCGATTTGAAATTAGCTTTTGAGAGGATGCGTCGGTATGATTTGAAGATGAATCCACTCAAATGAGCTTTTGGTGTGTCGGCGGGAAAGTTCTTAGGATTCATAGTACATGAGAGAGGGATTGAGATTAATCCTAAGAAGGTTGAGAAGATTTAAGATTTTAAAGCGCCGACATGCAAGAGAGAAGTTCAGAAGTTGCTAGGTAAGGTGAATTACTTGAGAAGATTTATATCTAACCTAGCAGGTAAAATAAATGCTTTTGTTCCTATCTTACGTTTGAAAAAAGAAGCCTGTTTTACTTGGGGGCAGCACAACAAGAGGCGTTTGAGGGTTTGAAGAAGTATTTGTCTACTCCAACCGTGGTGCGAGCGCCTAAAGCTGGAATTCCGTTTTGGTTGTATATCACTGCTGAAGACGAAGTTATTGGAGCCGTTTTGATACAAGAGGAAGATGGCAAGGAATATATAATAACATATTTTAGCCGTCATCTTTTAGATGCCGAAATGAGGTATGTTTTTGTAGAAAGACTTTATCTTTGTTTGTACTATGCTTGTACCAAGTTGTGTCATTACTTGTTATCTAGTACATGCACAGTCGCTTGTCAGACCGATGTCGTTAAACATATGTTGCAAAGGCCAATTCTGAGTGGGAGAATTGGAAAGTGCGCATATAAATTGATTGAATATGATTTGGCTTATGAACCTTTGAAATCTATGAAAGGCCAGATTGTAGTAGATTTTATAGTAGACCATCATGTAGATATTGCCTATGGAAATGAGGTTTGCTTGCTTAGTGTTACACTTTGGAAGATTTATTTTGATGGCTCTTCGTGTAAGGAGGGTCAAGGTATAGGTGTAGTTTTGATTTCGCCCAATGGCCGATGTTTTGAAGCATCGGTTCATTTGGAGTATTATTGTACAAATAATCAGACCGAATACAATGCTTTGTTATTCGGTTTACAAGTGATGGAGACCATTGGAGCTATGCATGTAGAAGCATTCGGTGACTCAGAGTTGGTGGTGCAACAAGTTGCCGGGGTTTACAAGTGCTTCGATGGGTCGCTAAATAGGTATTTGGATCAATGCTTGGATGTTATTGCCAATTTTGATGATTTATCCATTAAACATATTGCTAGGAGCGAAAATTCTAGAGCGAATGATTTGGCACAACAGGCATCTGGTTATAGTATTAAAAGGGGAGTATTTTTCATACCAGAAAAACCGGTGCTTGATTGCAATTCTTTGAGCGAAATTGGCAAGGATGCAGATCGCAGGCGGTCGACCGATGCTGCTACCGCCCGAGCGTGGATGGCGGCGGTCGGCCGGAGCACTGGCTGTCGCTTGACCGCGGGTGGCCGGCGGTCTGACCGGCGTTGCTTGACCGGTCAGACCGGGTTTGAACAGGAAGCTAGGGGACACGATACATTTGATTTAGAGACCGAATTAATTGTAAATTTGGACATTTGTGTCCAGAAAACAGAAGAAGACTAGAGAATTCCTTTGATTGAGTATTTGAAAAGATTCTAATCTTGGGGCCGTTCCAAGGTTGGGCTTTAGATTTCATAGGTCAAATTTATCCTTCGTCATCAAAAGGGCATCGGTTCGTGATAGTTACGGTGGAGTACTTCACTAAGTGGGCCGAAGCCGTGCCGCTTAAAAATATGACACACACGGAGGTAATTGACTTTATCTTGGAGCATATTGTTCATAGATTCGGCATTCCTCAGACTTTGACTACGGATCAAGGAACTTCTTTTATGTCCAAGGAGGTGAGAAGTTTTGCCGAATCTTATGGTATTAAATTGTTGAGTTTTTCTCCTTACTACGCTTGGGCTAATGGACAAGTCGAGTCAAGCAATAAAGCATCATTAAAGTTAGTCAAGAAAAATATCGAAGAACATCTGAAGTGGTGGCATGAGGTGCTTTCTGAAGCATTGTGGGCACATAGAATATCTAAGCATGGTGCTACCAAAGTAACCCCTTTTAAGTTGGTTTATGGACAAGAAGCCGTTTTACCGGTTGAGGTAAATCTTGGTTATCTTCGATATATAAAGCAAGACGATTTGTCAGTTGAAGATTACAAGACCTTGATGGGAAACAATCTTGATGGGGTGATCGACAAGCGTTTGAAGGCTTTGGAAGAGAAGAAGAGTGTGGATAAGGCTTACCACAAAAGAGTGAAAGCGAGATCATTTCAAGAAGACACTTGAAGAAACACTTCCCAAGCGTTTAGCAAGATGCTTAGGAAGTTCTATGGCCGGTAATTGGATTATCGCCCTAAGACAACATGTTCTATGTTGTATATGGTCGGTCAGACCACAGGTATATGGCCGGTCTGACCGGCTACAAGGGCCGGTCTGAACGCAGGCATGTGGCCGGTCAGACCGTCAGAGTCCGAGTCCGAAGCGAATTTCATCGGTCTCGGGTTTCCTTGCTCCATAAGGTATGTCTCTGGTTTCCTAAGGTATCTATCCTGAACTGGATGTGGAGGAGGACTTGTAGGAGGCAAGACCAACCCCTATTTAAGGGCCAAGCCGGTTCATTTGGGGACATTCAACACATACACAATCAGTCTAATCTAGCCAATTGTATTGTTATTTTATTTTTTTCATATTATTTTCAATTAGTTTGTCCATCTTTGTCGATTTGCGCAGTAAATCGTCCGCCGCCGCTGCGAGAATGTGACACCTCTTTGTAGGTTTGTCCCAAAAACCTTCCGTTCGCCCATGAGACGGGTGTTTATCCTTTGTTTTTCTCAAATTGGCTCCGCTAGCCGGTTTAATCTACAAAACCCATCTTGTTTTAGTTTTTACTAGATCAAGGTGGTTGGCGACTCCAATTTCACCGCAAGGCGTTTAGGTGTCCCAATCGTGATTGTTTTCTTGCTAAAAAAGTTGCCAACAAATATTTCTATGGATTTTGTGTTAGGATTACCTAGGACAAAGAGGGGAAGGGATAGCATATTTGTTGTGGTAGACCGGTTCTCTAAAATGGCGCATTTTATACCTTGTCACAAGAGCGACGAAGCTACACATGTTGCTGATTTGTTTTTCAGGGAGGTCGTACGCTTGCATGGAGTCCCCAATACCATAGTTTCAGATCGAGATGCTAAGTTCTTGAGCTATTTTTGGAGGACGTTGTGGCACAAGTTGGGAACGAAGCTGCTGTTTTCTACTACTTGTCACCCCCAAACGGATGCGCAAACGGAGGTCGTCAACTGCACATTATCTACCATGTTGAGGGATGTTTTGAAGACCAACTTGAAGCATTGGGAAGAGTGTCTACCTCACATTGAGTTTGCTTATAACAGGTCAGTACACTCTACTACTAAGGTAAGTCTGTTTCAAGTGGTATATGGCTTTAATCCTCATGCTCCAATTGATTTGCTAACATTACCACCATCTGAAAACTTGAATCTTGATGCAACCACACGTGCTGAATTGTTACTTAAGATGCATGCAACTACTAAAGCAAACATAGAGAAAATGAATGAGAAGTATCGAGCTTATGGTAGTAAAGGGAGAAAAGAGTTAACGTTTGAACCGGGTGATCTTGTTTGGTTGCATTTGCGCAAGGATCGTTTTCCTGTTTTGAGAAAATCTAAGTTGATGCCCCGTGCTAACGGTCCTATCCGTGTACTTGAGAAGATTAATGATAATGCATACAAACTTGAGTTGCTTGCAGCTTTTGGGGTTAGTCCCACCTTTAACATTTCAAATTTGAAGCCCTATTTGGGAGATGAAGATGAGCTTGAGTCGAGGACGACTCCAATTCAAGAGGGGAAGGATGATGAGGACATCTCTCCACATGATACACAATACAACTACAAGGACTGATTACACGCGCCCATGCCCGTCGCTTAAACTATGAGGTTAATTCTTTCCTTAGCAACCATGTCAATACTTGTTTGAATGGGATTCTACTGAGTACTTCCGATATTTTGTTGCTTAGGAACATGGGACATGGAACAGAAGAGTTGGAGACAAAGACAGAGTGCCACGGATGACTTGAAGGCAGGAATTCGCCGGTTTGTACTGCGCCGACACCTCGCACTAAAACTGTCAGAACTTCCTCATATGAAGTCTGATTGGCGCGTTCTTGTACTATATGGAGAGAGGAGGAGAATACCTTTCATGTAGATCTGGTTTCATCCTGAAATATGTTTCGAACCATCCTGTATGATAAAAACAGTCTTGCGTGACAGAATTGGGCCAAGTTGGGCCTTGTAACTAGTTGAGGCCGAGTGGGGCCTGAGTTCGAGTCGTGTGCACCCTCCCTAGCTGCACCACGACTTTAAGACTTCCCATAGCCGTCTTTAGGGTTAGGTTTTGCTTAGTTTGCATCTACACACGTTGTGTTTAGATCTCACCTTGCACCGGACAGATAGGCTACTGCATTGGCGCTTGTGAAACCTCAAACGGTCAGCGTAATTCATCTTGAATTTGCAATTCAGATTGCATTTTTTCTGTTCTTGCTTGTGTTCTTGGATTCGCTTGCAGGAACTAGCCTTCGTGGCGAGGTCAACCGCGTTCTTGCGAGGTTGATAACCAATGGAGACAGTGGTGTAACGATTGCAAGGTTTGATCCGCTGGACTGAAGCCTTGAATCGGCAACGTCGAGTTCTCCACCAATCCAACTTACCCTACCTTTCGGAAGATCAGGACCAATACTCCTCTCAGTAGCCCTTGAGTGAAAAAACTTCATACACTCATCCCCATATTTAATTATATTCACCGTATTCCTTTGTTTCCAATAAGCATTCTGTTGTTTTAGAAGATTACTCAGATGCTCTTTGATAATTCTTCTGAAATTCCATTCAGTATTCACTAGCTGCCTGTGTTCTTCAATAGAATATATATATATATGATGACTTTGTTATAATTGTCAATGCAGGAATTGATACCCTTAAAATTTTTGCTCCATCCTTTCAAGTCATACCTCAACTTCTTGAATTTCACTGATAGCACTGAAGCGATGTTATCATGATTACATCGGTTTTGATTCCAAGATTGTTTAACAGTGTCAAGGAAAGATTCATGAGAGATCCAAATATTCTCAAAATGAAAATTTTGTGATCTGGGGATCTGAGATTCTATTGAAATTCTGCATGGTACATGATCATATGTTGTGCTTGCTAGGGGATAGGCCAAAGTATTCGGATAATCCAGAGTCCAATTAGAGGAAGTAAAGAACCAATCAAGCCTCTCCAAAAGAGGGTTAGATTGCATATTGCTCCAGGTAAAAGCCCTTCCTTTCAAGGGGATTTCCGCTAGGCCCAGATGATTGATAACACTATTAAAGATCTGAGTGTCTTGAAAGTTTCCACCATTTCTATTTCTATCCTCCAGAGATCTATAAAAGTTAAAGTCCCCCAACAGAAGCCAATTAAAGTCATTCTTTATATCCAAATTCCATAACCAACTTACAAAGTTAATTCGGGCTGGCCCTAGACAAGGTCCGTAGACCGCACTTCAATTTTAGGTATTCAACTTAAAACGGGAGAAGAAGTAGACAGATACAACAAATGGTTGGACTTCAATAATGGAACCATTAAAAAATTTCCATTCCATCCCACCAAAATTCCCCCGAAGCCCCCACCGAAGGAGAGAAAACAAACTTATCAAATCTCTTTGGGGCAAACTTCCTGATAAATGAAGAATCAAAATTTTCTCTCTTTGTTTCTTGAAAGCAAAAAAATTCACAATTGCTCTCAGAAATTTTGTTAAAGATGACCAGCCATTTTTTGCAGCATTAATTCCCCTCACATTCCAACAGAGAATATTGCAAGGCCTATTCATTTGAACAAGGAGCTGGTTGAGAAAGAATAAATGTCCTTCATAGAAGAGCAAACAACTATGAATAGCAGGAGATACCCAAAAGGATTAGCCCAACATTCCATCACAGTCATCAGCAAAATATTCATCATCAGGAAAATAAAACATATGTCAATCACAACATAGTTTAAAACAGCCAGAGTCATCCACCAGCAAAAGATAGACATAAAAAACCAATTAAGTTCAGGCATCATCACGATCTTTCATCTATTGATCTTCTGAGACCTCCAAAGGAGCCGCTCCACATTTATCAACTCATTCATGGATGACTTCGATAGGAATTGGGTTCGTAGCTTCATTTGAGTTCTTGGGAGGATGGTCAAGGTCCAGTGAGACGACATGGTATCTCCCTTTCGCAGCAGGTTCCCTGATCCTGATGACATGAAGTCCATCCACCACCTCAGGATTCAGTCGAGAACTTCTCACAAGGGTGTTGACCAAGGGTGTTTTGGAGCCCGACCTACGAGAAATCAAAGAAGGAAGTGAAATTGGCCCAGAAACATCACGACCCTGGCTATTAAAGGCATCACTTGCATACATAGCGACCCAGAGCATAATCAAGATCGAGCCCAAGACTGGCATTGCAAGAAAAAGAGCTTTCTAATTATCCTCCTTCCAATCTGCCGTGAAGGGAGTAGCAGTGACTTTCTAGCAACTAAAGCGAGGCTCTTTGGTAATTTTTCAAGACATTATCAGGGACAAGTAAGTTACCATACCAGACAGAGGAAGTAGCCCCTGAATCATTTGATGAGGATGAATCCTTTTTGGATGGTTGCAAGAATATTGCCAGAATCAACGTCTACAAGGATCTTTTCTGTAGACAGGAAAGCCATCGATCCTTTGGCTCTCAGATAAACAGCTGAGCTTCCCGATTGATCAAAAGAAATTGAGTCTTGTGGTTGATTAGGGTGTTGGGGAATCGAATTCTCCCCCAAAATCTAACTCAAAACCATCATCTTCATCTTCATCAAACTGGGGCTCCTGCTAAGTGAACTAATTAGTGTGGGGGTTAATATCCATGTTGATATTCTACATTTTTTTGAGCATTAATTCCCACATCCCTAGAACCTGAGCCCCTGCACCGATGTTTTCATGCATCCAGTTGTTGAAGACATCGGATTTCCAGCCACTGGGACTCCATGGGCTGGATGAGGGTTCCCATCCACAGGAATTGGATCTTCATCCTGTGGCAATTCATCTACAAAGTTTCCCCCCATAATGAAGACCGGTACTGTCCAATAACGACCATTGCCCCCTAGGGTTGTCCCGTGAGAAATCACCAAACTTCTGGGAACTCTTTCAGGATTGAGAATTAGACAGCATAGCAAAGTTCTTCCCTTGTTTGGCCCTTGGTGCCAATGGAGCGTTCTACCAAAAGGGGCCACAACGGCCATAATGAAATCCTCACGTTGGTAGTCCAATGGAATAGCAAGGAACATAATCCAGCATTCTCTAGTGTAAGGACAAGCTCTAAGATTAATAGCCTCATCATGCTTCACTGGGTGGCGAACAGAATCACCCACAAAGTTAATCGGGCTAATATCTAACATACTTTGGCGTTGCACAGGGGACCCAAATTGAAGAAGGGCAAGCCCCAGGGGAGAAAGAGAGGAAGATAAAACCCTAACCGGGAAATGCTCTTCCAAGAAATGGACAACAGCTGAAAGCACAAGCATTGTATTCATTTTGATTTGGATCCAGTTCCAGATGCACAATGGCGAAATCCTCATGCCGATGGCCGAAACCAGCCTTCCTCCACATGACCCCCAAACGGAATGAATGGGACGGGATCACAATCAAAATTCGCCATTAGAAACTACGAGAACGAGGTTGGATTCCTTGACTGTGGGGTTGAGCAGTAGTCATCGTCGTCGCGGAATATTTGAGTAGCAGAGGAGAGAGGTGGGATAAGAGGCAACTGAGAAACAGAGGAGGTCGAGGCATCTAGCGGTTGTGATTCCCTAGGAAAACCAACCCCACTTCCTCTCAACTGCGATTGTTCCGGGAAAGGAGGCCTTCTTTGAAGGGTTACGCGGAAGCTACGCTAGCCGAAAACAAAAATTTTCTACCACGCAAACCAGGAACACTTGCAAGTAAGGGCCGATAGATCGTTACCGATTGGAGTATGCAGCGGAAATAGCCAATCAGGGCTATCCGATCTGGAACTGTGTAGCCGATTCCCGCAAGCCGACAGCCAATTCCCAGGGACAGCCGATTCGCCAATCAACCGATTCGCGGAGTCGTCCGGTCACGTTCTTGCGCCTTGCTCCGATGCGTCCGACCGCAACCGATCCGAAGCCGATCAACAGCGCGCAACGTAGCAGCGCCTCTACCGGTATCCACACGTCAAGGGACAAAACGCCGTACACCCGTGTGCTAGCACGTGATGCAAGGCTAGGGTTTGGCTCGAAAGTGGGGAGGGTTTCCGTGGAGATTGATCTCGGCGACTTTTGTTGCGGATTCGGTTCAACGCGATGCTGAAACTCTCCACCCCTCGCCCCTTTATATAGAGTTGGCCGACTGGGACTCGTGGCCGATCAGGACTCTATTTTAAATCGGATCCCATCCGAATCTCATAGAGTCGGCCGCCCATACGTCGTAAGACCATAGGACTCTATCCGATCAGATCCCTATCCGATCGAGCCGTATCCGAGTCCAACTCGAATATCTATTCTATCCCCTTAAGCGTGCGACCCTGTAGGTTTAGGTATACTCGGTTTCGGCTATAGTCTAACTTAGCCCATCGTCGGCTCGAGTCCAACTCAGCCGACCCGTCAACAGCGGCGCCTAGCAGCACATATTGACACCATAGTATACAAGAATAATATCGGCTCTGAACCTGTAATGTGTACACAAATCCCTTTGCCTCACCATACCAGTTAAGCTATAGGCAAGATGTGTGCCATCCCTTCAATAGCTTAACCATTCACTCGAACCGTATTGGATTATCTGTCTGTTGATTGACTCCTCAATCAACTTAGCATGGCCATGCATTTCCATAATCCATTACCTCGAGGGGCCCAGAGATATCTCTCCAAAGGAGCGGCAAATTCCATCTTGATCACTCACATCCCACTCCATGTTTCATAGCAAACCCAAAAACTACCTTTATAACTACCCAGTTACGGAATAGCGTTTGGTAGTCCCAAAGTAGGCTACTACACATATTGGAATCCATGGTGATCTCAGGTCTAAGGACTTTGTACCAACACTACCTGAGACCAACTAATGGCACATTAATTCCTGTAGTGTCTCATGGTGGGTCTATCCAACAATGTGTTCTCTAACACATTTGTCCATGTTTATTGATTTGGTATCTCCATACCCATGATCTATGAGACATGATCATCAATCAATAGACATGCCGATCTTAGAATCATATTAGTTCCAATAATATGATATATGATCAGGGATCATTTAGAAAATAGATTCATACATATAGAGTCTCATAAATAAGTCACGTACTTATTGATCAATACAAGATGTCTATTTCATGGAACTGAATAACACTTTATTCATAAATACATAAACATTGACGTGATATCCAACATCTCCATATTGCCTCTAGGGCATATCACTAACATTATTGCCATGGGAAACTTTGGTTTCCAAGTAATTTGTGGGCCATTATGAGTTTTGAAACCGACCAACTTGGGCCTCCACTTGAGTCGACTGCTGGGCTTTGAAAGACAATTCTTGGCCATGTGCCCATAGTTGAAACAAATCAAACACCGAATCTAAAAACCACATGCCCTTGCTGAGTGCCCTAATTGAAAGCACCTCGAACACTGAACAACCGAGATTTGCAAATCCAAAGAGAGAGACTTAACGAAAACCTCACTAATGTTATTAGAATCAACTTCCCGAGGTGAATTATCAAAAGAGGAAACCTTTTTTAAAGTAGACTTGGCCATTGCTGTTCCCAAAGATAACCGACGAGAACTAAAACCAACTGAACCAAATTGAGGAATATGATCAACACTGGCCAAAGCTAAAGATTGATCTGATGGGAGCACTGTTGAGTTGATCAGAACTGAATTTGCCTTTCCAAAACAAAGAGGTTTTACCTCTCTGCAAGAATAAGAAAACGAAACACTGAAAGAACCAAACTTAATACTCTGAGGGGCTGTCAAAGAAGGAGCAAATTTCTTCTTCCGTGAAGGAAGAATTGGTTGAGCTGCAAAACAAACATTCTTCTTCGTAGCAGAATTAGCCTTGGCGACACATTTCTCTCTTTTTGAGAGAATTAATGTTCATTTCTTGGCCTCTTCATCTTCCTAGAGACATTTTTCTCGTTCCCAATGTGGAACTCCCTTGCTTCAGAGATGGAAGTAAACATCAAAAGACTATGTGACCACTCTTCTAAGAGCATAAACAAAAAAACCAATAGCTTTTCAAGAAACCATAAACTGAAAGTGATTGTGACTGACTTCTATCACAAGAAATCTCACAGCCAAACCCCAAGACAAGATGGAAGCACTAAAGCAACACTTTCTTCCGAGAGCAGAAAGAGATATCAACGAAAAGTAGCCAGCAGAAAAAAAGAACCTTGAGGATTTAGAGAATCATGCTGAACTTTCCTACCAAGTTTTTTCCAAACATGAAGCTAAAAATTCTTCCCTATGGAGAAGTCCAACCTATTCTCCATTACTCAAGCTAAAACCTCCACACGAGAACCACGGTGGTCATTATTTATGATTATTACAATTTAATAACAGTTTCATACTATTTCAAAAGTTTTCTCATTAATTTTGTGATTTTATTAAATTTTAGTGCATTACTTATTATTGTTTTTAAACCTATATTTAATGAAATTAATTTGGCCCGGTTTAATGGATCATTTTAATCCTTAGTCTAGGTTGTTAACCCTAGCCGAAATAAAAAAATATTTGGAAATAGTGGGAAATTATCTTTAGTTCCGGTTGGTGGCAACAGTCGGGACTAAAGATGGATTGAAAATAACATGAAATTATCTTTAGTCTCGGTTAGAGCAACCAACGGAGACTAAATATATTTAGTCTCGGTTGGTAGCTCCAACTAGGACTAAAGATTGTATCTTTAGTCCCAGTTGTTACCATGTACAGGAGACTAAGATATCTTTAGTCTCGGTTGTTGCCACCAATTAGGACTAAATATCCAGGGGTATATATATCCTAGCACGCATCGTCTTCTCCACCGATCCAACACTTAGCCATATTTTCACATCGTCTCTTGTTCTTCTTGCGTCGAGCTCTTTGTTTTGCAGGAACTGTCGCTGTCACCGTGGTCTCGCCTCGTCGTCTCGTCCTCGTTGTCGCCATCCTCGCCGGCGCTGCATTTGAAGGTAAGACCCAATATCGATCCAGCCGATTCTTCAATCTAGGAACAATAATCTTCTTGCCGCGGTTTGATCTTCTCACCACCATCGTTGTCATCTTGCCATCGTCGTGTCGTCGTAGTCGTTTTCGCGCGCCGTATGTCTTCTCGTCATCATCGCCGCTCGTCGCCGCACGCCGCCATGGTCGACACCGCCGCCATGGACATGGATCTTGAACTATATTTATTTCATTGCAATAAAACAATTTTTCAAATTAATTAACTAAAATTAGATATAACATAACAATTATAATCATTAAGCTTTCTAATTATAGACTTTTATACTAGGTTTAAAGGAATTTAGCATTTAAAGGAATTATAGATTTCTTTATACAATTATAGATTTTTCTATAATCATTGAGCATTTAAAGGAATTGAATGGGAGAGGAGAAGGGGACAGAGTATGTGCTTGTATAATTGTAAAGGAGAAGAAACGTTGTTATTTTAAGATAGATCAAATGTGTTTTGAGTTATTAAAATCTAATGTTATAAAATAATAGATCCATTGCATTAAGCGAAATAATAGATCCATGGTTGCTTTTGCCGCCATGGACGACGTCGGCCGTCTCCACTACACCGCCATAACTCATTCTACCGGGAACAAGAACGTTAATGAACATGAATGAACGAATGAGAACAATAGAACGACTTTCACGACCGAACAAACGTGAACGATAGAACGACTGAATGAGTTTATTCATTCGGTCGTTAGTTCGCTTGTTACAAGGAGGTAGTGGTTCAATATATTGGCTAAAAACAAATTTCCAAAACAAATTTTGTCTTGACTCCTATGCATTGGGAGTCAAAACAAAATGTTATCTTTACTCCTATGCATTGGGAATCAAGACAAAATATGTTTGGATTGTTTTAACCCAATATCCTGAGTCACTGTCTCTCATATAACAATGTATATATGTGTTGAAACTTGGTTTCGGCAATAGAAATTTGGGGGTGCAGTCAAGATCACCAAGCACAATGGGTTAAGTAGAAAACAAGGTTTAGACAGTTTCAGGCCCTCTCGTGAGGTAATACCCTACTCCTGTTTCAAGGATTCGATCCGCCGAGTGTTTATTGATCTCAAGATCTGTTGCTCTTGTCTTGCATCTAAAGCTATTATCTCTGATATCCCTCAAGGGACGCCTCTTACCCTCCTTATATAGTCTTGGAGGGCGAGCTTACAAGTCGGAAACCCTATCATACTCTAAGTCGGTTTCCTCAATCTTACCAAGTTATGACTATGAGCCGTTGCCTTATCTGATCGGCAACGTAACACCCAAGTCATAGCCGGTTTACACAATCTATAAGCATAACCTATCCCTATCACCAGTCGGACAGGCTTGCCATGAAGGTATCCGATTGCCATAATCTCTACAGTAGCCCCCGAGACCTTCACAGTCGACAAGATAACCTTGCCTCGAACCAAAGCAACACATAGCCGAATGATTCCCTGGCCGAGTGCTTCTGTTGCCGAGTGATTCCGTCATCTCTGCCTGAATCTCCCGAGTGGTTTTAAAGACTGTGAAGGGCTGGAAAACATCAAAAAATTCTCAAAAAATAAATATCTAGGTGCGTCTCTTGATGCACCTAATTAGGTGTAGCCCCCGACTATGTGGTTAGTCAAAACAAACTAAGCATATAGTCAAGAACTATAAAAATTCATTCTCATATAAATGCTTAGTTTAAGCTAAAGCAATCATAAAAAATCTCATCCTCAACAAGCTCATGCTTATCCAAGTAAATTTGCCCAAGTCATCTCAAAACAAATAACTCAATCAACCCTCGTGGGTAAAAAGCACTCGGTAAGCTCATGCTTATCCGAATTAACCTGCCCGAGTCATCTCGGAACAAATAATTCGATTGATCCTCATGGGTAAACAAGTTTTTCAGTCGTCTGAAAAATATGACCAAAATATTAAATAGCTCCTGCCATAATATTGGTCTTAATCTAAAATGATCTTCACCAAGGTGGAAAAATAGCACTGATATAATCATTTAATCAGATGCTTAAAAACCAAACAGCTCCTGTCATCAGGATAGCTATGAAAATCTTAACTGTATGTCACCTTTCAAATTGCATCGTGCCAACTTCTCATGAAGTTGTGCAAACCGCTGTATGAAAGGGTTTTAAAGGTATTGGGCTCTCATGGGCTCGGCCCAATTACGAGATGACTTAGCAAAACCCTCAACTCTTTATACGAAGCCTCGAGGTTATCCCCGCCACTTCGTCTTCCCAAAAATTTCCTCTTTTCATAGCACTGTTCACCAGCACCCTACGGAAAACCCTAGGCTCACGCGGGCCCAAATCCATCGATCTAGGAGCTCGCATTTCACCACAAGCTAGCCTTCGCATCCAGCTCCCAAGATCTCCTTCTCAAATCCCCATTCCCCGAGCTAGATCCACTTCCCCCAAACCGCATCCATGGCGGGAGAGAAGGAAATCCCTTTCGAGCAATGGGCGACTTAAGATGTCAAGGAGTCAACCCTTCGGGAACTGGGGAAGAACAGAGTTCTTCCACCTAAAGAGATCGTCGGCTGGCGTCCGGCGACCGGTGAGGAGTTCCCCACCCCGAACACCGGTGAGATCGTGGTTTTTACTTCCTTTTTCTACTGTGGCTTTGCCCTTCCTTCTTCTGAGTTCTTCCGGGGTCTTCTTGATTACTACGGTCTTCGGCTCTACTGTAACACCCTGAGGTGTTTTCCCCTTTTAAAAATCCAAAAGAAAATCGTAAAAGAAAATCGTTGGAATTAACTGGAGAGAAATAATACTTTTAGAATCCAAATGTTAAATGGAAATTGCATGGTAGGATTTTTCCTAAATTCTACATGTCAAAATACACTAACAGGATTTTTAGTGGAATTTTCAGAGCACAAGAAATAACTTTTAACCAATTAAAATCAAAATTGGAATTAATAAATCCCGGGAAAATCAGTTTCTCTCTCCTCCGCCCTTTCCCGCTTTTTTTTCCGGCTGTGGGCCGCCGGCTCGAGCCGACGGCCCAATCCCTTCCCGCGTGTGGCCCGTCCTTTTTCCGCCCGCGCGTCCTTCTCCCTCTCTCCCTCGCGGGCCGACAGAAGGCCGCACCCCGTTTAACTCTTGCGCCGCGAACAAGTCCAGTTCGCCTCCCTCTTACCCCTGGACGCCGACAGGTGGGGCCCACCTGTCAGGCCGTCGTCCTCGACCCCGGCCGCCTCGGCGCCATTTCCGCCGCCTCCCTCCGCTTGGATCTCGCGCACCCGTTTTCCCCGCGCTCCGGGATCCCACCGCCTTAACTCCCCACCGTGCCCGCCGGCATTCAAAGCCCCGGCCGCCGCTCCGCGCGCCCTAATGGCCGGATTCCATCCCCGGCCATTACTTCCCCCAAACCGCGTCGGCGAGAAATTCCGCTCTTATCCGGTCACCACCGACCTCCCCATCCCCTATTTAAGCACCCCCTCGCCCTCCTCGAGCTCCCCACACCTCCACTCAAGCCTCCCTCTCTCTCCGTCGTTTCCGCACCGTGCGCCCCTGTTTCGGACCGCTGCTCCGAGACGCTCCGAGCTCCGCCGACTCCTCCTCCTCGTCGTCGGTGCCCGCGCCACTTCGGCCACCCCTTCCCGAGTGGTTCCGCCGTCTCCCTCACCGTCCGAGCCGTCATCCCCTTCATCTCCGGCGACCCGCGGTGAGCGCCCCTCCCTTTTTCCCCTCTTGGCCGAATGCGCGCCGCCATTCCCGAGTGCACACGGCTCCTCCCTCGCATGAGCCACGGTATTCCGCCGCCCGCACCGCCGCCCGAATGGCGCCGCCGGTCTTCGGCCGCCGTGCGCCATCGCGGCCGATCACGCCACCCGAACCCCTTCCCGACCGTCCGATCGCCTCGGCGGATGCGGCCGTCCGTCCCATTGCCGCGTGGCTGCCGCGTGGCGCCGAGTCGGCGCCCGTGTGCGCCACGTGGCGCGCCGCTCTCCCTCTCGTCCCGTGGACCCGGTCCACCGTGGACCGGTGCTCCCACGGCCGATGACGCCATCGCTGACGTCAGCCCTAGCACTGATGCAATTCCGGAATTTATTGCGCAATAAATTAATAAGGATTTTTTTCTGTTTTAGTTAAAACACAGATAATCTTCTAAAAATCATATCTTTTCAATCCGACCTCCGTTTTAGCCCATTCAAATTTCATTAAATTCATAAAAATGCCAAGAATCCATTAAAAATTGTTCTCGTTCCCTGTTTGAGTAGCTTTTTAGCCTGTTTTGTTGAAGTGCTTGTTTGCCGTGTAGATCCCGTAGTCCCTCCGTCCTAGTTTACATTAAAGTCGTCGCGGAAATCCCCCAAGCTGAAGAGCAAGGCAAGTCATGCTATATTATTGATCATATTGCTCCCATTTTGCTAAAACACCTGTTTTACTCTATGAAATTTCATGTTCTTTATATTGTCATTTCATGGGAAATAATATACCTTATACTTAGTTATGCCTTAGGTTTGACACCCCAAACCCTTTGATAAAACTTGGGAAAATAATGTGATTAGATTTCAGGACTAGGTTATGCTTAGCCTGGCTTAGTTTCACTAGCTCACTAAATGGGTCATTTTTCTCACTTAATGTATCTCTCCCGACCTTATGTTCGGAGGGTTAATAATTATAGATTCAGGTGAACCGGACTAATAACTAAAATAAGACAAATGGTGGGCTGTGGGCGCTGTGGTTTTGGTTAGCGGCGCCCATGGCAATTAAGGACCGGTTCACGGGACCCCTCGGGAGAACGACCGTGCAAACCACAAGCCGAAATGGGTAAGGTAGGTCCCGTAGTGTAGCCTCTCCTATCTGACGAACCCATCGGCAAGGGTGAGCGGGATGGAGTTTCAGTCGGCCCCGGTATAAGGGTTGCTGGGCTGCCGGATTCACCGAGGCACTCGGGCTGCCCACTCCTGTGGTCCGGGAGTGGGGCGAAACCTTGGTGGGGTTCGCTTGGTTAGAGGGGGTTATAGGAAAGGTCCTATCACAGTTCCCTTTTCAGGGTACCGCTGTGGTATTCCGGCGCACGGGAAATCGTGTTGTGGGGCTGTGTCTTGTGGGTACAGTTGCACACCTCTTATCAGAGTAAATCTATTCGAATAGTCGTGCCCGCGGTGATGGGGCGATCGACCGAGCTCTCCGTGATTAGTCTCACACTTTTTCACCCTAAGTTTTGGAACATGACTAGTATAGGTGGATGGTTTGGGCTTGTCGCAACGTGGGGATAACGTTGGACAGCGTTGGTTTCCGGATGTTTTAATTACTCAATTTACCGTTGTTTTGACTGTGTTCAAAATTCGTATTGTTTGGAAAAACTCCTGCCGTTTGCGCAAAAGCAATCCTTAGCCAGACCTTTGTCTCCCCTGCATTCATTCTTCTCCTTTTCCGACGTGACTTGTTGAGTACGTGGAAGTACTCATCCTTGCTTCTTCACCAGAACCTGAGCCAGAGATTGAAGACGAAGATGAAGTGGAGTAGGCTTTGTCCTATACTCTGGAAGCTGCCTGTGGAGTGGTCGAAGCCACGTGGCCAGCGTCAAGCTTAGGCTTAGGCCCTTTTTCTTTTTCCGCTGCTCTTTTGTAATCTTTTTGTATTCTTTCTAAGACGTGGAACTGTAATATCAACAATTATCGTATGTGTACCCTGGCTGGTCCTGGACAGGGATTTTAATACACATATAGCTTTGGAAATTCGGGTCTGAATTTCTGGGCGTGACAAGTTGGTATCAGAGCCAATTTCCAGACCGTAGGAAAAGCCAAACGGAAAAACCTTGGGAGCCCTCTGAATCTTTTCATATGCATAAGCCTTGGCTTTTGAAAATGGTTTCGGGAAAATGGGTCTTGTTTCCTCGGGATTGGGAAAAAATTTTATGTTTCTCTCAGAGCATTTTGAAAACTTGGTCAAGTCTAGGTGATAGGATTCTAGAGTTAAAATTTAGAAAAATCATTTGATCTCTTATTCAGCCGCCAAGTTGGGATTTTCTAAGGGATCAAAGTCCTAAGTCGAGATAGGAGGGAATGGTCGCCAATTTTATATTATAACTAAGCATCTATTTTTCAGCATCATCTTGGGATGTCCTTAGAAGTTTTACTTAGCCTCATTAAAATGTTTCTCAAAAACCCTCTTTTTCTCGTTTACTTTACTTGAGTCCTTTATCGTTTGTCTAACTTGGGTTTGAGAATGCATTGATCCCCTACCTTGTCTTCTCTAGATGGCGGCCATCCATCACCCACAACGGTCGTGGTCCGAAGGTTTCGTCGCGGAGCTAGCAAGAATGGCCTTGGCAAAGGCTATCCGGATGCACTGGTACACTGTCGTCTCACCATTCGGCAGTGAGTTGCCTCACCAAGTCCGCCTGGTGGTGCATGGGTTCGTCGGCACCAATATCCCAAACATGGTGGTCACAGCGTCAGGAGGAATAGATGAGCATGCCTGCCAAGAGGCGGCTTATCTAATGCTGGCTCGGATAAGGGAGATGCATGACTACCATCTCCGCCACTCGGCCTACCGGTACCATCCTCGGCGGGGAACTTCATCAGCAATCAACACCTTCCAATCTGCTAAGGGGGAGAACGACACCACCTTCTCCCACATGAGGACGGTGATTGAAGGGTTGGATAAGATGCATGCGGAGCTTCACATGGCGGCAAAGGCTCTAAATGACAAGAAGATCTTAAAAATCAAGAGCTTGAAGGATGAGGTGGATCGACTCAAGAGAGAGATCGCCAGTCTAAAGGGGCTTCCACCTCCCAACATCCTTCGGATAAGGATCACGCCGCGGAAGAACACCAAGGCTCTGGTGCGGATGCAGCTGGCGCCCAGGGTTCATCCTCCTGCTCCACCGCCTTCCCCAGTCCCCGTCCCAGTACCAGATCCTACTCTTGCTCTGGTCCCTACCCCAAGCGGAGGAGGAGGATGGATCTCGGTTTCCAGTAGCAGCAGGGGCAGTAGCAGCGGCAGCTCCAAGAGTCCCAGACGGAAAGGGGAGTTAGCCAGCTCTCGAAGCCACTCGAAGGAAAAGGAAGACAGGAACTCCCTTGGAAGTGGTTTCGACTCCTCCGACCGTGGAAGCCGTTCCGACCCTTAGAGCGTCGCCACCCTTAGTTTACCGTTTTCCTAGTTTTTCTGTTTTCTTAGTTGTTGTGTGTTAGGAGTGATGTTTGTGGGTAGTGGTCAACCTGTATCAAGTGTGGATATGGGTTGCCCAATTAAGGATGTTGGGTGTGTTTTAAGTGTTTTAAGTCAAGAACAGATCAAAACAAGTAATAAAGATCAACTTCTCTGTTCAATCTGTTTTACTCCTTTCCCCGCCTTGTTTGTTCGCTTCTTCGATGGTGAACACCAGAATGGTAGCAACAAGCAATCGCCACCTGAGAACAACACCCGTGCTAATACCAACAACCCACCTCCTCCCCGAGAACATCACTTTGGCACAAGTCCTAGCCAACTGACCCAGATGATAGCTGCAATGATGCAAAGAATGCAACAAGAACATCGCAGATGCAGTTGCAAATGATGCAACAGTTTCAACAGCAGAACAAGATCAGCACGATCATTTCGCACCACCACCTCCCCTCAAAACAAGTCGTCGAATTTCTTCGAGTCCGACCTCCAACTTTCTCCAAAGACCACCAACCTAATGGAGGCCAATGACTGGATCATAGCCATAGAAAAGAAGTTGGACCTTCTCCAAGGCAGCACTGGAAAGGGTGTCTTTCACCACTCACCAACTCCGAGGTCCCGCCTCAACCTGGTGGGACAATTTCTTGGTCACCCGTCGGGCAGACGCACCCGCGGTTACTTGGGCAGAGTTTTGCCACCAATTCCGGAAGGCTCACATCCCGGAGGGATAGTAGCCCGAAAAGAGGGAGTTCAGATCCTTGGAGCAAGGCACCGAACCGTCACCGAGCATCCGCATGAATTTAATCGCTTAGCGCGATATGCTCCAGAGGACGTACGTACTGACGCCGAGCGTCAAGAGAAGTTCTTGGCCGGGCTGGACGATGAGTTGACGGACAAACTCATCTCCGGTGAGTATGCTGACTTCGAGAAGTTGGTTGACAAAGCCATCCGTCAAGAAGACCAACACAATAAAATGCTCAGAAAGCGAAAGGCTACCCAGTTTAGGTCACATCCTCAGCAAGGGAATCCCCAACGGCCGTGTTTCACTCCGGGTGGTCAGAATGGACCTACCACTATGATCGTTCGTCAGCATCGCCCGTACCATCCCGGGAATTTCCAACCCAGCGGAAGCCGTCCCGGACAGCCGCAGCGGAATCCGGCCTCGTGTCCGCCAATAGCGCAGCCGCCACCGCAGTCCAAGCCAATGGCACCAAAGAAGGACTCGGGATTCAAAGCGGGTAACTGTTTCAAGTATGGAGAACCTGGACATTTCGCAGACAAGTGCCCAAGACCAAAACACGCGCCCAGGTTTATCCAAGCAAGAGTGAATCATGCTTCAGCAGAGGAGGCACAGGACGCACCGGATGTCATACTGGGTATGTTCCCTGTGAACTCCTTTAATGCATCAGTCCTGTTTGATTCGGGTGCAACCCATTCTTTCATATCAAAAGCATTTGTGGGGAAACATGGGTTGTCGGTGTTAAAACTTAAGATACCCATGCGGGTCCAAACACCCGGGAACCATTTGAACACCGCCCACTTTTGCCCTTCAGTGGCAATACAAATCCAAGGATTCCCCTTTCTAGCCAATCTTATCCTTCTAGAATCAAAAGGCCTGGATGTCATCCTTGGGATGGACTGGTTGACCCGTCATAGAGGGATGATCGATTGTGCAAGCCGCACGATCTCCTTGACCAATGACGAAGGGAAGAAAGTGATTTACCGCTCCCCTAAACCACTAAGGGTAGTGGCAAGCCTGAATCAGATTTTGGCTAAGGAGAAGCCTAAAGAGAAAGGAAAGGATCAGGCAAAGTTAGAAGATATTCCTGTGGTTTGTGAGTACCCGGAAGTCTTCCCGGAAGACCTAACCACAATGCCACCTGAAAGAGAAATAGAGTTTCGGATTGACCTAGTCCCTGGCACTGCTCCGATCCACAAGAGACCCTATAGAATGGGAGCCAATGAGTTGGCAGAGGTCAAGAAGCAAGCAGATGAACAGTTACAGAAAGGTTACATCTGCCCGAGCACATCGCCCTGGGGTGCGCCAGTCATTTTTGTGGAGAAAAAGGATAAGACCAAAAGGATGTGCGTCGACTATCGCGCACTCAACGAGGTCACTATTAAGAATAAATACCCTCTCCCTAGGATTGACGACCTGTTCGATCAATTAAAGGGAGCAAAGGTGTTCTCCAAGATAGACCTGCGGTCAGGCTATCATCAGCTAAGAATCCGAGAAGAAGATATTCCCAAGACTGCCTTCGTCACTCGGTATGGTCTATACGAGTGCACGGTCATATCCTTCGGACTTACAAATGCCCCAGCCTTTTTCATGAATTTGATGAACAAAGTGTTCATGGAATTCCTAGACAAGTTCGTCGTGGTGTTCATCGACGACATCTTGATCTATTCGCAGTCGGAAGAGGAACATGAGCACCATCTCCGGTTGGTACTTGAAAAGTTAAGAGACCACCAACTCTATGCTAAGTTTAGCAAATGCGCTTTCTGGTTGAAGGAAGTGCAATTCCTCGGCCATATCGTGAATGCCCAAGGAGTCGTAGTGGACCCTTCCAATGTAGAAGCTGTGACCAAATGGACTCCACCTAAAATCGTCACCCAAGTCAGAAGTTTTCTGGGACTTGCGGGTTATTATCGTTGGTTCATCGAAAACTTCTCCAGAATTGCCAAGCCTTTGACACAGTTGTTAAAGAAGGATGAAAAGTTTATATGGTATGCCGAGCGCAACCAGAGTTTTGAAACACTCAAGAGAAAACTGGTGTCCGCACCCGTGTTGATCTTGCCAGATCAAACCAAGGATTTCCAAGTCTATTGTGACGCATCTCACCAGGGGTTAGGCTGTGTGTTGATGCAAGATGGAAAGGTGGTCGCGTATGCTTCCCGCCAATTGAGATCTCATGAGTCCAATTACCCAACACATGACTTGGAGCTAGCAGCAGTCGTCCATGCTCTGAAAATATGGCGACATTACCTCGTCGGTAATCGCTGTGAAATATATACGGATCATAAGAGCCCAAAATACATCTTCACCAACCGGATTTGAACCTCGCCGCCGGCGATGGTTGGAGTTGATCAAGGATTATGATCTCGTATACACTACCATCCCGCAAAGCTAACGTGGTAGCTGATGCCCTGAGCCGAAAGAGTTACTGCAACTCTATTCACATAGAAGGGAGATGTGAACAACTACGACAAGATTTAGAGCACCTCAACCTGGAAATTGTTGAACTCGGATTTGTGGCCGCTCTTGAGGCCCAACCCACACTCTTGGATCAAATTCACATAGCTCAAGCCTCGGATCCGGACATAGCTGAGCTTAAGAAGAATATGAGAGTGGGAAAAGCTCGTGACTTCACGGAAGACGAGCATGGAACCATATGGATGGGCAACAGGATATGTGTGCCAGAAGATAAGGAATTGAGAAAGTTAATCCTTACTGAAGCACATCAGAGTCAGTACTGAAGAGTTACGCGGAGGCTACGCTAGCCAAAAACAAAAACTTCTACCGCGCAAACCAGGAACACTTGCAAGTAAGGGCCGATAGATCGTTACCGATTGGAGTAGAGTGCAGCGGAATAACCAATCAGGGCAATCTGATCCGGAACAGGGTAGCCGATTCCTGAGACAGCCGATTCGCCAATCAGCCGATTCGAGTCGTCCGGCCGCGTTCTCACGCCTCGCTCCGATGCGCCCGACCGCAGCCCGATTCCACCACAGCCGATCGCTCCGATTGCAGCCGATCTGAAGCCGATCAAGAGCACGCAACGTAGCAGTGCCTCTACCGGTATCCACACGTCCGGGGACAGAACGCCGTACACCCGTGTGCTAGCACGCGATGCAAGGCTAGGGTTTGGCTCGAAAGTGGGGAGGGTTTCCGTGGAGATTGATCTCGGCGACTTCTGTTGCACGCGATGCAATTGACGTCTATTCAGCTCTCCACCCCTCCCTCCTTTATATAGAGTTGGCCGACGGGACTAGTGGCCGATTAGGACTCTATTTTGAATCGGATCTCATCCGTATCGCATAGAGTTGGCCGCCCATACGTCGTAAGCCCATAGGACTCTATCCGATCGGATCCCTATCCGATCGAGCCGTATCCGAGTCCAACTCGAATATCTATTCTATCCCCTTAAGCGTGCGACCCCGTAGGTTCAGGTATACTCGGTTTCGGCTATAGTCTAACTTAGCCGATCGTCGGCTCGAGTCCAACTCAGCCGACCCGTCACGCCGGCGCCTAGCAAGCACATATTGACACCATAGTATACAAGAATAATACCGGCTCAACCTGTAATGTGTACACAAATCCCTTTGCCTCACGATACCGCTTAAGCTATAGGCAAGATGTGTGCCATCCCTTCAATAGCTTAACCATTCACTCGAACCGTATTGGATTATCTGTCTGTTGATTGACTCCTCAATCAACTTAGCATGGCCATGCATTTCCATAATAGTGTGAGCATCGCTGCTCTCATATTGCTTCTGAAGCTCAGGGGACATTGTAGCAAGCATGAGATAGCTTATATCTAGGGCATCATTAGTGTGCTTCTCATAAGCCCTCCGTGCAGTTGCAGTGGCGTTATTAGGCAAATCCTCCGGATAAGGTACTTCAAGAACGTACTCCTTACGCTCTTGCTTGAGAACAATTCTCAAGTTGCGATACCAATCCATAAAGTTTGTTCCATTTAATTTTTCCTTTTCGAGAATAGATCGCAAATTAAAGGTACTGGGTGTAGTATTAGCCGCCATTTATTCTACAACAGAAAAAGCAAAGTTTAGCACAATGTTTATGCTATGTCTTTTGTTAAACAATTTAACATAAGACTCCCATTACGTATTTTCCATCTTCCCTCTAGGTTACGTATTGGGTCAAGATCCACATGTTAATTAATTTTCTAGTGAGCTTTGGCATCAGTGCTAGAATATTAATAACATTGGTAAGCAACTCCTTGCTAATCACATCTCTATGTGACTCTTGTTGTTGGTGTGGCATCTCCATGCCCCGGCCCCAACCTATGCCCCAAGGCCCAAAACTGTTTTGATAGCCTTGTTAAGTAAACCAAATGCTCCTGCTGTATATGTCCGACATATACCTCCTCGTGTTATGATAGAGAATGGCACTCTGCTTTAGCAGACCCACCATTGACGAGCATAACGGTGACGGGTGCAACATTTGGAATGTGAGGGATGCTATCCTATCAAACAAACATATCACATATATGAAAGCAGGTAGAATAGCATGAAATAGTATGGCCCCCTTTACATGGTGATCTCCATCTCCATGTCGGCGCTGAGGATCTCCATCTTCGGCACCATCTTCCAATGTGCATGATGCTTGATTTCTTCAAACTAAGCTACTACTATAGAAGCTCTAATTGAAGATTACATCGACTCGCAGGTCGTGAAAGAATATTACAAGCATTGCACGTATTTGAAAGAATATTACAGGGATCACATGCATCTCATACATCTCATACATACAATAGGGCCATACCATCTCAAAGCATTCTCTGCAAAAACAAGTTAGGCGTAGAAACGTTTTCTACCTATCGCAGAGATTCGGCACCGAGACAACCTATAAGGGGTACGCACACGGCAACGCCCGGAACACCACACGAAATTCATAGATCCAATCTATGAAATCGCTTACGGAAACCATGTCGGCATAATCATATTATGCCGTCCCGATACACTATCAAGGGAGATGGTTTGCGTAGGCGCGAGGCAGCTAACAAGATCGGACTACGAGATAACTTTGGCATAATCACATTATACCGTTCCGATACACTATCAAGGAACGCTATCTCGAAGCCGACTCAAACCGAGTTCTATGGATATTGCTTCGACGTAATCACATTACGCCGTTCCGATACGCAATTACCATGAGCTCTCCTCAACAAATCCCGTAAAACCGATTGATCTAATCAACCCGTGCGCAAAACTTGTTCCAGATCCAATCTAAAACCCGAACTAAGCAAGATTAGCTCCGATACCACTGAAGGGTTACGCGGAGGCTACGCTAGCCGAAAACAAAACTTTTAACCGCGCAAACCAGGAACACTTGCAAGTAAGGGCCGATAGATCGTTACCGATTGGAGTAGAGTGCAGCGGAATAGCCAATCAGGGCAATCCGATCTGGAACTGTGCTGGCCGATGACAGCCGATTCCTAGGGACAGCCGATTCACCAATCAGCCGATTCGCGGATGTAGCCGATTCACCGAGTCGTCCGACCGCGTTCTCGCGCCTCGCTCCGATGCGCTCGACCGCAGCCGATTCCTCCACAGCGACCAACGCGCGCAACGTAGCAGCGCCTCTACAGGTATCCACACGTCCGGGGACAGAACACCGAACACCCGTGTGCTAGCATGCGATGCAAGGCTAGGGTTTGGCTCGAAAGTGGGGAGGGTTTCCGTGGAGATTGACCTCGGCGACTTCTGTTGCACGCGATGCAATTGACGTGCCGCAGCTCTCCACCCCTCCCTCCTTTATATAGAGTTGGCCGACGGGACTAGTGGCCGATCGGACTCTATTTTGAATCGGATCTCATCTCGTATCTCATAGAGTTGGCCGCCCATACGTCGTAAGCCCATAGGACTCTATCCGATCGGATCCCTATCCGATCGAGCCGTATCCGAGTCCAACTCGAATATCTATTCTATCCCCTTAAGCGTGAGACCCGTAGGTTCAGGTATACTCGGTTTCGGCTATAGTCTAACTTAGCCGATCGTCGGCTCGAGTCCAACTCGCGACCACAACAGCGGCGCCTAGCAAGACATATTGACACCATAGTATACAAGAATAATACCGGCTCGAACCTGTAATGTGTACACAAATCCCTTTGCCTCACGATACCAATTAAGCTATAGGCAAGATGTGTGCCATCCCTTCAATAGCTTAACCATTCACTCGAACCGTATTGGATTATCCGTCCGTTGATTGACTCCTCAATCAACTTAGCATGGCCATGCATTTCCATAATCCATTACCTCGAGGGCCCAGAGATATCTCTCCAAAGGAGGGGCAAATTCCATCTTGATCACTCACATCCCACTCCATGTTTCATAGCAAACCCGAAAACTACCTTTATAACTACCCGTTACTGGAATAGCGTTTGGTAATCCCAAAGTAGGCTACTACACATGTTGAAATCCATGGTGATCTCAGGTCTAAGAACTTTGTACATACACTACCTGAGACCAACTAATAGCACATTGATTCCTGTAGTGTCTCATGGTGGGTCTATCCAACAATGTGTTCTCCAACACACGTGTCCATGTTTATTGATTTGGTATCTCCATACCCATGATCTATGAGACATGATCATCAATCAATAAACATGCCGATCTTAGAATCATATTTGTTCCAACAATATGACATATGATCAGGGATCGTTTAGAAATAGATTCATACATAAAGAGTCTCATAAATAAGTCACATACTTATTGATCAATACAAGATGTCTATTTCATGGAACTGAATAACACTTTATTCATAAATACATAAACATTGACGTGATATCCAACATCTCCATGTTGCCTCTAGGGCATATCACTAACAACACTAGCCCCACGGAGGTCTGAAAGATCTTGTCGTGCGCCTGACAAGTAAGCAGGTGCGGAACAACGTGATATATTGTTGTTGGACAACGATGAGCCTAAGACCTATGAGGAAGCGATAGTGGGACCCGATTCCAACAAGTGGCTTGGAGCCACAAAATCCGAAATAGAATCCATGTACGACAATCAAGTTTGGAACTTGGTTGATCCACCTGATGGTGTCAAAACCATTGAGTGTAAATGGGTTTTTAAGAAAAAGGCCGATATGGATGGAAATGTTCACATCTATAAGGCGCGATTGGTGGCGAAAGGTTTTTAACAGATTCAAGGAGTTGATTATGATGAAACCTTCTCGCCTGTTGCAATGCTTAAGTCTATTCGGATTATTCTAGCGATTGCTGCATATTTTGATTATGAGATATGGCAGATGGATGTCAAAATGGCTTTCCTAAATGGAAACCTAAGCGAGGATGTATACATGATACAACCCGAGGGTTTTGTCGATCCACATCGCTCGGAAAGATATGCAAGCTACGAAATCCATTTATGGATTGAAGCAAGCATCTCGGAGTTGGAATATTCGTTTTGATGAAGTAATCAAAGGGTTTGGTTTCATCAAAAACGAAGAGGAGGCCTGTGTTTACAAAAAGGTCAATGGGAGCGCAATTGTATTTCTAATCTTATATGTGGATGACATATTACTCATTGGAAATGATATCCCTATGCTAGAATCCGTCAAGTCTTCATTGAAAAATAGTTTTTCCACGAAAGACTTAGGGGAGGCAGCATTCATATTGGGCATTCGGATCTATAGAGATAGATCCAGGAGGGTAATTGGATTAAGCCAAAGTACATACATTGACAAGGTGTTGAAAAGGTTCAACATGCATGATTCCAAGAAAGGTTTCTTGCCCATGTTACATGACATTAATCTTAGCAAGAATCAGTGTCCTCGGACACATGATGAGTGGAATAAGATGGGTATGGTTCCATATGCTTCGGCAATTGGATCCATCATGTATGCCATGCTTTGTACACGCCCGATGTCTCGTACGCTTTGAGTGCTACGAGCAGATACTCGCCGATCCAGTGAAGGTCAGCGATCGCCGTAAAGAATATCCTTAAGTATTTGAGAAGAACTAAGGATATGTTCCTAGTCTATGGAGGTGAAGAAGAGCTCGTTGTAAGTGGTTACACCGATGCTAGCTTCCAAACAGACAAAGATGATTATAGATCGCAATCTGGGTTCGTGTTCTGCTTGAACGGAGGCGCAGTCAGCTGGAAGAGTTCCAAGAAGGATACTGTTGCTGACTCTACAATGGAGGCCGAGTACATTGCTGCTTCAGAAGCTGCAAAGGAGGTTGTTTGGATCAAGAAATTCGTTTCTGAGCTTGGTGTGATGACTAGTGCGACTGGTCCAATGTCTCTCTATTGTGATAATAGTGGAGCCATTGTGCAAGCCAAGGAGCCGAGGTCACATCAGAAGTCCAAACACATACTTTGGCGATATCATCTCATCCGCGAGATAGTGGACAGAGGTGATGTCAAGATATGCAAAGTGCACACGGATCTAAACATAGCCGATCCGCTGACAAAACCTCTCCCTCAGTCGAAACATGAGGCACACACAAAAGCAATGCGTATTAGATACTTACATGATTGACTCTAGTGCAAGTGGGAGACTGTTAGTGATATGCCCTAGAGGCAACATGGAGATGTCGAATATCATGGTCAATATTTATGTATAAATGAATAAAGTGTTATTCAGTTCCACGAAATAGACATCTAGTATTGATCAATAAGTACGTGATTTATTTATGAGACTCTTTATGCATGAATCTATTTCTAAATGATCCATGATCACATGTCATATTATTGAAACAAATATGACTCTAAGATCGTCATGTTTATGTTGATGATCACGTGTCATAGATCATGGGTATGGAGATACCAAATCAATAAACATGGTCACATGTGTCAGAGAACACATTGTTGGATAGACCCACCATGAGACACTACAGGAATTAATGTGCCATTAGTTGGTCTCAAGTAGTGTTGATGCAAAGTCCTTAGAGCTGAGATCATCATGGATTCCAACATGTGTAGTAGCCTACTTTGGGACTACCAAATGCTATTCGTAATGCTGGGTAGTTATAAAAGTAGTTTTCGGGTTTGCTACGAAACATGGAGTGGGATGTGAGTGATCAAGATGGAATTTGCCCCTCCTTTGGAGAGATATCTCTGGGCCCCTCGAGGTAATAGATTATGGAAATGCATGGCCATGCTAAGTTGATGAGGAGTCAATCAACAGCAGATAACCCATCGTTCGAGTGAATGGTTAATCTATTGAAGGATGGCACGCATCTTGCCTATAGCTTAATTGGTATCGTGAGGCAAAGGGATTTGTGTACACATTACAGGTTAAGAACTGATATTATATTCTTGTATGCTATGGTGTCAATATGTGCTGCTAGGCGCCGCTGTTGACAGGTCGACTGAGTTGGACTATAGCCAGCTAGGGATAAAGATTCGGTTTTCAAATTGCGCAATATCTCTTAATGCGCAATATCTCTTTATCCCTAGCTGGCTATAGTCCAACTCACCCGACCTCCAGCCAGGCGGCTAGCAAGCACATATTGACACCAGAGCATACAAGAATATAATATCGGCTCAACCCGTTATGTGTACACAAATCCCTTTGCCTCACGATACCAATTAAGCTATAGGCAAGATGTGTGCCATCCCTTCAATAGCTTAACCATTCACTCGAACCGTATTGGATTATCTGTCTGTTGATTGACTCCTCAGTCAACTTAGCATGGCCATGCATTTCCATAATCCATTACCTCGAGGGGCCCAGAGATATCTCTCCAAAGGAGGGGCAAATTCCATCTTGATCACTCACATCCCACTCCATGTTTCATAGCAAACCTGAAAACTACTTTTATAATTACCCAGTTACGGAATAGCGTTTGGTAGTCCCAAAGTAGGCTACTACACATATTGGAATCCATGATAATCTCAGGTCTAACGAATTTGCACCAACACTACTTGAGACCAACTAATGGCACATTAATTCCTGTAGTGTCTCATGGTGGGTCTATCCAACAATGTGTTCTCTAACATATGTGTCCATGTTTATTGATTTGGTATCTCCATACCCATGATCTATGAGACATGATCATCAATCAATAAACATGTCGATCTTAGAGTCATATTTGTTCTAATAATATGACATGTGATCACGGATCATTTAGAAATAGATTCATGCATAAAGAGTCTCATAAATAAGTCATGTACTTATTGATCAATACAAGATGTCTATTTCATGGAACTGAATAACACTTTATTCATTTATACATAAACATTGACCATGATATCCAACATCTCCATGTTGCCTCTAGGGCATATCATTAACAATTTAACTATTAACACATGCCCCCCAAGTCCGTGATATGAAATGTTACGGATTTGACGCCCTTTCGAATTCTCGCTATTTTCTGACCTAAACCGTTTCGGCTGCCCAAAATATTCTTTAAATAATCCTTTCCTCTTACCGAAACGGCCACGCTTTCATTTTCACTCTCGAGCACTCCGTGACCAGCTTTCTCTTTCCTCTCCGGCGACTCCTCGGCAATCTCAGCGAGCTCGGCAATTCCGGTAACCAAAATCCTGAATCCACTCCGGCAATCTCGATGGCTTCCTCCACTGCCGCCACGTCGGCCGCCGCTACCACTGAGTTCTCCGAGGTACGTCTCAATTGGCTCAGGATCCCCTTTCCTTCTACTTCCCCTTTTTGATTTGCATTCTAGGGTTCTTGATTTGTAATCTCCTCCCCCTTTTTTCGACTGTAGCACCTGTCCCATCAGATAGCAATTCCCAACCTTACTGAAGAAAAAATATATTTCCTCGGCCCTATCGGCAACGCTGATCCAACCAACATCATAATAGCCGAAACCGATAGGATGCCTTACAATATGTGAAAACCATCCTTAAACCAATGGGCGATCACCTTTAAGTCATGGCCGACCACGGATAAGCCCTGGATCGAATGGTACAAGAGAGTGCAATCGGCTAAACAAGCCAAGTGGGAGGAATCAGGAATAGCCCAGTGCTTAGCTCTGTCCATGGCCAATATGGAAAAAGATGAGCCCCTCATGTTTGGAACGATACCTTCAATGCCTTTATGTTTCAACAAGGCACCATGACTATAACCTTAGCCGATGTAGTTATGACAACCGGGCTGGACATTTTGACATCGGCTAATCCTGGAGACCTGAGCGGAAAGGGCCAACATTAGTACAAAACAAAGGCCATTGGTGGATGGAGTGGCTACATCGCCTAGAACATGAAGGATGGTGTCGAAACTTGGTTTCGGCAATAGAATTTCTGGGGTCGCAGTCAAGATCGCCAAGCACAATGGGTTAGATTGGAGAAGAAAATTTAGACAGGTTCAGGCCCTCTCATGAGGTAATACCCTACTCCTGTTTCGGGGATTCGATCCGCCGAGTGTCTTTATTGATCTCGTGATCTTATGTATCTAAAGCTCTTGCTAATGAAATCTGCTATCGCATCTGATATCCCTCAAGGGACGCCCCTTACCCCCCTTATATAGTCTTGGGAGGCGGGCTTACAAGTCGGAAACCCTATCTTACTCTAAGTCGGTTTCCTCAATCTTACCAAACCGTGACCATGAGCCGTTGCCTTATCTAATCGGCAACGTAATACCCAAGTCATAGTCGGTTTACATATTTGGCAGGCGCAACCTATCCCTATCTCCAGTCAGATAAGCTTGCAATGTGGATACCTGATTGCCATAATCTCCACAGTAGCCCCCGAGTCCTTTGCAGTCGACGAGATAACTCAGCCTCGAACCAAGATAACACACAACCAAACAATTCTTTGGCCAAGTGCTTCTGGCGCCGAGCGGTTCCATCACCTCTGCCTGAATCTTCCGAGTGGCTCCAAAGACTGTGAAGGGCTGGAAAATATCCAAAAGATTCTCAAAAAATAAATATCTAGGTGTATCTCTTGATACACCTAATTAGGTGTAGCCCCCGACTGTCTGGTTAGTTAAAAGCAAACCAAACATATAGTCAAGAACTATAAAAATCATTCTTATGTAGATGCTTAGCTCAAGCTTAAAGCAACTATAAAAAATCTCATCCCTCGACAAGCTCACGCTTATCCGAGTGAATTTGCCCGAGTCATCTCGAAACAAATAATTTAATTAGCCCTCACGGGTAAGAAATCAATTCGCTCGGTAAGCTCATGCTTATCCGAGCTGATCTTCCCGAGTCATCCCGGAAATTTGCCTGAGTCATCTCGGAACAAATTAATTCTCATATAAATGCTTAGGTCAAGCTAAAGAAATCAAAAAAAATCACATCACTCGGCAAGCTTGTGCTCATCCGAGTGAATTTGCCCGAGTCGTCTCAGGACAAACAACTCAATCAACCCTCACAGGTGAAAAACACTCGGTAAGCTCATGCTTATCCAAGTGGGTCTGCCCGAGTCATCTCGGAACAAATATTTTAATCATCCCTCATGGGTAAACAAGTTTTTTCAGTCGTCTGAAAATATGACCAAATTAATAAATAGCTCTTGCCATAATACTGGTCTCAATCTTTAAAGATCTTCACCAAGGTGGAAAAATAGCATTGATATAATCATTTAATCAAATGCTAGAGAACCAAACAGCCCTTGTCATCAAGGCAGCGATAAAAAGCTTAACTGTTGGTCACCTTTATAATTGCATCATGCTAGCTTCTCATGAAGTCAAGCAAGCTGCGGTATGAAAGGATTTCCAAAGGTATAGGGCATTCGGACACGTGCATATTGCCAAGGCAAATCTGCTTAAGCTCATTCGCTTAAGTCCCTAAGGACACGCGTCAAGCCACACCTTAGCTGGGCCGCAGATCTCTCATGGGCTTGGCCCACTCACGAGAAAACATAGCGCAACCCTCAAATCTCTCTATAAAGCCTCGAGGTCATCCCCGCCACTTCGTCTTCCCAAAAAATTCCTCTTTCCACAGCACTGTTCACCAGCTTCTTGCGGAAAACCCTAGACTCGCGTGCACCTGAATCCATCGACCCAAGAGCTCGTCCTTTGCCACAAATCAGCCTCTGCATCCAGCTTCCAATATCCCTTGCTCGAACCCCCATCCTTTTGGCCAGATCTGCTTCCTTCCCTAACCACATTCATGGCGGGTGAGAAGAAGATCCCCTTCGAGCAGTGGGCCACCTCGGATGTGAGGAGTCCACTCTTAAAGAGATGGTGAAGCACGGCATGCTTCCCCCCAAGGAGATCGTGGGCTGGCGCCCAGCGGCGGGTGAGGATTTCCCAACGCCGAACACTGGTGAGCTTGTTGTGTTTACTTCTTTCTTCTATTGCGGGTTCGTCTCCCCACTTCCGAGTTCTTCGGGGACTTCGGACAATTATGGTCTTCAACTCTACCATCTGAACCCCAACTCCATGCTTCACATCGCTCTTTTCGTCCATGTCTGTGAAGCTTTCCTTGGCATCCTCCCCCATTTCCAACTCTTTCGCCGCATGTTCTATCTCAAGCCGCATCCCAATAAGGACCGCCTTGCGTCGTTGGTGGGGGCTTTCAACTCCGCGGATCCCTCCGTAAGGAGTACTTCTCTCTCCCTTTGAAATCTTCCAACAAGGGATGGCACGCGGGCGGTTCTATATCGTAACCTCGAACCCGCCTTCCAAACTTTGTCGGCCTTCCCCCGTTCCCAAGCATACTTGGAGCACTGTACCAGTGGCGCCGGAGTGGGACGAAGCCAACAAATTGCTAGCGAAGATCCTGGCGATGAAGCAGAAAGGTCTTCGTGGCGAGCAGATCACTCGGCACTTCATCAGGTGCCGACTAGCTCCAATCAAAGAGCGGTCGAAGCCAGCCTTCGAGTCCGTAGGCGGGAAGGACCCCAATCAGAAGATCAAGATCCCTCGCGAGATCCCGAAGATCCGGATGTACAAGATCTTCTCGACCGGAGTTGCGCCGAGAGCGCCTCGTGCCGCCGGTTCTTCCTTCAAGCATCTATCGGCCTCCTCCTCCGTAAGAAGGCGACCGACCTCTCTATGCTGTCTTTCAATCTTGATGTCATGCCTCTTAGTATTGTGAGAATTTCTCTTGCAGGAAAATGCCTCTATTATTTCGAAACCTTACAAGGTTCCTCATGATGATGTGTCGCTTCGCCCTGCCAAGAAGCCGACTGGTGGAGTGAAAATCCAAAGTGAGCCAGTTGGGAAGCGGGCGGCGCCGAGTGAGGACACCAACAAGCGGGCGAGCAAGAGGAGGCTCGTCATCGACGACTCGGACGATGATACCCCGGCTCCTCCGGCGAGACGACCCCTCCAAGGTCGTCGCCGAAAGCGGCCCAAGATCCGCCGGTCGTCCAGGTATGCTTCATGACTAAAATCTGAACTTCATTGTTGAAACTTTCTTTGTCTTCATTATAATTGCATTCGTCGTTGTAGGAGGCCCTAGGACATAGATCCTGCCGGGAGGGGTGCGGGGTCAACTCCAGCTGCTGCACCCAAGGCATCCAAACCTGCGGAACAAAGGCCCCAGAGCTCTCTCCCAAGCGAAAGTGCTCCTGGCAGAAGGCCCTCGCCTCCAAAGAAGGATATCCCGAGGAAGGAGCCTCCGACCGCCAGCCGGGACGTCCCGACTGAGAATCGGTCGGCCACGGAGAAGCCCCAGGCTGCAGCTCAGTTGCTCCGGTCAAGAGCTCAGCCGCCAAAGCCGGTAAGCCTTGAGTTGACATCCCATCTTCAATCTTTAGCTTGACTCTTTCATATCTTTATCTATTCTTCCTAATCTGCCAGCCACAGGGAGGAGATCCCCAGGTTACAGTCTTCTGAAACCTGGGTTCCCTCGATTAAAATCGAGTGGCGAGACTCGAAAGGCCAAAGGCAGGGCATCATCCTTGATAAGCAAGCGGAGAGCGAAGAAAGGGGTGCCCTTGTCAATAGCCTGAACGAGGCGACTCGGCTACTCAACGTAAGCCTGAGTCCTTTTTAACTGTTGCATCATCATTTCCATTCGTCGGTTAACTTCGGATCTTGTGTGCGAAGGAGTATTGTCGATCCATGGCCAAGTCCGAGGTGTTGGAGAAGTTGGTGCCTCATCTGAACTCCCTGGAGGACATCCAGCGGGAGTTAAAGACCACTCGGGAGGAGGCCATGTCGAGGGAGGCGGCCCTGAGGAAGGAGATAGCTGAACTCCGGGAGGAGAACCTCGACCTCCGCGGTTCAGTCGGGAGTAAGTCCAATCCTCTCATCCTCTATATGGCTTCTATGTCGACTTCGCCGCCGATGGCCTTCGTGTTTGTAGAAAATTCGTCGGAGGTCCACTCGCTCCAGTCCACTGGAGGCCTCAAAAAGACCGAGCCGGAGGCCAAGTTCGAAGGTGAGCTTCTCTCAAGTAGTATTCTTTTGCGCCTTTATCTCCGAGTACTTTGCGTGATCAAGTTTTTTTGGCAGCTTACAAAGTCAAGACCCAAGCTCAATATGACGTCTTACTTGAGAGGGTCAAACGAGCCGGAGAGGTCCGGGAAGAAGTTGCCAATACAGCAACGCCAATCCTGCTGTCGTTATTTCACCAAGGAGTCGGGGCTAGCTCGTTGGACGCGGTCGAAATCTTCGACAAGCTGTGGAGAGCCCCCGACCAATACTTGGCCAACATCACCGAGGCCGCTACCATGCGGGCTGGTCCGCTCTTGCACGTACTGATCTCTACCACCGAGTGGATGTCAACTCGCCTGGGAAGGCTTCGCCGACGGCACCTGACGAGCAAGCCCCTGGACCTAATTAGTGAGGCGCAGGACTCGGCTAAGCAGATTGCTGTTGATGTAGTGAACAATTTCCGGCCTTAGGCGTTTTGTAGTCATTGTCTTGTAGATATTGGATGCTTGTACATTCTAATGTAGACTTGTGAATATTCAGTTTATTTATGTTGACGCCCTGATCCGAGTTTTTGTGTGAAATTTCTTAAGTAATTTTCGTCCGACTGTCACCGAGTCTAAGCTCGATTAGGTCATCAGAAGATTCTCAATCCTTGAACACTGAACTCGAATCGAGGGACATTAAACAATGATAAACCGAATCATGCACGAAGGTTGATGAGAAAAACTATGCTTTATTGACATATGTACAGGCCCCGACTGCTAACTCAAGAAGTCATCTTACTTGAAGTTGGCAGTCAAGAGAAACATGAAACTTTAGTCAATTCAAGCATAAAATCGTCGAAGATGCTCGATATTCCAGGAGTTCTCCACCATAGGCCCGTCTTCACGCTTTAACCGATATGCACCGGGCCGAGTCACCTCAGCGATTATGTATGGTCCTTCCCATAAGGGGGATAGCTTGTGACAGTCCTTGGTGGTTTGAATCTTGCGTAGAACCAGCTCGCCAACGATGAAAGCTCGTGCTCGAACGTTGCGACTGTGGTATCATCTAAGCCCTTGAAGATATTTCGCCGACTGGATGAGGGCTGCCTCTCGGGCCTCTTCCGGTCGGGTGAGGTCGTCCACTCGGCCGGGGTCATAGCGTTCATCATTGAAGCTGCGGACTCGGAGGGATTCATACTCCATCTCATTTGGCAACATGGCTTCTACGCCGTAGACCAGAAAGAAAGGAGTTTGGCCGGTAGCCCGACTGGGTGTGGTCCGCAGAGACCATAGAACCAACCCACTTGCCTGCGTAAGGATTTAGTCGATCAAAAACGCTGGCCTTGATGCCTTGAAGGACCATGCCGTTGGCACCCTTGACTTGTCCGTTGCTTTTGGGGTGGGCAACTGACGCATAGCAAATCTTGATTCCGAAGTCTTTGCGAGAATTCTTTGAAGATGCCTCCTGTGAATTGAGTCCCGTTGTCGGTTATGATCCTATTTGGGACGCCGAAGCGGTGCACGATGTTGAGGAAGAAATCCCGTGCTTTGTCGGCGGTGATGGTGGCAACCGGCTTGGCTTCAATCCATTTGGAGAACTTGTCGATAGCGACGAATAAGTGTGTGAATCCTCCCGGAGCCTTCTTGAAAGGGCCGACCATGTCTAAGCCCCACACCGCAAATGGCCAGGATAATGGGATTGTTTGTAGTTCTTGGGCTGGGACATGGCTCTGTCGGGCGAAGAATTGGCAGCCTTCACAGGTTCGAACCACTTTGTCTGCGTCGAAGACTGCGGTAAGCCAGAAAAAACCTTGTCTGTAGGCTTTGCCACCAGAGTGCATGCTGCCGCGTGGCTTCCGCATATGCCCGAGTGGATATCTTGGAGCAGCTGTCTCCCTTCCTCGGGTGTGATGCATCTCGTTAGGATTCCAGAGGGGCTTCTCTTGTATAAGTCGGAGTCAACCATGACATATGCTTGGCAACGACGTCGCACGCGTTCTGCCTCATCTCGGTCTTCCGGCAGCTCTTGCTGAGTTATGAATTTGATGAGTGGCGTCCTCCAGTCGGCGTCAATCATGGTGACTTCGTTTGCAGCTTGTTCGTTGGGGGTTGGCTTCGCCGCCACAGTTGGCTCATAGAGATGTTCGACAAAAACGTCTGTTGGGGCGGCTTCGCGTTTGGACCCGAACTGCGCCAACTCATTAGCTGCTTCGTTTTGTTGTGTCTCAAGACATGTGATAGTTCGAGTCCGTCAAACTTGTCTTCGAGTTTGCGGACCTCTTGTCGGTATGCCTCCATGGTGTCGTTTAGACAGGACCAGTCCTTCATTACTTGGTTGACGACTCAGCCGGGAGTCCCCTTTCACGATGAGCCGGCGTATCCCGAGTGAAACCGCGAGCCGCAGCCCATGTAGCAGTGGCTTCGTACTCACGCGACGCTATGTGAGGCAGAAAAGTGGAGGTGGAGGACGTATCTGAAGGGTTACGCGGAAGCTACGCTAGCCGAAAACAAAAATTTCTACCGCGCAAACCAGGAACACTTGCAAGTAAGGGCCGATAGATCGTTACCGATTGGAGTAGAGTGCGCGGAATAGCCAATCGGGCAATCCGATCCGGAACAGTGTAGCCGATTCCGAGAGACGCGATTCGCCAATCGCCAATTCGAGCCGTCCGGCCGCGTTCTCACGCCTCGCTCCGATGCGCCCGACCGCAGCCGATCAAGAGCGCGCAACGTAGCGCGCCTCTACCGGTATCCACACGTCCGGGACGAACGCCGTACACCCGTGTGCTAGCACGCGATGCAAGGCTAGGGTTTGGCTCGAAAGTGGGGAGGGTTTCCGTGGAGATTGATCTCGGCGACTTCTGTTGCATGCGATGCAATTGACGTGTCACGCTCTCCACCCTCCCTCCTTTATATAGAGTTGGCCGCGGGACTAGTGGCCGATTAGGACTCTATTTTGAATCGGATCTTATCCGTATCTCATAGAGTTGGCCGCCCACACGTCGTAAGCCCATAGGACTCTATCCGATCGGATCCCTATCCGATCGAGCCGTATCCGAGTCCAACTCGAATATCTATTCTATCCCCTTAAGCGTGCGACCCTGTAGGTTCAGGTATACTCGGTTTCGGCTATAGTCTAACTTAGCCGATCGTCGGCTCGAGTCTAACTCAGCCGACCTGTCAACAGCGGCGCCTAGCAGCACATATTGACACCATAGTATACAAGAATAATATCGGCTCTGAACCTGTAATGTGTACACAAATCCCTTTGCCTCACGATACCAGTTAAGCTATAGGCAAGATGTGTGCCATCCCTTCAATAGCTTAACCATTCACTCGAACCGTATTGGATTATCTGTCTGTTGATTGACTCCTCAATCAACTTAGCATGGCCATGCATTTCCATAATCCATTACCTCGAGGGGCCCAGAGATATCTCTCCAAAGGAGGGGCAAATTCCATCTTGATCACTCACATCCCACTCCAAGTTTCATAGCAAACCCGAAAACTACCTTTATAATTACCCAGTTACGGAATAGCGTTTGGTAGTCCCAAAGTAGGCTATTACACATGTTGGAATCCATGGTGATCTCAGGTCTAAGGACTTTGTACCAACACTACCTGAGACCAACTAATGGCACATTAATTCCTGTAGTGTCTCATGGTGGGTCTATCCAACAATGTGTTCTCCAACACATATGTCCGTGTTTATTGATTTGGTATCTCCATACCCATGATCTATGAGACATGATCATCAATCAATAAACATGCCGATCTTAGAATCATATTTGTTCCAACAATAATGACATATGATCGGGATCGTTTAGAAATAGATTCATACATAAAGAGTCTCATAAATAAGTCACGTACTTATTGATCAATACAAGATGTCTATTTCATGGAACCGAATAACACTTTATTCATTTATACATAAACATTGACGTGATATCCAACATCTCCATGTTGCCTCTAGGGCATATCACTAACAATCTCCCACTTGCACTAGAGTCAATCATGTAAGTATCTAATACCCATTGCTCTTGTGTGCGCCTCATGCTTCGCGAGGGAGAGGTTTTGTCGAGGATCGGCTATGTTAAGATCCGTGTGCACTTTGCATATCTTGACATCACCTCGTCCACTATCTCGCGGATGAGATGATATCGCCGAAGTATGTGTTTGGACTTCGATGTGACCTCGGCTCCTTGGCTTGCGCAATGGCTCCACTATTATCACAATAGAGAGACATTGGACCAGTCGTACTAGTCATCACACCAAGCTCGAAACGAATTTCTTGATTCAAACAGCCTCCTTTGCGCTTCAGCGAAAGCAATGTACTCGGCCTCCGTTGTAGAATCAGCAACAGTCCCGCTTGGAACTCTTCCACTGATCGCGCTCCGTTCAGGCGTAACACGAACCCGCATTGCGATCTATAATCATCCTTGTCTCGTTTGGAAGCTAGCATTGGTGTAACCACTTACAACGAGCTCTTCTTCACCTCCATAGACTAGGAACATATCCTTAGTTCTTCTCAAATACTTAAGGATATTCTTTACGGCGATCCATGACCTTCACTGGATCCGATCGTATCCGCTCGTAGCACTCAAAGCGTACGAGACATGCGGCGTGTACAAAGCATGGCATACATGATGGATCCAATTGCCGAAGCATATGGAACCATACCCATCTTATTCCGCTCATCATGTGTCCGAGGGCACCGATTCTTGCTAAGATTAATGCCATGTGACATGGGCAAGAAACCTTTCTTGGAATCATGCATGTTGAACCTTTTCAACACCTTGTCAATGTATGTACTTTGGCTTAATCCAATTAGCCTCTTGGATCTATCTCTATAGATCCGAATGCCTAATATGTATGCTTGCCTCCCTAAGTCTTTCATGGAAAAACTATTTTTCAATGAAGACTTGATGGATTCTAGCATAGGAATATCATTTCCAATCGTAATATGTCATCCACATATAAGATTAGAAATACAATTGCGCTCCCACTGACCTTTTTGTAAACATAGGCCTCTTCTTCGTTTTTGATGAAACCAAACCCTTTGATTACTTCATCAAAACGAATATTCCAACTCCGAGAAGCTTGCTTCAATCCATAAATGGATTTTCGTAGCTTGCATATCTTTCCAGCGATTCGGATCGACAAAACCCCGAGGTTGTATCATGTATACATCCTCGCTTAGGTTTCCATTTAGGAAAGCCGTTTTGACATCCATCTCGCCATATCTCATAATCGAAATATGCAGCAATCGCTAGGATAATCCGAATAGATTTAAGCATTGCGACGGGCGAGAAGGTTTCATCATAATCAACTCCTTGAATCTGTTTAAAACCTTTCGCCACCAATCGCGCCTTATAGATGTGAACATTTCCATCCATATCGGTCTTTTCTTAAAAACCCATTTACACTCAATGGTTTTGACACCATCAGTGGATCAACCAAGTTCCAAACTTGATTGTCGTACATGGATTCTATTTCGGATTTCATGGCTCCAAGCCACTTGTTGGAATCGGGTCCCACCATCGCTTCCTCATAGGTCTTAGGTTCATCGTTGTCCAACAACAATATATCACATTGTTCCGCACTGTGTACTGCAGTGCACGACGTGATCTTTCGGACCTCCGTGGGCTGGTGTATCTACAACCGGTGGCGCAACACTTTGCACCTCCCGTTGTGGTTACGTGGTCGCCGAAACATTTTCTCGGTGTTTCTTGAACTTCTTCAAGATGCACCTGCTCCCACTAACCCTTCTTGAAAGAAACTCTTTCTCCAAGAAGACACCGTGTCGGCGACAAACACTTTGCCTTGTTCCCGATTATAAAAGTAATATCCCTTAGTTTCCTTAGGATATCCCACAAAGAAGCACTTGTCGATTTGGGTGTGAGCTTGTCGATCAAACGTTTTACATAAGCTTCGCATCCCCAAATTTTGAGAAAAGACAAACTAGGGGTTGCCCCGTCCATATCTCATATGGTGTCTTTTCAACCGACTTAGATGGAACTCTATTTAGTGTGAGCGCATGTTTCAAGAGCATATCCCCGAAGGATAACGGAAGATCACTTTGGCTCATCATCGACCGCACCATGTCCAACAAGGTGCGATTTCTCCGTTCGGACACTCCGTTCCATTGCGGAGTTCCTGGCGGAGTCAACGTGGAACAATTCCACAATCTTTCGAGATGATTACCAAACTCTTGGCTCAAGTATTCCCTCCACGATCGATCATAGAAACTTGATTGTTTTCCCTAAATGATTCTGTACTTCATTCTAGAATTCTTTGAACTTTTCAAAGGATTCGGACTTATGCCTCATTAAGTAGATATAACCATATCTACTAAAGTCATCAGTAAAGGTAATGAAGTATTGATAACCACCTCTGGCCGTTGAGCTCATTGGTCCACATACATCAGTATGTACGAGTGCCAATAAGTCACTTGCTCTCTCACTATGTCCCGTGAAAGGTGCCTTTGTCATCTTACCAAGTAAACAAGACTCACATGTCTCAAATGATTCAAAATCAAAAGAGTGAAGCAATCCATCCTTATGGAGCTTCTCCATGCGTTTCTTATTTATATGCCCTAAGCGACAATGCCAGATAAACGTGGGGTTTATATCATTAGAGAGTTGCCTTTCTGTATTAATGTTATAGATGGGAGACGCTTCAAGATTCAAAACGTATAATCCATTCACCAATGGAGCATGAAAATAGAACATATCTCTAAGATATATTGAACAACCATTGTCCATTGATCTAAAATCATATCCTTCCGCTTGCAAACATGAAGTGGAAATAACGTTTTGACATAGTGTTGGAACACAATAACAATTATTCAATTCCAAAACTGTATCATCCTGAAAATCGAAGGAGTAGAATTCGGAACGTGAAAATCGGAACTCGCAAAAACTTTTTGGAATCATTGCTTCTTATCGTGTTCTTCAATTTTATTTGCCAATTCAGTTGCGTAAGAATTTTTTTTCTGGAATTGCTTTGAAATGAAGTTGAATTAAACCCCTAAGCTTGAGACCCCTCTTGGGAAAATAATTTAAAAATAAATATATAGATATAAATTTTGAGAGGGGTAAACATATTAATTTTGGAGATTTACAAAAGATTCTTGAAAAGAATATGTTTTGGTTTAAACCCTAACTGGTGGAAGAAAAATAGTAAACAGTTGGATTTGGAATAAAAATATTTTTGACAAGGAATATGAATTTAAAAATCCCAAATTATTGATTTTTAAAAGAAAGAAATAAAAATAGGAAAAATATATTTTGAAAAATAAAAAGTGGGGGAAAAAGTTTGGAAATATAATTTCAAGATTATTTTGGAAATATTGAAATTTGTTTTGAATTTTAGAGTGGAAGGAAATGGAAATAGAAAATAGGATTTCAAAATTCGGGAAAATAGAGAAAGTACACTGTTCATGCGTATGCAGTGTTCGACGACGTCCTCGCGCCGTGCGCCGCGTCAACACGCGCGCCGTGCCATGCCGCGCGCACGTCGCCGCGTCCGCGTCCTCGCACAACCGCCACGCCCGTGCACCGCATCGCCACGCACCGCGCCATGCCGTCGCCACGTCGGCCGACGTCGCCGGGTTCGCCGTACGCGCGCATGTGCTCGCCGTCGCCTCGCCGTACCACGGCGCGCGCCCGCGTCAATGCCGTCGCCTGTGGCCGCGTCAGTCCACGCCGCGCCGTGAAGGGTTACGCAGAAGCTACGCTAGCCGAAAACAAAATTTTCTACCGCGCAAACCAGGAACACTTGCAAGTAAGGGCCGATAGATCGTTACCGATTGGAGTAGAGTGCAGCGGAATAGCTAATCGTGGCAATCCGATCTCGGAACAGGTAGCCGATTCCCGAGACAACAACCGATCAACGCGCGCAACGTAGCGCGCCTCTACCGGTATCCACACGTCCGGGACGAACGCCGAACACCCGTGTGCTAGCACGCGATGCAAGGCTAGGGTTTGGCTCGAAAGTAGGGAGGGTTTCCGTGGAGATTGATCTCGGCGACTTCTGTTGCACGCGATGCAATTGATATATAGCAGCTCTCCACCCTCCCTCCTTTATATAGAGTTGGCCGATCGGGATTAGTAGCCGCTCGGGACTCTATTTTGAATTGGATCTCATCCGTATCTCATATAGAGTTTGGCCGCTCACACGTCGTAAGCCCATAGGACTCTATTTTGAATTGGATCTCATCCGTATCTCATATAGAGTTTGGCCGCTCACACGTCGTAAGCCCATAGGACTCTATCCGATCGGATCCCTATCCGATCGAGCCGTATCCGAGTCCAACTCGAATGCCTGTTCTTATCCCCTTAAGCGTGCGACCCCGTAGGTTCAGGTATACTCGGTTTCGGCTATAGTCTAACTTAGCCGATCGTCGGCTCGAGTCCAACTCAGCCGACCTGTCAACGCGGCGCCTAGCAGCACATATTGACACCATAGTATACAAGAATATAATATCGGCTCGAACCCGTAATGTGTACACAAATCCCTTTGCCTCACGATACCGTTAAGCTATAGGCAAGATGTGTGCCATCCCTTCAATAGCTTAACCATTCACTCGAACCGTATTGGATTATCCGTCCGTTGATTGACTCCTCAATCAACTTAGCATGGCCATGCATTTCCATAATCCATTACCTCGAGGGGCCCGAGATATCTCTCCAAAGGAGGGGCAAATTCCATCTTGATCACTCACATCCCACTCCATGTTTCATAGCAAACCCGAAAACTACCTTTATAACTACCCGCACGGAATAGCGTTTGGTAGTCCCAAAGTAGGCTACTACACATGTTGGAATCCATGGTGATCTCGGGTCTAAGGACTTTGTACCAACACTACCCGAGACCAACTAATGGCACATTAATTCCCGTAGTGTCTCATGGTGGGTCTATCCAACAATGTGTTCTCCAACACATGTGTCCATGTTTATTGATTTGGTATCACCATACCCATGATCTATGAGACATGATCATCAATCAATAAACATGCCGATCTTAGAATCATATTTGTTCCAACAATATGACATATGATCGAGGATCGTTTAGAAATAGATTCATACATATCGAGTCTCATAAATAAGTCACGTACTTATTGATCAATACAAGATGTCTATTTCATGGAACCGAATAACACTTTATTCATTTATACATAAACATTGACGTGATATCCAACATCTCCATGTTGCCTCTAGGGCATATCACTAACAATCTCCCACTTGCACTAGAGTCAACCATGTAAGTATCTAATACCCATTGCTCTTGTGTGTGCCTCATGCTTCGGCCGAGGGAGAGGTTTTGTCGCGGATCGGCTATGTTGAGATCCGTGTGCACTTTGCATATCTTGACATCACCTCTGTCCACTATCTCGCGGATGAGATGATATCGCCGAAGTATGTGTTTGGACTTCGATGTGACCTCGGCTCCTTGGCTTGCGCAATGGCTCCACTATTATCACAATAGAGAGACATTGGACCGTCGTACTAGTCATCACACCAAGCTCGAAACGAATTTCTTGATCCAAACGCCTCCTTTGCGCTTCCGAAGCAGCAATGTACTCGGCCTCCGTTGTAGAATCAGCAAATGTATCCCGCTTGGAACTCTTCCACCGATCGCGCCTCCGTTCAGCGAACACGAACCCGCATTGCGATCTATAATCATCCTTGTCCTGTTTGGAAGCTAGCATCGGTGTAACCACTTACAACGAGCTCTTCTTCACCTCCATAGACTAGGAACATATCCTTAGTTCTTCTCAAGTACTTAAGGATATTCTTTACGCGATCCAGCTGACCTTCACCGGATCTCGACGTATCCGCTCGTAGCACTCAAAGCGTACGAGACATCCGGGCGTGTACAAAGCATGGCATACATGATGGATCCAATTGCCGAAGCATATGGAACCATACCCATCTTATTCCGCTCATCATGTGTCCGAGGACACCGATTCTTGCTAAGATTAATGCCATGTGACATGGGCAAGAAACCTTTCTTGGAATCATGCATGTTGAACCTTTTCAACACCTTGTCAATGTATGTACTTTGGCTTAATCCGATTAGCCTCTTGGATCTATCTCTATAGATCCGAATGCCAATATATATGTTGCCTCCCTAAGTCTTTCATGGAAAAACTATTTTTCAATGAAGACTTGACGGATTCTAGCATAGGGATATCATTTCCAATCGTAATATGTCATCCACATATAAGATTAGAAATACAATTGCACTCCCACCGACCTTTTTGTAAACACAGCCTCTTCTTCGTTTTTGATGAAACCAAACCCTTTGATTACTTCATCAAAACGAATATTCCAACTCCGAGATGCTTGCTTCAATCCATAAATGGATTTCTCGTAGCTTGCATATCTTTCCAGCGATTCTGGATCGACAAAACCCCGAGGTTGTATCATGTATACATCCTCGCTTAGGTTTCCATTTAGGAAAGCCGTTTTGACATCCATCTCGCCATATCTCATAATCGAAATATGCAGCAATCGCTAGGATAATCCGAATAGATTTAAGCATTGCGACGGGCGAGAAGGTTTCATCATAATCAACTCCTTGAATCGTTTAAAATCTTTCGCCACCAATCGCGCCTTATAGATGTGAACATTTCCATCCATATCGGCCTTTTCTTAAAAACCCATTTACACTCAATGGTTTTGACACCATCAGTGGATCAACCAAGTTCCAAACTTGATTGTCGTACATGGATTCTATTTCGGATTTCATGGCTCCAAGCCACTTGTTGGAATCGGGTCCCACCATCGCTTCCTCATAGGTCTTAGGTTCATCGTTGTCCAACAACAATATATCACGTTGTTCCTGTGTACTGCTGGTGCACGACGTGATCTTTCGACCTCCGTGGGCCTGGTGTATCTACAACCGGTGGCGCAACACTTTGCTCCTCCCGTTGTGGTTCCGTGGTCATGAAACGTTTTTCGGTGTTTCTTGAACTTCTTCAAGATGCACCCGCTCCCACTAACCCTTCTTGAAAGAAACTCTTTCTCCAAGAAGACACCGTGTCGGGCGACAAACACTTTGCCTTGTTCCCGATTATAAAAGTAATATCCCTTGGTTTCCTTAGGATATCCCACAAAGAAGCACTTGTCGATTTGGGTGTGAGCTTGTCGATCGTAAACGTTTTACATAAGCCTCACATCCCCAAATTTTGAGAACAGACAAACTAGGGGTTGCCCTGTCCATATCTCATATGGTGTCTTTTCAACTCGACTTAGATGGAACTCTATTTAGTGTGAGCATTGTTTCAAGAGCATATCCCCAGAAGGATAACGGAAGATCACTTTGGCTCATCATCGACCGCACCATGTCCAACAAGGTGCGATTTCTCCGTTCGGACACTCCGTTCCATTGTGGAGTTCTGGCGGAGTTAATCTGGAACAATTCCACAATCTTTCGATGATTACCAAACTCTTGGCTCAAGTATTCCCTCCACGATCCGATCGTAGAAACTTGATTGTTTTCCTAAATGATTCTGTACTTCATTCGGAATTCTTTGAACTTTTCAAAGGATTCGGACTTATGCCTCATTAAGTAGATATAACCATATCTACTAAAGTCATCGGTAAAGGTAATGAAGTACGATAACCACCTCTCGGCCGTTGAGCTCATTGGTCCACATACATCGGTATGTACGAGTGCCAACAAGTCACTTGCTCTCTCACTATGTCCCGTGAAAGGTGCCTTTGTCATCTTACCAAGTAAACAAGACTCACATGTCTCAAATGATTCAAAATCAAAAGAGTGAAGCAATCCATCCTTATGGAGCTTCTCCATGCGTTTCTTATTTATATGGCCTAAGCGACAATGCCGATAAATGTGGGGTTTATATCATTAGAGAGTTGCCTTTCGTATTAATGTTATAGATGGGAGACGCTTCAAGATTCAAAACGTATAATCCATTCACCAATGGAGCATGAAAATAGAACATATCTCTAAGATATATTGAACAACCATTGTCCATTGATCTAAAATCATATCCTTCCACTTGCAAACATGAAGCGGAAATAACGTTTTGACATAGTGTTGGAACACAATAACAATTATTTAATTCCAAAACTAATCTGAAGGTAGATGAAGTGGTACTGTGCCGACAGCAACTGTAGCAACGCTTGCTCCATTGCCGACGCGCAGGTTCACCTCGCCCCTTCTCAATCCTCTACTTCTTCTCATTCCCTGCAACGATTTGCAAATATGAGCTACTGATCCGGTATCAAATACCCAAGAGTCAGTAGGTGAAGTAGCAAGATTAATGTCTATAACATTAATACCTGAAGCAGAAGTCGTACTTTGCTTCTTTTTGAGATCCTCCATGTACTTCTTGCAGTTCCTTTTCCAGTGGCCTGTCTCCTTGCAGTAGAAGCAAACGGCATCTGATGCCGCCGACCCCTTCTTGCCCTTCTTTGCATTAGAGGCACTCGCGATCTCATCGGGAGTTAACTTCCTCTTGGTGCAAAGTTTCTTGACAGTGGTTTGCGTTTAGCCTTCGCATCATCATCACATGATGACCATTCTTTCGGATACTCTCCTCACTGTCTTTAGCATCCCATGCAATTCAGCCAAGGTTCTATCCATATTGTTCATGTGATAGTTTAATATGAATGGCTCGAAGCTCGGAGGGAGCGACCGGAGAATCACATCGTAGCCAACTCTTGGCTAAGGGGAAAACCCAGTTTTATAGACTCTCAATGTAGCCAATCATTTTTATCACATGCGGATCGACGGGATTCCCCTCAACAAGCTCGCACGCAAACAAGGACTTTGAGGTGTTGAACCTCTCGGCCCGTGCTTGGTTCTCAAACATGCCACGCAGTCCCCGAATAATAGTGTGAGCATCGCTGCTCTCATATTGCTTCGAAGCTCGGGGACATTGTAGCAAGCATAAGACAACTTATATCTAGGGCATCATTAGTGTGCTTCTCATAAGCCCTCCGTGCGTTGCAAAGTGGCATTATTTGGCAAATCCTCGGGATAGGGTACTTCAAGAACGTACTCCTTACGCTCTTGCTTGAGAACAATTCTCAAGTTGCGATACCAATCCATAAAGTTTGTTCCATTTAATTTTTCCTTTTCGAGAATAGATCGCAAATTAAAAGCACCGGGTGTAGTATTAACCGCCATTTATTCTACAAATGTAAAAGCAAAGTTTAGCACAATGTTTATGCTATGTCCATTGTTAAACAATTTAACATTAGACTCCCATTACGTATTTTCCACCTTCCCTCTAGGTTACGTATTGGGTCAAGATCCACATGTTAATTAATTTTCTAGTGAGCTTTGGCATCACCGCTAGAAAATTAGTAACATCGGTAAGCAACACCTTGCTAATCACATCTCTATGTGACTCTTGTTGTTGGTGTGGCATCTCCATGCCCCGGCCCCAACCTATGCCCCAAGGCCCAAAACTGTTTTGATAGCCTTGTTAAGTAAACCAAATGCTCCCGCCGTATATGTCCGACATATACCCCTCGTGTTATGATAGAGAATGGCACTCGCTTTGGCGACCCACCATTGACGAGCATAACGGTGACGGGTGCAACATTTGGAAGGGCATCATTACTACTTAATTTTGCGAGGGATGCTATCCTATCAAACAAACATATCACATATGAAAGCAAGAAGAATAGCATATAGTGAAATAGTATGGCCCCCTTCACATGGTGATCTCCATCTCCATGTCGGCGCCGAGGATCTCCATCTTCGGCACCATCTTCCAAGTGTCGAATGCTTGATATCTTCAAACTAAGCTACTACTATAGAAGCTCTAATTGAAGATTACATCGACTCGCAGGTCGTGAAAGAATATTACAAGCATTGCACGTATGAAAGAATATTACGGGATTGCACATATGAAAGAATATTACATGCATCACATGCATCTCATACATACAATAGGGCCATACCATCTCAAAGCATTCTCTCGCAAAAACAAGTTAGACGTAGAAACGTTTTCTACTTATCGCAGAGCTATGGCATCGAGACGACCTATAAGGGGTACGCACACGGCGGTCCCGCTAGCCGGTTAGCGGGCGGGGGGTCGAGGGGGAAGCCGCCCCCTCGCGGGCTTCCGGGCAGCGCCCGGAACACCACACGAAATTCATAGATCCAATCTATGAATTCGCTTACGGAAACCATATCGGCATAATCACATTATGCCGTCCCGATACACTATCAAGGGAGATGGTTTTGCGCAGCGCGAGGCAGCAAACAAGATCGGACTACGAGATAGCTTCGGCATAATCACATTATACCGTTCCGATACACTATCAAGGAACGCTATCTCGAAGCCGACTCAAACCGAGTTCTATGGATATTGCTTCGACGTAATCACATTACGCCGTTCCGATACACTATCAAGGAACGCAATTACCATGAACTCTCCTCAACAAATCCCGTAAAACCGATTGATCTAATCAACCCGTGCGCAAAACTTGTTCCAGATCCAATCTAAAACCCGAACTAAGCAAGATTAGCTCGATACCACGAAGGGTTACGCGAAGCTACGCTAGCCGAAAACAAAATTTTCTACCGCGCAAACCAGGAACACTTGCAAGTAAGGGCCGATAGATCGTTACCGATTGGAGTAGAGTGCAGCGGAATAGCCAATCGGGCAATCCGATCCGGAACAGTGTAGCCGATTCCGAGACAACCCGATCAACGCGCGCAACGTAGCAGCGCCTCTACCGGTATCCACACGTCCCGGGGACGAACGCCGAACACCCGTGTGCTAGCACGCGATGCAAGGCTAGGGTTTGGCTCGAAAGTAGGGAGGGTTTCCGTGGAGATTGATCTCGGCGACTTCTGTTGCACGCGATGCAATTGATATATAGCAGCTCTCCACCCCTCCCTCCTTTATATAGAGTTGGCCGACTGGGATTAGTAGCCGCTCAGGACTCTATTTTGAATTGGATCTCATCCGTATCTCATATAGAGTTTGGCCGCTCACACGTCGTAAGCCCATAGGACTCTATCCGATCGGATCCCTATCCGATCGAGCCGTATCCGAGTCCAACTCGAATGCCTGTTCTTATCCCCTTAAGCGTGCGACCCTGTAGGTTCAGGTATACTCGGTTTCGGCTATAGTCTAACTTAGCCGATCGTCGGCTCGAGTCCAACTCAGCCGACCTGCACAGCGGCGCCTAGCAGCACATATTGACACCATAGTATACAAGAATATAATATCGGCTCGAACCTGTAATGTGTACACAAATCCCTTTGCCTCACGATACCGTTAAGCTATAGGCAAGATGTGTGCCATCCCTTCAATAGCTTAACCATTCACTCGAACCGTATTGGATTATCCGTCCGTTGATTGACTCCTCAATCAACTTAGCATGGCCATGCATTTCCATAATCCATTACCTCGAGGGGCCGAGATATCTCTCCAAAGGAGGGGCAAATTCCATCTTGATCACTCACATCCCACTCCATGTTTCATAGCAAACCCGAAAACTACCTTTATAACTACCCGTTACGGAATAGCGTTTGGTAGTCCCAAAGTAGGCTACTACACATGTTGGAATCCATGGTGATCTCAGGTCTAAGGACTTTGTACCAACACTACCCGAGACCAACTAATGGCACATTAATTCCCGTAGTGTCTCATGGTGGGTCTATCCAACAATGTGTTCTCCAACACATGTGTCCATGTTTATTGATTTGGTATCACCATACCCATGATCTATGAGACATGATCATCAATCAATAAACATGCCGATCTTAGAATCATATTTGTTCCAACAATATGACATATGATCAGGGATCGTTTAGAAATAGATTCATACATATCGAGTCTCATAAATAAGTCACGTACTTATTGATCAATACAAGATGTCTATTTCATGGAACTGAATAACACTTTATTCATTTATACATAAACATTGACGTGATATCCAACATCTCCATGTTGCCTCTAGGGCATATCACTAACACGCCGTACCACCGTGCCATTCCGTCTGTGCTGTAACCATGCCCACCGTGCGTCGGCCTCACCCCTCCCCTACTCGCGCGTGCGTCACCCTAGCTCTGCTGCCATGACCGCCAAGTTCGAGCTCGCGTGGTCAACTATATATAGCACTCCTCGGCCGAAACTCACAACACAAAAATTGTGCCATACTGTCTCATCTAGCTCCTCACCAATTTTCCCCAAAATCCGTTCACCATAGCGCTAGAATTTCGCAAGAGATCGGAGCACGGGTCGGAAGAACCCTAACTCGGCCGCCCGGTGCAAACCTCAAAATTCGTCGCCCTCGGTTGATTTCCTCCGGAATTGAAGGTACGTCCACGATCTACGTGCTCCGTGCTATATTTCCCTAAGTCTCCCGAGCCAAATAGCCGCGGAAATCGCCGACGACGAGCGCCGCCGAACCTCTGTTTTGGCCGCGCCGTGCGCACGTCGCCATACCACCACCACCCCTTTCCGCCAAGCCGACCCCCTAGCTAGCACCCTTGTGTTCCGTAGATCCTCTAGGACCCCTTGGTTCGGCCGCATTGTTACCGGAGTGCCGCCGCACCGTGCACCTTCGCCGCCGAACCCTCTCGTTTGGGCCGCCGCCCCGCTCGCCGCTGCACCGCTCCGCCGCCTCCCTAGCCCAACCGCGCCTCAAAACGGACTCCCGCGTCATGTAGATGGTGTAGGGTTAGCTAGATGCCGAGCCCGATCCTCCTCTGCCGTCGTTCGGCCATGCCGCGCCGTCGGCCTCGCCGGGATGAAGGAAGAAAGAAAAGGAAAGGAAGGAGTAGAGAGAGCGAGAACGGCTCGCCGGCTTAGTGGTTGAGCCGAGCCGAGTGAGGGGAAAGGCGCAGTTCGATCCCGGCTTAGGCAAAATTTTTGAAATTTTTTTATTTTTCTAAGGAGATTAAAAATAAGAATAAAGCTTATTAAAAATCCTAGGAAAATATTTATACTCTTTTAAACTATTCTAAAACTCTATTTACAAAGATTTTGCACTTTTTTAAAGGGGTTTATTTATTTATTTACCTTTTAAATTTCTTTGCAAATAATTATGAAGTTTACATTTACTTAGACTTCGAACTTTTAATCTAATAAATTTCCAAAATATTTATATATCTTTGTGAGGCCCGTTTATTCACTTAGTTCATATTCACAAATCTAGGATCTTTCCCAAGAATTATAAACTATCTCATATAAATTCCGATCAACCCCTTTTGCGACATATACATTCGATATTTAATTTGCTTCATCAAATCCTCCGTAATTCGATTAGGGTCGTAAGGGGAGATGGTTTGAAGAGTTCTTTATGATTTTTCATGCTTTTTCGTTCGTCCTTATCGGATTTTAACCGGAATCCATTTTTCTTTTCCTTTTTGCTCGTATGATTAGCGACCGAAGAGGCGAACGCCGACCCCGCAGGAGACCCCACTCAAGAAGCGTACGAGCAAGGCAAGTCTTCACACCCTTTGAACATATTGATCCCAATTGCGAAATGATGTTATTTTACACTCTAAACATGCATGCTTTACCATGTTACCTATACTTGTTGTGCCATTCCTTGCCATTGAGTACCCTTAGAACTACTCCTTGTAACTCACGATGTGATACAACTAACCGAAGCATAACTTCGGTGAACTGCTTAGCCATGCTATACTTAGCTTTATGCATACTCATGACTTTGTGAAAAAGCTTTGTGCTTGGGCAACTACTTTAAGGGAGGTAGTTGAGATTCGGCATGTGGAGACATGAGCGCCACATGACCATGATGAATTACATTTGATGAAAATTGGAAGTACTAAACAAATGTTTTAGACTCGGGCGGCCGGATAATTTGGGTGGATTCCGGAAAAGGCAAGTGCCGACCCGGTCAATTAAGGACCGAGCCATGAGATAGCCGGAAACGAGCCAAGTACAACCGTACTTTCGAATGGGTATAGACTTAGCCGACTAGATAGCCGAGCGGAGGCAGTATCCTTGCATAGATGGTTCTCTATGATGTGGTTATGGGATGAGGATGAGGCTGCGGCCTTGTTATGAATGGTGGGATTCAACCGATGTTAATTAAACTTAAAGATCGAAAAGACTTCCCTTACCCCGGGTGCGCGTAACTCCTCTCACCGCTAGAAAAGGACGGCTAGAGTGCATGAGGGCTTAAGTTCATGGAGCGGGTACGCCAAAGCGAGGTTATCAAAAGGCTTTGCCGTGACCGTCTCATGTGTTGAGGCGTAGGCTCATTTGTTGGGCTGTCACGGAGTACGGGTAAAGTGTACATCCACCGCAAGTGTGAATGAATCAATCTATTCGAATAGCCGTGCTCGCGGATATTGAGCATCGTGACAAGACTTTCGCTTGGCTAGACTTTGAACTTAAAAATGCTGGGATGGGTTTGCATGATGATTTTGTTCTGGTGGATCAACTTCTCGAGAATGCGAGAAGGGGTGGACTCCCCAAAATCATGACGTACCGGAGGCGGAAGCCATCCTTGGAATCACGATGGATGGTAGACAGAACCGCCACCGGGTTAATGAACTATGAAATTAAAACTTGTTTTGGCTAGATGGTAGGCTTGTGAAAAGAATTGTGAAAACCGGCTTTACGCAAAGATAACCCTAGCCATGTTCTTTGAATAACCCCGTCATATGCATCAATTCGTGTTGACTTGCCGAGTACGGTTGGTACTCACCCTTGCTATACGCACAAACCTCCACGATGGAGTTGAAGAGCCGAAGATCCATATGCTTATCACCGGGAGGACGAGGGAACCGACGGCGCCTATTAGACTTTAGCTCCGGCCGTTGCTCGTTGCAATGGACAAGCCGCCGCCTCTTTCCGCCGCCTTATCTAAACTCGTTTTTATATTGTATTCGGACCATAAGGTCCTGTAGGATGAACAATGCCTTCGGGCCTATTTATGTAATAATGGTATTGTAAGACTATTCGTGCATGCGCACTTGATTATCCAGAACTGCATTCGTGGGTACCAACTACTTGATCCAGGGAAATGGTACTATGAACACGAAAGATTCCCGATTCAAAATCGGGGGTCCACAGAGCTGGTATCAGAGCCATGCGACCGTAGGCTAAGACCAAATGGCGCCCTACCCCTACCTAGATGGCTAAAGGGAAATATCCCTACAAGTAGGACCAGTTTTAAACTATTATTTTCGAAAATGCGAATATCTCTTTTCTACATCTGTATTTCTTTTTACCAAATGATTATGATAACTCCCTCCCGCTAACCCTAAGTTGCCCGTAAACGCGATGTCAAACCACGACGGAACTTGGGAAGTCACTGCTCCGGGACGAAGGGTTCGTGGTCCAACTCCAGTCCCTACTATGGTGCTTGAGATACCCAGAGCCACCCACCTATCACATCAAAAGGCATGGCTCCGAAGAGTATCCAGCCTGGGAGGCAGCTGTATCCATAGAAGCCCGTATGGGAAGCGAGACATCTTACTGCTTCCACACTCGCTACCACCGGGACCTAGCGGCGGCTATTCAGGATGCAGCTCGCGAGGCCTTCCTTCGCCTTAATGCGGAGCACCGTGCCGAACTCACAATGACAGAGTTCGTGCATCATCCTTACCGCGAAGAGGGCAACCCAGTCTGCACTGTGGAGGCTACCCCCTGCTGCTACAACCCGATGGTCACGCGTCTATCGCGTTGGGCGGAGACAGCAGACGACTGTTACGAGGAGGCCCTTCTCGAGATCAACGATCAGCAGTCACGCCTCAATGATCTGGTCAACAGCCACCAAGGCCGTGGAGACCAGATAAGCATGCCGCACTCACCGCAGCCAATGGTGCTCAAGACGAGCAACTCTGACCGCTACATGGCCCGAGGGAGGCTCGGTGGAGCTGGAAGAGCAGCTCAGAAGAGCAAACAGCAGATCAACCGCTAGAGGAACAGCTGCGCACTCGCCCCGTCTACGCCGCAGTACTTCCACCGAGCCCGTACCATCACATCCCGCCCCCGTGCCCGACAACTATTACCATATGACTCCAGCAAGCTTTGATACTTTTCAAGCTATGATGGAGCAAGCTTTCATGTTGAGCACGAGCCCGCACCATACCCGGTCGACCCCACGCTACTACATCCATGGGACCCACCCCGAGCTCCATACCAGCACCATCCGAGCCGGATCGGGAGAGGGTAACCCCATCCGATCTACACCAATACGGAGTCCGAGGTAGAGCCCATGGAGATCAAATGGGAGTCTAGCGACACCGACTCAATGGAGGAGGAAGTTCCCCTCGTCGCTTGACTCACACGGAGGCCCCTCACCCGCCGATCGCGTCGCAAGAGTACGCGGCCACCAAGTCGGAAGATTCGGCGTGACTCCGAGGCCACCACCTCCGAGCCGTGGGGACTTCGGTTTGCTTCGCTGCGGACCACCCACTTCCGGCGCCCGGCTCTTGCGGATGGATGGAGGACTAGGCGGGAGGACCTTCCGCTCGTCGCACTTCCTGTTTACCCTTAAGTAGTTGATCTAGTTGGACGATATAATTGCTATCCGGCATGAAGGACTCGTGTGTGTACATCCATGTACCCCTTATGTAATATGTGAACCTAAGCATCGCCTTGCGATGTCTTAATTCGTATGCTTATTATTATTTCACCTTGTCTCGTGGATTGGAGATCATTCGATAGAGCTTGAAGAAAAATTTCCGGTGAACTGTAACTTAAACTAGTCCGCTCTCTTAATTTATCTCCCTTCTTCGATGGCACATCGTCGCAGAGCCGCGGCAACCAACGAAAACCCGCCGGAACCCAACCCCTCCACCCGGCGGAGGTCATGGCATTGCGGACCCGGCTACTCCAAGCGATTGCTAACAATCAAGGAGGTCGAGGAGGATCAAACTGGGGGAATTCATGAGAGCTAAGCCGCCCACTTTTTCCACGGCCGAAGAACCTATGGACGCCGAAGATTGGTTAAGAGTGATAGAGAAGAAGTTAACCCTCGTCGAGTCCGAGAAGCCGATAGAGTTGTCTTCGCTACTAACCGTTGGAGGGACCCGCGAGTGACGGTGGGACACCTACAAGGAGACACGAGCTGAAGACGCCGCGAGCCAACATGGGAGGAATTCACGGCTGCATTCCGTGAGAATTTCGTGCCACCTGCAGAATGAGGATGAAGAAGAACGAGTTCCGCAGCTGCGTCAAGGGAACACATCAGTACAAGAATACCGAACAAGTTCACCCAACTTGCCCGTTATGCCACCAAGGACTGGCGACGAGGAAGAAAAGATAGACAAATTCATTGAAGGACTAAATGACGAACTCGAGGGGACCAATGATCGGGCAGATCACACTAGTTTCCAAAGCCTCATCAACAAGGTCGTCCGACTTGAGCATGACCAAAAGGTGGTGGACAATAACCGCAAGAGGAGGCTCGCTATGGCTCGCCCATTCCAGGGAACGCCACAACGCCCAAGGGAGCCACTCCGTCCGGATGGAAGCCAAATGTCCCGCAACCGGACGTTCTCCCGCTTTCGACCATGTCAACAGTCAGCTACACCTCGCTTACGTACGCCCACACCAACCCTAGCTGCTCCAGAAGAAGGAATGTGAGTGTTTCATTGCGGGGAATTCGGGCACTACTCCAATAGCTGCCCAAAACCACGCAACGCCCGTGCGCACGGCGCCAATGCAACACCCGTCCGAGGAACCCCCACCTCGCGGGGACGAGGTCTATTCAGACCCCGCTACCCAACGAGACGCCACCGGGTTTCGACGTGGCCAAGTGAATCATGTACGGCGGAAGAAGCACAGGAGGACCGGAGCGTATTGATGGGTATGTTCTCTATCAACTCTACGCCGCTTAAAGTTTTATTCGATTCGGAGCCTCGCATTCATTCATATCTTCCCAAGTAAGCAAACAACACCACCTACACCAAGTAGCACTTAAGAGGCCTATGTTGGTACACTCACGGGGAGACATAACCGTACCCCATGCCTGCATTAATGTGCCCATACGGATTAGGGACGTGGTGTTTCTCTCAAACCTTATGGTGCTATCACCCCGCACCATAGATGTCATACTCGGAATGGATTGGTTGACCAAGAATAATGGAATTATAGACTGCGTCGAAGGGAAGTCACGGTATCCACCCCGTGGGGATCACCGATGAGCATAACTATGGATCAAAACCCAAAGCTATGTGAGCAAGCTGCGGGAGTGTTCACCATGCTACCCTTAGGAGGAATGCCCGTAGTACAAGAATACCCGGATGTATTTCCCGAGGAATTAGGAATGCCACCGGATCGCGATGTAGAGTTTATCATCGACTTAATGCCCGGTACGCCCCCATATCCAAGAGACCTTATCGAATGCCGGCCAACGAGTTAGAGGAACTCAAGAAGCGATAAGGGAACTACAAGAGAAGGGATTTGTACGCCCCAGCTCTTCTCCCCGGGGAGCCCCGTACTCTTCGTCAAAAGAAGGATGGGAGTATGAGAATGTGTGTGGATTACCGATCGCTGAATGAGGTAACCATCAAGAACAAGTACCCGCTGCCCGGATCGATGACCTATTCGATCAACTTAAGGGTGCACAGTGTTCTCAAAGATTGATCTACGGTCAGGATATCATCGCTGAAGATTAGAGCCGGAGATATTCCTAAGACGGCGTTCTCTACACGTTACGGCTTATACGAGTTCACAGTGATGTCCTTTGGATTAACCAATGCCCCCGCCTATTTTATGAACTCGATGAACAAGGTATTCATGGAATACCTGGACAAATTCGTGGTGGTGTTCATCGACGATATACTTATCTACTCCAAGAACGATGAGGAACACGCGGAGCATCTACGACTAGTTGGAAAAGCTACGAGAGCACCAACTGTATGCAAAGTTCAGCAAATGTGAGTTCGGCTCAAGGAAGTCGCTTTTCTTGGTCACGTGGTTTCAGCCGGAGGAGTAGCGTGAGACCCCGCCAAGGTCGAAGCCGTTACGGGATGGAAGGCACCCAAGTCGAATGAGTTCGGAGTTTCTTGGGCTTGGCCGGTTATTACCGACGGTTTATCGAAGGGTTTTCCACGATAGCCCGACCTATGACTCAACTTCGAAGAAGGAAAAGAAGTTTGAATGGAATGAGAAGTGCCAAAAAGCTTTCGACCAATTAAAAGAAAAGTTAACCACTGCTCCAATCTTGACCTTACCCGACAACCGAAAGGACTTCGTGATGTACCGTGATGCATCCCGGCAAGGATTGGGAGGAGTATTAATGCAGGATGGAAAGGTCGTGGCGTATGCCTCGCGACGACACGACCTCACGAGGAGAATTATCCCACACACGACTGGAATTAGCCGCGGTTGTACACGCATTGAAGATCTGGAGACACTATCGATCGGAAACCACCGTGATGTGTATACCGATCACAAGAGCCTAAAATATTTCTTTACTCACTCGATCTCAATCTACGACGAGGCGATGGCTGGAGTTGATCAAGGATTACGCCTAGGAATCCATTACCATCCCGCAAGGCAAATGTAGTGGCCGATACGCCGAGCCGCAAAGCCCAACGCAATCACATGGAATTAGGAGGTATGTCCAAGCGAACTTCAAGAAGAGATGGCCGACTCAATCGCACCCGATTCCTCACGGAGAAGTAAACTCACTGGAAGTCCAGCCCTACCGAGAACTCAAATAGAGGAAGCCCAAAAGGGAATAAGGAAACCAGAAATTAAGGAAGCATGGCGCTGGACGCGCTCGGAGTTTTCAGTGGATGACAAGGGAATCCCGTGGTACAAGAAAAGGATCTCGTGTGCCCGAACAAGGCGGTTTGAGGGATTGGTCTTAAAGGAAGCCCACGAATCGGCCTATTCGTTACACCCCGGAAGCACGAAAATGTACCAAGACTTGAAAGGAGAATATTGGTGGCCTAATATGAAGAGGGATGTAGCCGAATATGTAGCGGTGTGCGATGTGTGCCAAAGGGTGAAAGCCGAGCATCAACGCCCACTGGTTTGCTGCAGCCACTCAAGATTCCCGAATGGAAATGGGACGCGATAGGCATGGATTTCATAGTGGGACTACCCAAAACTACGACGGCTACGATTCCATCTCGGGTAATAGTGGATCGGCTTACCAAGATCGCGATTTATACCGTGACGACTAACTACAATGCAAGCTAGCGGAACTATATATGAGTAGGATTGTATGTCTTCACGGTGTACCAAAGAGGATCATATCGGATCGTGGTACCCAATTCACATCCCATTTTTGGAGCAAAGTCCACGAGGCACTCGGAAGTCATCTCGTTCGCACCGCCTATCATCCATGCACCGATGGGCGATCGAAAGGACGAACCAAGTACTTGGAGGATATGCCGAGAGCTCGTGCATTGGATTTCACCAAGGATTGGGAGAAATGCTTACCGTACGCCGAGTTCTCTTATAATAATAGCTATCAAGCCGTCTCGAAGATGTCGCCAAACGAAGCTCTATTTGGTCGCGGTGTAGGACCCCATTGATGTGGTCGAAACCGGTGAACGAACCGTATTCGGGCCCGACATAATCAAGGAGGCCGAGGAAAAGGTTCGCCGATTCGGGACCGACTACAAGCTGCTCAATCACGACAAAAGAGCTACGCGGATACTCGACGAAGAGAATTGGAATTCAAAGAGGGTGACTACGTGTATCTAAAGGTCTCCCCACTACGGGGAACACAGAGATTCAAAGTCAAAGGGAAACTCGCACCACGATACGTGGGCCCATTCCCGATAAGCGCTAGGAAGGGAGAAGTGGCTTATCAATTGGAACCGCCCGAGAATCTCTCCGATGTCCACCCAAGATTCCACGTATCGCAGCGAAGAAATGTCTACGGTACCGAAGAGCAAACCTCGTTAGAAACCATCCAAGTCCACAGTGATCTTACCTATCCGTAACATCCAATCAAGATACTAGACGGCGTAAAAGAAGACACGAACCAAGTCATGGCGCATGTACAAAGTACAATGGAGTAATCACACCGAAGAAGAAGCTACCCGGGAGAGCGAAGAATTCCCGAGGACGGAATACCCACACTTATTCAGCCACGGTAAGGAAATCTCGGGACGAGATTTATTGTTAGGGGGTAGGTTTGTAACATCCCGAAAATCGAAGGAGTAGAATTCGGAACGTGAAAATCGGAACTCGCAAAAACTTTTGGAATCATTGCTTCTTATCGTGTTCTTCAATTTTATTTGCCAATTCAGTTGCGTAAGAATTTTTTTTCGAATTGCTTTGAAATGAAGTTGAATTAAACCCTAAGCTTGAGACCTTGGGGAAAATAATTTAAAAATAAATATATAGATATAAATTTTGAGAGGGGTAAACATATTAATTTTGGAGATTTACAAAAGATTCTTGAAAAGAATATGTTTTGGTTTAAACCCTAACTGGTGGAAGAAAAATAGTAAACAGTTGGATTTGGAATAAAAATATTTTTGACAAGGAATATGAATTTAAAAATCCCAAATTATTGATTTTTAAAAGAAAGAAATAAAAATAGGAAAAATATATTTTGAAAAATAAAAAGTGGGGGAAAAAGTTTGGAAATATAATTTCAAGATTATTTTGGAAATATTGAAATTTGTTTTGAATTTTTAGAGTGGAAGGAAATGGAAATAGAAAATAGGATTTCAAAATTCGGGAAAATAGAGAAAGTACACCGTTCATGCGTATGCAGTGTTCGACGACGTCCTCGCGCTCGTGCGCCGCGTCAACACGCGCGCCCGTGCCATGCCGCGGCTGCACCGTCGCCCCGCGTCACCGCGTCCTCGCACAACCGCCACGCCGTGCACCGCATCGGCCACGCACCCGCGCCATGCCGTCGCCACGCCGCGACGCCGCCGGGTTCGCCGTACGCGCGCGCATGTGCTCGCTGCCTCGCCGTACCACGGCGCGCGCCCGCGTCAATGCCGTCGCCCGTGGCCGCGCGGCCACGCCGCGCCGTACCACCGTGCCATTCCGTCGTGCTGTAACCATGCCCACCGTGCGTCGGCCTCACCCTCCCCTACTCGCGCGTGCGTCACCCTAGCTCGCGCCATGACCGCCGAGTTCGAGCTCGCGTGGTCAACTATATATAGCACTCCTGCCGAAACTCACAACACAAAAATTGTGCCATACTGTCTCATCTAGCTCCTCACCAATTTTCCCCAAAATCCGTTCACCATAGCGCTAGAATTTCGCAAGAGATCGGAGCACGGGTCGGAAGAACCCTAACTCGGCCGCCCGGTGCAAACCTCAAAATTGTCGCCCTCGTTGATTTCCTCTCGGAATTGAAGGTACGTCCACGATCTACGTGCTCCGGCTATATTTCCCTAAGTCTCCCGAGCCAAATAGCCGCGGAAATCGCCGACGACGAGCGCCGCCGAACCTCTGTTTTGGCCGCCGCCGTGCGCACGTCGCCATACCACCACCACCCCTTTCCGGCCAAGCCGACCCCCTAGCTAGCACCCCCGTGTTCCGTAGATCCTCTAGGACCCCTTGGTTCGGCCGCATTGTTACCGGAGTGCCGCCGCACCGTGCACCTTCGCCGCCGAACCTCTCGTTTTGGGCGCGCCCGTCGTCGCGACCGCTCCGCCGCCTCCCTAGCCCAACCGCGCCTCAAAACGGACTCCCGCGTCATGTAGATGGTGTAGGGTTAGCTAGATGCCGAGCTCCGATCCTCCTCGCCGTCGTTCGGCCATGCCGCGCCGTCGGCCTCGCCGGGGGATGAAGGAAGAAAGAAAAGGAAAGGAAGGAGTAGAGAGAGCGAGAACGGCTCGCCGGCTCGGTGGTTGAGCCGAGCCGAGTGAGGGAAAGGCGCAGTTCGATCCCCGGCTTAGGCAAAATTTTTGAAATTTTTTTTATTTTTCTAAGGAGATTAAAAATAAGAATAAAGCTTATTAAAAATCCTAGGAAAATATTTATACTCTTTTAAACTATTCTAAAACTCTATTTACAAAGGTTTTGCACTTTTTAAAGGGGTTTATTTATTTATTTACCTTTTAAATTTCTTTGCAAATAATTATGAAGTTTACATTTACTTAGACTTCGAACTTTTAATCTAATAAATTTCCAAAATATTTATATATCTTTGTGAGGCCCGTTTATTCACTTAGTTCATATTCACAAATCTAGGATCTTTCCCAAGAATTATAAACTATCTCATATAAATTCCGATCAACCCCTTTTGCGACATATATATTCGATATTTAATTTGCTTCATCAAATCCTCCGTAATTCGATTAGGGTCGTAAGGGGAGATGGTTTGAAGAGTTCTTTATGATTTTTCATGCTTTTTCGTTCGTTCTTATCGGATTTTAACTGGAATCCATTTTTCTTTTCCTTTTTGCTCGTATGATTAGCGACCGAAGAGGCGAACGCCGACCCCGCAGAGACCCCACTCAAGAAGCGTACGAGCAAGGCAAGTCTTCACACCCTTTGAACATATTGATCCCAATTGCGAAATGATGTTATTTTACACTCTAAACATGCATGCTTTACCATGTTACCTATACTTGTTGTGCCATTCCTTGCCATTGAGTACCCTTAGAACTACTCCTTGTAACTCACGATGTGATACAACTAACCGAAGCATAACTTCGGTGAACCGCTTAGCCATGCTATACTTAGCTTTATGCATACTCATGACTTTGTGAAAAAGCTTTGTGCTTGGGCAACTACTTTAAGGGGAGGTAGTTGAGATTCGGCATGTGGAGACATGAGCGCCACATGACCATGATGAATTACATTTGATGAAAATTGGAAGTACTAAACAAATGTTTTAGACTGGGGCGGCCGGATGATTTGGGTGGATTCCGGAAAAGGCAAGTGCCGACCCTTGTCAATTAAGGACCGAGCCATGAGATAGCGGAAACGAGCCGCACAACCGTACTTCTCGAATGGGTATAGACCTAGCCGACTAGATAGCCGAGCGGAGGCGTATCCTTGCATAGATGGTTCTCTATGATGTGGTTATGGGATGAGGATGAGGCTGCGGCCTTGTTATGAATGGTGGGATTGAACCGATGTTAATTAAACTTAAAGATCTGAAAAGACTTCCCTTACCCCGGTGCACGTAACTCCTCTCACCGCTAGAAAAGGACGGCTAGAGTGCATGAGGGCTTAAGTTCATGGAGCGGGTACGCCAAAGCGAGGTTATCAAAAGGCTTTGCCGTGACCGTCTCATGTGTTGAGGCGTAGGCTCATTTGTTGGGCTGTCACGGAGTACGGGTAAAGTGTACATCCACCGCAAAGTGTGAATGAATCAATCTATTCGAATAGCCGTGCTCGCGGATATTGAGCATCGTGACAAGACTTTCGCTTGGCTAGACTTTGAACTTAAAAATGCTGGGATGGGTTTGCATGATGATTTTGTTCGCTGGTGGATCAACTTCTCGAGAATGCGAGAAGGGTGGACTCCAAAATCATGACGTACGGAGGCGGGAAGCCATCCTTGGAATCACGATGGATGGTAGACGAACCACCACCGGGTTAATGAACTATGAAATTAAAACTTGTTTTGGCTAGATGGTAGGCTTGTGAAAAGAATTGTGAAAACCGGCTTTACGCAAAGATAACCCTAGCCATGTTCTTTGAATAACCCCGTCATATGCATCAATTCTCGTGTTGACTTGCCGAGTACGGTTGGTACTCACCCTTGCTATACGCACAAACCTCCAGTGATGGAGTTGAAGTGCCGAAGATCCATATGCTTATCACCAGGAGGACGAGGGCGACGGCGCCTATTAGACTTTAGCTCCGGTCGTTGCTCGTGGCAATGGACAAGCCGCTGCCTCTTTCCGCTGCCTTATCTAAACTCTGTTTTTATATTGTATTCGGACCATAAGGTCCTGTAGGATGAACAATGCCTTCGGGCCTATTTATGTAATAATGGTATTGTAAGACTATTCGTGCATGCGCACTTGATTATCCAGAACTGCATTCGTGGGTACCAACTACTTGATCCAGGGAAATGGTACTATGAACACGAAAGATTCCCGATTCAAAAATCGGGGGTCCACAAAAACTAATCCTGAAGGTAGATGAAGTGGTACTGTTCCGACAGCAACTGTAGCAACGCTTGCTCCATTGCCGACGCGCAGGTTCACCTCGCCCCTTCTCAATCCTCTACTTCTTCTCATTTCCTGCAACGATTTGTAAATATGAGCTACTGATCCGGTATCAAATACCCAAGAGTCAGTAGGTGAAGTAGCGACATTAATGTCTATAACATTAATACCTGAAGCAGAAGTCGTACTTTGCTTCTTCTTGAGATCCTCCATGTACTTCTTGCAGTTCCTTTTCCAGTGGCATGTCTCCTTGCAGTAGAAGCAAACGGCATGTGATGCCGCCGACCCCTTCTTGCCCTTCTTTGCATTGGAGGCACTCGCGATCTCATCGGGAGTTAACTTCCTCTTGGTGCAAAGTTTCTTGATAGGTGGTTTGCGCTTTGCCTTTCGCATCATCATCACATGATGACCGTTTTTCGGATACTCTCCTCGGCTATCTTTAGCATCCCATGCAATTCAGCCAAGGTTCTATCCATATTGTTCATGTGATAGTTTAATATGAATGGCTCGAAGCTCGGAGGGAGCGATTGGAGAATCACATCAGTAGCCAACTCTTGGCTAAGGGGAAAACCTAGTTTTTTCAGACTCTCGATATAGCCAATCATCTTTATCACATGCGGATCGACGGGATTCCCTCAACAAGCTCGCACGCAAACAAGGACTTTGAGGTGTTGAACCTCTCGGCCCGAGCTTGGTTCTCAAACATGCCACGCAGCCTCCGAATAATAGTGTGAGCATCGCTGCTCTCATATTGCTTCTGAAGCTCAGGGGACATTGTAGCAAGCATGAGACAGCTTATATCTAGGGCATCATTAGTGTGCTTCTCATAAGCTCTCCGTGCAGTTGCAGTGGCATTATTTGGCAAATCCTCAGGATAGGGTACTTCAAGAACGTACTCCTTACGCTCTTGCTTGAGAACAATTCTCAAGTTGCGATACCAATCCATAAAGTTTGTTCCATTTAATTTTTCCTTTTCGAGAATAGATCGCAAATTAAAGGTACCGGGTGTAGTATTAGCCGCCATTTATTCTACAACGAAAAACAAAGTTTAGCACAAAGTTTATGCTATGTCTTTTGTTAAACAATTTAACATAAGACTCCCATTACGTATTTTCCACCTTCCCTCTAGGTTACGTATTGGGTCAAGATCCACATGTTAGTTAATTTTCTAGTGAGCTTTGGCATCACCGCTAGAAAATTAGTAACATCGGTAAGCAACTCCTTGCTAATCACATCTCTATGTGACTCTTGTTGTTGGTGTGGCATCTCCATGCCCCGGCCCCAACCTATGCCCCAAGGCCCAAAACTGTTTTGATAGCCTTGTTAAGTAAACCAAATGCTCTGCCGTATATGTCCGACATATACCCCCTCGTGTTATGATAGAGAATGGCACTCGTTGCGGACCCACCATTGACGAGCATAACGGTGACGGTGCAACATTTGGAAGGGCATCATTACTACTTAATTTTGCGAGGGATGCTATCCTATCAAACAAACATATCACATATATGAAAGCAGGTAGAATAGCATGAAATAGTATGGCCCCCTTCACATGGTGATCTCCATCTCCATGCCGGTGTACAGGATCTCCATCTTCATCACCGTTCTTTCGAGTGCCGAATGCTTGATTTCTTCAAACTAAGCTACTACTATAGAAGCTCTAATTGAAGATTACATCGACTCGCAGGTCGTGAAAGAATATTACAAGCATTGCACGTATGAAAGAATATTACAGGATTGCACATATGAAAGAATATTACATGCATCACATGCATCTCATACATACAATAGGGCCATACCATCTCAAAGCATTCTCTGCAAAACAAGTTAGGCGTAGAAACGTTTTCTACTTATCGCGAGATACGGCACCGAGACGACCTATAAGGGGGTACGCACACGGTGGTCCCGCTAGCCGGTTAGCGGCGGGGGTCGAGGGGAAGCCGCCCTCGCGGCTTCCGGGCAGCGCCGAACACCACACGAAATTCATAGATCCAATCTATGAATTCGCTTATGAAACCATGTCGGCATAATCATATTATGCCGTCCCGATACACTATCAAGGGAGATGGTTTGTGTAGGCGCGAGGCAGCTAACAAGATCGGACTACGAGATAGCTTCGGCATAATCACATTATACCGTTCCGATACACTATCAAGGAACGCTATCTCGAACCCAACTCAAACCGAGTTATATGGAAATTGCTTCGACGTAATCACATTACGCCGTTCCGATACACTATCAAGGAACGCAATTACCATTAACTCTCCTCAACAGATCCCGTAAAACCGATTGATCTAACCAACCCGTGTGCAAAACTTGTTCCGATCCAATCTAAAACCCGAACTAAGCAAGATTAGCTCTGATACAACTGAAGGGTTACGCGGAAGCTACGCTAGCCGAAAACAAAAATTTCTACCGCGCAAACCAGGAACACTTGCAAGTAAGGGCCGATAGATCGTTACCGATTGGAGTAGAGTGCAGCGGAATAGCCAATCGGGCAATCCGATCCGGAACAGTGTAGCCGATTCCCGGAGACAGCCGATTCGCCAATCAGCCGATTCGAGTCGTCCGGCCGCGTTCTCACGCCTCGCTCCGATGCGCCCGACCGCAGCCGATCAAGAGCGCGCAACGTAGCGCGCTCTACCGGTATCCACACGTCCGGGGACGAACGCCGTACACCCGTGTGCTAGCACGCGATGCAAGGCTAGGGTTTGGCTCGAAAGTGGGGAGGGTTTCCGTGGAGATTGATCTCGGCGACTTCGTCATGCATGCGATGCAATTGACGTGTCACGCCTCTCCACCCCTCCCTCCTTTATATAGAGTTGGTCGATCGGGACTAGTGGCCGATTAGGACTCTATTTTGAATCGGATCTCATCCGTATCTCATAGAGTTGGCCGCCCCACACGTCGTAAGCCCATAGGACTCTATCCGATCGGATCCCTATCCGATCGAGCCGTATCCGAGTCCAACTCGAATATCTATTCTATCCCCTTAAGCGTGTGACCCCGTAGGTTCGGTATACTCGGTTTCGGCTATAGTCTAACTTAGCCGATCGTCGGCTCGAGTCTAACTCAGCCGACTGTCAATAGCGGCGCCTAGCAGCACATATTGACACCATAGTATACAAGAATAATATCGGCTCGAACCTGTAATGTGTACACAAATCCCTTTGCCTCACGATACCGGTTAAGCTATAGGCAAGATGTGTGCCATCCCTTCAATAGCTTAACCATTCACTCGAACCGTATTGGATTATCCGTCGTTGATTGACTCCTCAATCAACTTAGCATGGCCATGCATTTCCATAATCCATTACCTCGAGGGGCCCAGAGATATCTCTCCAAAGGAGGGGCAAATTCCATCTTGATCACTCACATCCCACTCCATGTTTCATAGCAAACCCGAAAACTACCTTTATAACTACCCGATTACGGAATAGCGTTTGGTAGTCCCAAAGTAGGCTATTACACATGTTGGAATCCATGGTGATCTCAGGTCTAAGGACTTTGTACCAACACTACCCGAGACCAACTAATGGAACATTAATTCTGTAGTGTCTCATGGTGGGTCTATCCAACAATGTGTTCTCCAACACATATGTCCATGTTTATTGATTTGGTATCTCCATACCCATGATCTATGAGACATGATCATCAATCAATAAACATGCCGATCTTAGAATCATATTTGTTCCAACAATATGACATATGATCGGGATCGTTTAGAAATAGATTCATACATAAAGAGTCTCATAAATAAGTCACGTACTTATTGATCAATACAAGATGTCTATTTCATGGAACTGAATAACACTTTATTCATTTATACATAAACATTGACGTGATATCCAACATCTCGCATGTTGCCTCTAGGGCATATCACTAACAATATCTTAGTCTTTCCCCAGTCGGGGAGATCAGCACAACTCCTGCTCCCAAGCCGGTGATCCTCTTGGATCCGTCGAAGTGCATGGTCCAGTGTTGGAGGTCTTCCCGAGGTGCGTTTTATTGTTGCTCAGTCCACTCGGCTAGGAAATCCGCCAGGGCTTGTGACTTTATGGACGTCCTCGCCTTAAAAGTCAAGTCCAGTGGCATCAGCTCCAGAGCCCACTTGGCAATGCGCCCAGTTGCCTCCCGGTTGTGGATGACGTCGCCGAGTGGAAAGGAGGTGACGATGGTGATCGAGTGACCCTGAAAATAGTGCGCCAATTTCCTCACGGTTATTAGGACACCATAAAGCAATTTTTGTACCTGAGGGTAGCGAGTTTTGGCTCCTGCCAATACTTCGCTAACAAAGTAGATCGGCCTCTGAATCTTCTGGGTCCGTCCTTCTTCTTCGCGCTCGACCACGAGAACCATACTAACCACTTGGTGAGTGGCTGAAACGTACAGCAGCAGGGGCTCCTGGGGCTGAGGCGAGGCCAGGATGGGCGGCGTTGTAAGGAATTCCTTAAAATCTTCAAAGGCCTTGTGGGCTTCCGTGGTCCATTGGAAGTCGTCCGTTTTCTTTAGCAACCTGAAGAAGGGCATGCCTCGTTCGCCGAGTCGAGAGATGAAACGGCTTAGCGCCGCCATGTAGCCAGTGAGCTTCGGGACATCCTTCTGGTCACTCGGGGCCTTCATGCTCAAGATAGCGTTGATCTTCTCTGGATTAGCTTCAATGCCGCGATGTGACACCATGAAGCCGGGTAGTTTGCCTGATGGGATGCCGAAAGTGCACTTCCGGGTTCAACTTCATTCTGAAGGCCCGGATATTCATGAAGGTTTCTTCTAAGTGAGCGATCAGGTCTTCTTTCTGCTTGGTCTTGATGACGACATCGTCAACATAAGCTTCTACGTTCTTGCCGATCTGCGTCTGGAAACATCTCTGGATCATGCGTTGGTATGTGGCGCCAGCATTCTTCAGGCCGAAAGGCATGGTGATGTAATAGTAGGCCCCAAACGGCGTGATAAACGATGTCTTCAGGCAGTCGGATTCTTTCAAATTAATCTGGTGATAGCCCGAGTAACAATCCAAGAAGCTCAGGAGTTGGCAGCCTGTTGAATCTATGACTTGGTCGATGCGAGGCAGCCCGAATGGATCTTTGGGACAGGCTTTGTTGAGGTCGTTATAGTCAACGCACATGCACCATTGCCCCATCTTCTTGCGGACCAGAACTGGGTTGGCTAACCAGTCGGGATGTAGAACTTCTTTGATAAAGCCGGCAGCCAAGAGCTTTGCGAGCTCTTCCTTGATGGCGTCTTTTCGATCCTACGCGAATCTGCATAATCGTTGTTTTATTGGTTTGGCATCATCTTTGACGTGCAAAGAGTGCTCGATCACCTCCCTAGGAATTCCAGGCATATCGATGGTTTCCAAGCAAAAACATCTTTATTATTTTGGAGGAAGGTGACGAGCACGCTTTACTATTTGGGATCTAGTTCAGCGCCGATTACAGCAGTTTTGGAGGGATCCGATGGATCGAGGGAGATCTTCTTGGTCTTGGCGTCGCCGGATCCTGATTTGGCTATCTTCTTCGCGGGGATTTCACCCTCTGCCGAAGTCGATGCAGCCAATCGGATTTCTTGCTGGCCACGTGATCTCTCGCGAGATTGGGCCAAGTCGCAGCTCTCCTTGTCACAGGTGAAGGCTTGCTTCACGTCGCTGCGAAGAGTGATGACACCGTTGGGACCCGGCATCTTCATGCAGAGGTAGGTGTAATGTGGGATCGCCATAAATTTGGCGAGCACTGGTCTTCCGATGATGGCATGGTAGGCCATTTCGAAGTCGGCCACCTCAAAAGTGACGTTCTCCGTTCGGAAGTTCTCTCGAGCTCCGAAGGTGACCGGGAGGGCGATGTGCCCGAGTGGCGTAGATGATAGCCCCGGGATGACTCTGTGGAAGGGGGCTGAGCTTGCCTTCAATTCAGTCCTCGGGATCTGCATCTCGTCCATGGTACTGGCGAACAAAATATTGAGGGCGCTGCCCCCATCAATGAGGACGCGCTTAAGTCTGATGTTGCGGACCACCGGGTCCAAGACGAGTGGATAGCGCCCTGGGTGAACCACTCGGTCGGGATGATCCGAGCGGTCAAAGGTGATGGCCACCTCCGACCATCGCAGGTACTGAGGGACTTCGGGTTGTGCCGCATTGACCTCTCGGTCGGTTAGCTTCTATTTCCTCTTTGATTCATAGGCTAGCGGCCCCCCGAAGATGTGATTGAGCTCGCCCATGGGGTCTTGGAAGGGCTCGGCATTCTCAGCCGCGTTGTTCTTCTTGGAGCCCGATGGACCGGCTTCATCGGTCGGCTTCTTGTTGAGTTGCGCCACGTACTGCTCAGCGAATTGCTTATAAATGAAGCAGTCCTTAGCCACGTGCTTGTGATTGGATTGATGAGTGCATTGAGCGTTCATGATAGCGCCGTAGGCTGTGACTCGGGGGCGGCGTTGAGAGTTGGAGGTGGCGGCGACCAGGTCTTCAGATCGGCGCTTGCGGTCCCTCTGGGCCTGGTTGTTGTTGTTGCCATTATCCTTCTTAGGATTCCGGCTTCCTCCCGCCTGCTTATCTTCCCTCCTGTCGGGCCGGTCTTGGCGCGCCGCCCTGATGGCATCATTGGATTTGACGTAGGAGTTTGTCGTTTCAAACATCTGCTTCACCGTCTTCGGTGGCTTGCGCCCGAACTTTCCAATTAACAGCTCATCACGGACTCCCTTCTGGAAGGCGGCGATGATGATGTCATCGATGATGTTGGGGATCTTGTTGCGCTTCTCGGAGAAGCGCCGGATGTAGTCTTTCAGAGGTTCGTCCGGCTTCTGGATGACGTTGTATAAGTCGAAGTGGGTGCCGGGTCTCTCGAAGGTGCCCTGAAAGTTGGTGATGAAGTGGTCCCTCAGCTCGCTCCACGAGCCGATTGAGCCTCTCGACAGGCTCGTGAGCCAGTTCCTGGCTGAGTTGGCGAGGGCCACCGGCAGATAGTTGACCATAGCTTTGTTGTCGCCGCCTGCTACGCGGATGGCGAGAGTGTATACGGTAAGCCACGACTCGGGGTCGGTCTTGCCGTCATACTTCTTTATTCCTGTCGGCTTGAATCCATTCGGCCAGTGCACTCGGCGAAGCTCCCGGGTGAAAGCTGGCACTCCGTCGTTGTTGCTGTCGGGGGATCCCCTCCGATCCTCCCGAGTGCGTTGGTCTCGCTCTTGCTAGCGGTGATCGAGGACTTCCCGCAGATCACTCGGCGGGGTCCTCGGTTGGCTGATTCGGTAGCTGGAGCTGTTGTTGCGGCGGATGCGGTGGTGGACGGGCGGACGTCCATATCGCTTGTCGCAGGAGTCGGCCGTTTGCTCCTGATGCTTCTGCATGGATTCGTGGCGTGGGCCTCTTGGCCTGGTTGTCGACCGGTCTGGCTCGGGCCTCTTGTAGTCTCCTGACCTTAGTGGTGGGAGCCGGCTTTTGTCGGGCGTTTCGGCCACAGACTCAGTCGGCCTTCGTGCCGAGGTGGAGGGATGACCGTTGGCTGTGGCAGCGACGATGGTCTTGATCTTGTCTAGTATTGGAGTCATGTCGGGGTGCCGTCTCAATGATGGTGTCCAAGAGTGTGAGGGCAGCAATAGCGTTCGCTGTGGTGTCGGAAAATATTGGTGTTGCGGACCCGCGTTTGAAGAATAGCCTCCTGAGCGGACCGTCCGGCTGCCCGTAGATCTTGTTTTCTCTTGTCGGCTTCTTCTTTGTGTTTCTTCTCCTCCTCCGCCAGCTTGCGCTCTTGCTCGATTCTGGCTCGCTCTTCCTCTGCAAGCTGGTGGGCCATGGCTGAGTCAGACTCGGCCACCTTAGCCATGAGGACGTCGAAGCACTTCGGCTCGTAGTCCTTGTTGTAGTCGGAGTCGTCGGCTTCGTCCGAGGGGATGCCATAGAGGTCGTCAAAGCCGGCGGAGCTGAGGTATTCGTTGAGCTCCGAAGATGAGCATGAACCGAAGGGCTGAAGGATGACGACGACCTCCCTCAATCCTGGGTTGCTTGGATCTGGATCATTCCAGTCCGAGTCAGAGCTTGAGGACGCGTGCTCCTCAAGGTGGATCGGCCTCGACTCGGGGAAGAGGATTTTGCCGTAGATCTCAGTGGCGTCTGGTAATCCAAACGGCGCCGAGAGGACTTCATCCGAGTAGATCGTCTCTGTTGGGGAGACGAGGAGATCGGTGCAGATTTCGGCGGCGTTTGGTAGTCCGAACGGTGTCGAGTAAGTTCCTTCGTTGGAGAGGGTGGATCGCATCTTGGACTTCGAGACGCCATCGAAGATCTTGGCGTTGTTCGGGAGCCCGAACGTCACTGAGTGGGTCCCTTCTCCCGGCTGGTCCAAATCCAAGTCGAAGAGGGAGAGCTTGTTGAAGTCGTTGGCGGCGAAGTCGCCGAAGCTTGAAGAAGATCCCATCACGCTTGTCGGCGAGATCGTCGAAGAAGTCTTGACGCGCGGTCCCCTACCTGGCGCGCCAACTGTCGAAACTTGGTTTCGGCAATAGAATTTCTGGGGTCGCAGTCAAGATCGCCAAGCACAATGGGTTAGATTGGAGAAGAAAATTTAGATAGGTTCAGGCCCTCTCGTGAGGTAATACCCTACTCCTGTTTCGAGGATTCGATCTGCCAAGTGTCTTTATTGATCTCGTGATCTTATGTATCTAAAGCTCTTGCTAATGAAATCTGCTATCGCATCTGATATCCCTCAAGGGACGCCCCTTACCCCCCTTATATAGTCTTGGGAGGCGGGCTTACAAGTCGAAAACCTTATCTTACTCTAAGTCGGTTTCCTCAATCTTACCAAACCGTGACCATGAGCCGTTGCCTTATCTAATAGGCAACGTAATACCCAAGTCATAGTCGGTTTACATATTTGGCAGGCGCAACCTAACCCTATCTCCAGTCAGATAAGCTTGCCATGTGGATACCCGATTGCCATAATCTCCATAGATGGATCAGTCGACCATAGGGAACACGCCACATTCCTTATGATGTAGCTGGAAAAGTTCATGTTCTGCGGCTCAAGCTGTGGGCCGACTGCCAACTGGCAGGTCATAGCCAAATCTCTAGCCGAAGGAAGGAATCTTGCTATGGGCAAATATCTTCTCGGCTATCTGTACCAGACCCTCCATCAGGCCGTCATGAAGATAGCCGCCAACGCTTCTGTCAACACTGGCGGCCCCTGGTGCTTCCTCCAATTCTGGCTTGTGTTGATGACCCAGAAGATGGCCTGTCGGCTACCCCTGACCGAAGCCCACTTCCCCCTCTTGGAGCCGATCGAAGATGACGACGGCAACGAAGTCACCACCACCAGATGCATGATTTATGGAGAAGTGGTAGCCATGCATGCGGGTTCGAGGCAATCGGCTGATCTGCTGGCTGAGTGGTTCATCTCTCTGTACGACGGGCTCTCCCACGACAACCGCACTTGGTACTTCTACCGGGACCGAGCGTTGTTCGAGCTGCCGATTGACTTCGACTTGGAGGAGATCAACTCAGCCGGCAACCCCAAGTGCAGAGAGTTGTTTATTGCCTCTCTCACCCCTTGCATTCTGCCGACGGGGATTCATCAAGGCCGAACGGTGGCCAAGAGCTACGAGTTTTACTACCCCGTGTCGGCTGCCAGGCAGTTCGGGTTTGGGCAACTGCCCATCGGCTGCTATTATGCCGATAAGATCGAGACTAGGGGGTTTTTGGACCAGGCCCTCATCATGCATCGGCTGCTGAACATAGCTGGCCCCCCCCCTCGGCAATATTGGCGAGATGGTGCTGGTGTACAAGAAGAGCGCCGCCTACAACCGCTGGTGGACCAAGATCAAACAACACATCTTTCATCACCGGTCCGCCTACTACGTCGACTCAAGCTTCCCAAAGAAATCCCTTCGGTGAGTTTTGAACTCCAAATCACTCTTCTTCTCACATCATCGGCTAACTTAGTTGGCTAACACTTGTCTTCTTTTGTTCGCAGGAAACCAAAACAGAACGGCCAACGGTGAGTAGCTCCGGGATTCCCATCGAGTACCGCCTAGGCGTTCTGCCGGACGGAAGTGGCTTTGCCCTGTCGGCGATCGGCTAGGACGCGCTGAAATTAGCGTCCTTGCTGCACGGGCAGACGCGCGAGCCGATAACCCGCAAGAAAAGAGTTGTGCCCCCCGCAAAGCCATCGGCCTCCCCTGCCCCCAAGAAGAAGAGACAGCCGATCACGCCCGTCGATAACCTCCCTTCAGTGGATCCGAGCGTCGAGCAGCACCTCGAAGAAGCTGCAGTCGATGAGGAGATGCCAGCGGCCGTCGGGGCAGGAGCCGAGTCTGGTAGTTCAAGTCATCAATCTATCAGCCCTCCAGCCGATATCCCACCGGTTCCAACTTCTCCCACGAAGAAACGGCTGGTAAGTCTTCACCTTGTCGAGCTTAGCCTGAACATGATATCACTCTGTACTCAGCCGATCGTGCCTTTTCCAGGTTAAGAAATTGGCTGGCCACACTCCACGTCGCACTCCATCAGTAATTACCTTTTTCGGCTTGCGCTTCAGCCCACGAATTTCAGCCGACTTAACTGCCAATACTTGTCTTCCTTTTGCAGCCTCCCCAGTCTCCATCGGCTGCCCCCCAAGCGTTGAGCGAGCGCACAACGTCGGCCGTGGGCGAGCAAGGAGTTGGAGAAACCCCAGAGCTGGCCGAAGCTGAAGCGGAAGCCGACCCAGCGCCTACGGCGAAGGTAAGTTCACTCTTGCCCTCTTTCTCGCAATATCTTGAGCAATCGGCTATTTGATCTAATCTCGATATCCCTTTTGCGCAGTCTCTAGCCGATCTGCTTTCCTTTGACATCAAGGAGTTCCTTGGTGAAGATGAGTGAGAGGCAGCCAGTCCCAGCGAGGCCCCTACCGACGAGCTCAAGGAAAAGCTCGAGGATATACGCCGTCGGCTGGACATCAACATCGACAGGCTCGTGGAGGAATGTGGATCGGCCAGGAGCCGATTCTTCGAGATCGAGGGCCAACTCCCAGACGACCTAGCTGCCAAGATCTCGGCCGCAGTCTGCATTGATATACACTGGTCAAGGCTTTGACGTGCCATGCAGCGTATGGTTGAAAGGCTTGCTCAAGCCGACATAATCGCCAAGATCCGAGACACGGTCAAGATTGTAGAGGCCGAAAAGGCAAAATTGAATGAGCTGGAAGCCGGCCCAAGCACCTTCCAGGCCTGGATTGCTAATCTGAAGGAGAAAGAGGCCAACTTGATGAAGCAACTGGAGGATTGCCGCGCCGAGATCGCCGCCGAGGAGAAAGCATTGGCCGACTTGCCCAAGACTACCGAAGTTCAAAAGGGCAGGTTGACAGCCACGATCAAGTATTTGAAAAAACTCCACAAATCGGCTAAAATGCTCCCTGGCTCCGACGCTGAAGATCAAGCCGTCGTCGATGAAGTCAATGTGATAAAGACCACGGCAATATCGGCCATAGACACATTTTTGGCTCAATAGCGGATGTAACAGATAAACTTAAACCAGATTATCCCGTAATCGCCTTTAGCTCTTTGTAATCGACCGCTTGGAACTTTTGTAATCGGCGTCGGCTCTTTGAACGCTTAACATAATTTGTTAACTTCTAAAATGGTGTTTGTACCCAAATCAGCTTCAGCCTTGCATGCTTAATATAAGTTAACGTTTGAAATTGCGTTTGTGAATGAAATCGGCTTTGGCCTCATATATTGTCTTTAAAACTCTTATTGACTGCCGATTATGATGACCGCCGACAACGACGCTCTAAAAAACATTTGATTCTTGTAATAATGCCGATTACGGAGCCTGAAAATTTTTTGACGTCCACCTTTCTGTAATCGGCTCGAATCATGTGTGTGTATTTGCCCCCTAATTTTGTTGATGTCCTTGATGTCGACAAAATTATGAACTCAATTGTGCCGTTGCGATCGGCAATCCGCAGCCGAACGTCAAAAATTAGGGAAAAACGTGCCACATAAATGGCCTAAAGGCGATGCCTGATTGACACAGGACATCGGCTAGCACGAATCGGCTAAGCAAACAGCCGAATCATGAGTTGATCCATACGCTTGGGTAGTATTTTTTCAAGTATTGTCCATTAAGAGCCCTTCCAAACACTTCTCCATCTAAACCTTCTAGCATATAAGCTCCTTTAGAGACGCATCTGTGGATCTTGAAAGGCCCTTCCCAATTTGGTGACCACTTGCCGAATTTATTGTCTCTGGATCCAATCGGTAGTATCAATTTCCAAACGAGTTCGCCCTCTTCGAAAGATTTAGGCAGAACCTTTTTATTATAATGTCTGGCTACTCGTTCTTTATCCCTTGTAACTTTTTCTAAGGCTCTCAACCTGGAAAAAACTAAGTCTTCTGATTCGTCAACCATCAAGTGATAATAATCATCGGCCGTGAGTTGATCCTGTAGTTGAATGCGCCTTGAGCCGATGACACTTTCCCATGGTACCACTGCCTCATGCCCGTAGACTAGCTTGTATGGAGGGACTTGAATTGATCCATGGCATGCCAACCGATATGCCCACAGTGATTCGGCTAATCGGCTGTGCCATTGCTTGGGGTACTCAGAGATCTTTCTTTTAATCAATTTAATCAAACTTTTATTTGAAGCTTTGGCTTGATCGTTGGCCTGTGCATAGTACGGTGAAGAATTAAGTAGCTTGATTCCCATGCCGTCAGCAAACTGAACAAATTCGTCTGATATGAATATAGATCCCTGGTCCGTTGTAATTGTTTGTGGGACGCCAAATCGGTAGATGATATGTTCTTTAATAAACTCGATTGCGTCTTTAGAGTCAAGTTTCTTTAAGGGAACTGCTTCTACCCATTTTCTAAAGTAGTCTGTTGCCACCAGAATAAACTTATGCCCTTTGTTTGAGGGTGGATTGATCTGGCCGATCATGTCGATGCCCCATCCTCTGAACGACCAAGACATGATGATTGGATTCATAGCCGATGCTGGTGCTCGTTGTATGGCGCCGAATTTTTGACAATCCTGGCAACCCTTGTAATACTTGAAACAGTCCTCCAACATTGTCGGCCAGAAATATCCTGCTCGCCGAAGTAGCCATTTCATCTTATGAGCCGATTGATGCGTGCCGCAAATCCCTTCATGCACCTCTCCGATAGCCACTTTTGCTTGATCGGCTCCCAAACACTTGAGCAGCACACCGTCAATCGTCCGATAATACAGATCTTCATCGAGCAAAACATATCTTAGTGCCTTGTATCATAGTTTCCTTGTGGCCGATTGAGAGGGGTTCTTGAGGTAGTTGTAGCTTCAAACCTCCAATCATCGGCTGTAATGGCAGCAATTTCGATTTCAATATCTTTTATCATCGGCCTGTAGCCGGATGCCCCTTGAGCTAAATCGTTGGCCTCAATATTCTGTTCTTTGGGGATATGCTTCAACATGACTAGCCAAAAACCTTCCATCAATTCCCGGCATTGTTGATAGTAGATCATCAGCGTATTGTTTTTGCATTCGTACTCTCCTGACAACTGGCTGATGACCAATAACGAGTCTCCCATTATTTCGATGGCCAACAGCTTGTCCTTTGACTACCCTGGGTGCCTGATACCTCAAATCAAACTCTCTTAGAGCAAAAATCCACTTCCCAATTCTTCATTTCAATACTGGAGCCGATAGCATGTACTTAACTACATCGGCTTTACATATTATTGTGCACTCGTTGGATAGAAGATAATGCCTTAACTTGGTACATGAAAAATATAGGCATAGGCATAGCTTCTCCACTGGTAAATACCTTGTTTCTGCATCTAGTAGCCATCGGCTGAGATAGAAGATGGCATTTTCCTTGCCCTCAACCTCTTGGATTAAAACTGAGCCGATTGACTTATCATCGGCTGATAGGTACAGCTTGAATGGTATCCCTTTTTGTGGAGGCATTAAAACTGGCGTAGCCTAGATAAGCCTTTTGTTGCTCTTGCCCCCATGTGAATGCTTGATCGGCCTTCAGCCAAAGCAGTGGTGTGAACGGCTCCATCTTTTCTGAAAGATTGGCTATGAACTGCCTGATGAAGTTGATTTTGCCGATCAATGATTGAAGCTACTTCTTGTCCTTCGGAGGTTGTATCATTTTGATAGCATTGATTCTTCTTGGTGTAACCTCAATTCCTCTTTCATGAACAACAAATCCCAGGAACTGCCCGGTCGGTACGCCGAACGAGCACTTTAACGGATTCATCTTCAGGCCATATTTTCTTGTCCGCTCCAAAACCTGCCTCAAATCGGCTATATGGTCCTCTATCTCCCTGGACTTGACAACGACATCGTCGATGTAGATCTCCACGAGAGAACCGATCATATCATGAAAAATGTAGTTCATGGCCCGTTGATATGTTGCCCCAGCATTCTTTAGCCCGAACGTCATAACGACCCATTCATGCAAGCCAATTGCGACATCGAAAGGCAGTTTTATGAATGTCCTCTTTGGCCATGAAGATTTGGTTGTAGCCTGCATTGCCATCCATAAAGCTGATAATTTTGTGGCCTGACGCAGCGTCTACGAGCAAATCGGCTATGGGCATTGGGTATTCATCTTTGGGGGTAGCCTTATTCAGGTCTCTGAAGTCGATGCACACCCTGAGTTTGCCGTTCTTTTTCAACACTGGGACAATGTTTGAGACCCACTCGGCGTATCGGCAAGGCCGAATGAATCCAGCATCGTATAGCCGAGTTATTTTGGCTTTGATCGTGTCGTACATGTCTGCTTTGAACCTCCTGGGAGGTTGCTTGAACGGCCAATATCCTGCCTTGATTGGCAGTTGATGAACGATGATAGATCGGCTAAGACCGGGCATCTCAAAGTACTCCCAAGCAAAAGGATCTTTATATTCTTTTAGCAAATTGATGAGCTGGGATCTATAATGAGAAGATAGATTTTTGCTAATATACGTCGGCCTCGGCTTGTCACCAGAGCCGATGTCAATTTCTTCTAACTCGTCGGCCGACATAAAACCTTGCCCGAGCTTGCCATCGTCTTCGTCCGCGGTGTCCATGCTGAAGACGCTTCAGCCCTCCACCATGTCTTGCTCAAAGCAGTAGCTGCGGCTCGTCATCTCCAATCGGCTATCGGTTGGTACGATCTCGATCTTGCCGCCGTCCCATTGGATCAGGCTCTGATGCATCGTAGAAGGAACGCAATAATTGGCATGCATCCAGTCCTTTCCGCGTAGCAGGCTGTAAGACCCCTTCCCATCGATGACAAAGAACGTTGTGGGCACGGTCTTATTGCCGATGGTCAGTTCGACATTCAGGACACCCTTGGTTTCTGACAGGTTGCCACCGAAGTCGTTGAGCACCATATTGGTCTTGATCAGGTCTTCGGCCCCTTTGCCTAGTTTTCTGAATGTCGCATAGGGCATTAGGTTGACTGCGGCTCCCCCATCAACTAGCATCTTGGACATCGGCTTGCCGTTGACGAATCCTTTAACATACAATAGATTCAGGTGTTGATTTTTGGTCCCCTCGGGTTTGTTGAAAATAGCTTGGTCCGGGGAGAGTGCTAGTTTCACCAAGTCGTCTTCGATAGTGTCTGCATTGGCTTCAGGAGCACCGAATTCGGCTGGCAATATGAATACCATGTTGACTGATGCAGCAACTTTGCCTTTCCCTTTGGCTGCCCTCCTGGCTTGATCAGCTGAACTCTCCTTGGCTTGCTCCTCGTCGGCTGTGGCGGTTTTCTCTTTGGGGATCCATCGCCTTTTGATCTTACCCAGCCGACGGAGTTGTTCTTGGATCATTTGCCAAACTTCTTCTTCCCTTCCTTCACGCTTTATCCTTTGAATTCTTCGTTTCTGTGTTTTGGTGAAGAGGTCAGAGGGGCACCATTGGGGGTTGGCCGATTCTTCATCATCGGCCTCTTCTTCGTCGTAGTAGTCGTCGTTCTCGTTTTCGTTGAAGAAGTCTTGATGGATCGGCCCTAGCCGATCGTGAACGGACTGCCGGTGCCGGTTGAGCTGAACGGGCCTTGGGACGAACCGAGTTGGACTGGTGATTGGCCGGCTTCTGTGTTCGTCCTCCGGGCACTCGCTGCAAGCCGGGTAGTTTTCTAGCGTTGGCATCCTCATCCCGGTCTCCCAGCAGTGCCTGAAAAATTCGCAATGCCAATGGGGATCGGCATCGCTATGATTCCCGCCGTATCGGCGGCCTCGTGTTTCTAGCTCTTGCCGATGAAACCTTTCAAACCGGGCCTCCTCCCACCACGATTGCTGTTGGAGGCGGCATCGGCTGCTCGTGTTGATCGGCCGTCGATCAGCCGATCGGGCAACGGGGTGCACCATGTTGATTGGCGCGGCTTGGCTACCAGTCGGCTCCTTCTACATTGACCCCTTTCAATGTTTCGTCTAAGCTGTACGTCATTCTGCGCTGCCAATCAGCTTGCCTAGGGCCCATTTGAACCATATTGATTGTGAACGGGTGGCCATCCACCTTCATCGGCCGATTGGAATCGGCGAACTTGAGTTTCCCAGCCTCTATTGCCGACTGGATTTGCTGCTTAAAGACTTTGCAGTCGTTCGTGGCAATATTTGTTTTTCTTGAGTTCTTCGGCCGATGGGATCACGTGGTTCTTAGGAAGCAGGATCTGTTTCTCCTTGAGCAATAAGTCAAAAATCCTATCGGCCTTGGTGATGTCAAAATCATATCTTTCCTCTTTGGCCGTCTTCAGCAGCCACTGGCAGACGATGGCCTTTTTGTTCTTGGCCCATTCGGCTGCCGCCATCTCTGCGTCATCGTCGTTGGAATCGGAGTCTGACTCAACGATGACTTGGGTTATGTTTTTGACGGCCTTCCTGCTGTCCAAAAATCTTTGGTCATGGGCCGTCACCTTCTGCGCTAGATGCGCCAGGCTGTCAAAGTCCTGAGCGGAGAAGCGTTCATGGATCAACGCGATCAGGCCGTGGAAGGCCAAATCGGCTAGCTGGGCGTCCGACAGCACCAGGCCGTAGCATCGGTTCCTCATCTCTCTGAAGCGTTGAATGTATTCTTGAACCGATTCGTTGTGCTTCTGCCTGATACTGGTGAGGTCCGACAACTTCATTTCATGGTTGCCGGAGTAGAAGTAGCTATGAAATTGTTTTTCGAGATCGGCCCAGCTCTGAATTGAGTTGTAAGGAAATGAAGAGAACCAGGTGAAAGCCGACCCCGAAAGCGACAAAGGGAACAACCGGACTCTCAAGGCGTCTGTAGCCGATGCTTCGCCGCACTGCGCTAAGAATCGGCTAACATGCTCGTAGGTTGACATGTTGTCCAGCCCTGAGAACTTTGAAAAGTCTGGGATTTTGTATCGGTTAGGCAATGGAATCCGCTCAAAATGCTCCGATAAGGATACCGATACATGTTCCCTAAGTCCTTTGGCTTGAGGCCGAATTGATCGCGCATGATGTCTGCAATCAAATCGGCCCAGGTCCGGTTGTCCTGTTGTATCGGCTCATATGAATCATATGGTGCGGGTGCTTGCCGATACAGCGGTGGTGGCGTCTGAGGCCTGTAGTGATGGTCTTGACGGCCTCCTTGATACTGGTAGTGGAGTGGATGATCAGCGGGAGACGGCCGATTTGCCGGTGGTGGCGTTGGTGGACCCGGGAACAGCTATCGGCCACCGGCGTTGTACTGTCCAGGCCAATTTGGGCAACCGGCTCTAACTGCCGATTGTCGTTGAACATGTTGGTGATCTGGTCCTCGGGCAGCGGTTGCTGTTGGTTCAGCATGGCGATCACTGGTCTCGCAGCCGATCCAGACGGGTTCGGCTGGTTGATATCGACCCCCATTTTTGAGGACGGGAATCATTCGTGTTCATAGTACCATATCCCCTGGATCGAGTAGTTTGGTACCCACGAATACAGTTCTGAATTACCAGTGCAAAGTGCACGAATAGTCTTACATCGAAATTATTACAATAATAGGCCCGAAGGCAATATCCAATACATATAGGACCTCGGTCCGGATACAACCAAAAGCAGAATTTAGATAAAATTAGCAATCGGAAGGCAGCGGCATGTCGATTGCGACAGCAACGACCGGGGAGTAAGACCTAGTAGACGCCTTCTCCTCCTTCGCCCACCTGGCAGTAAGCATAGGGGTCCTCCAGTTCTTCGCTTCCTACATCTGAAGGTTTGTGCGTATAGCAAGGGTGAGTACCCAACGTACTCAGCAAGCCAACACGGAATGATGCACATGATAGGGTTATTCAATGGGTGGCTATGGTTTATTTGCACAAAGCCAATTTTCGCAAATCATTTCACAAACCTAACATCTAGCCAGTCAAGTTTTTAGTTTCAGAATATATTAAATCGGTGACGGTTCTGTCTGCCATCCATCGTGATACCAAGGATGCTTTCCCGTCTCCGGATCGTCATGGTTTCCTGGGGAGTCTATCCCTTCTCGCAGGTTGAGAAGTTGAGTCCACCAGCATACAAAAACATTATGCATTCCCACCCATCATTTTAAAATTTATGAGTCTAGCCACGGGAGAAACTTGTCATGTCGCTCATTAACCCCGCGAGCACAGCTATTCGAAAAGATTGATTTACTCACACTGCAATGGATGTACACTTTACCCGTACTCCGCAACTACTCATTGAATGAGCTTTCATCCCTCTATATGGGACGGTCGCAGCAAAGCCTTTCGATAACCTCACTTTGGCAGTACCCGCTCCATGAACTTAAGTCCTCATGCACTCTAGCCGTCGTTTCCTAGCAGTGAGAGGAGTTCTGGCATTCCCGAGGTAAGGGGAAAACTCACTTAATCTTTAAGTCATCGTTAAGTTCAGTTTATTATTCACATAAAGGCCTTTTGTCTTATCACAAACACGGGCACTCTACCATTGGTAGGCCCAGGACAATCTACCCATTGGTAGGTCCTTAACTCAACACCTACACCTGAACCACTATGCAGGGATACTGCCTCCGTTCGGTTATCTACTCCGCTAGGTCTATACCCATTCGAGAAGTACGGTTGTACTGGTTCGCTCTAAGTTGTAGTCTCATGGCTCGGTCCTTAATTGACCAGGGACGGTTCTTGCCTTTCCCGGAATCCACCCAAATCCAACCATCCGCACCAGTCTAAAAACATTGGTTTTGCATTTTTGGTTTTCATAAAAACTCATTTCATCATGTTCTAGGCAATGTGGCGCTCATGTCTCCAAATGCCATTATTCCAACTACCTTCCCAAAGATAGTTGCCCGAGCATGAAGCTTCTTTGTAAAACCATGAGTATGCACGAATCTAATATAAGCAGGGCAAAGCATTTTACCGAAGTTATCCTCCGGTTATATCACATCGATGGTTACAAAGAATAATTCTAATGGTAATCAACATCAAGCCAGGGTATATAAAGCATAGGTATTCATTTGTGTAAAGCATGCAAATTTGTAATTTAAATCAACATCATTTCGCAAAGTAGGATCAATATGTTCAAAGGGAAGTGTTGACTTGCCTTGCTCGTGACCTTGTTGGCTTGAGTCTTCGACGTTCTCGACGGTTCCCTCGAACTCTATCATACGTGCGAGAAATCCGATTTGAATTCGATTAGAATTCAAATAAAATCCAATAAGATCCAATAAAAGCCAAATGAATCGCAAAAGCGGCTCCTAACACTAGGCTATGATTCTACGTGAACCTAGGCTCGAGTTTCGGCGAGAACCGAGTTAGAGCGAAAGAGTTATAAGGATTATTTATCCGATTTAATTAAGTATGATGTGATATTTATTTTAATTTAATATGTTTAAAGTTTGAGAAATATTAGGGTTGATGATTCAATTAATAAAAGGAAGTGGTTATCTTTCAATTTTATCAAAATATTCGTCGGGTTGAGAAGCCCTAGGGTTTAATAATAGTTGATCTAAAGAATAATTCCTGAAGCTAAACACTACACTAACAATCTAGGTTTTAAGTCTAGCAAATATATAGATCAAGAATAATATTTTGAAGGCAAGTTTAACACATAGATAATTTTCTTTGAAGGATAAATAAATGCTATCATTAAATATTTTGGAAAACATGTTTAATAATCGGTCCCGAATTATTTTTGAAATCCAAATTTGTTTCCGAGAAAATATATATGAGAAAACTATATATTTTTGCCCAAATATTTTTCCAAATATTTCCCAAAAATATTTTCCTAAATTTTCTAAATTATCCCTAAATTTTCTCTTTTTCTTTTTCTTTTTCTTTCCTTCCCTTTCTTCCCTTTTCTTTTTTTCTTTTCTCTTCTTTTTCTTTTCCCTTTCTTCCCTTCTAGGGCCGGCGCCGGTGAGGACAAGGTAGACAGCGGCGAGGGATGGCTGGTCCTAGGGGGCAAAGGGGTCCTACCTCCATCTACGAGCTACGAGGGTGTTGATGAGAAATCTCTCTCACGCGCTGGCCTGGGAGATCTGCGTAGCTACAGTGCAGGTCCTTCTTGGCTGCCTACGTTGTGCAGGGCGTGCCAGTTGATTTGATCTGTCAATCAACAAGAAAAACAAAAGAATACACATTAAGTGTTAGGTTAGATCACCACGGGATCGGCTAAGGAAATCCACGAACATATATATATACTGTTCTAAACTATATTTAAGCCAAGTGGCTGGAATGGATCGGCTATACCGAGACAGCATCAGCTGCTTGACCCAAATAGAGTAAAGAATAATAAATATACAGATCGATAACCTAGCCGATACTGGAAAGCTAACAAGGAATCGGCTAGTGCTCCGATAAATCTTATAGAAAGATAACACTCCTAAATCAAACGCATAGCTTAGAGATCAGCTATCGGCTGCTGATGACAAACTGATCCCGGCTGACAGCGTCTGACAGGAGTGCGATCTTAACATAAGAGGCAGTCCTAATACAAATCTAAAAATGAATATATTAAAAGAAATATACCTGGGCAGATAAGGCCGGCTGAACTCCCGACACTGTCTCTAAACAATATAAATCTATCCAAACAGATCATTGATAGTTCTAAAAACGACTTAATAGTTTGAACCCGATGCAACATTAAGTATCAAGAAAAACCCGATCTGTTACAGCCGATTTATACCTCTCGAGACGGTGGATACCGCATACAAATTAGCCAACCTTTAGATCTAACCTTACTGGCTGCAAGTTCTTGACAGAAGTAGCTAATGGTAGGATAGATCTAAACATTGATCTAACTTATATGCGCTATATGATAAATAACACAGTATAAATTCCTGATTCTAATGTATCACTGCGATGGAAGCACTAAAAACAGTAAATCATACCACTAATGACAAACATTTACCTGGATCTAGGGATCGAAACGATGCAGCCCGTAGCCAAACAAAGTGCTCGTCTAAAGAAAAGGTTGGCGATGCGCCGAAGGTTTGATTGATTGAATATATATTTACAGGGGGTCTCGGGTCCTATTTATACCCAAGATACAATTATCTGTACAAACCCTGGACTCTATCTAAACTACCATTTAAAACACAACATTATCCCTAACAGGACCCACGCCGTGTTACAACTAACAGTCTAACAAATCTCTAAATTACAGGTACAATTGCCGTTACAGGACTCTATCCATAAGTGGCAATATCATTTAACACGCAATTAGTAACCGAACCTTCTATTTATCTTCAAGTTTCTGCATTAGAAACGATTTCATCTCTTCTAGACCAAAAATCGGCTATCGGCTGCCCCTATTCGATCCATCCTCAGCCAATTGGCCTCGCAGCCGATCATTCGTTTGGCCGACGTGATTCCTGTCTTCAGCCAATCCGATTCCGCTTCGCTTTTGCAGACTTAGGAACTCAATTACCAAATTTCAGTGTTAACACATGCCCCCCAAGTCCGTGATACAAACTGTTGCGGATTAGCTTGCCTATCCGAACTCCTGCTCCCTTCTTAACCTAAACCGCCTTGGCTTTTTCCCAAGTGCTCTTTAAAAACCCACTCCTTTCAGCTGAGCCACCTACGCCTTCAAAGCGCACTTAGCTTCCTTCACAAACAAGCCTCTGGCCTATTCTCTCTCTCTTCCGGCGATTTCACCGGTGCCCGTCGAACTCCCTCACGTTCTTCAGGCCCATCTTCATCTTCGAGCACCTCTGTTTTGCCGGCCACCGCCGCCACACCAGCCGCAGTCACCACGCCGTCCGCCGCCGTTTCAGCCGCCGCCGCAACCGAGTTCCCTGAGGTACTCTCTTCCGATCTATAATTTTACTTTGAAATCTGCCTCTTCAAACATTTTGTATCAACGTTACATTTGGCCATCTTTCAAGTAGCATCTTACTCTGCATTCTTATCAATTAGTACTTTTCCTTTCCCCGAACCGTAATACGCAACCGTTCTTGATTAACACCTCTATTCTTTTTTCTGAACTGTAGCACCTGTCTCATCAAGTACTCATCCCCAATTTGACACAAGCAGAGAGGTACTTCCTCGGACCTATCGGCAATACAGATCCAGCCGATACCATTATAGCCAAAACTAACCGTATCCCTTTCAACACCGCCAATCCATCCCTCTCCCACTGGAACAGAACATTCAAAGCATGGCCGTCCACCGATGCAGCCTGGGTTGAATGGTACAAGAGGGTACAATCGGCTAAGTATGCTCAATGGGAAGAAAAAGGGCTCGCCCAGTGCCTGGAACTGTCCCTCGCTGGCATGGAAAAAGACGAGCCGCTCTTATCGGCTGCAACCTACTTTTGGAATGATAGTTTTAATGCCTTCATCTTCCGGCAAGGGCCGATGACTATCACCTTGGCCGACATATTCATGACAACTGGACTGGATATCGAATCGTCAGCCGATCCCAGAATCTTGAACCAAAAAGGCCAACATTAGATCAAAACCAAGGCCATCGGCGGGTGGAGCGGCTTCATTGCCCAAAACATGAAGGAAGGGACAGTCGGCCACAGGGAGCACACTGCATTCCTAATGATCTGGCTCGAGAAATTTGTATTCTGCCGATCAAGCTGCTGGCCGATCGCCAACTGGCAAATTGTGGCCGAAGTCCTGGCCGATGGGAGGAACCTTGCGCTGGGGAAATACCTCCTCGGCTACTTGTATCAAATGCCGCATCAGGTCGCCGCGAAGATAGCCGCCAATGCTCCAATCAACACCAGCGGCCCCTGGTGGTTTCTTCAAATCTGGCTAGTGCTGGCGACCCAGAAGATAGCCGGTCGGCCCCGTCTGGCAGAAGCCAGATTCCCAAGGCTGGAGCCGATTGAAGAAGATGAAGGCAACCAGATTACCACCAGAAGATGCATGAGCTACAGAGAAGCGGTCGCTGTCCACGAAGGTTCAAAGCAATCGGCCGAGCTGCTAGCCGAATGGTTCATAGCCCTTTACGATGGGCTGTCCCGCGATAACCGCACCTAGTACTTTTACCAGGACCGAGGAATGTTTGAGTTGCCGGTTGATTTCAATTGGGACGACCTCAACTCAGCCGACAACCCAAGGTGCAGGGAGCTGTTCATCGCCACCTTGTCCCCCTGCATGTTGTCGACTGGGATTCACCAAGGCCGATCAGCGGCCAATAGCTACGGATTCTACTACCCAGTTTTGGCGGCGAGGCAGCTTGGTCTCGGGTAGCTGCCCATCGGCTTTTTCTACGCCGACAAGATTGAAACGAGGGGGGTGGTCGGCCAGGACATAATAATGAATCGGCTGCTGAACATACCCGGCCCTCCCCTCGACGACGTCGGCGTGATAACATTGTCGATGAAGAGAAGCGCCGCTTACGACCGATGGTGGTCTGAAATTAAGTGCCACATCTTCCACCAATGGTCATCTTGCTACATCGACACTTCGCCCAACGAGATCCCTCGGTAAATTTCGCTCTGAGCTCAAACATTTTTCTTCTTCCAATCATCGGCTGACACAGCCGATTAACGTTTGTCTTTTGATTTGCAGGAGACGGAGACGGAGCGGCTGACGGTGAGCAACTCCGGGCGCCCCATCGAATACAATTCAGGCGTCCTGGATGAGGGCGGTCTTGCTCCGTCAGCCATCGGCTGGGGGGCACCGAAACTGGCGTTGCTCCTACGAGGGCAGGTGCACCAGCCGATCGCGCAGAACAAAAAGGCTGCACCACCACCACGGTCATCGACTGCACCAGTCCCCAAGAGGCTGAAAAAGACAAAGCCAGCAGCGCCAGCTGATAGCCTCCCGCCCTTGGACCCGGCCGTCGCGCAGTTCCTCGATACCGTCGCCAGCGAGGAAGTGCCGGCGGCTGTCGGGGCGGCGGCCGAGCCTGAGATTTCGAGTCCTAAGCCGGTAAATGCTCCAGCCGACGTCCCGCCAGTCTCAAGTCCCCCAGCAAAATGTCGGCCGGTAAGCCTTCACTCTGCCGGATTTAGCTTCATGATGATCACTTGGACCTGATCAAGCCATCGTTTGCAGGTCAAGAAATTGGTCAGTCGCACTCCTCGCCCCGCGCCGTCGGTAATCATCTTCTACCACCTTACTTGTAGTAATCGATCAGCTTGTCCGTTAACTCTTTCTTCTACAGCCTCCGCAGTCTCCATCGGCTGCCCCCAGGCGTCCGGCGAGCATACTGCGCCTGTTGGGGGCAGTGGCGACAACGCCAGTGAAGAGGCCCCGACGGCTGCGGGCAACGATCCGGCCGAACTGACAGCTCCGACCCTGGTGCCGATGGTAAGCCAATCATCTTTGACGATCGGCTTTGTCGGCTTAGTATGTCCCTTACCATTTTCTTCCTTGTTGCAGAACGTAGCCGACCTCCTTAACTTTGACTTGTCGAAGATCGAGGAGCCGAGCGACATTGGCGAGGAGGCGCTTGCGATGCCGGCTGAGGACCTGACTGCCACTTTAGCCGACATCGGCAATCGGCTGGAATCATCGCTGGATGCGCTGGTGGTCGACAGCGGCTCGATACGTGCACGATTCAAAGGTATCCAACACCAGCTGCCAGAAGCCGTAGCCGAAGCCATCGTGCCGGCGACCTTCATGGAAACCCATCAGTTCAAGTACGAGCGGGCACGGCAGCGGATAATCGATCGTCGCGAGAGTCAAGCGTGATCGGCCACCATCCAGTCGACCAAGGGCACCATTGAGAGCCGGAAGGTCGCCTTCGGTCGCCTGAAGACCGAGCCGGTGGCAAAACTTGAGCAACTCTGCACTCGTCGAGACCAGCTGATAGCCGATCTCGTTCAAGTCACGAACGAGATCGATGTCCACGAGGAGTACATGGCTGGCTTGCCGGCCAAGATTGACGCTGAGCACCAGGGCATCAGGGCGGCCGTGGCACACCTGCGCGACTTGGTGAGGAGCGTCCGATCCGTGGCGGGGTCTGAAGCCGACGACGTTAAGGCCATCGAAGAAATCGACCAAATTAGGCGGACGGTGTTGTCGGCCATAGCTAATTTTCTGAAACAATGAGTGTAATGTCCCGACCTTTTGAAATCGGCTAACTCTTTCGTATCATACTTGACATGTTTCTGTGATGTGATTGGACGACCATCTTACTCATGCTTGTCTTTGGCTTCGAATCATGTGTCATAATTCATTGATCTTCTGCCACTGCGTTCGTAGATAAGATCAGCCGTACTTGTAGATAAGATTGTCCTTCGGCAGTGCGTGGCGTCTTGCCTTGTTTACCTCGAAATCGGCCCCCGCCGCTCATATCGTTTCGCGTTGCCAACCCCGAGACCACACCATGACCGTCAGTGTTAGCGTTCGAACATCGGCCTTATAGGCTATCGGCCGACAGTACCCGAGTGAATTGCCGATTTGGTTTCATGGTCCGATTCGTCCGAATCTGTGTTTCAAGGACCCGTGAGTTCTGGGCGATAGGTATCCAGCCCTGAGCAGTTGCCACCCATTACACAATTCCCAACGCCTTTAATGATGGCCTCTTCGGCCTCCGCATCGGCAGTGACCTTTCACATCTGAAACTGCATCTTTTCTTTCTATAAATGGATTCCTTCAGGCCTTCCTGAATAACTCACCGCCGAAGAAGAACCCACTTCCCAGGCATACAACATCCGGATCTCGAAGCTTTCGGCAGAGTCTCTTATGGCTTCCTCAAGCTCGTCTGTGAACCAGGTGATTACCCAACTCATCCATTCTCGCCATTTCTTCTCCTTAAGCACTCAGGAGTGAACTTTCCCGCAGCCGCTTCATCCCCTTTGGGTGATCTTAGCGATCATGGACACGCCGTACGAACTGACGCCCAGCCAAGAACGGCATGTGAGGACCAACCTGAAGCACTTCAGGGAGTTGGTGGCTCGTCACCCGGCGGCCAGTCCACCCATCAATCTCGGTAGCATCCCGGTCGCTGCCCCTATGGCGTCTTCGACGCTCACGCGCCTTGACTGGCTGGAAGCAAGGCAAACACGACTCGCCAACAAACTGCTGACCACGACCACTGACGTCAGGGTCACTCGGCTGGAGTATCTGATCTTGGACGCTTTAGAGATAGAGTCTCCGGAGACCACCGACCGAGCCCTGGCGGCCATCAGAGATTACCTGGGGGACGTGTAATCAAAAAGGGCTATGCGCCGATTATGAATAAAGATCGTCTAATGTTGTAGCCTGATTTTGTGTTGCGATTTGCAATCGGCCCGATTTTCGATCGGCTTGTGTATGTATCTGCCCTCCCAATTTTGTTGATAGCTTTAGTGTCGACAAAATTGTGAGTTCAAGCCGTTCGCTCGTCCTGGCCGTCCTTATCGGTCGATCATGTGCCGATCGTAGGGCGCTTGGCAAGAAATGCTGTAGACAAAATGCCTAAAGGCGATGCCTCGTGAGACATCGGCTGTTGTAAATCGGCTGAAGTAACCATAGCCGAGTCACGAGTTGATCCACACACTTGGGTAGTATTTCTTCAAATACTTTCCATTGAGAGCCCTTCCGAATACTTCTCCGTCCAATCCTTTTAGCATGTAAGCTCCCTTAGAGACGCATTTGTGGATCTTGAAAGGTCCCTCCCAATTTGGTGACCTCTTGTCGAACTTGTTGTCTCTAGATCCGATCGGCAATATGAGTTTCCAAACGAGCTCTCCTTCTTCAAAAGACTTGGGCACCACTTTCTTATTATAATGCTTGGCTACTCGTTCTTTATCTTTTGTGACTTTTTCTAAGGCCCTCATCCTGGATAAAACCAGATCTTCCGACTCGTCTACCATCAGATGATAATAATCGTCGGCCGTGAGTTGATCTTGTAGCTGAATGCGCCTTGAGCCGACGACACTTTCCCATGGCAGCACGGCCTCATGTCCATAGACCAGTTTATACGGAGGGACTTGGATTGACCCGTGGCATGCCATCCGATACGCCCATAGCGACTCAGCTAATCGGATGTGCCATTGCTTGGGATACTCAGAGATCTTTCTTTTAATTAGCTTGATCAAACTTTTGTTTGAGGCCTCGGCTTGCCCGTTGGCTTGCGCATAATATGGCAAAGAATTAAGTAGCTTTATCCCCATGCCGTTGGCAAACTGAACAAATTCGTCCGATACAAAGATAGATCCCTGATCTGTTGTTATTGTTTGTGGAATGCCAAATCGGTAGATGATGTGCTCTTTGACAAACTCGACCACGTCCTTAGAATCCACTTTTCTGAGGGGGACCGCCTCCACCCATTTCGTGAAATAATCCGTTGCTACCAGGATATATTTGTGTCCTTTGCTCGAGGGTGGATTGATCTGGCCGATCATATCGATGCCCCATCCTCTAAACGGCCACAGCTTGATGATTGGGTTCATAGCTGATGTCGGTGCTCGTTGTATAGCGCCGAACTTCTGGCAGTCCTGGCACCCCTTGTTGTACTTGAAGCAGTCCTCCAGCATTGTCGGTCAGAAATACCCCGCTCGGCGGAGTAGCCACTTCATTTTGTGGGCCGATTGGTGCGTGCCACAGATTCCTTAATGTACCTCCCCGATGGCTACTGTGGCCTGATCGGCTCCCAAACACTTGAGTAGTATGTCGTCAATCGTCCGATAGTATAGGTCCTCATCAAGCAACACGTATCGTAACGCCTTGTATCGTAGTTTCCTTGTGGCCGATTGAGAGGGGTTTTTGAGGTAGTTCTAAACGTCAAACCTCCAATCATCGACCGTGATGGCGGCCACGTCTATGTCTGCCGCTTTCGGCATCGGCCGATAGCCTGATGCCCCTTGAGCCAAATCATTGGTCTCTGTGTTCTGCTATCTGGGGATATGCTTCAAAGTGACTAGCCGAAAACTATCCATTAATTCCTGGCACTACCGATAATAGACCATCAGCGCGTCGTTCTTGCACTCATATTCTCCTGATAATTGGCTGATGACCAATAATAAATCTCCCATTATTTCGACGGCGTTGGCTTCGACTTTCTTGAGTAGATGCAATCCTTTGAGAACGACTTCGTATTTGGCTTGGTTATTCGTGGCGTGGGGGTAAATGGCAGAAGAAAACTCGAAGCTTGCCCCCCTGGGCGAAATAATGACCAAGCCGATGCCACAGCCGTTGGTGCACACCGAGCCATCAAACGTCAAAGTCCAAGGCATAATTTCCACTGAACCGATTGAGTCGTTTCTGTGTTCCACAATAAGATCGGCTATGGCTTGCCCTTTGACTGCCCTTGGTGCCTGGTACCTCAGGTCAAACTCTGTTAGTGCGAAGATCCACTTCCCGATTCTTCCTTTGAGCACCGGAGCCGATAGCATATATTTAACCACATCGGCCTTGCAAATTACCGCGCACTCGTTGGACAGTAGATAGTGCCTCAACTTCGTACATGAAAAATAGAGGCATATGCATAACTTCTCCACAGGCGAATACCTCGTTTATGCATCTAACAGCCGTCGACTGAGATAGAAAATGGCCTTTTCTTTGCCGCCGACCTCTTGGATTAGGACGGAGCCGATTGATTTGTCATCGGCCGATAGGTACAGCTTGAACGGTATTCCCTTTTTTGGAGGCATTAAAACCGAAGGGGAGCTTAGATAATCTTTTATGTTGTCTAACGCCTTTTGCTGCTCTGCCCCCCATGCGAAGGTCTAATCGGCTTTCAGCCGAAGCAGTGGTGTGAACGGCTCCATCTTTTCTGGGAGATTAGCTATGAACCGCCTGATGAAGTCTATCTTTTCGATCAATGACTGGAGCTGCTTTTTATCTTTCGGAGGTTGAATTGTTTTGATAGCATTTATGCTCCTTGGTGTTACTTCAATCCCTCTTTCATGGACGAGAAATCCCAAGAATTGCCCGGCCGATACGCCGAACGCGCACTTAATCAGATTCATCTTTAAACTGTACTTCCTCGTCCGCTCTAACACTTGCCTCAGATTGGCTACGTGGCCTTCTATCTCCCTGGATTTGACCACCACGTCGTCAATGTATATCTCCACCAGTGAGCCGATCATGTCGTGAAAGATGTAATTCATGGCCCGCTGATATGTTGCCCCAGCATTCTTCAAGCCGAACGTCATTACCACCCATTCGTATAGGTCGATTGCGTCGGGACACCAAAAAGCCGTCTTGTGGATGTCCTCGTCGGCCATGAATATTTGATTGTATCCTGCATTGCCATCCATGAAACTAATGATTTTGTGGCCTGAGGCAGCATCGACAAGCAGATCAGCTACCGGCATTGGGTATTCATCTTTAGGGGTTGCCTTGTTTAGATCCCTGAAATCGATGCACACCCTAAGTTTACCATTTTTCTTTAACACTGGGACAATGTTTGAGACCCACTCGGTGTACCGGCAAGGCCGAACGAATCCTGCATCCTACAGCCGAGTGATTTCGGCCTTAATTGCGTCGTACATATCGGCCTTGAACCTCCTGGGAGGTTGTTTGAACGGCCGATAGCCTGCCTTAATCGGCAGTTGATGGACTACTATCGATCGACTGAGAACGGGCATCTCGAAGTACTCCCAAGCAAAAGAATGTTTATATTCTTTTAATAATTCAATAAGCTGGGATCTACAATGAGGAGACAAATTTCTGCTATTGTACGTCGGCCTTGGCTTATCACCAGAGGCAATGTCGATTTCCTCCAATTCGTCGGCCGACGTGAAGCCCTGCCCTAACTTGCCATCATCTTTGTCCGCGGTGGCTACGCCGAGAACACTTGAGCCCTTCACCATGTATTGCTCAAAGCAGCAGCTGCGGCTCATCGTTTCCGATAGGCTGTATCGTGGAATTGGAAACATTTAGAAAATCAGCTTGCCAGACTTTCCCGGATAAACAATCGATGCCTTCGATTTCCCAAAGCGGCAAATCGGCATTGACGATACTAACTGACCTGTCGGCTGACACGATCTCGATCTTGTTGCCGTCCCATGGGATCAGGCTTTGATGCATCGTGGAAGGGATGCAGTAGTCGGCGTGTATCCAGTCCCTTCCGAGCAGCAGGCTGTAAGATCCCTTCCCGTCGATGACAAAGAATGTTGTGGGCACGGTCTTGTTGCCGACGGTCAGCTCATCATTGAGGACGCCCTTTGTATCCGATGGGTTGCCGCTGAAGTCTTTGAGTACTATGTTGGTTTTAATCAGATCTTCGGCTCCCTTGCCTAACTTTCTGAACGTCGCGTAAGGCACGAGATTGACCGCGGCTCCCCCATCAACCAGCATTTTGGAAATTGGCTTGCCATTGACGAATCCTGTAACGTACAATGGCTTCAAGTGTCGATTCTCGGTTCCTTCGAGCTTGTCGAAGACAGCCTGGTCTGGTGAGATTGCTAGCTTTGTCAGGTCATCTTCGACGGTGTCTGCATCGGCTTCGGGAGCGCCATACTCGGCCGGCAACACAAAGACCATGTTGACTGACGCAGAAATTTTGCCTTTCCCTTTGGTTGCCCTCCTGGCTTGATCGGCTGGGCTTTCCTCGGCTTGTTCCTCGTTGGCTATGGCGTCTTTCTTTTTAGGTACCCATCGCCTTTTGATTTTGCCCAGCCGACGACGTTGTTCGTGGATTATTTGCTGTACTTCGTCTTCTTTTCCTTCACTCTTAAGCCGTTGAACCCTTCTTTTCTGTGTCTTCGTGAAGAGATCGGACAGACACCATTGGGGGTTGGCCGATTCCTCATCGTCGGCCTCTTCATCGTCACGGCTATTCCCGTCATGGTTTTCATCGACGAAGAAGTCCTGATGGATCGGACCGAGCCGATCATGGATAGACCGCCGCCTTCGGTTTATCTGGACAGGTCTGGGGATGAACCGGGTTGGACTTGCGGGCGATAAGCTCCTGTGTCCGTCGTCACGACGATCGTTACATGCCGGGCAGTCATCCAGCGTTGGCAGTCTCATGCCGGACTCCCAGCAGTACCTCAAAAAATCACAATGCCAATGTGGATCGGAATTATCGTGGTTTACCTCGTTTTGTCGGCTTTGGATATTCGGGCCGTGCCGACGAAGTGTTTCGTCGTAAACTTCTTCGTGCCGAGACCGGTAATGGTGACGGTGTCAGCTTCGTTCATGGATTGGGTGTCGGTCAGCCGACCTGATGACTGGGCACACCATGTTAATCGGCGCGGCGTGACATCCAATTTGGTCGCCTTCTGCCTTGGCCCCGATCGATGGATTGACTAAGCCGTGCGCCATTCTGTTCTGTCGATCAGCTTGCCTGGGGCCGGCCTAGACCGTGTCAACCGAAAACGGATTGCGATCTACCTTCATCGGCCGGCTTGAATCGGTGGGGTAGCGGGATCCGTTCAAAGTGCTCTAGATAAGGATACCGATACATGGTTCCGGAGACTTTCGGCTTGAGGCCGAATTGGTCACGAATGACATCTGCAATCAGATCGGCCCATGTCCGGTTATCTTGCTGTATTGGCTCGTATGGGCCATGCGGCGCAGGTGCTTGCCGATACAGCGGTGGCAGTGTCTACGGCCTATAATGATGATCTTGACGGCCTCCTTGGTATTGGTAGTGATGTTCAACAAGAGGTGGCCGAGGCGCCGGTGGTGTTGATGGTCCTGGGAACAGCTGCCGGCCACCGGCGTTGCACCGTCTATCTGTATCAATCGGCCCCAACTGTCGATTGTCATTGAACATATTATCAATCTGATCATGGGGCAGCGGCTGTTGTCGATTCAATATAGTGACTGCCGACCTTACGAACGATTCGCCTGGGTTTGGATGACCAAGGGCTCCTCCCGGTGGCCCTTGTTGTGCTATCAGCGGGAGTGGCCGATTCTGTGCGACCAGCGTCCTGTAACCAGGAAATTGGCCATCTGTGAAGTACGTGGGCCCCTGTTGCAGCTGTTCAGCTACCTTGGCGTCGACCACAGTAGCGATCATATTATTGAGAGTGTTGACCAAGATACTACTTTGGTTGACCAGTGCGTGGTGAACGGTCGAGTCAATCCGAACTTGTAGGGAGTATACGCCCGAATCATCTTGTACCAGGGTCGGCTCCTCCACCTTCTGTTTGCCTTTTGTGTCACCTGAGGAAGATGCCTTGGTATCGTTCAGGCTGAACTTGTATTTTTGGTGCACAGCTCCAGATCTTGTTTGGGTGAAAGATTGTAAATAGTTAGCCTGGACCTCTTCCACCATCTTCTTGTATTCGGCTTGCTATTCAGCCGATAGTTGTTCCATCTTTACAGGTACGATGGTGTCCTGCGTAATGATGGGGCTCTTGGAGTCGACCATCTTGCCGGCTGAATCTATACGTCCGAGTTGAGCCGACAAAGAGAGTCCCACCGGGCGTGCCAAGAAGCGTGTTGATGAGAAATCTCTCTCACGCGCTGTCCTGGGAGATCTGCTTAGCTCCAGTGCAGGTCCTTCTCGGCTGCCTACGTTGTGCAGGGCGTGCCAGTTGATTTGATTTGTCAATCAACAAGAAAAACAAAAGAATACGCATTAAGTGTTAGGTTAGACCCCCACGGGATCGGCTAAGGAAATCCACGAACATATATATACTATTCTAAACTATATTTAAGCCAAGTGGCTGGAATGGATCGGCTATACTGAGACAGCATCAGCTGCTTGACCCAAATACAGTAAAGAATAATAAATATACAGATCGATAACCTAGCCGATACTGGAAAGCTAACAAGGAATCGGCTAGTACTCAGATAAATCTTATAGAAAGATATCACTCCTAAATCAAACGCATAGCTTAGAGATCAGCTATCGGCTGCTGATGATAAACCGATCCCGGCTGACAGCGTCCAACAGGAGTGCAATCTTAACAAAAGAGGCAGTCCTAATACAAATCTAATAACGAATATATTAAAAGAAATATACCAGGGCAGATAAGGCCGGCTGAAACCCCGGCACTGTCTCTAAACAATATAAATCTATCCAAATAGATCATTGATAGTTCTAAAAACGACTTAATAGTTCGAACCCGATGCAGCATTAAGTATCAAAAGAAAAACCCGATCTGTTATAGCCGATTTATACCTCTCGAGATGATGGATACCGCATACAAATTAGCCAACCTTTAGATCTAACCTTACTGGCTGCAAGTTCTTGACAGAAGTAGCCAATGGCAGGATAGATCTAAACATTGATCTAACTTATATGTGCTATATGATAAATAATGCAGTATAAATTCCTGATTCTAATGTATCATTGCGATGGAAGCACTAAAAACAGTAAATCATACCACTAATGACAAACATTTACCTGGATCTGGAGATCGAAATGATGCAGCCCGTAGCCAAACAAAGTGCTCGTCTAAAGAAAAGGTTGGCGATGCGCCGAAGGTTTGATTGATTGAATATATATTTACAGGGGGTCTCGGGTCCTATTTATAGCCAAGATACAATTATCTGTACAAACCCTGGACTCTATCTAAACTACCATTTAAAACACAACATTATCCCTAACAGGACCCACGCCGTGTTACAACTAACAGTCTAAAAAATCTCTAAATTACAGATATAATTGCCATTACAGGACTCTATCCATAAGTGGCAATATCATTTAACACGCAATTAGTAACCGAACCTTCTATTTATCTTCAAGTTTCTGCATTAGAAACGATTTCATCTCTTCTAGACATAAAACCGGCTATTGGCTGCCCCTATTCGATCCATCCTCAGCCGATTGACCTCGTAGCCGATCACTCCTCTGGCCGACGCGATTTCTGTCTTCAGCCGATCCGATTCCGCTTCGCTTTTTCAGACTTAGGAACTCAATTACCAAATTTCAGTGTTAACAGAGGGTTCCGATTCAAGGCTTGGGTGGGCTGGAGAGGTGGCGAAATGAGCCGGCGACGGCGAGCTCCCAGCGGCGGCGGCGACGCTCATCGCGGCAGTGCTCTGGCAATGGCATGGCCAAGGTAGCGGGTGTGGGAGCAACTACGGGGTGTGAAGAAGCTAACTAAAGCATCGGTTTGCCTGGAGAAGTTTCGTAGCGGCCTAGCGACGTGCATGGCGGCGACCGAAAGCGAGCAAGTATGCTCGCCGGCGGTGGGTGTGCGGCGACTAATTGGTTCGGGCAAGTTAGAGGAATAGAAGCTTTAGGCATACAACACGATAGTACCTTTAATTTGAGGGGAAATCGACCAAGTACGAAAAGAATTTTTGGCGAATTGGCTCGGTGCGACGGCGAAGGCGGGGTCGTGGTGGCTTGCGGCGCGGCTCCGGCGCTTGGCGTGGCAGAGAAGGGAGAAAGGAGAGGGGGCGGCATGGTGTGGGAGAGGGAAAGGGGAGGCACACCCATATATATAGGCGGCCGGAGAGGGGAGGAAAAAGGGAGGGCCGGCACGGCGGTGCGTGTGGTCGACGCGCGGCGACGCGAGGGCATGCGCAGGGGGGTCGGGCGCGGCGTGCGCACGCGGGCGGCACGCGGCAGCGGGGTCGGCATGCGGCGCGGGCATGCGCGGCGACATGCGTGGGGCGGCGTGGTCGGCATGCGGCACGGCTACGCGACGTGTGGCGCAGCGCGCGACACTGTCGCTTGCATCACGGGCGTGGTGCGCGCGTGGCCGACGCACAGCGCGACGTGGAACAGTGCGAGCGACGCGACGGCGCGGTACGGCGCGGCATGGGCATGGTATGGAGCCATGGGGTACGGTGCTGTGGGCGTGACACGAGGCGCGCGGTGGCGAGGCGGTCCGGGGTCCGGGGTACGGCGTCGAAGAGGTGGCGCGTAATGAATAGTGACATTTTCGATTTTCCCGAATTAAATTTCGTATTTTCCCAATTATTTTTCCTTTCATCTCTAAAATTTAAAATAAATTCTAGCACACTCAAAATTAGTTTGTAAAATATGTTTTCAACCTATTTCACCCACTTTTATTATTTTACAAAATACATTTTACATATTTAATTCATTTGTTTTTCCTAAATTCCAGAAAATGCGATTTTGATTCAAAATAATTTCCAGACTTCATATATATCCTTTTAAAAATATTTTATCATTTAGTTTGCCCACTAATTAATATTACTCAACCACCAAATTAATGTTTTGATCCCAAGTATATATTTTTATAAATCCACAACCCTATTCTATTTTATATTTAAATCCCCAACTCTAAACTTCAAAATTTTTCTTCCTAGTGGAAATTCAAATCGTTTGGATTTTCTCAAACAACAAGATGAATCACTCTCCATATAAATTTATGCAACAAAGCTGGCAAATAAGAAGCGATAAACACGATGAGAAGCAAATAGCCAAAAGTTTTTGTAAGTTCCAATTTTCAATTTCTGGTTTTAAATTCTCCGATTTTCAGGGTGTTACAAACCTACCCCCCTAACAATAAATCTTGTCCCCGAGATTTGGGTTGGGTCGTGATTGGGAGTCGATCGGTATAAACATATAGGATGGATCCATTAGGACTTCTCCTTAGCATAACGACGAATAGGTCAGCTGCTCTTGGTGACGCAGGAATCTATCACTAAGTTTCTAGGGGTGGTCCACTTTGATTCTTTGTTTCAGATAACATGATGTTGTCAGCTTTAATCCTTGGGGCATCCTTCAAGCATGCAGGATTCAGTAGGTCTCTAATTTCCTTAAGTTGTATAATAGACTTGTTGTTCTAAACTATTGGAACCTTTAGCTGCAGACGGGTGGTGATCCTGGTAGGATTGCAGTCATGTGATTTTTGTGGGCGACAAGAGGTTATCTAGAGAAGGTTTGGTTTTACCTAGCTTCAATATAGTGTCCAATCTGAGAGTCCAGGGTTATGTCATTCTACCCTCCCTAACAATAAGCTCAAGCTTGCCTTTTTAGGGTAAGGGTTATATCGGTGTTTTTAGGCTTCATTGGCATCTTCATCATTCCTAGATAGAGTCCAACGCACAAGTTCTTAACATGTCCTCAAGATCATGGCTTGCCTATTTTGGGTCTATCCGTCGATCCCCTAGGCTTTTCTTTCAACCTACGAGTAGGAATGGTTCACCGGAATGGGCTCTTCGTATCATATCCAGAACTAGGTTTTCTGAGTCATTGTTTGCGATTCCTTCGCCCCTGGGTACGGTGATTTTCATTGTAGTTTGCTCATACCTCATTGTATCTTGGTCTATGGTTATGCTCGTCGGTGAAATCCTTGGGGTGGTCATGGTGACTATCTCTTGGTCATAGGTTATCTTGTTCCAGTCAACTGGTCCATGCTAGAGTGATACTGAGGGTTTGTGGCGGTATTATGACGTTTGAAGAAAATACTATGTCTCTACTTCTGATGGGCATATTGGTGCCGGTATGGGGTACAGCTATATCTCTCCTGGGTGAATGTACTATTATGGGTCTCTTAAGGTCTACCAGACGTAGGTTATGTTCTGTGCTTGTTTTTGAGGTTATGGAAGAATGCTAAGCCCCAAAATCAAACAAAACTTTAATCGGTGCAGAATGGATAGGAACATACCCATTAGCACGACTTGGTCTTCCTGGGCTTCTCCTGTACGCACGTGTTTCACTTGGCCACGGCGGAATCCGGTGGTAGCCTCCTTCGGCTGGGGCGTTCTGAACAAGCTTCCTCCGGGCGCCGGGGTAGGGGTTCCTCTCACAACCGTGGCGTTGGCTCCAGTACGGTTGGGTGTGTTGTGCGGTTTGGGACATTGATTGGCATAATGCCCGAATTCTCCGCAGTTGAAGCAATTAACATTCCGGTTTCCTGCTGCAGCCAAAGTGGGGGTCGGGGTGCGGAAAGGTGTTGTCGGTGGCCTGCTTGCATTGTTGGGTGCAGAAGGACGATTGGCCGTTATGGCTGGTTTCCATCCTGTTGGTGTTGCTCCTTTGGGTCGCTGAGATGTCCCTTGAATTGGACGGGCAAGAGCAAGCCTTCTCTTTCGGTTGTTTTCAACCATCCTTTGGTCATGCTCAAGCCTCACGACCTTGTAGATGAGGCTTTGGAAGCTGGCGTGGTCTTGACCGATCATCGGTCCACTCAGCTCGTCGTTCAGTCCTTCGATAAATTTATCCATCTTCTCTTCTTTGTCTGCCAGGTCGCTTGTGGCGTAACATGCAAGCTGGGTGAACTTGTTAAGGTACTCTTGTACCGTGGTGTTGCCTTGGCGCAGCATACGGAACTCATTCTTCTTCATCCTCATGACTACAGCAGGTACGAAGTTTTCACGGAAGGCGGCCGTAAATTCCTCCCAGGTTGTCTCGCCGGCATCTTCAGCCCGAGTCTCTTTGTAGGTGTCCCACCAGTCAGTTGCGGGACCTTCCAGCTGGTTGGTGGCGAAGATGACTCTGTCAGCTTCCCGTACTCGGACGAGAGTCAACTTTTTCTCTATTACCCTCAACCAATCTTCAGCATCCATCGGTTCCACTGCCGTGGAGAATGTTGGCGGCTTGGACCACATAAACTCGCCTAAGCTTGATCCTCCATGTTGTCCTTGGTTGTTGGCAATGGCTTGAAGTAGTTGGGTTTGTAAAGCCATGACTTCCTCTAGGGTGGAGGGGTTAGGCTCCGACGGGTTTTCGTTGGTTGATGAGGCTCTACGACGGTGCACCATCTGAGAAATATAGACGAGGTAAGAGATTGGATGGACTAAGGTCACGGTTCTAATCGATTTTTAAGTGATCTTCGAGTTGTTTTTAAGTGATCTTTTGCACACAACAAGCATGGTGGAATAAACTCATTTAAGACATAACATGAAACTTCATATCAGTTCATAGATGTTACATCATGGGGATACATTGGACATGTGTAGTCCTATATAACACAATACAATATTACTAATATCGATCTAGGGTTTTCATACATAAGGGTAGGGGCATGGTCGTTGCTGTCTTAATTCCTTCCAAAGCAAGACCAGGGTTGCTGCAGATTTCTTGTCTAGTTATCCGGGTTATTGCCCGATCTGGGGTTGCCACCTATGGCTGTTGCATTGGCACCGGTAAGAGGAGGGATGCTGCGTGGCTTGGGGCATTGGTTGGCATAGTGTCCAAATTCTTCACAGTTGAAGCAATTCACATTCTTTTTCCATGGGGCTGCCATGATAGGTGTTGGAGTGCGAAACAGTGCGGCAGTTGTCCTAGGGAAGTCATTGGCATAGTGCCCTAACTCTCCACAGTTGAAGCAGTGCACATTCCTCCTTGGACATCGGGGAATCTCCTCCGCATCTTCAGGGGTACACACTGTGCTGGTGACGATCATCTTGCCAGTGCCACCTGTATTCCACCTTGGTGGCTTCCTCTTCTTGGGGTTAGATGGTGGCAAACTGAAACCTTGGCCGGTTGTTTGATTGGATTCTTTATCCTTTATTCCGCACTATATCTCTTCCTTGATCGGGGTCCTAGTGTACTTGTCCCATGTACTGTTCTCTACTCCATGTCCTTGTTCCATGAAACTGTGGTGGGGGTCAAGTGTTTCCTTCCATCCCAATGGCAGGTTTGGTGTCATTGCTCTCTGTGGGCTTGACAGTACACTTGCGGGAGTCATTAGGGTTTGCGACGGAACGTACTGACGTTGCTTTGGGTACCAACCCTGAGTTTGCATCTGTTGTTATTGGAACAGTCGTTGCATCAGTTGCATCATCATGGTGATTAGTTGTGTCTGGTTAGCCACTACCTGGGCTAAGGTCGGGTTCACAGGGAAAGGAGGTGGAGTGTCCATAGGGTCGCTCTGGGTTAATCCATGAGACTGCTGGGATCTTGATTTACTGCCCTTGGCTTTTCCCATCTATTGTCAAAGAGAAAGAGAGAAGTAGAGGTTAAACTATGGATGGGGCCTTATTCTATGTATTCTCATTGTTTTAGTGGGTAAAACAAACAATCTCCCAAGCTCCAACATGGTCATAGTCTGACATTTATTTTTGAAGATAGCTTAGGGTTAGAGAAAGGTAGTGGTAAAATCAAATGTTTGTAGAGAAATGGGGGTCAAGGGGGTAAGGAAAAACATATTTGTTTTGTAAAAATAGTCTGTATTTTCAAAATAATCCTATGTAGGGATAATTCCCTTTAACCAGCTATAAAGGGGTGGGCCGCCAGTTGGTCTTATCCTATAGTCGACTGCTCTGATATCAGCTCTGTCGACCCCCGTTTTTGAGGACGGGAATCATTCGTGTTCATAGTACCATATCCCTGGATCGAGTAGTTTGGTACCCACGAGAAGCCCTAGGGTTTAATAATAGTTGATCCCAAGAATAAATCCCGAAGCTAAACACTACACTAACAATCTAGGTTTTAAGTATTGCAAATATATAGATCAAGAATAATATTTTGAAGACAAGTTTAACACATAGATAATTTTCTTTGAAGGATAAATAGATGCTATGATTAAATATTTTGGAAAACATGTTTAATAATCGGTCCCAAATTACTTTTGAAATCCAAATTTGTTTCCAAGAAAATATATATGAGAAAACTATATATTTTTGCCCAAATATTTTTCCAAATATTTCCCAAAAACTTTTTCCGAAATTTTCTAAATTTTCCATAAATTTTGTCTTTTTCTTTTTATTTTTCTTTTTCTTTCCTTCTCTTTCTTTCCTTTTCTTTTTTCTTTTCTTTTTTTCTTTTCCCTTTCTTCCTTCTTCTTTCTCTGCTCTCCTTCCCTCTTCTTCCCTTCCAGGGCCGGCGCCGGTGGGGACAAGGCCGACGGCGGCGAGGGATGGCCGGTCCTAGGGGGCAAAGCGGTCCTACCTCCATCTACGAGCTACGAGGGTTCCGATTCAAGGCTTGGGCGGGTTGGAGAGGTGGCAAATGAGCCAGCGACGGCGAGCTCCCAGCGGCGATGGCGACGCTCGTCGCGGCGGCGCTCCAGCAATGGCATGGCCAAGGTAGCGGGTGTGGGAGCAACTACAGGGTGTGGAGAAGCTGACTAAAGCATCGGTTTGCCTGGAGAAGTTCCGTAGCGGCCTAGCAACGTGCACGGCGGCGGCCGAAACCGAGCAAGCATGGCGGGCTCACCGGCGGTGGGTCTCAGGCAACTAATTGGTTCGGGCAAGTTAGGGGAATAGAAGCTTTAGACATGTAGAGCACGATAGTACGTTTAATTCGAGGGGAAATCGACCAAGTACGATGAATTTTTGGCGAATTGGCTCGGTGCGACGGCGAGGCGGTGTCATGGTGGCTTGCGGCGTGGCTCCGGCACTTGGCGCGGCAGAGAAGGAAGAAAGGGGAGGGGGCGGTGTGGTGTGGGAGAGGGAAAGGGGAGGCACACCCATAAATATAGGCCGAAGAGGGAGGAAAAAGGGGGTCGGCATGGAGGCGCACGTGGTCGACGCGAGGGTGTGCGCAGGGGGTCGGGCGCGGCGTGGGCACGTGGGCGGCGTGCGGCAGCGGGTCGGCGCGCGGCGTGGGCACGGCGGAGACGTGCGTGGGGCGGCGCGGTTGGCACGCGGCACGGCTGCGCGACGGCGGGGCAGCGCGTGACACTGTCGCGGGCATCACGGGCGTGGCGCGCGTGGCGACGCACGGCGCGACGTGAAACAGTGCGAGCGACGCGACGACTAAATTTGGTAACCAAATCCCTGTCCTAGCTGAAGTTGAAGCAGAATTGGATCGGCTGGTTTGATGGAGAAACAGAGGCCGGGTCGGCTGAGATGCGATCGGCTGCGAAGCCAGTCGGCTAAGGTTGAATCAGACAAGAACAGCCGATAGCCGATTCCAAGTCCTAGCTGAAGTTGAAGCCGTTTCTGATGCAGATATTTGGAGATAAAATAAAAGATTTGGTTTCTAAATTGCGCATTAAGAGATATTGCCATCTTGGGATAAAGTCCCATAACGGCGAATGTATGTAAATAGAGATTTGTTTAGGGACAACCCTATTGTAAAGGCGGCAAAGGATTGCTTCCCGCTCTTTTGTCGTATAGATATAGTAGTTAGTTGTAACCGTGTGTAGCGTGATCTTTGCTGTACTTGGGTATAAATAGGACCTGAGACCCCTGTAAACAAGAATAATCACAATCAATACAACCCTCGGCGCATCGCCTCCTTTTTTCTTCAGACGAACAACTGATCTGGCTTCGGGCTGCATCGTTTCGATCCCCAAGTTCAGGTAAATGTTTGTCATTAGTGGTGTATCTCGTCGGATTAAGTGCTTCCATCACTATGACACTCTAAACTCGATGATTTATGCTGTGCTAGTTATCATATATTGCATATAATCTAGAACAATGTTTAGATCTGTCTCGTCATCGACTCGTTTCTGTCAAGAATCAGCAACCGATAGATCTACATCTAAAGGTTGACCTAAATTATATGCGATATCCACCGTCTTGAGGTATTTACATCAGCTACAGTAGATCAAACTGTTCTTTTTATACTTAATGCGGCATCAGTGTTGAACTATTAAGTCGTTTTTAGAGCTTTCATGATCTATTTAGCTAGATGTATATGTTTAGAGATAGTGCTGGGGTTTGAGCCGGCCTTATCTGTTTTAATGTTCTTTTGATATATTTGTCATCAAGTTTATTAAAACCGCCTCTTATATTAAGATCTTCCTTTAGTTAAATGCCCTAAGCCAAAAATCAGTTTGTCAGCCACAACCGACAGCCGACTGATCTAGGTTTAGCGCATTTAGCTCAGATCAATATCTTTTCATAAGATAAATTGGAGTATTAGCCGATTCACAGTTGGACTTACGACATCGGCTAGAACTGTTAAAGCATATATCTATTATCCCATTGTACATTTGGATTAATTGGTTAACACTGTCTCGGCGCAGCCGATATATTTTAGTCACTTAGTTTAAATGCACTTTGGGATAACATATATAAGTAAATTAACTCCTGTAGCCGATCCAGTATTTTTCTGTAAACTTAATACTTAACGCATATATCTGTATTTTTTTTGTTGGTTAACAGATCAAACCAACTGGCACGCCTTGTACAGCATAGGTAGCCGAGAAGGACATGCACTGGAGTTAAGCAGATCTCCCAGGCCAGCGCGTGAGAGAAATTTCTCATCAACACCTCTTAAGTCGCTCTTAGAATTATTAAGATCTATTCGGCTTGATGTTTATTATTAGAGATAGTGCCAGAGTTTCAGCTAGCCTTACATGTTTTAGTTATCTTTCTAGTAATATTTACTGTTAGATATATTAAAGCTGCCTTTTATATTAAGATCTTAATCTATCTAAGTGCCCTAAGCCGATATCAATCTGTCATGCTATGCTGACAGCCGATTGATCTAGGTTTAGCATATTTAGATCAGATCAATATCTTTTTATAAAATGTATCAGAGTATTAGCCGATTCACATTAGATCTGCAGTATCGCCTAAGTTATTGTGGACCCCCGTTTTTGAGACGGTAATCTTTCGTGTTCATAGTACCATTTCCCTGGATCGAGTAGTTGGTACCCACGAATACAGTACTGGATAATCAGGTGCACATGCACGAATAGTCTTACATTACCATTATTACATCAATAGGCCTGTTCAACCCACAGGACCTTATGGTCCGAATACAACACAAAAATAAAATTTAGATACGGTAGCGGAAAAGAGGCAGCGGCTTGTCATTTGCCACTGGCAACGACCGGAGCTAAGATCTAGTATGCGCTGTCAGTTCCTTCACCCTCCTGGTAATACGCGTATGGGTCTTCCGGCCCTTCATTTCCATCAGCTGGAGGTTTGTGCGTATAGCAAGGGTGAGTACCAACCGTACTCAGCAAGCCAACACAGAATTGATGCATATGGTAGGGTTACTCAAAGAACATGGCTGGGGTTCTTTTGCATAAAGCCAGTTTTCACAATTCTTTTCGCAAGCCTATCGACTAGCCAATCAAGTTTTAATTTCACAGTTCATTAATCCTGTGACGGTTCTGTCTACCATCCATCGTGATTCCAAGGATGGCTTCCCGCCTCTGGTTCGTCATGATTTTCTGGGGAATCTACCCCTTCTCGCTTCTCGAGAAGTTGATCCACCAGCCAATGAAATCACCATGCATACCCATCCCAGCAGTTTTAAGTTTAAAGTCTAGCCAAGCGAAAGTCTTGTCACGATGCTCGATATCCGCGAGCACGGCTATTCGAATAGATTGATTCACTCACACTGCAGTGGATGTACACTTTACCCGTACTCCGCAACAGCCCAACAAATGAGCCTACGCCTCAACACATGAGACGGTCGCGGCAAAGCCTTTCAATAACCTTGCTTTGGCAGTACGCGCTCCATGAACTTAAGCCCTCATGCACTCTAGCCGTCCTTTTCTAGCAGTGAGAGGAGTTCTGGCGCACCCGGGGTAAGGGAAGCTTTCTCAATCTTTAAGTTTAATTAACATCAGTTTAATTCCACCATTCATAACAAAGGCCGCAGCCTCATTCTCATCCCGTAACCACATCACAGAGAACCATCTATGCAAGGATACTACCTCCGCGCGGCTATCTAGTCAGCTAGGTCTATACCCATTCGAGAAGTACGGTTGTACTGGCTCGTTTCCCGGCTATCTCATGGCTCGGTCCTTAATTGACCAGGGTTGGCACTTGCCTTTTCCGGAATCCGCCCAAATCATCCAGCCGCCCCAGTCTAAAACATTTGTGTAACATTTTCAATTTTCACCAAGCCTAGTTCAACATTCTCATGGCCATGTGGCGCTCATGTCTCCACAGGCCGTATTTCAACTACCTTCCCTAAGGTAGTTGCCCGAGCACAAAGCCATTTTGCAAAATCATGAGTATGCAGGGATCTAGTGTAAGCAGGGCTAAGCATTTGTACCGAAGTTATCCTCCGGTCATATCACATCGAAGGTTACAAAGAATAAATACTAATGGTGATCAATATCAAAGTAGGGTATATCAAGCATAGGTATTGTTTGTGTAAGGCATGCAATTTGTAATTTGAAATCAACATCATTTCACAAAGTAGGATCAATATGTTCAAAGAGTGTGATGACTTGCCTTGCTCGCACACTTGAGGGGTGGTATCTTCAGCGGGGTCGATGCCGGTTTCTTCAGGTGCTACCCGTACGTGCGAAAGATCAATTGAATTCAATTAGAATTCAATAAAATATCGAGAGATCGAAAAGGACCATAAAAGCAATGAAAACAACTCCAAAAGTTTTGCCAAAAATTCTACTTGAGTTAGAACGAGGGTCGCTAGGAAAATCCGAGTTTTGGAAATGAGTTGATGACCTAGGGTTTTCGCAAAGACGGCGATCGTAATAATTCGAGAAATTGAGTTTGAAAATATTAGTGGAGGAAAAATTCGCGCTCGAGGTTTGAGGGTTTGAGCACCAAAGGGAAGCCTATTTAAATGGCGAGAAAGAATTAATCGGAGTCCGGATTTAAAACGACGCGAAACGGAATCCCGGAAAACGTCCGATTCCGATTTTTAAAACTTTGCACCTGAGAAAACATGCGAGAAAATAATTTATTTTTGCCCAAAATTTTACTCAAGTCATCCCAAAATATTTTCCAAATTTTCCAAAATTTTTCCCAAATTTTTCCCTATTTTTCTTTTTCTTTTTCTTTTCCTTTTCTTTTTCTTTTTCTTTTCTTTTCCCGAAGACACTATTCCTCGGCTCCCAAGGTGTTCGACCGAACACCTCTCCCTCTGCCTTCTCTGTTACGGCCAGCGGCCGGCGCAAACACAAGAGGAGAGGGTGGCGGCTCGGCTTACCGGTGATGGCGACGGCAAGGGGAGGGTGGCGGAGCTCCGGCGCACGGCGGCGAGGGCGCTAGGCGGCTCGCGGCGATTTGCGGCGGCGGCGGTGCTCGGGAGAGGGAGAGGGACGCTAGGGGCGGCGATGTGGGGGATAGATGGGGTTTGCCCCCTCTTTATAGGCGCAACCGGGCGAGGAACGGAGGGAACAGGGTGGGGGACCGGCGCGGCGACGGTGCGGCGAAGCGCACGCGGCGCACGGGTGGCCGGGGCCGGGCGCGCGAGTGCGGGCGCGCACGGGGCCGGGCGCGGGGCGGCGGCACGTGGTGAGGTCGCGGACGGGGCCGGGGTGTGGCGGTGACGGATGGCGAGCGCGGGCGCGGGGCCGGGTTGTGGCGGCGACGGATGGCGAGCGCGGCGCGGGCTGCGACGGGCGGGCGCGTGGCAGCAACGGCGCTCGCGCGGGCGGAGCCGGGCGCAGCGCGCGGGCGATCCGGGCCGGGCGCGGGCGCGTGCGCGCTCACGCGACGCGTGGCGCACGCGGTGCGGCGCGGTACGGCGGGCGACGCGCGGCGGGCGCGAGGCCGGGCCGGGACGGCGTCGAACGGGTTGTGACCGATGAACAGTGCAAATTTTTAATTTTCCCGATTTTCTATTTTAATTTCCCATTTTCTATTTCCTTCCTTCTAAAAATTCCAAAATAAATCCTCTCGATTCAAAAATAATCTTTAACACAATATTTTCAACCTTCCCCCACTTTTTTTTTTTCACAATATATTTATATATTTTTATATATGTTGTTATTTATTTAACCTTCCTCTTTTCAAAATTCAATATTCTCCCGTTATTTTTCCAAAACTTCCCGGATTTCGAATACGATTCCGGAATTTTATTATATATTTTGTGTCTTAATTTATCTTTTCCCAACCAAAAATTTTATTTTATATTTCCCGAACGCGTTTTCATAAATCCGCGCTTTTCTCGATTTCCTTTTTAAACCACAGTGCGGCTTTCGCACCTCCGTTTTGACAACTCCGAATCATCCAAATACACCGAAAAGGGAATTGATCACGACTACATCTATGCAACGAGGGGCAAATAAGAAGCAACAAACCCGAGAAGAAGCATCGGGCGATGGTTTTTGAAAGTTCCGATTTTTACGTCCCGATTTCGTTCTTCGATTTTCGGATGTTACAAACCTACCCCTAACAATAAATCTCGTCCCCGAGATTTCTTACCGGTTGCTGAGTAGGTGTGGGTATTCTGTCCTCAGGAACTCTTCGCTCTCCCAAGTAGCCTCTTCTTCCGTGTGATTGCTCCATTGTACCTTGTACATGCGCCATGACTTGGTCCGTGTCTTCTTTTCTGCCTCGTCTAGTACCTTGATTGGATGCTCCGGGTAGGTAAGATCACTGTGGACATGGATGGTTTCTAAAGGAGCTTGCTCTTCTGGTACCCGCAAACATTTCTTCAATTGCGACACGTTGAACACTGGGTGGACATCGGAGAGGTTCTCGGGCAGTTCAATTGGTAAGCCACTTCTCCTCTCCTAGCGCTTATCAAGAATGGGCCCACGTATCTTGGTGCGAGTTTCCCTTTGACTTTGAACCTCCGAGTCCCCCGTAGTGGTGAGACCTTTAGATACACGTAGTCACCTTCTTTAAATTCTAATTCTCTTCTGCGGGTGTCCGCGTAGCTCTTTTGTCGTGATTGAGCAGCTTGTAATCGGTCCCGAATCAGGCGAACTTTTTCCTCGGCCTCTTTGATTATGTCAGGCCCAAATACGGTTCGTTCACCGGTTTCTGACCACATCAATGGGGTTCGGCATCGGCGACCAAATAGAGCTTCATTTGGCGACATCTTCAGACTGGCTTGATAGCTATTGTTGTAGGAGAACTCGACGTACGGCAAACATTTCTCCCAATCCTTGGTGAAATCCAACGCACAGGCTCTCAGCATGTCTTCTAGCACTTGATTCGTCCTCTCAGTCTGTCCGTCAGTCTGTGGGTGGTAAGCGGTACTGAAGGCGAGGTGACTGCCGAGTGCCTCGTAGACTTTGCTCCAAAAATGGGACATGAATTGGGTACCACGATCCGATATAATCCTCTTTGGTACACCGTGAAGACATATAATCCTACTCATGTATAGTTCCGCTAGCTTGGCTGTTGTAGTTAGTTTTACGGGAATAAATCGGCGTCTTGGTGAGCCCATCCACTATTACCCAAATGGAATCGTAACCGTCATAGTTTTGGGTAGTCCTACTATGAAATCCATGCCTATCTCGTCCCATTTCCATTCAGGAATCTTGAGCGGCTGTAGCAAGCCTGCTGGTCGTTGATGCTCAGCTTTCACCCTTTGGCACACATCGCACACGGCTACGTATTCGGCTACATCCCTCTTCATATTGGGCCACCAGTATTCTCCTTTCAAATCCTGGTACATTTTTGTGCTTCCGGGATGTAACGAATATGCCGATTCGTGGTCTTCTTTTAAGATCAATCCTCTCAAACCACCTCGTTCAGGCACGCAGATTCTTTTCTTGTACCACAGGATTCCCTTGTCATCTATTGAAAACTCCTTAGCGCGTCCAGCGGCCATGCGTTCCTTGATTTCCTGGGTTTCCTCATTCCCTTTTTGGGCTTCTTCTATTTGAGTCCTCAGAAGGGGTTGGATTTCCAGTGAGTGTATTTCTCCGTGAGGAATCAGGTGCAGATTGAGTCGAGCCATTTCTTCTTGGAGCTCGCTGGCCATACCTCCCAATCCCATGTGGTTGCATTGGGCTTTGCGGCTCAGCGCATCGGCCACTACATTTGCCTTGCCGGGATGGTAATGGATTCCTAGATCGTAATCCTTGATCAACTCCAACCATCGCCTCTGTCGTAGGTTGAGATCAGGCTGAGTAAAGAAATATTTTAAGCTCTTGTGATCGGTATACACATCACAGTGGTTCCCGATCAGATAGTGTCTCCAGATCTTCAATGCGTGAACAACCGCGGCTAATTCCAGTCGTGTGTGGGATAATTCTCCTCGTGGGGTCGTAAGCGTCGCGAGGCATACGCAACGACCTTCCCCTCCTGCATTAACACTCCCCCTAGTCCTTGCCGAGATGCATCACAGTACATTACGAAATCCTTCCGGTTGTCAGGTAAGGTTAAGATTGGGGCAGTGGTTAACTTTTCTTTTAGTTGGTCGAAAGCCTTTTGACACTTCTCGTTCCATTCAAACTTCTTTTCCTTCTTCGAAGTTGAGTCATAGGTCGGGCTACGTGGAAAACCCTTCGATAAACCGTCGGTAATAACCGGCCAAGCCCAAGAAACTCCGAACTTCCGTCACCGACTTGGGTGCCTTCCATTCCATGACGCTTCGACCTTGGCGGGGTCTCCGCTACTCCTCCGGCTAAAACCACGTGGCCAAGAAAAGCGACTTCCTTGAGCCGAACTCGCATTTGCTGAACTTTGCATACAACGGTGCTCTCGTAGTTTTTCCAGTACACCGAGATGCTCCGCGTGTTCCTAATCGTCCTTGGAGTAGATAAGTATATCGTCGATGAATACCACTACGAATTTGTCCAGGTACTCCATGAATACCTTGTTCATCAGTTCATAAAATATGCCGGGGCATTGGTCAATCCAAAGGACATTACGTAAACTCGTATAAGCCGTAACGTGTAGAGAACGCCGTCTTAGGAATATCTCCGCTCTAATCTTCAATCGATGATATCCCGACCGAAGATCAATCTTTGAGAACACTTGCGCACCCTTAAGTTGATCGAATAGGTCATCGATTCGAGGTAGCGGGTACTTGTTTTTGATAGTCACTTCATTCGGCGATCGGTAGTCCACACATATCCTCATACTCCCATCCTTCTTCTTGACGAAGAGTACGGGGCTCCCGGGAGAAGAGCTGGGCGTACAAATCCCTTCCCTTGTAGTTCTCGTATTTGCTTCTTGAGTTCCTCTAACTCGTTGGCCGGCATTCGGTAAGGCCTCTTGGATATGGGGGCGTACCGGGCATTAGGTCGATGATAAATTCTATGTCGCGATCCGGGGCATTCGGGCAATTCCTCGGGAAATACGTCCGGGTATTCTTGTACTACCGGCATCCCACCTAGAGGTAGCATGGTGAACACTCCTGGCAGCTTGTTCGCATAGCTTCGGGTTTTGATCCATAGTTATGCTCATCGGTGATCCCCATGGGGTGGATACCGTGACTTCCCTTCGATCCATCTATAATTCCATTATTCTTGGTCAACCAATCCATTCCGAGTATGACATCTATGGTTTGGGGTGATAGCACCATAAGGTTTGAGAGAAACACCACGTCCCTAATCCGTATGGGCACATTGATGCAAGCATGGGGTACGGTTATGTCTCCCCAGTGAGTGTACCAACATAGGCCTCTTAAGTACTACTTGGTGTAGGTGGTGTTGTTTGCTTACTTGGGAAGATATGAATGAATGCGAGGCTCCGAATCGAATAAAACTTTAAGCGGTGTAGAGTTGATAGAGAACATACCCATTAATACGCTCGGTCCTCCCGAGCTTCTTCAGCCCGCACATGATTCACGGCCACGTCGAAACCCGGTGGCGGCCTCGTTGGGTAGCGGGGTCTGAGCAGTACCTCGTCCCTGCCGCAGGGGTGGGGTTCCTCGGACGGGCGTTGCATTGGCGCCGGTGCGCACGGGGTGTTGCGTGGTTTTGGGCAGCTATTGGAGTAGTGCCCAAATTCTCCACAATTGAAGCGGCTCACATTCTTCCTTCTGGAGCGGCTAGGGTTGGTGTGGGTGTACGAAGCTGAGGTGTAGCTGACCTGTTGACATGGTCGAAAGCGGGGGAACGACCGGCTACCGGAACGTTTGGCTTCCATCCAGTCGGGGTGGCTCCCTTGGGGCGTTGTGGCGTTCCCTGAAATGGGCGAGCCATAGCGAGCCTCCTTTTGCGGTTATTTTCTACCATCTTTTGGTCGTGTTCAAGTCGAACGACCTTGTTGATGAGGCTTTGGAAACTGGTGTGGTCCTGCCCGATCATTGGTCCTCTCAGCTCGTCATTTAGTCCCTCAATGAATTTATCCATCTTCTCTTCTTCGTCTGTCAGGTCACTGGTGGCGTAACGGGCAAGCTGGGTAAACTTGTTCAGATACTCTTGTACGAGGTGTTTCCTTGACGCATCTGCGGAACTCATTTTTCTTCATTCTCATAACTGCTTGGCACGAAATTCTCACGGAACGCAGCCGTGAACTCTTCCCATGTCGGTTCCCCGGCGTCTTCAGCTCGCGTTTCCTTGTAGGTGTCCCACCAGTCACTTGCGGGACCCTCCAGCTGGTTAGTAGCGAAGACAACTCTATCAGCTTCTCGGACTCTGACGAGAGTTAGCTTTTTCTCGATCACCCTCAGCCAGTCTTCAGCATCCATGGGTTCTTCGGCCGCGGAGAAGGTTGGTGGCTTAGCTCTCATGAACTCTCCCGGACTTGATCCTCCTCGACTTCCTGGTTGTTAGCAATTGCTTGGAGTAGCCGGGTCGCAAAGCCATAACCTCCGCCTGAGTGGAGGGGTTGGGTTCCGGCGGGTTCTCGTTGGTTGCTGCGGCTCTGCGGCGATGTGCCATCTGAGAAAGATAGATGAATTAAGAGATCGGACATGTTAAGGTCATGGTTCCTAGGGGGATTTTTCTTCAAGTTCTTTTAAATGATCTTCAATCAACAAGTAGGGTGAAATAATAATAAGCTCACGAATTAAGACACCGCAAAGCGATGCTCAGGTCCATCATATTACATAAGAGGGTACACGGATGTACATACACAGTCCTTCATGCCATGATAGCAACAACAACTACATCGTCTAACCGCATCAACCAATTAAGGGGGAATAGAGTGGTGTTCGTTGCCGCGAGCCGTCCGAACGAGATCAAGGCGGGAGGTCCTCCCGCCTAGTCGTCCAACCATCCGCAAGAGCCGGGCGCGGGAAGTGGGTGGTCCGCGCTGAAGCAAACCGGACTCCCCATGGCTTGGAGGTGGTGGCCTCGGAGTCATGCTGAATCTTCGACTCGGTGGCCGCGTACTCTTGCGAGCGGTCCGGCGGGTGGGGCCTCCGGTGTGAGTCGCGACGAGTGGGAGCTTCCTCCTCCATTGGGTGGTGTTGGACTCCCATTTGACCTCCATAGGTTACGCCTCGGACTCCGTGTCGGTGTGGATCGGATGGGGTTCTCCTCTCCCGATCCAGGCTCGGATGGCACCGCTACGGAGCTCGAGGTGGGTCCCATGGACGTGGCAGCAGCGGGGTCTATCGTGTACGGAGAGGCTCGTGCTCAACATAAAAGCTTGCTCCATCATGGCTTGAAAGGTATCCAAGCATGCTTGAGTCATAAGGTAATAGTGGTCGGGCACGGGAGCGGGAGGTGTTGGTACAAGCTCGGTGGGAGTACCTGCAGCGTAGACAGGGCGAGTGCGCAGCTGCTCCTCCAGCTGGTCGACTTGCTGCTTGCTCTTCCTGAGCTGCTCCTCCAGCTCTACCAGGGCTTCCCCACGGGCCATGTAGCGGTCCGAGAGTTGCTCATATTGGGCACCATTGGCTTGCAGCTGAGTTTGCAGCATGTTTATCTGGTCCCCATAGCCTTGGTGGCTCTCGACCAGATCATTGAGGCGTGACTGCTGGTCGTTGATCTCAAGCAAGGCCTCCTCGTAACAGTCGTCTGCCGTCTCCGCCCAACGTGATAGACGCGTGACCATCGGGTTGTAGCAGCAGGGGGTGGCCTCCACAGTGCAGACTGGGTTGCCCTCTTCGTGATAAGGATGATGCACGAACTCTGTCACCGTGAGTTCAGCACGATGTATCACATTAAGGCGAAGAAATGCTTCGCGAGCCGCATCTTGAATGGCTGCTTCTGCTAAGTCCCGGTGGTAGCGGGTGTGGAAGCAGAAAGATGTTTCACTTCCTATGCGGGCTTCTATGGATACGGCTGCCTCCCGGGCTGGATACACTTCGGAGCCATGCCTTTTGGTGTGATAGGTGGGTGGTTCCGGGTACCTCAAACACCATAGTAGGGACTGAAGTTGTGCCACAAACCCCTCGTCTCGTGGGATGGTGACCTCCCAGGCTCCGTCGTGGTTCGACATCTGCTTTTGTAGGCAACTTAGGGTTAGAGGGAGAGAGCTATTATAATCATTTGGTAAAAGGAAATACAGAGGTAGAAAAGGTATATTTGCATTTTCGGAAATAATAGTTTAAAACTGATCCTATGTAGGGATATTTCCCTTTAGCCAACTAGTTAGGGGTAGGGTGCCATTTGGTCTTAGCCAACGGTCGCATGGCTCGATACCAGCTCGTGGACCCCGTTTTTGAGACGGGAATCTTTCGTGTTCATAGTACCATTTCCCTGGATCGAGTAGTTGGTACCCACGAATACAGATCTTGGATAATCAGTGCACATGCACGAATAGTCTTACATTACCATTATTAAATCAATAGGCCCGAAGGCAATGTTCAACCCATAGGACCTTATGGTCCGAATACAACACAAAAATAGAATTTAGATACGGCGCGAAAAGAGGCGCGGCTTGTCATTTGCCACCGGCAACGACGGAGCTAAGATCTAGTATGCGTCAGTTCCTTCACCCTCCCGGTAATACGCGTATGGGTCTTCCGGCTCTTCATTTCCATTGTAGGTTTGTGCGTATAGCAAGGGTGAGTACCAACCGTACTCAGCAAGCCAACACAGAATTGATGCATATGGTAGGGTTATTCAAAGAACATGGCTGGGGTTCTTTTGCATAAAGCCGTTTCACAATTCTTTTCGCAAGCCTATCGACTAGCCAATCAAGTTTTAATTTCACAGTTCATTAATCCGGTGACGGTTCGTCTACCATCCATCGTGATTCCAAGGATGGCTTCCCGCCTCCGGTTCGTCATGATTTTCGGGAATCTACCCTTCTCGCTTCTCGAGAAGTTGATCCACCAGCGAATGAAATCATCATACATACCCATCCCAGCAGTTTTAAGTTTAAAGTCTAGCCAAGCGAAAGTCTTGTCACGATGCTCGATATCCGCGAGCACGGCTATTCGAATAGATTGATTCACTCACCTTTGCGGTGGATGTACACTTTACCCGTACTCCGCAACAGCCCAACAAATGAGCCTACGCCTCAACACATGAGACGGTCGCGGCAAAGCCTTTCAATAACCTTGCTTTGGCGTACGCGCTCCATGAACTTAAGCCCTCATGCACTCTAGCCGTCCTTTTCTAGCGGTGAGAGGAGTTCAGGCGCACCCGGGTAAGGGAAGCTTTCTCAATCTTTAAGTTTAATTAACATCGTTTAATTCCACCATTCATAACAAAGGCCGCAGCCTCATTCTCATCCCGTAACCACATCACGAGAGAACCATCTATGCAAGGATACGCCTCCGCTCGGCTATCTAGTCGGCTAGGTCTATACCCATTCGAGAAGTACGGTTGTACTGGCTCGTTTCCGGCTATCTCATGGCTCGGTCCCACTGACCGGGGTCGGCACTTGCCTTTTCCGGAATCCGCCCAAATCATCCAGCCGCCCCAGTCTAAAACATTTGTGTAACATTTTCAATTTTCACCAAGCCTAGTTCAACATTCTCATGGCCATGTGGCGCTCATGTCTCCACAGCCGTATTTCAACTACCTTCCCTAAGGTAGTTGCCCGAGCACAAAGCCATTTTGCAAAATCATGAGTATGCAAAGTGATCTAGTGTAAGCGGGCTAAGCATTTGTACCGAAGTTATCCTCCGGTCATATCACATCGAAGGTTACAAAGAATAAATACTAATGGTGATCAATATCAAAGTAGGGTATATCAAGCATAGGTATTGTTTGTGTAAGGCATGACATTTGTAATTTGAAATCAACATCATTTCACAAAGTAGGATCAATATGTTCAAAGAGTGTGATGACTTGCCTTGCTCGCACACTTGAGGGTGGTATCTTCGGCGGGGTCGGTGCCGGTTTCTTCAGTGCTATCCGTACGTGCGAAAGATCAATTGAATTCAATTAGAATTCAATAAAATATCGAGAGATCGAAAAGGACCATAAAAGCCATGAAAACAACTCCAAAAGTTTTGCCAAAAATTCTACTTGAGTTAGAACGAGGGTCGCTAGGAAAATCCGAGTTTTGGAAATGAGTTGATGACCTAGGGTTTTCGCAAAGACGGCGATCGTAATAATTCGAGAAATTGAGTTTGAAAATATTAGTGGAGGAAAAATTCGCGCTCGAGGTTTGAGGGTTTGAGCACCAAAGGGAAGCCTATTTAAATGGCGAGAAAGAATTAATCGGAGTCCGGATTTAAAAACGACGCGAAACGGAATCCCGAAAACGTCCGATTCGAATTTTTTAAACTTTGCACCGAGAAAACATGCGAGAAAATAATTTATTTTTGCCCAAAATTTTACTCAAGTCATCCCAAAATATTTTCCAAATTTTCCAAAATTTTTCCCAAAATTTTCCCTATTTTTCTTTTTATTTTTCTTTTCCTTTTCTTTTTCTTTTTCTTTTTCTTTTCCCAGTACACTATTCCTCGGCTCCCAAGGTGTTCGACCGAACACCTCTCCCTCCGCCTTCTCATTACGGCGGCGGCGCGCAAACACAAGAGGAGAGGGTGGCGGCTCGGCTTACCGGTGATGGCGACGGCAAGGGGAGGGTGGCGGAGCTCCGGCGCACGGCGGCGAGGGCTCTAGGCGGCTCGCGGCGATTTGCGGCGGCGGCGACGCTCGGGAGAGGAAAGAGACCGGAGAGAGAGAGGGACGCTAGGGGCGGCGATGTGGGGGATAGATGGGGTTTGCCCCCTCTTTATAGGCGCAACCGGGCGAGGCACGGAGGGAACGGGGTGGGGGACCGGCGCGGCGACGGTGCGGCGAAGCGCACGCGGCGCGCGGGTGGCCGGGGCCGGGCGCGCGGAGTGCGGGCGCGGACGGGGCCGGGCGCGGGGCGGCGGCACGTGGTGAGGTCGCGGACGGGGCCGGGGTGTGGCGGCGACGGATGGCGCGCGGGCGCGGGGCGGGGTGTGGCGGCGACGGATGGCGCGCGGCGCGGCCGTACGACGGGCGGGCGTGTGGCTGCCGGCGCTGCGCGGGCGGCGGGCGGGCGCAGCGCGGGCGATCCGGTGCCGGGCGCGGGCGCGTGCGCGCTCACGTGACGCGTGGCGCACGCGGGTGCGGTGCGGTGGCGGCGGCGACGCGCGGCGGGCGTGAGGCCGGGCTGGGACGGCGTCGAACGGGTTGTGACCGATGAACAGTGCAAATTTTTAATTTTCCGATTTTCTATTTTAATTTCCCATTTTCTATTTCCTTCCTTCTAAAAATTCCAAAATAAATCCCTCTAATTCAAAAATAATCTTTAACACAATATTTTCAACCTTCCCCACTTTTATTTTTTTTCACAATATATTTATATATTTTTATATATGTTGTTATTTATTTAACCTTCCTCTTTTCAAAATTCAATATTCTCCCCGTTATTTTTCCCAAAACTTCCCGGATTTCGAATACGATTCCGGAATTCTATTATATATTTTGTGTCTTAATTTATCTTTTCCCAACCAAAAATTTTATTTTATATTTCCCAGAACGCGTTTTCATAAATCCGCGCTTTTCTCGATTTCCCTTTTTAAACCCTGGTGCGGCTTTCGCACCTCCGTTTTGACAACTCCGAATCATCCAAATACACCGAAAAGGGAATTGATCACGACTACATCTATGCAACTGAGCTGGCAAATAAGAAGCAACAAACCCGAGAAGAAGCAGCAGGCGAAGGTTTTTGAAAGTTCCGATTTTTACGTCCCGATTTCCTTTCTTCGATTTTCAGGATGTTACAGTTATCAATGTAGATAATTACTATCCTAATGTGCTTTTATCCTAAGTGATTTATACTGTCTCGGCAAAGCCGATCTATCCCAATCACTTAGTTTAAGTGCGTTTTGGGATAGTAATTATGTGTAAATTGATGCCTTCAGCCGATCCCGTATGGTCTAATTTCAACTTAATGTCTATTTCTTGTTTCTTGTTGGTTACAGGACCAAACCAACTGGCACGCCTACTCTACGTTAAAATCATTGAAGGCAACCAAGAACGGACATGCACTAGAGTAAAGCAAATCTCTCGGGCCAGCGCGTGAAAGAATTTCTCGTCAACACTAGCACTACAACCTTTGGAATTGAAGCATTGATCTTCTTGGAGATGTGTTGACGTGAGTGATGAACTTCCCTTTTATAGGCTTGGTATGACGGTTGTATGGCAGTTAGAAACCGCCATACCCACCTAGCCGTCATTGAGGAGGTTTGAGTGGACGCCACGTGGAGTTTGGGTGGAAATGGCGGCCGAGCTGGTTCGGCCGAACCCTGGTTGGCACCTTCCCCCACCGACTTTCTCCTGAGACTGAATTGTGGGCCCTTGAGTCGGTTCCCAGATGTTTGATGTTGATTTAAGTCAGTTTCACCTGACTTGTGGGCCCTCCGATCCTTGGGAAGCGACGTGGTGATCGCCGGTTGGTTGGAGTTATGTTCATCGCCATGAAAGCATGCCTTTCACTTCAATATGGTACAAAAGTCACCTGCATACATTAATTTACCAACACTCATGAAAAAGGTTAGCTTATAACCCCTATCGCTATGTTTATATGCTTAGTTTGTTCCACTTATGCAGGAATTGACGGCCTGGTTTAAGGTGATAACGATCGTCAACACTTGTCATTCAAGGTATGCTCGTAGTTTTGTGATATAGGACTTGTGCATTTCAAAAGTTGGTGCATAGGTTGATTACTAATTAATAACCTCTCTTTTCGTGAAGGTGATGTCGGGCATGGCCATACCTGTCGAACAAGATGGGACATATCGTTATAGGCCTATTTCACCTCTATACTCAAAGGACAAAATTGAGCAGGTGGAACTAGGCTTTTATGGTCTCGAATTGGACATCCCTGTAGGAGATGGGGAGACAAAACTAGGAGACACAACCCACGCCATTATACTATGGTGCAAGCGCTTCATCATTTTTCCATCTCCTCTGCCTGCACCGTCTTCTCCACGTGGACCATCTCCTCTGCGTGGACCGTCTCCTCCACCTCCTCCATGGCCTTTGCGAGCATCGACTACTAAAAGGACACTGACTCATCCGCCTCCTCCGTCTCCTCTACGAGCTGAAGGGTTGAGGGAGGCTACGCTAGCCGGAAACAAAAAATTTAACCGCGCAAACCAGGAACACTTGCAAGTAAGGGCCGATAGATCGTTACCGATTGGAGTAGAGTGCAGCGGAATAGCCAATCAGGGCAATCCGATCCGGAACAGTGTAGCCGATTCTCGCAAGCCGACAGCCGATACCCGGGGACAACCGATTCGCCAATCAGCCGATTCGCAGATGCCGTAGCCGATCCGAAGCCGATCAACAGCGCGCAACGTAGCAGCGCCTCTACCGGTATCCACACGTCCGGGGACAGAACGCCGAACACCCATGTGCTAGCACGCGATGCAAGGCTAGGGTTTGGCTCGAAAGTGGGGAGGGTTTCCGTGGAGATTGATCTCGGCGACTTCTGTTGCACGCGATGCAATTGACGTGTCGTAGCTCTCCACCCCTCCCTCCTTTATATAGAGTTGGCCGACTAGGACTAGTGGCCGATCAGGACTCTATTTTGAATCGGATCTCATCCGAATCTCACAGAGTTGGCCGCCCATACGTCGTAAGCCCATAGGACTCTATCCGATCGGATCCCTATCTGATCGAGCCGTATCCGAGTCCAACTCGAATATCTATTCTATCCCCTTAAGCGTGCGACCTGTAGGTTTAGGTATACTCGGTTTCGGCTATAGTCTAACTTAGCCGATCGTCGGCTCGAGTCCAACTCAGCCGACTGTCAATAGCGGCGCCTAGCAGCACATATTGACACCATAGTATACAAGAATATAATATCGGCTCGAACCTGTAATGTGTACACAAATCCCTTTGCCTCACGATACCGGTTAAGCTATAGGCAAGATGTGTGCCATCCCTTCAATAGCTTAACCATTCACTCGAACCGTATTGGATTATCGTCCGTTGATTGACTCCTCAATCAACTTAGCATGGCCATGCATTTCCATAATCCATTACCTCGAGGGCCCAGAGATATCCCTCCAAAGGAGGGGCAAATTCCATCTTGATCACTCACATCCCACTCCATGTTTCATAGCAAACCCGAAAACTACCTTTATAACTATCCGATTACGGAATAGCGTTTGGTAGTCCCAAAGTAGGCTACTACACATGTTGGAATCCATGGTGATCTCGGGTCTAAGGACTTTGTACCAACACTACCCGAGACCAACTAATGGCACATTAATTCTGTAGTGTCTCATGGTGGGTCTATCCAACAATGTGTTCTCTAACACATATGTCCATGTTTATTGATTTGGTATCTCCATACCCATGATCTATGAGACATGATCATCAATCAATAAACATGCCGATCTTAGAATCATATTTGTTCCAACAATATGACATATGATCGAGGATCGTTTAGAAATAGATTCATACATATCGAGTCTCATAAATAAGTCACGTACTTATTGATCAATACAAGATGTCTATTTCATGGAACTGAATAACACTTTATTCATTTATACATAAACATTGACGTGATATCCAACATCTCCATGTTGCCTCTAGGGCATATCACTAACAATCTCCCACTTGCACTAGAGTCAATCATGTAAGTATCTAATACCCATTGCTCTTGTGTGCGCCTCATGCTTCGGCCGAGGGAGAGGTTTTGTCGGCGGATCGGCTATGTTGAGATCCGTGTGCACTTTGCATATCTTGACATCACCTCTGTCCACAATCTCGCGGATGAGATGATATCGCCGAAGTATGTGTTTGGACTTCGATGTGACCTCGGCTCCTTGGCTTGCGCAATGGCTCCACTATTGTCACAATAGAGAGACATTGGACCGTCGTACTAGTCATCACACCAAGCTCGAAACGAATTTCTTGATCCAAACAGCCTCCTTTGCGGCTTCAAGCAGCAATGTACTCGGCCTCCGTTGTAGAATCAGCAACGGTATCCCGCTTGGAACTCTTCCAGTGCGATCGCGCTCCGTTCAGGCGAACACGAACCCAGCATTGCGATCTATAATCATCCTTGTCTGTTTGGAAGCTAGCATCGGTGTAACCACTTACAACGAGCTCTTCCTCACCTCCATAGACTAGGAACATATCATTAGTTCTTCTCAAGTACTTAAGGATATTCTTTACGGCGATCCAGTGACCTTCACTGGATCTCGATCGGTATCGCTCGTAGCACTCAAAGCGTACGAGACATCGGCGTGTACAAAGCATGGCATACATGATGGATCCAATTGCCGAAGCATATGGAACCATACCCATCTTATTCCGCTCATCATGTGTCCGAGGACACCGATTCTTGCTAAGATTAATGCCATGTGACATGGGCAAGAAACCTTTCTTGGAATCATGCATGTTGAACCTTTTCAACACCTTGTCAATGTATGTACTTTGGCTTAATCCAATTAGCCTCTTGGATCTATCTCTATAGATCCGAATGCCTAATATATATGTTGCCTCCCTAAGTCTTTCATGGAAAAACTATTTTTCAATGAAGACTTGACGGATTCAAGCATAGGGATATCATTTCCAATCGTAATATGTCATCCACATATAAGATTAGAAATACAATTGCGCTCCCACCGACCTTTTTGTAAACACAGGCCTCTTCTTCATTTTTGATGAAACCAAACCCTTTGATTACTTCATCAAAACGAATATTCCAACTCCGAGATGCTTGCTTCAATCCATAAATGGATTTCGTAGCTTGCATATCTTTCCAGCGATTCTCGGATCGACAAAACCCCGAGGTTGTATCATGTATACATCCTCGCTTAGGTTTCCATTCGGAAAGCCGTTTCGACATCCATCTCGCCATATCTCATAATCGAAATATGCAGCAATCGCTAGGATAATCCGAATAGATTTAAGCATTGCGACGGGCGAGAAGGTTTCATCATAATCAACTCCTTGAATCTGTTTAAAACCTTTCGCCACCAATCGCGCCTTATAGATGTGAACATTTCCATCCATACCGGCCTTTTTCTTAAAAACCCATTTACACTCAATGGTTTTGACACCATCAGTGGATCAACCAAGTTCCAAACTTGATTGTCATACATGGATTCTATTTCGGATTTCATGGCTCCAAGCCACTTGTTGGAATCGGGTCCCACCATCGCTTCCTCATAGGTCTTAGGTTCATCGTTGTCCAACAACAATATATCACATTGTTCCGCACGTGTACTGTCAGTGCACGACGTGATCTTTCGACCTCCGTGGGGTGGTGTATCTACAACCGGTGGCGCAACACTTTGCTCCTCCTGTTGTGGTTCGTGGTCGCCGAAACATTTTCCGGTGTTTCTTGAACTTCTTCAAGATGCACCCTGCTCCCACTAACCCTTCTTGAAAGAAACTCTTTCTCCAAGAAGACACCGTGTCGGGCGACAAACACTTTGCCTTGTTCCCGATTATAAAAGTAATATCCCTTAGTTTCCTTAGGATATCCCACAAAGAAGCACTTGTCGATTTGGGTGTGAGCTTGTCGAGTAAACGTTTTACATAAGCTTCGCATCCCCATATTTTGAGAAAAGATAAACTAGGGGTTGCCCTGTCCATATCTCATATGGTGTCTTTTCAACCGACTTAGATGGAACTCTATTTAGTGTGAGCGCAAGTGTTTCAAGAGCATATCCCCGAAAGATAACGGAAGATCACTTTGGCTCATCATCGACCGCACCATGTCCAACAAGGTGCGATTTCTCCGTTCGGACACTCCGTTCCATTGTGGAGTTCTGGCGGAGTTAACTCGTGGAACAATTCCACAATCTTTCGATGATTACCAAACTCTTGGCTCAAGTATTCCCTCCACGATCCGATCGTAGAAACTTGATTGTTTTCCCTAAATGATTCGTACTTCATTCGGAATTCTTTGAACTTTTCAAAGGATTCGGACTTATGCCTCATTAAGTAGATATAGCCATATCTACTAAAGTCATCAGTAAAGGTAATGAAGTACCGATAACCACCTCTCGGCCATTGAGCTCATTGGTCCATATACATCGGTATGTACGAGTGCCAATAAGTCACTTGCTCTCTCACTATGTCCCGTGAAAGGTGCCTTTGTCATCTTACCAAGTAAACAAGACTAACATGTCTCAAATGATTCAAAATCAAAAGAGTGAAGCATCCATCCTTATGGAGCTTCTCCATGCGTTTCTTATTTATATGGCCTAAGCGACAATGCCGATAAACGTGGGGTTTATATCATTAGAGAGTTGCCTTTCGTATTAATGTTATAGATGGGAGACGCTTCAAGATTCAAAACGTATAATCCATTCACCAATGGAGCATGAAAATAGAACATATCTCGAGATATATTGAACAACCATTGTTCATTGATCTAAAATCATATCCTTCCGCTTGCAAACATGAAGCGGAAATAACGTTTTGACATAGTGTTGGAACACAATAACAATTATTTAATTCCAAAACTAATCCCGAAGGTAGATGAAGTGGTACGTGCCGACAAGAATCGAGCAACGCTTGCTCCATTGCCGACGCGCAGTTCACCTCGCGCCCTTCTCAATCCTCTACTTCCTCTCATACCCCGCAACGATTTGCAAATATGAGCTACCGATCCGGTATCAAAACCCAAGAGTCGAGGTGAAGTAGCAAGATTAATGTCTATAACATTAATACCCGAAGCGTAAGTCGTACTTTGCTTCTTTTTGAGATCTTCCATGTACTTCTTGCGTTCCTCTTCCAGTGGCTGTCTCCTTGCAATAGAAGCAAACGGCATCTCGATGCCGCCGACCCCTTCTTGCCCTTCTTTGCATTGGAGGCACTCGCGATCTCATCGGGAGTTAACTTCCTCTTGGTGCAAAGTTTCTTGACAGTGGTTTGCGCTTTGCCTTCGCATCATCATCACATGATGATCGTTTTTCGGATACTCTCCTCATTGTCTTGAGCATCCCATGCAATTCAGCCAAGGTTCTATCCATATTGTTCATGTGATAATTCAATATGAATGGCTCGAAGCTCGGAGGGAGCGGCGGAGAATCACATCGTAGCCAACTCTTGGCTAAGGGGAAAACTTAGTTTTTCCGGACTCTCAATGTAGCCAATCATTTTTATCACATGCGGATCGACGGGATTCCCTCAACAAGCTCGCACGCAAACAAGGACTTCGAGGTGTTAAACCTCTCGGCCCGAGCTTGGTTCTCAAACATGCCACGCAGCCCCGAATAATAGTGTGAGCATCGCGCTCTCATATTGCTTCGAAGCTCGGGGACATTGTAGCAAGCATGAGACGGCTTATGTCTAGGGCATCATTAGTGTGCTTCTCGTAAGCTCTCCGTGCATTGCGTGGCATTATTAGGCAAATCCTCCGGATAAGGTACTTCAAGAACGTACTCTTACGGTCTTGCTTGAGAACAATTCTCAAGTTGCGATACCAATCCATAAAGTTTGTTCCATTTAATTTTTCCTTTTCGAGAATAGATCGCAAATTAAAGGTACTGGGTGTAGTATTAGCCGCCATTTATTCTACAAAGAAAAAGCAAAGTTTAGCACAATGTTTATGCTATGTCTATTGTTAAACAATTTAACATTAGACTCCCATTACGTATTTTCCACCTTCCCTCTAGGTTACGTATTGGGTCAAGATCCACATGTTAATTAATTTTGTAGTGAGCTTTGGCATCACGCTAGAAAATTAGTAACATCGGTAAGCAACACCTTGCTAATCACATCTCTATGTGACTCTTGTTGTTGGTGTGGCATCTCCATGCCCCGGCGCCAACCTATGCCCCAAGGCCCAAAACTGTTTTGATAGCCTTGTTAAGTAAACCAAATGCTCCTGCATGTATATGTCTGACATATACCCCCTCGTGTTATGATAGAGAATGGCACTCTGCTTTGGCAGACCCACCATTGACGAGCATAACGGTGACGGGTGCAACATTTGGAAGGGCATCATTACTACTTAATTTTGCGAGGGATGCTATCCTATCAAACAAACATATCACATATGAAAGCAAGAAGAATAGCATATAGTGAAATAGTATGGCCCCCTTCACATGGTGATCTCCATCTCCATGCCGGTGTACAGGATCTCCATCTTCATCACCGTTCTTTCGAGTGCCGAATGCTTGATTTCTTCAAACTAAGCTACTACTATAGAAGCTCTAATTGAAGATTACATCGACTCGTAGGTCGTGAAAGAATATTACAAGCATTGCACGTATGAAAGAATATTACGGATTGCACATATGAAAGAATATTACATGCATCACATGCATCTCATACATCTCATACATACAATAGGGCCATACCATCTCAAAGCATTCTCTGCAAAAACAAGTTAGGCGTAGAAACGTGTTCTACTTATCGCGAGCTACGGCATCGAGACGACCTATAAGGGGGTACGCACACGGCGGTCCCGCTAGCCGGTTAGCGGGCGGGGGGTCGAGGGGGAAGCCGCTTATGGAATTCATAGATCCAATCTATGAAATCGCTTATGGAAACCATATCGGCATAATCATATTATGCCGTCCCGATACAATATCAAGGGAGATGGTTTGCGTAGGCGCGAGGCAGCAACAAAGTCGGACTACGAGATAGCTTCGGTATAATCACATTATACCATTCCGATACACTATCAAGGAACGCTATCTCGAACCCAACTCAAACCGAGTTATTTGGAAATTGCTTCGACGTAATCACATTACGTCGTTCCGATACACTATCAAGGAACCCCAATTACCATCTACTCTCCTCAACGAGATCCCGTAAACCGATTGATCTAATCAACCCGTGCGCAAAACTTGTTCCGATCCAATCTAAAACCCGAACTAAGCAAGATTAGCTCGATACACCGAAGGGTTGCGCGGAGGCTACGCTAGCCGGAAACAAAAATTTAACCGCGCAAACCAGGAACACTTGCAAGTAAGGGCCGATAGATCGTTACCGATTGGAGTAGAGTGCAGCAGAATAGCCAATCAGGGCAATCCGATCCGGAACAGTGTAGCCGATTCTCGCAAGCCGACAGCCGATACCCGGGGACAGCCGATTCGCCAATCAGCCGATTCGCAGATGCCGTAGCCGATCCGAAGCCGATCAACAGTGCGCAACGTAGCAGCGCCTCTACCGGTATCCACACGTCCGGGGACAGAACGCCGAACACCCGTGTGCTAGCACGCGATGCAAGGCTAGGGTTTGGCTCGAAAGTGGGGAGGGTTTCCGTGGAGATTGATCTCGGCGACTTCTGTTGCACGCGATGCAATTGACGTGTCGTAGCTCTCCACCCCTCCCTCCTTTATATAGAGTTGGCCGACTAGGACTAGTGGCCGATCAGGACTCTATTTTGAATCGGATCCTATCCGAATCTCATAGAGTTGGCCGCCCACACGTCGTAAGCCCATAGGACTCTATCCGATCGGATCCCTATCCGATCGAGCCGTATTCGAGTCCAACTCGAATATCTATTCTATCCCCTTAAGCGTGCGACCACAGTAGGTTTAGGTATACTCGGTTTCGGCTATAGTCTAACTTAGCCGATCGTCGGCTCGAGTCCAACTCAGCCGACACAGTCAATAGCGGCGCCTAGCAGCACATATTGACACCATAGTATACAAGAATATAATATCGGCTCGAACCCGTAATGTGTACACAAATCCCTTTGCCTCACGATACCGGTTAAGCTATAGGCAAGATGTGTGCCATCCCTTCAATAGCTTAACCATTCACTCGAACCGTATTGGATTATCCGTCGTTGATTGACTCCTCAATCAACTTAGCATGGCCATGCATTTCCATAATCCATTACCTCGAGGGCCCAGAGATATCTCTCCAAAGGAGGGGCAAATTCCATCTTGATCACTCACATCCCACTCCATGTTTCATAGCAAACCCGAAAACTACCTTTATAACTATCCGATTACGGAATAGCGTTTGGTAGTCCCAAAGTAGGCTACTACACATGTTGGAATCCATGGTGATCTCGGGTCTAAGGACTTTGTACCAACACTACCCGAGACCAACTAATGGCACATTAATTCTGTAGTGTCTCATGGTGGGTCTATCCAACAATGTGTTCTCTAACACATATGTCCATGTTTATTGATTTGGTATCTCCATACCCATGATCTATGAGACATGATCATCAATCAATAAACATGCCGATCTTAGAATCATATTTGTTCCAACAATATGACATATGATCGAGGATCGTTTAGAAATAGATTCATACATATCGAGTCTCATAAATAAGTCACGTACTTATTGATCAATACAAGATGTCTATTTCATGGAACTGAATAACACTTTATTCATTTATACATAAACATTGACGTGATATCCAACATCTCCATGTTGCCTCTAGGGCATATCACTAACACGAGCATCGTCTTCTCAGCGAGCCCCGACTCCTCCGCAAGCATCCACTCCTCCGCTGGTCTCGACTCCTCCACATGCACCAGTTCCCAAGTCATGCCCAATTAGTCCCACGCCATCAAGGTCAACTAAACAAATGAAAAAGGCAAGGCTTGACATGCCAAGGCTCCCTGCTCTAAAGAAAAGGGCATTTGACCACATTGACGAGATCATAGCAGTGGAAGTGAAGGCGCATTTTAAGCCACGGAGTCTTGAAAAGAAGATTCCTATAGACGAGACAGTTAAGGCGTTCTTTAAGAAGATGAGTGCACCGGTCAAACGACCTTACTGTCCGACTATGACCGATCAACTAAGAAGTCTTTTCAGAAGGCCAAAGGAAAGTCAAAAGTTGTCCCTCAGCTCAGAAAGCAAAAAGAACAAGTGCTTGAGCCGTTGTTGCCACCTGGTGAAAAGGAGTTAAGACAATTGATGGCAGAGATGGGAGTAAAGAGGGAGCAACTGTTTGGAGGCGCACCAATCAAAAAGTCGACAAAAGAGGATTTGAAATACAGATTTACCCTCAGTGAACCTCTTGTCAAGCTTTATCAGGTGAACACCCTCTCTATGCAGATGTACTGATTCCATCAATGGTACATGGAAATTTCAGCTAAAGATAGAGAGATGTTGAGTGTGCGGATAAAAAACACAAATTTCTTTCAAGAAGATGATATTATGTGGATCTGTTTCGAGGATATATTCAAATTATACCAGTTAGATGCCCTCAATGCCTCTCTTCTCAGTTGCTTGGTTTTGTAAGTATCATTTAGTTAAATTTATTTCATTTCTTAGCTCCTTGTATGTAGCTGATGAAAGTTCCTTTTGTCTGTTGTAAAATTGGAGATCCAACAGTGCTGTAAGCAAGGGTGTTTCAACATTGCATTCATGGACCCCTGCAAAATTAACACGAACATGATATTTGATTTTGAGCAAGACACAGAGGACAATATTATCCATTTGCTGGTGTAGCAGCATTAGAAGTCTTTCATACACTTGCTGTACAATACAGCGTGAGTTTTTACTGTATTTCGTACCAATTTCCTTCTCATACATTTACAATTTCATACATATAATCTCACACAATTTGCAGATTCCATTGGGTCCTTTTCCTTTTTGACCTTTCCTCATGCAAAATCCATGTCTCCCACGACAATTTCAAATGATAGATTATGTACATGAGGGACAAACTGTACCACGACGAATTTATAAAGGCTGTTCGAAAAGAAACGATGAAATTTATCAATGAGCAGATTATTGATCCCGCGGGAGAGTTCCACTAGAATGGAAATCCAATTCGTCAACCCCACCCCACGGATTAGATTTTGTAATACATGATATAGAACATTATAAATTAAGAAGGATTGTAATATATGTATATATTTATATGTGTGTATATATATTTTGGTAAAATATGAATATATTTACTTGAGTGCATATATATGTGATTAAAATATGTATATATATGCATATTGCATATATATGTATTTACACATATATATGCATAATATATAAACAAGCAGTAAGCAGCAGGAGCAAAATTAAAAAAACATCTTTATAGTCCCGGTTGGTGTTACCAACCGGGACTAAAGATCGACATCTTTAGTCCCGCATTCATGGTCCTGGTTTGCAACAGGGACTAAAGGGGTTTGCAAACCAGGACTACAAAGGGTTTTCCCAGCAGTGATTACACGTGAATAAAAAAGTGATCATGTGTTTCGAAACTTGGTTTCGGCAATAGAATTTTTGGGGTCGCAGTCAAGATCGCCAACCACGATGGGTTAGATTGGAAAAGAGGATTTAGACAGGTTCAGGCCCTCTCGTGAGGTAATACCATACTCCTGTTTCGGGGATTCGACCCGCCGAGTGTCTTTATTGATCTCGTGATCTTGTGTATCTAAAGCTCTTGCTTATGAAATCTGCTATCGCATCTAATATGATCTCTGATATCCCTCAAGGGACGCCCCTTACCCCCCTTATATAGACTTGGGAGACGGGATTACAGATCGGAAACCCTATCTTACTCTAAGTCGGTTTCCTCAATCTTACCAAACCGTGACTATGGGCCGTTACCTTATCTCAATCGGCAACGTAATACCCAAGTCATATTTGGTTTACAAATATAGTAGGCGCAATCTATCCCTACCTCCAGTCGGATAAACTTGCCATGTAGATACCTGATTGCCATAATCTCCACAGTAGCCCCCGAGTCCTTTTCAGTCGACGAGACAACTCAACTTCAAACCAATACAGCACCCAGCCAAAAACCTCTTTGGCCGAGTGCCTCTGGTGCCGAGTGATTCCATCATCTCTACCTGAATCTTCCGAGTGGCTCCAAAGACTGTGAAGGGCTGGAAGATATCTGAAAAATTCTCAAAAATAATTATTTAGGCACATCTCTTGATGTACCCAATTAGGTATAGCCCCTGACTATATGATCAGCCATAAACAGACCAGACATATAGGCAAGGACTGTAAAAAATCATACTCATGTAAATGTTTAACTCATGTTAAAGCATATATAAAAAATCTCATCACTCACGCAAGCTCGTGCTCATCCGAATGAATTGTCCCGAGTCATCTCGGAACAAATAACTCGATCAACCCTTGTGGGTAAAAAAGCACTCGGTAAGCTCATGCTTATCCGAGTAGATCTGCCCGAGTCATCTCGGAACAAATATTTTAATCATCCCTCATGGGTAAACAAGTTTTTTCAGTCATCTGAAAAATATGACCAAATTAATAAACAGCTCTTGCCATAATATTGGTCTCAATCTATAAAGATCTTCACCAAAGTGGAAAAATAGCATTGATATAATCATTTAATCAAATGCTAGAGAACCAAACAGCCCTTGTCATCAAGGCAGCTATAAAAAGCTTAACTGTTAGTCACCTTTCAAATTGCATCGTGCTAGCTTCTCATGAAGTCAAGCAAACCGCGGTATGAAAGGATTTCCAAAGGTATAGGGCATTCGGACACGTGCATATTGCCAAGGCAAATTTGCTTAAGCTCATGCACTTAAGTCCCTAAGGACACACGTCGAGCCACACCTTAGCTGGGCCGCAGATCTCTCATGGGCTCGGCCCACTCACGAGAAAACCTAGCGCAACCCTCAAATCTCTCTACAAAGCCTCGATGTCATCCCCGCCACTTCGTCTTCCTGAAAAATTCCTCTTTTCGCAGCACTGTTCACCAGCTTCTTGCGAAAAACTCTAGACTCACGCGCACCCGAATCCATCGACCCAGGAGCACATCCTTCGCCACAAACTAGCCTCCGCATCCAGCTCCTAAGATCCCTTGCTCAAATCCCCATCCTTTTGGCCAGATCTACTTCCGGTGAGCTCGTTGTGTTCATTTCATTCTTTTACTGCGGGTTCAGCCTCCCCACTTCCGAGTTCTTTAGGGGGCTTCTGGATTACTATGGTCTTCAGCTCTATCATCTGAACCCCAACTCCATGCTTCACATCGCTCTTTTCATCCACGTATGTGAGGCTTTCCTTGGCATCCTTCCCCACTTCCAACTCTTTCATCACATGTTCTACCTCAAGCCGCATCCCAACAAGGACCAGCCCTGCGTTGTTGGCGGGGCAGGCTTCCAACTCCGCGGATCTCTCCGCAAGGAGTATTTCTCTCTCCCTTTGAAATCTTCCAACAAGGGATGGCACGCGGGTGGTTCTATATCGGCAACCTCGAACCCCACTTGCTAAACTTTGTTGGCCTTCCCCCGTTCCCAAGCATACTTGAGCACGTACCGTGGCGCAGAGTGGGATGAAGCCAACAACCGCTAGCGAAGATCCCTGGCGATGAAACGAAAGGTCTTCACGGCGAGCGAGATCACTCGGCACTTCATCGGTGCCGGCGGCTCCAATCAAAGAGCGGTCAAAGCCAGCCTTCGAGTACGAAGGCGGGAAGGACCCCAATCGGGAAGATCAAGATCCCCTTAGTTTCGAGATCACGAAGATCCGGATGTACAAGATCTTCTCGACGGAGTTGCGATCGAGCGCGCCGTGCTTTAGGTTCTTCCCATCGGCATCTATCGGCCTCCTCCTCCGGTAAGCCGACTGACCTCTTTGTACTATCTTGCAATCCTGATGTCATGCCTCTTTAGTATTGTGAGAATTTCTCTTGCAGGAAAATGCCTCTGTTATTTCGAAACCTTACAAAGTTCCTCATGATGACATGTCGCCTCGCCCGCCAAGAAGCCGGCGGTGGAGTGAAAATTCAAAGTGATCCGGTCGGGAAATGAGCGGCGCCGAGTGAGGACACCAACAAGCGGGCGAGCAAGAGGAGGCTCATCATTGACGACTCGGACGATGATGTCCGGCTCCTCCGGTAGAAACGACCCCTCCAAGGCCGTCGCCCGGCAGCGCCGAAGATCCGGCGGTCGTCCGGGTATACTTCATGACTAGAGTCTGAACTTTATTTTTGAAACTTTCTCTGTCTTCATTCTAACTGCATTCGTCGTTGTAGGAGGCCCCGGGACATAGATCCTGTCGGGAAGGGTGAGGGGCCAACTCCAGTCGCTGCACCCGAGGCATCCAAACTCGCGGAACAAAGGCCCCGAGCCCTCTCCCAGCGAAAGTGCTTCGGGCGTAAGGCCCTCGCCTCCAAAGAAGGATATCCCGAGGAAGGAGCCCCCGACCGCCGACCGGGACGTCCCGACCGAAAATCGGTCGACCGCGGAGAAGCCCAGTGCAGCTCAAGGGGCCCCCGAAGATCGCCGGTGAAAAGCCGAAGGAAAAGGCGAGTCGGGCTGCTCCAGTCAAGAGCTCAGCCGTCGAAGCCGGTAAGTCTTGAGCTGACATTCCATCTTCAATCTCTAGTTTGACTCTTTCATATCTTCATCCGTTCTTCCCGATCCGCGCCACGTAGAGGAGATCCCGGTTCGATCTTGAAACACTGGGTTCCCCCGATTAAAATCGAGTGGCGAGACTCGGAAGGCCAAAGGCAGGGCATCATCCTTGATAAGCAAGCGAAGAGCGAAGAAAGGGATGCCCTTGTCGATAGCCTGAACGAGGCGACTCAGCTACTCAACGTAAGCCTGAGTCCTTTTTAATTGTTGCATCATCATTTCTTTTCAGTCGGTCAACTTTGGATCTTGTGTGCAGAAGGAGTATTCTCGATCCATGGCCAAGTCCGAGTGCTGGAGAAGTTGGTCCCTCATCTGAACTCCCTGGAGGACGTCCAGCGGAAATTAAAGACTACTCGGGAGGAGGCCGCGTTGAGGGAGGTGGCCCTGAGGAAGGAGATAGCTGAACTCCGAGAAGAGAACCTCGAACTCCGGGGTTCGGTCGGGAGTAAGGTCAACCTTCCCAGTTTCTTTGTGGGTTCTGTGCTGTTCTTGGTCGCTGATCGTCTTCTTTATTTGTAGAAAATTCGTTGGAGGTCCACTCGCTCCAGGTCCAGCTGGAGGCAGTCAGCCTAGGCAAGACCGAGTTGGAGGCCGAGTTCAAAGGTGAGCTTCTTTGAAGTAACATCCTTTGTGCTGCTTCGTTTTTAAGTACTTTGCGTGATCGTGCTCTTTTGGCAGCTTACAAAGACTCGAGCTCAATATGACGTCTTACTTGAGAGGGTCAAACGAGCCGGACAGGTCCGGGAAGAAGTTGCCAATGCGACGACACCAATCCTGCTGTCTCTGTTCCACCATGGAGTGAGGACCAGCTCACTGGACCCAGTTGAAGTCTTCGACAAGCTCAGGCGAGCCCTTGACTAGTATCTAGCCAACATTTCCGAGGCGGCTGTGATGGGAGCGGGCTTCGCCCTGGCACAGACAAAGTCACTCTACCCTCGGGTGGATGTGGACTCAGTCGGGGAGGGCTTTGCTGAGGGAACTTCAGATGAGCAGGCTCTCGATTTGATTAGTGAGGCACAGGAGTCAGCCAAAAAGGTGGCTGCTGATGTTGTAAACCATTTTCGGCCTTGACTTGCTTTGTAAACATTGTCTTGTGACATTCTGATGTAGACTTGTGAATATTCAGTTTATTTATGTTAATGTCCTGATTCGAGTTTTATGTGAAATTTCTTAAGTAATTTTGGTCCGACTGTCACCGAGCCAAAGCTCGATTAGGTCATCAAAAAATTCTCAGTCATTAGACATTGAACTCGAATCAAGGAACATTAAGCAGTGATAAACCGAGTTATGCGCAAAGGTTGATGAGGAAAACTATGCTCTATTGACATATGTACAGCCCCCGACTGCTAGCTCAAGAAGTCATCTTGCTTGAGGTTGGCAGTCAAGAAAAACATGAAACTTAAGTCAATTTAAGCATAGAATCGTCGAAGATGCTCAATGTTCCAGGAGTTCTCCACCATAGACCCGTCTTCACGCTTTAACCGATATGCACCTGGCCGAGTCACCTCAGCGATTATGTATGGTCCTTCCCATAAGGGGGATAGTTTGTGACGGTCCTTGGTGGCTTGAATCTTGCGTAGAACCAAGTCGCCAATGATGAAAGCTCGTGCTCGGACGTTGCGGCGTGGTATCTTCGAGTCCTTGAAGATATTTCGCCGACCGGATGAGAACCGCCTCACGGGCCTCCTCCAGTCGGGTGAGGTGGTCCACTCGGTCGGGGTCGTAGCGTTCATCGTTGAAGCTGCGGACTCGGAGGGATTCATACTCCATCTCATTTGGCAACATGGCTTCGCGCCGTAGACCAAAAAGAAAGGAGTTTGGCCGGTAGCCCGGACCGGGTGTGGTCCGTAGAGACCATAAGACCGGGGAGCTCTTGAACCCACTTGCCGGCGTAAGGATTTAAGCGGTCAAAAACGCGGGCCTTGATGCCTTGGAGGACCATGCCGTTGGCACGCTCGACTTGTCCATTGCTTTTGGGGTGGGCAGGCGACGCATAGCAAATCTTGATTCCGAAGTCTTCGCAAAATTTCTTGAAGATGCCTCCGTGAATTGAGTCCCGTTGTCGGTTATGATCTGTTTGGGACGCCCGAAGCGGTGCACGATGTTGAGGAAGAAATCCCGTGCTTTGTCAGCGGTGATGGTGGCAACCGGCTTGGCTTCGATCCATTTGGAGAACTTGTTGATAGCGACGAATAGGTGTGTGAATCCTCCTGGGGCCTTCTTGAAAGGGCCGATCATGTCTAAGCCCCATACCGCAAACGGCCAGGATAGTGGGATTGTTTGTAGTTCTTGGGCTGGGACATGGCTCTGTCGGGCAAAGAATTGGCAGCCTTCATAGGTTTGAACCACTTTGTCCGCGTCGGAGACCGCGGTAAGCGGAAAAACCTTGTACGTAGGCTTTGCCCACTAGAGTGCGTCTTGCCGCGTGGCTTCCGCATATGCCCGAGTGGATGTCTTGGAGCATTGTCGTCCTTCCTCGGGTGTGATGCATCTCATTAGGATTCCGGAGGGGCTTCTTTTGTATAAGTCGGAGTCAACCATGACATATTCTTGGCAACGACGTCGAACGCGCTCTGCCTCATCTCAGCTTCCGGCAGCTCTTGCTGAGTTAAAAATTTGATGAGTGGCGTCCTCCAGTCGGCGTCAATCACGGTGACTTCGTTTGCGGCACATTCGTCGGGGTTGGTTTTGCCGCAACGGTTGGTTCATAGAGGTGCTTTAGACCCGAATTGCACCAACTCGTCGGCTACTTCGTTGTTGTGCCTTAAGACATGTGATAGTTCGAGTCCGTCGAACTTGTCTTCAAGTTTGCGGACTTCTTGTCGGTAGGCCTCCATGGTGTCGTTTAGACAGGACCAGTCTTTCATCACTTGGTTTACGACCAGCTGGGAGTCCCCCTTCACGATGAGCCGACGTATCCCGAGTGAAATTGCGAGCCGCAGTCCATGCAGCAGAGCTTCGTACTCGGCGACGTTATGTGAGGCGGAGAAGTGGAGGTGGAGGACGTATCTTAGCTTTTCCCGGTTGGGGAGATCAGCACAACTCCCGCTCCCAAGCCGGTAATCCTCTTGGATCCGTCGAAGTGCATGGTCCAATGTTGGAGATCTTCCCGAGGTACATCTTCTTGTTGTTCGGTCCACTCGGCCAAGAAGTCCACCGGGCTGTGACTTGACGGACGTCCTCGCCTTAAATGTTAAGTCCAGCGGCATCGGCTCCGGGCCCACTTCGCGATGCGTCCGCCGCCTCCCGGTTGTGGATGACATCGCCGAGTGGAAAGGAGGTGATGACGGTGACCGAGTGACCCTGAAAATAGTGCGCCAATTTCCTCGCGGTTATTAGGACACCATAAAGCAATTTTTGTACTGCGGGTAGCGAGTTTTAGCTCCCGCCGCACTTCGCTAACAAAGTAGATTGGCATCCTGGATCTTCGGACTCGTCCTTCTTCTTCGCGCTCAACCACAAGAATCGTGCGACCACTTGGTGAGTCGCCGAGACATACAAGAGAGAGGGGCTCCCGAGGCCGAGGTGAAGCTAGGACGGGCGGTGTCGTAAGGAATTCTTTAAAATCTTCAAAGGCCTTGTGGGCTTCCGTGGTCCATTGGAAGTCGTCCGTTTTCTTTAGCAATCTGAAGATGGGCATGCCTCGTTCGCCGAGTTGAGAGATGAAACGGCTTAGTGCCGCCATGCAGCCAGTGAGCTTCTGGACATCCTTCTGGTTACTCGGGGGCTTCATGCTCAAAATAGCGTTGATCTTCTCTGGATTGGCTTCAATGCCACGATGTGACACCATGAAGCCGAGCAGTTTGCCTGATAGGACACCGAAAGTGCACTTCTCTGGGTTCAACTTCATTCTGAAGGCTCGGATATTCGCGAAATTTTCTTCTAAGTCAGTGATCAGGTCTTCTTTCTGCTTGGACTTGACGACGACATCGTCGACATAAGCTTTCACGTTCTTGCCAATCTGCGTTTGGAAACACCTCTGGATCATGCGCTGGTATGTGGCACTGGCATTCTTCAGGCCGAAAGGCATGGTGATGTAGCAGTAGGCCCCAAACGGCGTGATAAACGATGTCTTCAGGCAGTCGGATTCTTTCAAACTGATCTGGTGATAGCCCGAGTAACAATCCAAGAAGCTCGGAGTTGGCAAAGGTGTAGAATCTACGACTTGGTCGATGTGCGGCAGCCCGAATGGATCTTTGGGACAGGCTTTGTTGAGGTCGGTGTAGTCAACGCACATGCACCATTGCCCCTCGTCTTGCGGACCGAACTGGGTTGGCTAACCATCGGGATGTAGGACTTCTTTGATAAAGCCGGCAGCCAGGAGCTTTGTGAGCTCTTCCTTGATGGCATCTTTTCGATCCCATGCGAATCTGCGTAATCGTTGTTTTATCGGTTTTGCGTCATCTTTGACGTGCAAAGAGTGCTCGATCACCTCCCTAGGAATTCCAGGCATATTAGATGGTTTTCAAGCAAAAACATCTTTATTATTTTGGAGGAAGGTGACGAGCGCGCTTTCCTATTTGGGATCTAGTTCGGCGCCGATTACGGCAGTTTTCAAGGGATCCGATGGATCAAGGGAGATCTTCTTGGTCTTGGCATCGCCGGATCCCGATTTGGCTATCTTCTTCGCGGGATTTCACCCTCTGCCGAAGTCGATGCACCAATCGGATTTCTTGCGGCCACGTGATCTCTCGCGAGATTGGGCCAAGTCGCAGCTCTCCTTCTCGTAGGTGAAGGCTTGCTTCACGTCGCTGCGAAGAGTAATGACGCCGTTGGTGTCGAAACTTGGTTTTGGCAATATAATTTCTGGGGTCGCAGTCAAGATCGCCAAGCACGATGGGTTAGAAGAAGAAGAAGATTTAGACAGGTTCAGGCCCTCTCGTGAGGTAATACCCTACTCCTGTTTCGGTGGATTCGATCCACCGAGTGTCTTTATTGATCTCGTGATCTAAGGCTGAAAGCTAAAAACTCATAAAGCATATGATTCTCTCATCTAGTCTAAGATATCCCTCAAAGAACGCCCCTTACCCCCCTTATATAGTCTTGGGAGGAGGGCTTACAGATCGGAAACCCTATCTTACTCTAAGTTGGTTTCCTCAATCTTATCAAATCGTGACTATAGGCCGATTGCCTTATCTCTATCGGCAATCGTAACACCCAAGTCATGTTCGGTTTACAGATATGGCAGGCGCAATCTATCCCTACCTCCAGTCGGATAAGCTTGCCATGTAGATACCCGATTGCCATAATCTCCACAGTAGCCCCGAGTCCTTTTCGTCGACGAGACAAAGCTCGGCCAGACCAAAGCAAGACACACCAAAAACCTCTTTGACCGAGTGCTTTTGGCGCCGAGTGATTCCATCATCTCTGCCTCGAATCTTCCCGAGTGGCTCCAAAGCGTGAAGGGCTGGAAAATATCTAAAAATTCTCAAAAATAAATATCTAGGTGCATCTCCCGATGCACCTAGTTAGGTGTAGCCCCGACTATGTGGTTAGTCAAAAACAAACTAAGCATATAGTCAAGAACTATAAAAAATCATTCTCATGTAGATGCCTAGCTCATGCTAAAGCAATCATAGAAATCTCATTACTCGGCAAGTTCATACTCATCCAAGTGAATTTGCCTGAGTCATCTCAGAACAAATAATTCAATCAACCCTCATGGGTGAAAAGCACTCGGTAAGCTCATGCTTATCCGAATGGATCTGCCCGAGTAATCCCGGAACAAATATTTTAATCGTCCCTCATGGGAAAACAAGTTTTTTCAATCATATGAAAAATATGACCAAGTTATTAAATAGCTTTTGCCATAATACTGGTCTTAATCTATAAAGATCTTCACCAAGGTGGAAAAATAGATAGCATTGACAAGATTACTTAATCAAATGCCAAAAAACCAAACAGCCCTTGTCATCAAGGCAGCTATAAAAACTTAGTTGTTGGTCACCTTCCAAGCTGCATCGTGCCAGCTTCTCATGAAGTCAAGCAAACCACGGTATGGAAGGATTTTCAAAGGTAAAGGGCATTCGGACACGCGCATATTGCCAGGGCAAATCTGCTTAAGCTCATCCGCTTAAATCCCTAAGGACACGCGTCGGGCCACACCTTAACTGGGTCGTAGATTTTCTTATGGGCTCGGCCCAATCACAAGAAAACCTAGCGCAACCCTCAAATCTTTCTATAAAGGCATGAGGTCGTCCCCGCCTCTTCATCTTCCAAAAGATTCCCCTTTTCGCAGCACTGTTCACCAGTTCCCTGCGGAGAACCGTAGACTCGCGCGCTCCTAAATCCATCCATCCAGGAACTCGCTTTGCAACAACCAGCTTCCGCAGCCAAATCTCCCAAGTTCCTTTGTCAAAATCCCCACTTTTTCCGACCAGATCCACTTCCCATCAACACCACACTTATGGCGGAGGAAAAGAGGATTCCGTTCGACCAATGGGCCGCATCGGATGTGAGGGAATCCACCCTAGAAGAGATGGTGAAGCACGGCGTGCTTCCGCCAAAGGAGATCGTGGGTTGGCGCCCGGCGGCCGGTGAGGAATTTCCAACCCCAAACACCGGTGAGCTCGTTGTTTTTACTTCTTTCTTTTATTGTGGGTTCAGCCTTCCTACCTCCGAGTTCTTTCGGGGGCTTCTAGATTATTATGGGCTTCAACTCTACTATCTGAACCCAAACTCGATGCTTCACATCGCTCTCTTTATTCATGTATGCGAAGCATTCCTTGGCATCCTCCCCCACTTCCAACTCTTTCGCCGCATGTTTTATCTTAAACCACATCCGAATAAAGACCACCCATGCGTTGTTGGCGGGGCAGGTTTCCAACTCCGCGGATCTCTCCGCAAGGAGTACTTTTCTCTTCCCTTAAAGTCTTCCAATAAGGGATGGCACGCGGGCCGGTTCTATATTAGCAACCTCGAACCCAGCCTGCCAGCCTTCGTCGGTCTTCCCCCTGTCCCCAGGCCAACTTGGAGCACTGTTCCAGTAGCCCAAGATTGGGACGAGGCCAACAAACCGCTCGCCAAGATCCCGGAGATGAAGCGTAGGGTCTTCGCGGCGAGCGAATCACTCGGCACTTCATCCGGTGCCGACCGGCTCCAATCAAGGAGAGATCAAAGCCGGCCTTCGAATACGAAGGTGGGAAGGACCCCAATCTGGAAGATCCAGATCCACTCAGCTATGAAATCCTGAAGATCCGGATGTACAAGATCTTCTCGACCGGAATCACAGTTGAGCGGGCCCTCATTCTGCCGGTCCTTCCATTCAGCATCCACCGGCCTCCTCCTCCGGTAAGCCGACTGATTGCTTCACAATGTCTTTCAATTTTGACATCCTGTCTCTTAGCGTTGTGCATTCTTTCTTCTGCAGGAAAATGCTTCGTCACCTCCAAGCCGTACAAGGTGTCCCACGATGACGCGTTGCGTCGCCCCGCCAAGAAGCCGGCTGGCGGGATCAAGATCCAGAGCGATCTAGTCGGGAAGCGGGCGGCGCCGAGTGAGGACTCAAATAAGCGGGCGAGCAAAAGGAGGTTGATCATCGAGGATTCGGATGACGATGTCTCGGCTGCTCCAGTCGAGACCCCACCTCTAAGGCGATCGCCGCGGACGCGCCGAAGATCCGCCGTCGTCCGGTATGCTCAGTGACCGAAGTCCGAACTTTTCCGTTGAAAGCTTTTTATCTTTACCCCAGCTGTATTTATTTTCAGGAGGCCCCGGGACATAGATCTGGGGAGGTGAACGGCCGACCCCCGCCGCAGCTCCCGAGGTGCCAAAACCTACAGAGCCAAAGCCCCGGAGCCCGCGATCGAGCGTGAGCGCTCCGAGCAAACAATCTTCGCCTCCGAAGAAGGATGCCCCTAGGAAGGAGCCCCCGGCCGCCAGCCGGGATGTCCCGACCTGGAAGCTGGCCAACGGCCGGGAAACCTCGGGCCGCGGCTCGAGCAGCCCCGACCGAGGGCCACTCGGCGCGAGCCGAGGAAGGAGGCCGGCGGGCCGCTCCACCTAAGCGCAGCCACCGAAGCCGGTGAGATTTGTATCAAAGTATTCTTTTGTTCTTTTAGTTTGAACCTTTCATGTCTTCATTTGCCCTTCTTATTCGCCAGGCACAATGGAGGAAATCCCTAGGTTGCAGTCTTCTGAAACCTGGGTTCCACCGATTAAGATTGAGTGGCGGGACTCAGAGGGTGAAAGGCATGGCATCATCCTGGACAGGCAAGCCGAGAGGGATGAAAGGGATGCCCTTGTCGAAAGCTTGAACGAGGCGACCCGGCTGCTCAACGTAAGCCTTAGTCTTTCTCTTCTATCGTATTATCATTATTCTTCGCCGGTCACTCTTCCGATTTCACGCGCGAAGAGTACCGCCGCTCCATGGCAAAGTCCGAGGTGCCGGAGAAGCTAGTTCCTCACCTGAACTCCTTAGAGGACGTTCAGCGAAAGCTGAAGACCACTCAGGAGGAGGCCGCGTCGAGAGAGGCGGCTTTAAGGAGAGAGATCGCAGAGCTTCAGGAGGCGAATCTCGACCTCCGAGGATCAATCGGGAGTAAGCCCGTCTCTCCAAGTTTCTTCATGATTCTCATGTTAATTTTGATTGTTGACGATCTTCTTTTGTAGAAAATTCTTCGGAGGTCCATTCGCTTCAAGTCCAGCTGGAGGCAGTCAGCCTCGATAAAGCCGAGATGGAGGCCGAGTTTGAAGGTAAGCCTCTTTGGAGTAACACTTCTCGCGCTGCTTTGTTTCCGAATGCTTTGAATGATCCGGAGCTTTTGGCAGCTTACAAGGTTAAGACCCGAGCTCAATACGATGTCTTGCTTGAGCGGGTCAAACGAGCCGGGAAGGCCCGAGAAGAGGTCGCTAATGCTGTCGCGCCAATCCTGCTATCCTTATTCCATCAAGGAGTCGGGGCCAGTTCGCTAGAGCCGGTAGAAGTATTCGACAAGCTGCGAAGGGCTCGACCAATATCTCGGCCAACATTCAAGGGCCAACATGGGGCTGGTCGGCTCTTGCACGTGACCAAGTCCTTTACCCCCAGTGGACATCCACTCGGTCGGGAGGGCTTTGCCGACGGAACCACCGATGAGCAGGCCTTGGATATGCTGAGTGAGGCGCAGAGGCGCGAAGAAAATATCCATTTATGTAGTGAACAATTTCAAGATTTGATTCATCTTTCAAACTTTGTCTTGTAAATGTCGTGTAATCGTGATGCTCTGACGTGGAACTTGTGATATATCTAGTTTATTTATGCTAATGCCTTGACCCGAGTTTTTGTGTGAAATTTCTTAAGTAGTTTTCGTCTGACTGTCATCAAGCCTAGGCTCGATTAGGTCGTCGAAAAACTCTCAGTCCTTAGACACTAAAATCGAATCGAAGAACATTAAACAATGATAAACCAAATCATGCACAGAAGTTGATGAGGAAAACTTAGGCTTTATTGACATATCTACAGCCCCCGACTGCTAACTCAAGAAGTCATCTTGCTTGAGGTTGGCAGTCAAGGAAAACATGAAGCCCTAGCCAAATTAGGCATAAAATCGTCGAAGATGCTCAATGTTCCAGGAGTTCTCCACCATAGACCCGTCTTCACGTTTTAGCTGATATGCACCGGGTCGAGTCACCTCAGCGATTATGTACGGTCCCTCCCATAAAGGGGATAACTTGTGATGGTCTTTGGTGGTCTGGATCTTGCGTAGGACCAGGTCGCCAACGATGAAAGCTCGTGCTCGAACGTTGCGACTATGGTTTCTTCTGAGCCCTTGAAGGTATTTGGCCGACTGGATGAGGGCTGCCTCACGGGCCTCTTCCAATCGGGTGAGGTCATCCACTCGGTCGGGGTCGTAGCATTCATCGTTGAAGCTGCGGACCCGGAGGGATTCATACTCCATCTCGTTTGGCAATATGGCTTCTGCGCCATAGACCAAAAAGAAGGGAGTTTGGCTGGTAGCCCGACTGGGTGTGGTCCGCAGCGACCATAAGACCGAGGGAAGTTCTTGTACCCACTTGCCCGCGTAAGGGTTTAGGCGATCGAAAACGCGGGCCTTGATGCCTTGGAGGACCATGCCGTTGGCTCGCTCGACTTGTCCGTTGCTTTTAGGATGGGCTACTGATGCGTAGCAAATCTTGATTCCGAAGTCCTCGCAGAATTCCTTGAAGATGCCTCCCGTGAATTGAGTCCCATTGTCGGTTATGATTCTATTCGGGACGCCGAAGTGGTGCACGATGTTGAGGAAAAAGTCCCGTGCCTTGTCAGCAGTGATGGTGGCGATCGGCTTGGCTTCAATCCACTTGGAGAACTTGTCGATTGCGACGAAGAGGTGTGTGAATCCTCCTCGAGCTTTCTTGAAGGGGCCGACCATGTCCAGGCCCCATACCACGAACGGCCAGGAAAGTGGAATTGTTTGTAGCTCCTAGGCCGGGACATGGCTTTGTCGGGCAAAAAACTGGCAGCCTTCGCAGGTTCGTACGACTTTGTCCGCGTCGGAGTCCGCGGTAAGCCAAAAGAAACCTTGCCTGTAAGCTTTGTCGACCAGAGTGCGTGCTGCCGCGTGGCTTCCGCATATGCCCGAGTGGATATCTTGGAGTAGTTGCCTCCCTTCCTCGGGTGGGATGCATTTCATTAGGATTCCGGAGGGGCTTCTCTTGTATAGATCAGAGTCGACCATGACATATGAGCGACGTCGAACGCGTTCTGCTTCATCCCTGTCCTCCGGCAGCTCTTGCTGAGTTAGGAATTTGATGAGCGGCGTCCTCCAGTCGGCATCGGTCATGGCGACTTCATTTGCAACTTCTTGGTTGGTGGTTGCCTTTGCCGTGATGGTTGGTTCATAAAGGTGCTCGACAAAGACGTCTGTTGGGGCAGCTTCGCGCTTGGACCCGAACTGTGCCAACTCGTCGGCTGCTTCGTTGTTGTGTCTCAGAACAAGAGAGAGTTCGAGCCCGTCAAACTTGTCTTCAAGTTTGCGGACCTCTTGCCGGTAGGCCTCCATGGTGTCATTTAGGCAGGACCAATCCTTCATTACTTGATTGACGACCAGCTGGGAGTCGCCTTTCACAATGAGCCGATGAATTCCGAGTGAAACTGCGAGGCGCAGTCCATGTAGCAGGGCTTCGAACTCGGCGACGTTGTGTGAGGCGGAGAAGTGGAGGTGAAGGACGTATCTTAGCCTTTCCCTGGTCGGGGAGATCAGCACAACTCCTACTCCCAAGTCGGTGATCCTCTTGGATCCGTCGAAGTGCATGGTCCAGTGTTGGAGGTCTTCCCGAGGTACGTTCTCTTGTTGTTCAGTCCACTCGGCCAGGAAATCCACAAGGGCTTGTGACTTTATGGACGTCCTCGCCCTAAAAGTCAAGTCCAATGGCATCAGCTCTAGAGCCCACTTGGCGATGCGTCCGGTTGCCTCGCGGTTGTGGATGACATCGCCGAGTGGGAAAGAAGTGACGACAGTGACCGAGTGACCCTGAAAATAGTGTGCCAATTTCCTCACGGTTATTAGAACACCATAGAGTAGTTTTTGTACCTGAGGGTAGTGAGTTTTGGCTCCTGCCAACACTTCGCTAACAAAGTAGATTGGCCTCTGAATCTTCTGGGCCCGTCCTTCCTCTTCGCGCTCGACCACGAGGACCGTACTAACCACTTGGTGAGTGGCTGAAACGTACAGCAGCAGAGGTTCCTGGGGTTGAGGCAAGGCCAGGATGGGTGGCGTTGTAAGGAACTCTTTGAAATCTTCAAAGGCCTTGTTGGCTTCCGCGGTCCACTGGAAGTCGTCTGTCTTTTTAGCAATCGAAGAAGGGCATGCCTCGTTCGCCGAGTCGAGAGATGAAGCGGATTAACGCCGCCATGCAGCCGTGAGCTTCGGACGTTTTTTGGTTACTCGGGGCTTCATGCTCGGGATGGCGTTGATCTTTTCCGGATTGGCTTCAATGCCGCGATGTGACACCATGAAGCCGAGCAGCTTGCCCGATGGGACGCCGAAAGTGCACTTCTCCGGGTTTAACTTCATTCGAAGGCCGGGTGTTTGCAAAGGTTTCTTCTAGGTCGGCGATCAGGTCTTCTTTTCGCTTAGTCTTGATGACAACGTCGTCGACATAAGCTTCAACGTTCTTGCCGATCTCCCGGAAGCATCTTTGGATCATGCGTTGGTATGTGGCGCCGGCGTTCTTCGAGCCGAAAGGCATGGTGATGTGATAGGCCCCAAACGGCGTGATGAACGATGTCTTCAGCGGTCGGATTCTTTTAAGCCGATCGGTGGTAGCCCGAGTAATGAGTCCCGAAACTCGGGAGTTGGCGGCCATGTTGAGTCAACGACTTGGTCGGTGCGAGGTAGCCCGAACGGATCTTTGGGGCGAGCTTTGTTGAGGTCAGTATAATCAACGCTCATGCGCCATTGCCCCGTCTTCTTGCGGACCAGGACTGGGTTGGCTAACCAGTCGGGATGAAGGACTTCTTTAATGAAGCCCGCAGCCAAGAGCTTTGCGAGTTCTTCCTTGATGGCGTCTTTTCGATCCTGCGCGAATCTGCGTAATCGTTGTTTTATCGGTTTGGCGTCATCTTTGACGTTCAAAGAGTGCTCGATAAACTCCCTAGGAATTCCAGGCATATCAGATGGTTTCCAAGCAAAAACATCTTTATTATTTTGGAGGAAGGTGACGAGCGCGCTTTCCTATTTGGGATCTAGGTCAGCGCCGATTACAGCAGTTTTCGAGGAATCCGACGGATCGAGGGAGATCTTCTTGGTCTTGGCGTCGTCGGATCCCGATTTGGCTATCTTCTTCGCGGGGACTTCGCCCTCTACCAAAGTTGATGCAGCCAATCGGACTTCTTGTTGGCCACGTAATCTCTCGCGAGATTGGGCCATGTCGCAGCTCTCCTTATCGTAGGTGAAGGCTTGCTTCACATCGCTGCGAAGAGTGATGACGCCGTTGGGACCCGGCATCTTCATGCAGAGATAGGTGTAGTGCGGAATCGCCATGAACTTGGCAAGCGCAGGTCTTCCAATAATGGCGTGGTACGTTGTTTCGAAGTCGGCCACCTCAAAAGTGACGTTCTCCGTTCGAAAGTTTTCTCGGGCCCCAAAGGTGACAGGGAGAGAGATGTGCCCGAGTGGTGTAGATGATAGCCCCGGGATGACTCCGTGGAAGGGGGCTGAGCTTGCCTTTAGTTCGGCCCTCGGGATATGCATCTCATCCATGGTCTTGGCGAACAGGATGTTGAGGGCGCCGCCCCGTCGATGAGGACGCGCTTGAGCCCGATATTGCGGACCACGGGATCCGGGACGAGTGGATAGCGCCCGGTGAACCACTCGGTCGGGATGATCCGAGCGGTCAAAGGTGATGGCCACTTCGACCATCGCAGATACCGAGGGACTTCGGGTTGAGCCGCGTTGACCTCTCGGTCAGTTAGCTTCTGTTTCCTCTTGGATTCATAGGCTAGCGCCCCCCCCCCGAAGATGTGGTTGAGCTCCCCCGCTGGGTGTTGAAAGGGTTCGGCATTTTCAGCCGCGTTGTTCTTCTTGGCGCCTGACGGACCGGCCTCGTTAGTCGGTTTCTTATTGAGCTGCGCCGCACCGTCTTGTTCGGCGCGCTTATAGATAAAACAGTCCTTCGCCGCGTGCTTATGATTCGGATGATGGGTGCACCGGGCATTCATGATAGCGTCGTAGGGCGACTCGGGGACGGCGTTGAGTGTTGGAGGTTGCGGCCACTAGGTCCTCAGATCGGCGCTTGCGATCTTTCTAGGCCTGGTTGCTGTTGTTGCCGCCATCCTTCTTAGGATTACGGCTCCCTCCCGCCTGCTTGTCTTCCCTCCTATCGGGCCGGTCTTGACGGGCGGCCTTGATGGCGTCATTGGATTTGGCGTATGAATTCGCCGTCTCGAACATTTGTTTCACCGTCTTGGGTGGTTTGCGCCGAACTTCCCGATCGCAGGCTCATCACGGACTCCCTTCGGAAGGCGGCGATTATGATGTCATCGGTGATGTTCGGGATCTTGTTGCGCTTCTCGGAGAAACGACGGATGTAATCCTTCGAGGCTCGTCCGGCTTCGGATGACGTTGTATAGGTCGAAGTGTGTGCCGGGCCTCTCGAAGGTGCCTTGGAAGTTGGCGATGAAGTGGTCCCTCGCCTCGCTCCACGAGCCGATTGAGCCTCTTGGCAGCTCGTGAGCCGTCGGCTGAGTTAGCGAGGCCACGGGCGTGTATTGGCCATAGCTTTGTTGTCGCCACCGCAGCACGATGGCGAGGGTGTGTATACGTTAGCCAAGATTCAGGGTCGGTCTTGCCGTCGTACCTTTCAATCCCCGTGGGTTTGAACCCACTCGGCGTGCACTCGGCGAAGTTCCCGAGTGAAGGCCGGTACTCCGTCGTCGCCGCTATCGGGTGATCCCCTCCGATCTTCCCGAGTGCGTCGATCCCGCTCCTTGTAGCGGCGATCGAGGACTTCCCGCAGATCACTCGGCGGGGTCTTCGGTTGGCTGGTTGGGTAGCCGGAACCGTTGCGGCGGACTCGTGGTGGATGGGTGGACGTCCATGTCGTTTGTCGCGGAGTCGACCGTTTGCTCCCTGGTTCCTCTGCGTAGATTCGCGGGGTGGGCCTCGTGGCCTGGTCGTCGACCGATCTGGCTCGGGCCTCTTATAGTCTCCTGACCTTAGAGGCGGAAGCCGGCTCTTGTCGGCGTTTCGGCCACGGATTCGTCGGCCTCCGTGCCGAGGTGGTGGGATGGCCGTTAGCGTGGCAGCGACGATGGTCTTTATCTTGTCGAGTATTGGAGTCACGTTGGCGGTGCTGTCTCCATGACGGTGTCCAAGAGGGTGAGCGCGGCAACAGCGTTCGCTGTGGCGTTTGGAAGATGTTGGTGTTGCGGACCCGTGTTTGGAGGATGGCCTCCGGGCGATCGTCCGGCTGCACGTAGGTCCCGCTTCCTCTTGTCGCCTCGTCTTTGCGTTGTTTCTCCTCTTCGGCTGTCTTGCGCTCGAGCTCCACCTTGGCTCGCTCTTCTTTAGCAAGCCTTCGGGTCATGGCTGAGTCGGACTCGTCCGGCTCGGCCATGAGGACATCAAAGCACTTCGGCTCATAGTCCATGCGGCGTCGGAGTTGTCGGCTTCGTCGAAGGGATGCCGTAGAGGTTGTCGGCCGGCGGAGCCGAGGTATCCATTGAGCTCCGAAGATGAGCAGGAGCCGAATGATGGGAGGATGACGGCGACCTCCCGTGATCCTGGGTAGCCCGGGTCCGGATCATTCTAGTCCGAGTCAGAACTTGGCGATGTGGGCTCCTCCGAGTGGGTCGCCGCCGACTCGGGGGAGAGAAGTTTGCTGTAGATCTCGGCGGCATTTGGTAACCCAAACAGCACCGAGAGGTCTTCGTCCGAATAGATCGCCTCCGTCGGGGAGGTGAGAAGATTGGCGCAGATTTCGGCGGTATTCGGTAATCCGAATGGTGCCGAGTGAAGTCCGTCGTCGGAGAAAGTAGATTGCATCTTGATCTTGAAGATGTCGTCGAAGATCTCGGCGCTATTGGGGAGCCCGAACGGCGCTGAGTGGGTCTTTCCTTCCGACTGGTTTGAATCCGAGTCGAAGGAGGAGTCGTCGAAGAAGTTGGCGGCGAAGACGCCGAATCCTGAAGGAGATCCCATCACGCTTGTCGGCGAGATTGTTGAAGAAGTCTCGACGCGCGGTCCCCTACCTGGCGCGCCAATTGTCGAAACTTGGTTTCGGCAATATAATTTCTGGGGTCGCAATCAAGATCGCCAAGCATAATGGGTTAGAAGAAGAAGAAGATTTAGATAGGTTCAGGCCCTCTCGTGAGGTAATACCCTACTCCTGTTTCGGTGGATTCGATCCGCCGAGTGTCTTTATTGATCTCGTGATCTAAGGCTGAAAGCTAAAAACTCATAAAGCATATGATTCTCTGATCTAGTCTAAGATATCTCTCAAAGAACGCCCCTTACCCCCCTTATATAGTCTTGGGATGAGGGCTTACAGATCGGAAACCCTATCTTACTCTAAGTTGGTTTCCTCAATCTTACCAAATCGTGACTATAGGCCGATAGCCTTATCTCTATCGGCAATCGTAACACCCAAGTCATGTTCGGTTTACAGATATGGCAGGCGCAATCTATCCCTACCTCCAGTCGGATAAGCTTGTCATGTAGATACCCGATTGCCATAATCTCCACAGTTGGGACCCGGCATCTTCATGCAGAGGTAGGTGTAATGGGGGATCGCCATGAATTTGGCGAGCGCAGGCCTTCCGATGATGGCGTGGTAGGCCGTTTCGAAGTCGGCCACCTCGAAAGTGATGTTCTCCGTTCGGAAGTTCTCTCGAGCTCCGAAGGTGACCTGGAGGGCGATGTGCCCGAGTGGTGTAGATGATAGCCCCGGGATGACTCCATGGAAGGGGGCTGAGCTTGCCCTCAATTCGGCCCTTGGGATCTGCATCTCGTCCATGGTCTGTGTGAATAAAATATTGAGGGCGCTGCCCCCATCAATGGGGACGTGCTTGAGTCTGATGTTGCAGACTACTGGGTCCAGGACGAGTGGATAGCGCCCCGGGTGAACCACTCGGTCGGGGTGATCCGAGCGGTCAAAAGTGATGGCCACCTCCGACGTGGGACCTTAGGTTGTGCCGCATTGACCTCACGGTCGGTTAGCTTCTATTTCCTCTTGGATTCATAGGCTAGCGGCCCTCCGAAGGTATGATTAAGCTCGCCCACGGGGTCTTGGAAAGGCTTGGCATTTTCAGCCGTGTTGTTTTTCTTGGCGCCCGATGGACCAGCTTCATCGCCGGCTTCTTGTTGAGTTGCGCGTCGCGCTCGGCGAACTGTTTGTAAATGAAGCATCCTTAGCCGCGTGCTTGTGATTAGGTGATGAGTGCATTGAGCGTTCATGATGGCGTCATAGGCGGCGACTCGGGAGCGGCGTTGTGTGTTGGAGGTTGCGGCGACTAGGTCTTCAGATCGGCGCTTGCGGTCCTTCTGGCCTTGGTTGTTGTTGCCGTTATCCTTCTTAGGATTTCGGCTTCCTCCCGCCTGCTTATCTTTCCTCCTGTCGGGGCAGTCTTGGCACGCCGCCTTGATGGCATCATTGGATTTGGCGTAAGAGTTTGCCGTTTTGAACATCTGCTTCACCGTCTTCAGTGGCTTGCGTCCGAACTTCCCGATCAACAGCTCATCACGGACTCCCTTCTGGAAGGCGGCGATGATGATGTCATCGGTGATGTTAGGAATCTTGTTGCGCTTTTCGGAGAAGCGTCTGATGTAGTCCTTCAGAGGTTCGTCTGGCTTCTGGATGATGTTGTATAAGTCGAAGTGGGTGCCGGGTCTCTCGAAGGTGCCCTGAAAGTTGGCAATGAAGTGGTCCCTCAGCTTGCTCCACGAGCCAATTGAGCCTCTCGGTAGCCTCGTGAGCCAGTTCCTGGCTGAGTTAGCGAGGGCCATGGGCAAGTAGTTGGCCATAGCCTTGTTGTCGCCGCCTGCTGTGCGGATGGCGAGAGTGTACACGGTAAGCCACGACTCGGGGTCGGTCTTGCCGTCATACTTCTCTATTCCTGTTGGCTTGAATCCATTCGGCCAGTGCACTCGGCGAAGCTCCCGAGTGAAAGCTGGCACTCCGTCGTCGTTGCTATCGGGTGATCCCCTCCGATCTTCCCGAGTGCGTTGGTCTCGCTCTTGGTAGCGGCGATCGAGGACTTCCCGCAGATCGCTCGATGGGGTTTTTGGTTGGCTGGTTCCGTAGCTGGAGCTGTTGTTGCGGCGGACGCGGTGGTGGACGAGTGGTCGTCCATGTCGCTTGTCGCGGGAGTCGGTCGTTTGCTCCTGATGTTTCTGCATGGACTCATGGCGTGGGCCTCTTGGCCTAGTTGTCGACCGGTTTGGCTCGGGCCTCTTGTAGTCTCCTGACCTTAGCGGCGGGAGCCGGCTTTTGTCGGGCGTCTCAGCCACGGACTCAGTTGGCCTTCGTGCCGAGGTGGAGGGATGACCGTTGGCTGTGGCTGCGACGATGGTCTTGATCTTGTCTAGTATTGGAGTTACGTCGGCGGGTGTCGTCTCGATGACGGTGTCCAAGAGTGTAAGGGCAGCAACAGCGTTCTACTGTGGTGTCTGAAAGATATTGGTGTTGCGGACCCGCGTTTCAAGAATAGCCTCCTGAGCGGACCGTCCGGCTGCCCGTAGATCTTGTTTTCTCTTGTTGGCTTCTTCTTTGCGCTTCTTCTCCTCCTCCTCCTCCGCCAACTTGCGCTCTTGCTCGGTCCTGGCTCGCTCTTCCTCTACGAGCCTGCGGGCCATGGCTGAGTCGGACTTGGCCACCTCAGCCATGAGGACATCGAAGCACTTAGGCTCGTAGTCCTTGTTGCAGTCGGAGTCGTCGGCTTCGTCCGAGGGGATGCCATAGAGGTCGTCAAAGCCGGCGGAGCTGAGATATTCGTTGAGCTCCGAAGACGAGCATGAGCCGAATGGCTGGAGGATGACAGCGACCTCCCTCGATCCTAGGTTGTTCGGATCTAGATCGTTCCAGTCCGAGTCAGAGCTTGAGGATGCAGACTCCTCCGAGTGGGTCGGCCTTGAATCGGGTGAGAGGAGTTTGCCGTAGATCTCAGCGGCGTTTGGTAATCCAAACAGCGCCGAGAGGTCTTTTTCTGAGTAGATCGTCTCTGTTGGGGAGACGAGGAGATCGGTGCAGATTTCGGCGGCGTTCGGCAGTCCGAAGGGTGCCGAGTGAAGTCCTTCGTCGGAGAGGGTGGACCGCATCTTGGACTTCAAGATGCCGTCGAAGATCTTGGCATTGTTCGGGAGCCCGAACATCGTCGAGTGGGTCTCTCCCCCCAACTGGTCCGAATCCGAGTCGAAGAGGGAGAGCTTGTTGAAGTCGTTGGCGGCGAAGTCGCCGAAGCTTGAAGAAGATCCCATCACGCTTGTCTGCGAGACCGTTGAAGAAGTCTTGACGCGCGGCCCCTACCTGGCGCGCCAACTTTCGAAACTTGGTTTCGGCAATAGAATTTCTGGGGTCGCAGTCAAGATCCCCAAGCACGATGGATTAGATTGGAAAAGAGGATTTAGACAGGTTCAGGCCCTCTCGTGAGGTAATACCCTACTCCTGTTTTGGGGATTCGATCCGCCGATTGTCTTTATTGATCTCGTGATCTTGCGTATCTAAAGCTCTTGCTTATGAAATCTGCTATCGCATCTAATATGATCTCTAATATCCCTCAAGGGACGCCCCTTACCCCCCTTATATAGTCTTGGGAGGCGGGCTTACAGATCGGAAACCCTATCTTACTCTAAGTCGGTTTTCTCAATCTTACCAAACCGTGACTATGGGTCGTTACCTTATCTCAATCGACAACGTAATACCCAAGTCACATTTGGTTTACAGATATAGTAGGCGCAATCTATACCTACCTCCAGTCGGATAAACTTGTCATGTAGATACCCGATTGCCATAATCTCCACAATGTGATAGTGTTAAACATGAAGATGCTAATAACATTAATAGTATCATCTAGCAACATGTTTAACACTAAGGTGAATAAAATTGTTTCCTTTGTTGGTGTTATTGTTCTGTGCTCCTACATTGCCAATGTTCCCTCCGTTGGTCGATATGATCCGAGAGTTGTTGATGTAGTGGAAGCAAAACATGATACAGAGGAAGTAGTGCTGAGAGCAGTTGCATGGAGAACATGCTCTCCAAAAACTTGATCGTCCGTCTACCCGTGTAAGAACTCAAATGGATGGAATTCTGGAAGCCTGCTCATCTCAAGAACCCGTGCACGTGGGGTATCAGAACCAGAGAAAACTCTAGCAGCACAAGAACAAAAGACCGGAGGTGGAGAACCGGTGGAACCTATCTGTCTATGCCACAAGTGGAGGATAATCAACGAGAGAGATGTTTCGGGAGAGATTAATCCTGATTGATTGCTCCGTCCGTTACAGGAGTAACGTCCCCCCGCTACGTCTTCCTTCGTAAAAAAACATAACGTTCGGAAGGAGAGCAGTCGTTGCCTCGCTCTCTCACTCACACGCCACGCCCTCGGCCATGGCCCGGCCGCCTCAGCTTGACGCACGCGTGTGTGTGGCAGTCCCACCACTTCCTCAACCACTCAACAAGTACTATCAATTAGCAGTCTAGTTAGGTTGAGATCCCTCCTTGTTGGTTTCTAGGGTGGTATTAATTTCTTAACATTATTTGTGGTCCCATTGAATTTACTAGTATTAAATTGGGCCTAGCCCATTTAATTCTAATAACTATTGGCCCCCACCCCACAATATTCTTCATCCATCATTAGTCCATAGTAGGCATTCACAATTCTCCTATATAGCGTATGGTTCCATATCACCATATAGGATGGCCGTTGTCATGAAGATGGAGGACCATGTCTTCATGGAGAACTCGGGTCCTGTTTGAGACATAAGAGCATCAGATAAAAAACCTGAAAAAGGCAGAGAATCCTCCCGCAACATCATATCCCCACCACAGTAGCAACGATCCCCACCTGACTACCAGAGCACATAAGCCTATCTCTTCATCGTTTGAGTAACCGTCGTTTCGAGCAAATAAGGCACAAGCAGCAGCGATGATGGAGCCATGATGGCGAGAAGGACGGGAGCTAGCAAGGGAGGAGGAGAGAGGCCAATCTTCCGCTGAGCTCCATGTTCGGCGTTGCTGTCCTGTGCGTGGCTACATCCCAACCATGGTTCTGAGCTCCAAGCCGGATCCGCTCATCCTCAAAGCCTAAGAATGGAGATTCCTCTTTGAATTCAACTTGATCTGGATAAACTTTCATTTACCAATCGACTTCTTTCCTTAACCGAATTTACTACAGAACCGTATCGAATTTTGGTGTTAACACATGCCCCCAAGTATGAGAACTGATACTTCAAAATTATCTTCTTCCTGGCCTTTATGACACCAAAAATTCTTCCTTCTTTGCCTCTTGCAATCGGCTTTCATAAAATGATATCTTTTGCATCAGATGAGCTAAACTTTCAAACTCTTGGGAGAAAAATCTTTCTTTGATAGGCCTAACAATCCTTGAAATGCCAATTCTTCTAATTGACCATCACTTAAGCTCAAACTATAGCATCGTCTACGAATATCGTGAAAACTTTGAATATGTTCCGAAACGGTCTGTGAGTTTCATCTCAAGGATTCCAGTAAAGAAATACTAGTGAAACTGTTTTTCTAGATCGGCCCATCTTTTGATAGAATTTGAAGGTAATGATGAAAATGATGTAAAACCCAATCCAGACAATGTTAAGAGAAATAATCTGACTTTCAAAGCTTCCTTGACCGATGCTTCTCCGCACTGAGCAAAAAATCGACTGATATGCTCAACCGTTGATGTATTATCTTGTCCTAAAATTTTGGAAAAATCTAGAACCCTGTATCGGTGAGGCATTGGAACCCTATCAAAGCATTCTGGATATGGGCAACGATACATATAGGTATGCTCCTTAGGTTTGATCCTAAACTGTTCCCTTATCATCTCCGTAATTCTATCGGCCCACTCATTGTTCCTTGCAATTTCCATGTTATATCTATGTGGCGCTGTTCCTTGCATATATTGATACTCTTCACCATGCTTGTATTGATGAGGCTCTTCTAGCTGATATTGATGTGGTTCTTCTTTCCACTATCAATGTGGTTGCCCCCCGAGTTGAATAAGTCCATAAGACATTTGAGGCACTATTGTCATCATTGGCATCAGCATCTCTATATCAAAGTTAGCCGATGTCTTTTGTGAAACACAAACTAGTCCTTTAGCAGTTGATTTGTTCACTGTCTGCTTGCCTCAATCCTAAAGCATGTCCACCAACACTCCAGATTGACCGATTCATGCAAGATGCACAGCTTCATGGACCGAATCTTGAAAAGGCTCCTCCTGACTTGTGAGCTCATCTTGGCTTGGCGTACTGATTAGAGTTGCCCTTGGAAATTATGTCTTATGAATTGGTCCTTGTTGTGTCATGCCGAGATTCTAGACAAAGCTTCTGAAAATTAGCCACAGATTGCTCCACCTGTTGCCTTTGTGCCTCTGTCAGCTTGTCCATCATCACTGGAATGATGTTATCCTGATTGATTTTTATAACCATGATGATGTGAAATAATGTCCCACTGGACGTGCCAAAAGCGTGTTGACGTGAAGCTCGTCGCGACACACGGAGGCCAGGGAAATCTTCCTAGCTCTAGTGCAAGTCCTATCAATCGGGTTCAGAGTGTGCCAGTTAGTTTCATCATGCAACTAAGAACACAGACAAACAGATCGTCTAAGATCAAGGAGCCAATCGGCCAATAGGCTGATGTGATGTAGTGAGGCTAGCCGATGTCGATAGGGTTTTGATCAATCATCTATAGATCGAGTTTAGATTGAAATAATCAGATGAACAATGAGATTCATGCTGTCATCGGCTAGAACTAAAATTATGCATAATCATTAATAAACCATTCTTTATCAAAAGAAATCTGGATAGATTGGACCGAACTAAGACAGTATAAGATTGAAGTTGATAAGAGATAGATTTATCTAAAGATTATACAAGTTTGAGGATGGGCCGATGTAGCTCAAAAATTGCAACGAGATAATATAATATGAAACAATTAGGCAAAACTAATATAGCATGATAGATATAAGTCCAATGGTTAAAGCATACATTGGATGGAGATCCATTGCAAGTAAATTAAAATGTATATTGGCTAACTAACTGATACATCTGATAGCTGAAGCCCTCAATAATTGTAAATTATTGGCTAGAACTCCAATGAACGTTTCATAAAAATCTATCGGGTTGCTATAATTGAACTTATTAGTAGAGATCTAAAATATCTGACCTAATCGAGACAGTATAAGATTGAAGATGATAAGAAAAACCTACTTAGTCGATAGATCTATACAAACGTGGTGGATATAACAAAACCTATCTAGAACAGCAATACGATTAGAGAAACATCAACTTAGTCAAAATATCAGACCTAACCGAGGAAGTCCTAACTAAGCCGATACAACTCTAAACAGCAATGTAGTTAAAGATAGAATCGATATATCTAATAGATAATGCTTGCATCAACCTGCATAGACTGTCAAACTTAACCAAGAAAGTTCTAACCACGCTGATACAAGCGAAGTTGATGGAATTTATTTCCTCGTCGGAGATTGAAACCAATGCAGCCCAACTCAATACTAAGAACTCGCCAGAATAAAAGGGTGGTGACGCGTCGAAAGTAATTTTATTGATCTATGGAGATGTCTTACAAAGACCATGGGTGTACATATTTATACACTTGGGTATACAAGTCATGATCAGACAGGACACAGGTTTCCTAACGACAAAAGGAAAGATACAAGTCCTGATCAAACACTAGATAAAACTTCATAAAGATAAAAAGGAAAGTTACCAAATCCTGCCTAATTAATAATAGAATTAAACTGCTATGCCATGGTCTTCATGATTCCTCTTTGAATTTAGCTTGATCTGGATAAACTTTTATCTACCAACCGACTTCTTTCCTTAACCGAATACACTAAAGTATTGTAACAAATTGCAAGGAGAAAAGAGAAATCATCGGCGAAACATTTGCAGGTTTGTTTTTGGCAGTACAGGTTTTCAACTTAAATCCAAATTCAACTTGCGATTGTATTCTCAGTCGAGGCAACACGGAGAACATAGTTGCATGCTCTGTACCTATTTGGTCATCCGAGGATGGTCAGGAGAGTCCGACAAGTGTCATTTTTAGGTTATTCGACCGAGAACATTGTCCAGTTCATTTGCATTGAAGTCGGGGGGCTACTATCAGTGTCAAGGATAAGACACACCTTCTATACTTGGGTTCTTGATATATGGAAATACCATATACCTAATTATATACTGAAAGGTAATCTTTGATAAAGGAACTACGAATTTAAAAGGAAATTGTCTTCTCGGGATAGAAGGTAATCAATGCTATAAATACAAGGTTCCCTCGTGGTGGGAGGGACATCAAATTACAAGCCATAGCCACTAGCCACTTCGAGAGACAACTTCGAGGAAGCACAAGCCATATTCATCGATAAGATATTGCTAAGCCGTACTTGGTGAGGTCTAGTCAGCGGATTTCCTACCAGTCTATTCTCCCCATTGTATTCCATGTGCTACACCCCATATATATGTTGGATATATATATATGCACAAGAGACAACACAGACCCTTTGGGTCGCACCGCACCGAGAGTCGGACGGACTATACCTTGGGTCGAACTGCTGAGTAGGCCTTTTGGAAAGGCCCATCAGCAAGGTATATATATAGAGGGGTGGGGCACACAGATTGAGTACTCTTCCTGGCCACCGTCGCCAATCCCTAGCTAGCGATCAGTTATTCCTCGCGGACCTAGCAATCCTGGGGCACGACGCTTCCTCCCCGTACGTGTGGATACCTCAGAGGTCCTGCACCTGGAGCACAAGGACGAGCCACACGTGAGGACATGATTGACTACTTCCTCTTCACCGAGACGTGACCTCGATTCGATCAAGTCTACGCCGACACATTTTCTGCTACATCTACGCGTCTAGTGGTATTTCCATGATCTATAACTGCATTAGTTCTTGGTTCATGGGGCATAAATTTTTGTTGTGCACTAGTGTAGCCGTCCCATAACCCTTCAGTGGTATCAGAGCCGTATTTGTTTTGTTATAGGTTCAGATGTGTGCATATGGAGATATGCGTCGATGTAGATGAGAGCCCAATCTGTTTCGTGCTCCTGGAGCGAGGGCTGTGTAACGATGTATTCCTACCGGTCGGATATCCGCCATCGGAGTTAAGTGATACATGTACGTCCAGTCGTAACAAGCATAGATCAATGAGATTGATCGAATTGAAACGAGGTTGAAGTACCAGGTGCATTTGATGCACGGCGGTGATAGATTGGATCTACTACTACCTCGGGAAAATTGCAAAAACATAGTGTTCGATAAAACAGCCGTAACTTTTGCATACAATCTCGAATTGAGGCAAATTTTATATGAAAATTCATCTACAGAAAATTAGATTTCCCAAATTCAGTCGGGAAGGTAGAATTTTTGGTGATTTAAGTATAGATGTCGGAAAATGCTTAACTTGTTTTTGTAGATTCATGTGATTTGGCATGCTTATGTGTATGTGATGCATGTATGTAATAAATTTGTGGCCTGTGTGTCATGAGTACGGCAATACGACTGGAGCCATATGTATTGTCAATCTAATGTAATGGCCTGCGTGTCGTATTGTGATGATCCAATATGCGACTGTGTAACTGTATGTTAACACTGGAATTTGGTAATGGGGTTCCTAAGTCTTAAAAGGCAAAGTGGAATCGGATCGGCCGAAGGCAGGAGTCGTATCGGCTAAAAGACTGATCGGCTGCAGGGCTAGTCGGCTGAGAATGGGTTGAATGGGAACAGCCGACGGCTGATTCTGAGTTCAAAAGAGATGAAACCGTGTCTAATGCAGAAGCTTGAAGATAAGTAGAAGATTCGGTTGCTAATTGCGCGTTTAAAGATATTGCCACTTATGGATAGAGTCCTGTAACGGCAATTGTATCTGTAATCTAGAAATTTGTTAAATTGTTAGTTGTAATACGTTATGGATCCCGCTAGGGATGATATGATGTTTAAACAGTAGTTTAGATAGAGTCCAAAGTTGTTACAAATATTTGTATCTTGGGTATAAATAGGACCCGAGACCCTCTGTATCAGAACGATTTCAATCAATCTAATCTTCGGCGCATCGCCATCCTTTTCCTTTTGGACGAACACCCTGTTTGGCTTTCGGCTGCATTGTTTCGATCCCCAAACTCAGGTACATGTTTGTCGTTAGTGGTGAGATTACCTGTTTCTAATGCTTCCATCGCAATGATACATTAGAATCAATAGTTTTACTGCGACATATATCATATAGTGCATATGAACCAATTCGATGCTTAGATCTATCTTGTAGTTGATTCATCTTGTCGAGAGTATGTGGTCAACAAGGCTAGGTCTAAGGGTTGGTTGGTTCATATGTAGTATCTACCATCTCACGAAGTGTAGGTCGAAAGTAATAGATTGGATGTTTCTTTTGATACTTAATGATGCATCAAGACTGAACTATTGAGTCATCTTTAGAACCATCAGTGATCTATTCTTTTGGATTTACATTATCTGGAGATAGCGTCGGGGTTTCAGCCGACCTTATTCACCCTAGTGTGTTTCTTTTAACGCGATTGTTATTAGATTTGTATTAGGGCTATCTTTTATGCCTAGATTGTGCTTGCTTACATCTTTGATCTAGGAATATTATGTCTACACGAGATTCACTGGAATACCAGCCGACTTGATGTTAGTTTCCCAGCATCGGCTAGTCTGTTGATCTGTATATTTATTATTCTTCATTATATTTGGATCGGACGACTGATGATCGTCTCGGCATGGCCGATACGTTCTGGTCGCTTGGCCCAAATATGGTCTGGAATAACATATATACGTTCATGGATTTCCTTGGCCGATCTCGCGGGGACTTGGCCTAACGCTTAACAAACACTTCCTTGTTTTCTTTCTTGTTGATTGCGTATCAAATCAATCGGCATGCTCGCACGCCGTAGGCAACCGAGAAGGACTCGCAGACCGGAGTCAAGCTGCATCTCCTGTGCCGCGTGAGAGAGATTTCTAATCAACACGCTTCTTGGCACGCCCAGTGGGACTGTCTTTGTCGGCTCGACTCGGACGAATAGACTCTGCCGGCAAGATGGTCGATTCCAAGATCCCTGGCATCATACAGGACAATGTCGTACTGTAAAGATGGATCAACTATCGGCTGAATGGCAAGCCGAGTATAAGAAAATGGTGGAGGAACTGAATAATTATCTTCAATCTTTCACCCAAACGAGGTCTGGGACTGTGCACCAAAAGTACAAGTTCAGCCTTAACGATATCAAGGCACCCTCATCAAGTGATGCGAAAGGCAAACAGAAAGTGGAAGAGCCAACTCAAGTGCAGGATGATCAAGCCGTGTACTCTTTGCAAGATCGGATCAACTCGGCTGTCCATCACGCGCTGGTCAACCAGAGCAGTATCCTGGTCAACACCCTCAATAATATGATTTCTCACGTGGTTGACGCCAAGGTGGCCGAGAGCTGCAAAGGGGCCCCACATATTTCGTGGATGGCCAGTTTCCTGGTTACAGGACACTAGTCACCCAAGATCGGCCGCTTCCACTAATAGCGCAACCCAACCCACCAGGAGGAGTCGGCCACTTGAGTCCAAGCGAGACGGCTGTAAGACCAGCGGTCACTATTTTAAACCGACAATAGCCATTGCCTCAAGGTCAACTCGACAACATGTTCCATAATATTCGGCAGCCAGAGCCGATTGATTATGGCAGACAGCAGAATGCCGGGGGCTGACAGTTGTTCCAAGACCCGCCAACGCCACACCAGGAACCTCGGCTGCCGCCCGCTGATCATCGCTACCAGTACCAAGGGGGCCGTCAGGATCACTATTACCGACCTTAGACACCGCCACAGATGTATCGGCAAGCACACATGCCGTGTGACCCATACGAGCCGATACAGCAAGATAATAGGGCCTGGCCGAACTAATCGCACGTTATGCGGGATCGTTCGGCCTCAAACCAAAAGATTCGGGAATATGTATCGGTACCCTACCTGGAACATTTCGAAAGGGTCCCGCTGCCCAACCGATACAAGATCCCGGATTTCTCGAAATTCTCAGGACAAGACAATGTCTCTACCTATGAGCATGTCAGCCGATTCTTGGCATAGTGCGGTGAAGCATCGGCATCGACCCCTTGAGAGTTCGGCTATTTCCCTTTCTCTTTCAGGATCGGCCTTCACTTGGTTCTCCTCGTTGCCTTACAACTCAATTCAGAGTTGGGCCAACCTTGAGAAGCAGTTTCACAGCTATTTTTATTCCGGCAACCATGAAATGAAGTTGTCGGACCTCACCAGCGTCACGCAGAAACACAATGAATCGGTCCAGGACTACATTCAACGCTTCAGAGAAATGAGAAACCGATGCTACAGCCTGGTGCTATCAGACACCCAGCTGGCCCATTTAGCCTTCCATGGTTTGATCGCGCCGATCAGGGAACGATTCTTTGCGCAGGACTTCGATAGTCTAGCCCACCTGGCGCAGAAGGTGACGGCCCATGAACAACGTTTCCAAGAAACCAAGAAGGCCGTCAAAACCATAACGCAAGTCGTCGTTGATTCAGATTACGGGTCCGACGACGATGAAACGGAAGTGGCGAGCCGAATGGGCTAAGAACAAGAAGGCCATCGTCGCGCTGGGTCGAAGACGGCTAAAGAAGAAAATACGATTTTGACATCACTAAAGCCGAAAAGATCTTTGATTTACTGCTCAAGGAGAAACAGATTCAGTTGCCCGCAAATCATGTGATCTCGTCGGCCGAAGAATTGAAAAAGAAGAAGTACTACAAGTGGCACAACTCCACATCTCACGCCACGAACGATTGCAAAGTCTTCAGGCAGCAAATCCAGTCGGCCATCGAGGCCAGGAAGTTAAAGTTTGCTGACTCAAGTTGGTCCAATAAAGTAGACGGCAATCCGTTTCCGGTCAACACAGTCCATGCCGGCCCCGGGCGAGCTGATCGACAGGACAGAATGGCGCACGGCTTAGCCGATACGTTGATCGAGGCCGAAAGAGGAGAGGACCAGACTGGAAACCACATTGCACAAATTAACATGGTGCGCCCAGTCATCAGATCGGCTGGCCGACAGCCGATCCACGAACGAAGTCGATACCATCATCAATATCGGTCTCGGCGTCAAGAAATTTACGACGAAGCACCTCGCCGGCACGAGCCAAGAGTCCAAAGCCGACGGAACATGGCGAGCCATGATGATCCACATTGGCATTGCGGCTTCTTCAGGCATTGCTGGGAATCCGGCATGAGATTACCAACACTGGAAGATTGCCCAACATGTAACGATCACCATAACGATGACGAACGCGGGAGTTGGTCGTCTACAAGCCCAGTCCGGTTCATCCCCAGAGCCGTCCAACTAAACCGAAGATGGCGACCTGTCCACGATCGGCTCGGTCCGATCCATCAGGACTTCTTCATCGACGAGAACCGGGATGGAGACAATCGCGATGATGAAGAAGCCGACGATGAGGAATCGGCCAACCCCCAATGGTGCCCGTCCGATCTATTTACGAAGACCCAGAAGAGGAGAATTCAACGGCTCAAGCGTGAAGGAAGAGAAGACGAGGTGAGACAAATGATATACGAACAACGCCGTCGGCTGGGCAAGATCAAGAGACGGTGGGTACCCAAGCAGGAGAACGGTATGGCCACCGAAGAACAAGCCGAGGAAAGTCCAGCCGACCGAGCCAGAAGGGCAGCCAAAGGGAAAAGTAAAGCTACCGCATCGGTTAACATGGTCTTCGTATTGCCGGCCGAGTTCAGCGCCCCGAAGCCGACGGGTGCTATCGAAGATGACCCGACAAAACTAACAATCTCGCCGGACAGGCCATCTTCGACAAGCCCGAAGGGACCGAAAATCGGCATCCGAAACCGTTATACGTTAAAGGATTCGTTAACGGCAAGCCGATCTCCAAAATGTTGGTCGATGGGGAGCGGCAGTCAACCTCATGCCTTACGCAACTTTCGTAAAGCTTGGAAAAGGGGCCGAAGACCCGATAAAAACCAACATGGTACTCAAGGACTTCGGCGGCAACCCATCGGAGACCAAAGGCGTTCTCAACGCCGAACCGACCATCGGCAACAAAACCGTGCCCACAACGTTTTTGTCATCGACGGGAAGGAGTCGTACACCTCGCTGCTCGAAGGGACTAGATCCACGCTAACCGCCTGCATCCCTTCTACGATGCACCGAGTCTCATCCAAGTGGGACAAAGTGACAAGATCGAGATCGTACTGCACACGAGTGTCGTTAGTGTCGTCGTGCCGATTTGCCACTTTGGGAAATCGAAGGCATCGAATGTTTATCCTGGGAAAATCTGCAAGCTGATTTTCTAAACGTGTCCAATTCGACAATACAGCCCATCGGAAGCGATGAGCCGCACCGCCGCTTTGAACAAGACATGGTGGAGGGCTCCGGCGTGCTCGGCGTAGCCACCGCGGACGAAGACGATGGCAAGTTAGGACAAGGCTTCGCGTCGGCCGACGAGTTAGAAGAAATCGACATCGGCTCTGGTGATAAGCCAAGGCCGATGTACATTAGCAAAAATTTATCTCCTCTTTGTAGATCCCAACTTATTGAATTACTAAAAGAATATATAGATTGTTTCGCTTGGGAATACTTCGAGATGCCCGGTCTTAGCCGATCGATAGTGGTCCATCAGCTGCCAATCAAGGCAGGATATCGGCCATTCAAACAACCTCCCAGGAGGTTCAAGGCCGACATGTACGACGCAATTAAAGCCGAAATCACTCGTCTATACGACGCAGGATTCATTCGGCCTTGCCGATATGCCGAATGGGTCTCTAATATCGTCCCGGTATTGAAGAAGAACGGCAAACTTCGGGTATGCATTGACTTCAGAGACCTAAACAAGGCGACCCCAAAAGACGAATACCCAATGCCAATAGCCGACCTGCTTGTTGACGCTGCCTCAGGCCACAAAATCATCAGCTTCATGGATGGCAATGCGGGATAAAACCAGATATTCATGGCCGAAGAGGATGTCCACAAGACAGCTTTTCGATGCCCGGGTGCGATCGGCCTCTACGAGTGGGTGGTGATGACGTTCGGCTTAAAGAACGCTGGGGCAACATATCAAAGAGCGATGAATTACATCTTTCACGACATGATCGGCGCACTAGTAGAGATATACATTGACGACGTCGTCGTCAAGTCAAGAAAAACAGAAAGCCACATTGCAGATCTGAGGCAAGTGCTTGAGCGGACGAGAAAATATGGATTGAAGATGACTCCGCTTAATTGTGCGTTCGGCATGTCAGCCGGGCAATTCTTAGGGTTCCTCATTCATGAAAGAGGAATTGAAGTCACACCAAGGAGCATTAATGCCATTAAGACAATTCTACCCCCTAAGGATAAAAGACAACTCCAGTCATTAATCAAAAAGATAAACTTCATCAGACGGTTCATAGCTAACCTCTCAGAAAAAATGGAGCCGTTCACACCATTGCTTCGGCTTAAGGCCGATCAGACATTCACATGGGGGGCAGAGCAACAGAAGGCGTTAGACGACATAAAAGATTATCTAAGGTCCCCTCCAGTTCTAATGCCCCCACAAAAAGGAATGCCATTCAAGGTATACCTGTCCGCCGACGACAAGTCAATCGGCTCTGTTTTGATCCAGGAAGTCGACGGCAAAGAAATGGCCATTTTCTATCTCAGCCGGCGGCTGCTAGATGCAGAGACCAGGTATTCACCCGTCGAGAAGTTATGTCTGTGCCTCTACTTCTCATGTACAAATTTGAGGCACTATCTACTGTCCAATGAATGCACTGTAACCTACAAAGCCGATGTAGTCAAGTACATGCTATCGGCTCCAGTGCTCAAAGGAAGGATCACAAAGTGGATCTTCACGCTAACGGAGTTCGATCTGAGGTATCAGGCTCCAAGAGCAGTAAAAGGACAGGCTATAGCCGATCTCATTGTGGAGCATAGAAACGATTCGATCGGCTCCGTGGAAATCATGCCTTGGACTTTGACTTTTGATGGCTCGGTGTGCACCAACGGCTGTGGCATCGGCTTAGTTCTTATCTCGCCCAGGGGGGCAAGCTTCGAGTTCGCCATCGACCCCCACGCTACGAATAACCAGGCCAAGTATGAAGCCGTTCTCAAAGGGCTAACTCTACTTAAGGAGATGGAAGCTGACGCGTTCGAGATAATGGGAGACTCGTTGCTCGTCATCAGTCAATTATCAGGAGAATATGAGTGCGAAAACGACACACTGATGATCTATCATCGACGTTGCCGGGAGTTAATGAACGGCTTCCGGCTAGTCACTTTGAAGCATATTCCCAAGGAGCAAAACACGAAGGCCAATGATTTGGCTCAAGGGGCATCAGGCTACCGGCCGATGCTGAGAGACATCGACATAGGCGTCGCCACCATCACAACCGACGATTGGAGATTCGACGTCTACAATTATCTCAAAGACCCTTCTCAGTCGGCCACAAGGAAACTACGATACAAGGCACTACGGTACGTATTGCTCGATGAAGACTTATACTATCGGACAATTGATGGCGTACTACTCAAGTGTTTGGGCGCCGATCAAGCCACAGTGGCCATCGGGGAAGTACACGAAGGAATCTGCGGCACGCATCAATCGGCACACAAAATGAAATGGCTACTTCGCCGAGCCGGGTATTTCTGGCCGACAATGCTAGAAGATTGTTTTAAATACTATAAAGGATGCCAAGACTGCCAAAAGTTTGGCACTGTACAACGAGCTCCGGCGTCAGCCATGAACCCAATCATTAAGCCGTGGCCCTTCAGGGGATGGGGCATTGATATGATCAGCCAGATCAATCCACCTTCAAGCAAGGGGCACAAATTTATCCTAGTGGCCATAGATTATTTCACAAAATGGGTGAAAGCGATCCCCCTCAGAAAAGTGGATTCTAAAGACGCAATCGAGTTCGTTAAAGAACACATCATCTATCGATTCGGCATTCCGCAAACGATAACGACCGACCAGGGGTCCATCTTTGTTTCGGACGAGTTCATCCAGTTTGCCGACGGCATGGGGATCAAGCTACTTAACTCTTCACCGTATTACGCGCAAGCCAACGGTCAGGCTGAAGCTTCAAACAAAAGCTTGATCAAGCTGATCAAACGAAAGATATCTGAGCATCCTAAACAATGGCACACCCGATTGGCCGAATCATTATGGGCGTATCGGATGGCATGTCACGGGTCCATCCAAGTCCCCCATACAAACCGGTCTATGGACACGAGCAGATTTCCATGGGAAAATGTCATCGGCTCAAGGCGCATTCAGCTACAAGACCAACTCACAACTGACGACTATTATAACCTCATGATAGACGAGTCGGAGGATCTCGCTTTATCCGAATGAGAGCTCTAGAAAAAGTAACAAAAGATAAGGAACGAGTAGCCAGACATTACAATAAAAAGGTCGTCCCTAAATCATTTGAGGAAGGCGAACTCGTTTGGAAGCTTATACTCCCAATCAGATCCAGAGATAACAAATTCGGCAAATGGTCACCAAATTGGGACAGGCCTTTCAAGATTCACAAATGCGTCTCCAAAGGAGCTTACATGCTAAAAGGGCTGGATGGCGAGATATTCGGAAGGGACCTCAACGGAAAATATCTAAACAAATACTACCCGAGCGTGTGGATCAATGCGTGAGTCGGTTATCGTCACAATAGGCCGACCCAGGACAGTCGATGCCTTACAAGGCATCGTCTTTAGGCATTCGCATACACCCTCCCATGCCCCATGATCGGCTCAGGACCCCCGGCAGAGATCAGAATGAATGAACGCGTCGGACTCACAAATTTTGTCGACATCCAAGCTATCAACAAAACTTGGGGGCATACACATGCGCGAGACAGTTAAACAATAAACAGTCGAAAAGATCAAAAATCACGCCGATTTTGACTAATCAAGCCAAGTAAGTTGAAAAAACCCCAAGTAAGGCGGAACCAGGAACATTAAAACGAGCTTTATTCAGAATCGGCGCGAAGCCGTCTTTGATTACATGTTTGCCAGGTACTCCCTAATGGCCGCCAGGGCTCGTTCGATGGGCTTCGCAGTCTCCATCTCTAGAGCATCCAGGATCAGGTGCTCCAACCGAGTGACCCTTATGTCGGTGGTCGTGGTCAATAGCTCGTTGGCAAGTTGGGCTTGCCTACCCTCCAGCCGGTCGAGGCGCGCGAGCGTCGAGGACGCCATGGGGGCAACAGCCGGAATGCCGCCAAGATGGAAAGGAGGCCTGGCCGCCGGGTGACGAGCCTCCAACTCCCTGAAGCGCTTCAGGTGCGCCCTCACTCGTCGGCCCTGGCTGACCGACAACTCGTACGGCGTCTCCATAATTTCCAGGATCACCCGAAGCGGGTGAGGCGGCTGCAAGGAAATCCGTTCCTGAGTATTTGAAGGAAGAAAACGGTGAGAGTAGATGAGTTGAGAAATCACCTGGTTCACCGACGAGCTCGAAGACGCCATGAGAAGCCTTGCCGAAGACTTAAAAGACTAGGTGTTGTACTACTGAGGCTTCGTCGCCTTCGGCCGTGAGTTATTCGGAAGAGCCGGGGAAACCCATTTATAGAAAGAAAAGATACGGTTCTTAGATATGAAAGGTCGCTGCCAACCCGAGAGTCAAAGAGATCATCATTATAAGCGTCGGGAATCGTTGAAAAACCAGTGACTGCGCAAGTCTGGATACCTATCGCCCAGGACTCACGGGTTCCCGGAGTACAGATTCGAGGGGGTCGGCCTACGAAGACAGGTCGGCGACGTAATCGAGTATTGCCGGCCGATAGCTAGCGAGTCGAATGACCAAAAGATAAACGTTGAAGGTCGGGGCGTCACTTCAGAGTAATTTTTAACTAAACAAGTCAAGACGTCGCGGACAGCCAAGGGGCAATCCTACGTACAAACATAGCCGATTGTATCTACAAGCACGAATAATACAGGCTATCCGATTACATCGCAAAAACACAAGACGATCTCACAAGGTCGGACATTTTGCAATCTCATTTCTTCAGAAAATCGGCTATGGCCGACAGAGCTGTCCGTCTAACCTGGTCGACCTCGCCGATTGCCCTAAGGTCGTCGGGCCTCGGACCCCGCCACCGATCAAGCGCCCGCACCAAGCCCCGCAAATGCGCAACGGCCGCCCGATGCTTTGACGCTCGGCTTCAACCCCGGCGCAGATCAGCCATATACTCCTCATGGACGTCGATTTCGTTTGTAATCCGAACGAGGTCGGCCACCGCCTGATCCCGGCGGGCACGGAGTTGCTCGAGCTTGGCCGCCGCTCTTTCAAGCGGTCGAAGGCGGCCTTCCGGGCCTCAATGGCTTCCTTGGTCGATTGGATGGCAGCCGACCGCGCCTGACTCTCACGGCGATCAATGACTCGCTGCCGGGCTCGTTCACATTTTAACTGGTAGGCTTCCATGAAGGTCGCCGGAACGATGGCTTCAGCTACGGCATCCGGCAGCTGGTCTTGGATATCTCTGAACCATGCGCATATCGAGCTGCAGTCGACCACCAGCGCATCCAATGAGGCCTCCAGCCGATTGCCGATATCGGCCAAAGTGGACCTCAGGTCCTCAGCCAACGCCGCGAGCGCTTCCTCGCTAGCATTACCGGGTTCCTTGAACTCCGATAAGTCAAAGTTGAGAAGATCGGCCACATGCTGTAGGGGGAGAAAGGATCGAGGCATGACAAAACCAATGGTTGGAGCCGTCGCCTACGTCGGCGCCGTCGTCGGGACTGTTGGCTGGCTGGATCATTGCCCACGGCCGTCGGCTTTCTTTGCCGTGTTATCATCATCACCCCCAACAGGCAGTACATTCGCCCGACTCTCGGGGGCACTGGTGGAGATCGCGGAGCTGCAAAGAGGAAAAGGGATTAGCGGACGAACTGATTAATTATCACAGACGAAGGGGTAAGAATCGATTACCGGCGGTGCTGGGCAAGGAATGCGACCGGCCAATTTCTTGAACTGCAAGGAACAGACAAGTCAGGTACGTGCGATCATCGTGAAACCAGGACCAACGAAGTAAAAACTTACGGGAGGACGTTTTGTCGGTGGACTCGGGGCTGGCGGAGCGTCGGTTGGGGCATTTACCGACTCGGGACTCGAAGCCCCGGTTTCGACCATCGCCTGGACAGCTGTTGGCGCCTCCTCATCAACAGCAGCATCGAGGAATTGCTCGATGGCCGGATCTAAGGGGGAAGGCTGTCGGCCGAGGCGATCAATTGTGTCTTTTTCACCCTTTTGGGGGCAGGCGTAGCCGACGAACGCGGTGGTGGTGCCGTTTTCCTTTTTGGCGCGATCGGATGACGCACCTGCCCTCGCAACAAAGATGATAGTTTGGCGCCCTCCAGCCGATGGCCGACGAAGCAAGGCCCCCCACGTCCAGAACGCCTGGATTATATTCGATGGGGCGTCCGGAGTCGCTTACCGTCGGCCGCTCCGTTTCTGTTTCCTGCAAAGTCGGAAAACAAATCTTAAATCGGTTGATGTGGCCGATGAATGAATCATAGGAAAAGAATCATCGGCTGTAAGCAGAGATATACCGAGGGGATCTCATCCGGCGGAAGCAAGTCGATGTAGCAGGACGGCCGTTGGTGAAAAATATGGCATTTAAGTTCGGACCACCATCGGTCATAAGCAACGCTTCTCCTCGTCGACAGGGTGATTGTGTTGGCATCGCCGAAGGGAGGACCGATTATGTTCAGCAACCAATTCATCATCAAATCTTGGCCGACCGCTCCTCTGGTTTTGATCTTATCGGCATAAAAGAAGCCGATGGGTAGTTGCCCAAGACCAAACTGTCTCGCCGCCGATACCGGGTAGTAGAATTCATAACTCCGGGCTGTTGATCGGCCTTGGTGAACCCCGGTCGGCAGAATGCAGGGAGACAGAGAGGCAAAGAACAACTCTCTACACTTTGGGTTGTCGGCTGAGTTGTGATCATCCCATTTGAAGTCGATCGGCAGCTCAAAAGATCCTTGGTCGGGATAGAAATACCAGGTACGGTTGTCGCGGGATAGCCCATCGTAAAAGGCTGTGAACCAATCGGACAATAGCTCAGCCGATTGCCTTGAGCCTGCGTGGGTGGCGGCTGCTTCTCCATAGTTCGTGCATCGCCTGGTGATGATCTGATCACCTTCTTCATCTTCATTTGGCTCTAGCCTTGGGAACCGGGCGTCTCTCAGGCGGGGCCGACCAGCCACGTTCTGGGTGGCCAACACCAGCCAGATTTGAAGAAACCACCAGGGGCCACCGGTGTTGACTGGGGCATTGGCAGCTATTTTCGTGGCGGCTTGATGTAGCATTTGATATGTGTAGCTGAGGAGATATTTTCCCAATGCAAACTCCGTTTCGTCGGCTAAGATTTCGGCCATGATTTGCCAATTAGCGGTCGGCCCACAGCTCGATCCGCAGAACACAAATTTTTCCAGCCACATCATCAGAAAGGCGGTGTATTCCCGGTGGCCGACTGTTCCATCTTTCATGTTTTGGGCAATGAAGCCGCTCCATCCACCGATAGCTTTGGTTTTGAACTGATGTTGGCCTTTTCGGTTCAAAACGCATGGATTGGCCGATGATTCGATGTCCAGCCCAGTTGTCATATGTACGTCGGCTAGTGTGATGGTCATCGGCCCTTGTCTAAAGAGGAAGGCATTGAAACTGTCGTTCCAAAAGTAGGTCGCAGCCGATAGAATTGGCTCGTCCTTTTCCATGCCAGAAATGGACAATTCTAAGCATTGGGCGAGTTTCCTTTCTTCCCATTGGGTGTACTTGGCCGATTGTATCCTCTTATACCATTCGGTCCAGGCTGCGTTAGTAGACGGCCAAGCTTTGAATGTCCCGTTCCAATGGGAAAGAGATGGTTTGGCGGTGTTGAAAGGCATGCGGTTGGTTTCGGCTACGATTACATCAGTTGGGTCTGTGTTGCCGATAGGCCCAAGGAAGTACTTCTCTTCTTCTGTCGGATTGGGGATGAGTATTTGATGAGACAGGTGCTACAGTTTGAAGAAGGGGAGAAAAGTACTAGTCAGGAATGATGATGTTTTATAATTCGAAATGAGAAAGGTAGGTAGTAAGGGTATGGGATAAAATACTACTGAAAATTACCAAACGGATCATTGGAATAAAGATATCCGGAGAAGCGAGTTGGACGTAAAATTATAGAGCGGAAGAGAATACCTGAGGAAACTCGTCCGACGCAGTTCCGGTGCCGGCGGCAGATGGTGTTGCGGTTGCGGTTGGCGCGATGGTGGTGGCCGGCGAGTTGGAGGTGCTTGAAGTAGCGGCGGAGGCCATCGGGAAGTTCGGAGACGAAGATGGGGTTCGAAGAGCGCGGAAAAGGTGTCGAACGCCGATGGAGTCGCCGGAGGGGAGAGAGAATGGCAGGAAGTTTGTTTGAGAAGAAAGCCGAGCACACGTTGAGGGCGTAGGTGATTCGACCGAGGAAGGTGGATATTTAAAGAGCCCTTGGGGAGAAGCCGAGACGATTTGGGCCAAGAAGGGAGCAAGAGTTTGAATAGGTGAACAAATCCGCAACACTTCGTGTTACGGACTTGGGGGCATGTGTTAACACCGGAATTTGGTAATGGGGTTCCTAAGTCTTAAAAGGCAAAGTGGAATCGGATCGGCCGAAGGCAGGAGTCGTATCGGCTAAAAGACTGATCGGCTGCAAGGCTAGTCGGCTGAGAATGGGTTGAATGGGAACAGCCGACGGCTGATTCTGAGTTCAAAAGAGATGAAACCGTGTCTAATGCAGAAGCTTGAAGATAAGTAGAAGATTCGGTTGCTAATTGCGCGTTTAAAGATATTGCCACTTATGGATAGAGTCCTATAACGGCAATTGTATCTGTAATCTAGAAATTTGTTAAATTGTTAGTTGTAATACGTTATGGATCCCGCTAGGGATGACATGATGTTTAAACAGTAGTTTAGATAGAGTCCAAAGTTGTTACAAATATTTGTATCTTGGGTATAAATAGGACCCGAGACCCGATCTCGCAGGGACTTGGCCTAACGCTTAACGAACACTTCCTTGTTTTCTTTCTTGTTGATTGGCAGATCAAATCAACTGGCATGCTCTGCACGCTATAGGCAGCTGAGAAGGACCTGCACTAGAGTCAAGCAGATCTCCCAAGCCAGCGCGTGAGAGAGATTTCTCGTCAACACTGTAACACCCTGAGGTGTTTTTCCCTTTTAAAAATCCAAAAGAAAATCGTAAAAGAAAATCATTGGAATTAACTGGAGAGAACAAATAATTTTAAAAGCCAAATTCTAAATGGAAATGACATGGTAGGATTTTTCTTAAATTCTACATGTCAAAATACACTAACAGGATTTTTAGTGCAATTTTCAGAGCAATAGAAATAATTTTTAACCAATTAAAATCAAAATCAGAATTAATAAATCCTAGGAAATTCTTTTCTCTCTCCTCCCATACTTTTTCCCGCTCTTTTGGCCGTGGCCGCCGGCTCGAGCCGACCCCATCCTCCCGCGCGCTGTGCCGATGACCCAACCGTTCCCACCCGCGCGCCTCTCTCCTCTCTCCCTCGCGGGCCGGCCGAAGGCCGCGGCCCGTTTAACTCTTACGCGCGTATAAGTCCATTTCGCCTCTCCTTCACCCAGGGACGCCGATAGGTGGGGCCCGCCTGTCAGGCCGTCGTCCTCTACCTCCGGCCGCCCCGGCGCCATTTCCGCCGCCCCTCTCCGCTCGGATCTCGCACGCCCGCCTCCCTCGTGCTCCGGGATCCCGTCGCCTTAACTCCCCCCGGTCCCGCCGACTTTTAAACACCCCCGGACGCCGCTCCCGCACGCCCTAATGGCCGGAGTTAATCGCCAGCCATTACTTCCCAAAATTTCACTCCGGCGAGCAATTGCGTCCTTATCCGATCGCCGCCGACCTCCCCATCCCCTATTTAAGCATCCCCACACCCTCGCCGTCCTCCCCACGCCTTCACTCAAGCCGATCTCGCTCTCATTTGATCCCGCACCGTGCGCTAACTCCGGACCTCTCCGCCGGTCTTCGGCCACATTTTCTCACTGTCCCGAGGCACCCCGAGCCACGCCGACGCCTCCTTCCTCGTCGCCGGTCCCGTGCCACCTCGGCCACCCTTCCTCACGAGCTCCCACCGTCTCCCTCGCTGCCGTCGCCGTCGTCTCCCTCAACTCCAGCAATTCCCGCGGTGAGCCGTCCCTCTCCCTCCGCTCTCGGTCGCTCGTGCCGCCTCTCGGGTGCGCGCGCCACCGCCCACGTGTAATCCACGACACTCCGCCGCCCCGCGCCGTGGACCCCCGTTTTTGGAACGGGAATCATTCGTGTTCATAGTACCATTTCCCTGGATCCATCGTGATACCAAGGATGGTTTCCCGTCTCCGGATCATCATGGTTTTCTAGGAAGTCTATCCCTTCTCGTAGTTCGAGAAGTTGAGTCCACCAGCACACGAAATCATTATGCATACAAACCGATCATTTTAAAATTTATGAGTCTAGCCATGGGAGAAACTTGTCACATCGCTCATTAACCGCGAGCACGGCTATTCGAATAGATTGATTTACTCACACTGCAGTGGATGTACACTTTACCCGTATTCCGCAACTGCTCATTGAATGAGCCTTCATCTCTCCATATGGGACGGTCACGGCAAAGCTTTTCGATAACCTCACTTTGGCAGTACTCGCTCCATGAACATAAGTCCTCATGCACTTTAGCCGTCATTTCCTAGCAGTGAGAGGAGTTCTGGCGTTCCCGGGGTAAGAGAGAAAACTCACTTAATCTTTAAGTCATCGTTAAGTTCAGTTTATTATTCATATAAAGGCCTTTTGTTTTATCACAATCACGGGCACTCTACCATTGGTAGGCCCAGGACACTCTACCTATTGGTAGGTCCTTAACTCAACACCTACACCTAAACCACTATGCAGGGATACTGCCTCCGCTCGGCTATCTACTCCGCTAGGTCTATACCCATTCGAGAAGTATGGTTGTACTGGCTTGTTCTAAGTTGTAAGTCTCATGGCTCGGTCCTTAATTGACCAGGGACGGTACTTGCCTTTGCCGGAATCCACCCAAATCCATCCATCTGCCCCAGTCTAAAAACATTGGTTTCTCCTTTTTGGTTTTCATAAAAACTTGTTTCATCATGTTCGAGGCAATATGGCGCTCAGGGCTTCACATGCCGTATTCCAACTACCTTCCCTTAAGGTAGTTGCCCAAGCATATAGCATTTTGTAAAAATATGAATATGCAAGATTCTAGTATAAGCATGGCTAAGCATTTTACCAAAGATATCCTCCGGTTGTATCACATCGAGGGTTACAAAGAATATTTCTAAGGGTAATCAATATCAAAGCATCGTACATCAAGCATAGGTATTCATTTGTGTATAGCATGCATGTTTTGAAGTTTAAATCAACATCATTTCACAAAATAGGATCAACATGTTCAAAGGGGAGTGTTCACTTGCCTTGCTCGTGACCTTGTTGGCTTGAGTCTTCGACGTTCTCGACGGTTCCCTCGGACTCTATCATACATGCGAGAAATCCAATTTGAATTCGATTAGAATTCAAATAAAATCCAATAAGATCCAATAAAAGCCAAATGAATCACGAAAGCGGCTCCTAATACTAGGCTATGACTCTACGTGAACCTAGGTTCGAGTTTCGGCGAAATCCGAGTTAGAGCGAAAGAGTTATAAGGATTTGAAGTTTTGTGTTGAACCCGATTTAATTAAATATGATGTGATATTTATTTTAAGTTAATATGTTTAAAGTTTGACAAATATTATGGTTGATGATTCAAAACATAATATTAATAAAAGGAAGTGGTTATCTTTCAATTTTATCAAAATATTCATTGGGTCGACAAGCCCTAGGGTTAAAAATAATTGAATCCAAAAATAACTAATTAACCGTGAATCTTAGACGCTATACTAAGTAATTTAGAATTTTAGGTTCAGAAAATCCATATATTAAAAATAATATTTGATGATAAGCTAAGTCGAAAAGAAATTCCTAACTAATAAACTACGCGACGGTTAAATATTTCCAAATTCATATTTTAATAGTCGGCCCTTAATTATTTTTGAAATCCGAATTTGTTTCCGAGAAAATATATATGAGAAAACTATATATTTTTGCCCAAATATTTTCCCAAATATTTCCCAAAAGTTTTTCCTAATTTTTCTAAATTTTCCCTATTTTTCTCTTTTTCTTTTTCTTTTTCTTTCTTTCCCTTTTTTCGTTTCTTTTTCTTTTTTTCTTTCCCTCCCCCGCTTCCTCTGTTTCCTCCTTCTCCTTCTCTATTAGCGCCGGCGATCGACGGGGAGGAGGGGGCGAACAGCGGCTAGGGAGGGCCGGCTCAAGAGGGCAAAGGGGTCCTACACCATCTAGGAGCTATGGGGACTTCATTTCACGGCTCGGCCGGGCCAGAGAGGCGGCGGATTGGGCCGGCGACGGCGCTCGTCGTCGTGGTATTTCGGCAGCGGCACAACCTAACCAAGGGGCTTGGGAGCATCTACAAGGTGTGGGGAAGCTATCTATGTCAAGTGTTTGGCCGGAGAAGCACGGCATTGGCCTGGCGACGTGTGCGCGTGGCGGCCGGACAGGGGAAGCACGGTGGTGCTCGCCGGCAGCGTGCTCCGGTGATGGTTTGGCTCGGGAAAACTAGGGAAAAGAAAGCTCTTGACATGAGGATTGTATTCGAACCTTCAATCGGAGAGGAAATCGGCCGAAGACGATGAATTTTGGAGAATCGATCTCGGGCGGCTACAACTAGGGTTCTTCAGTTCTTGACCAAATTGGAAGAGCTCAGTGCGTAATAGGTGGGGGAAATTTGGGGGAATTGGAGAGGAGTGACTCACAAAGAAATTTTGTATAGGAAGTTTGATCTGTCATGGCCTTTTTATAGGCGTTCCATGTCGGTTTTGGTTCAGGAGGACACCGACGACCACGTCGTGTGCGTGTGGGGACACAGCGACGTGCGGCGAGCGCCGAAGAGGGCTGGGTGAGGAGCGATGCGTGGCGGCGCTCGGTAGGGGCCGGCGCGCCGACGTGTGTGGCGCGAGGGCGGCGGGCCGGCGCGGCGAGCGGCGCGTGGGCGCGAGGGCGGCGGGGTCGGCGAGGGCACGGCGCGTGGCGGCGCTCGGACGGTCCGGCGCGGCGCGTGAGGACGGCAGGGTCAAAGCGCGAGGGCGACGCGTGGCGAGTGCGGGCGGGGCGTGCGGTGCGGCGGTACGGGGTGCGCGCGGGCGGCACGGGCATGGGCGGCCACGGCGTGGATCGAACACGTGTGGGTAAATGAACAGTGGACTTTTATAATTTCCCGATTTAATCTCTATTTTCCCCAATATTTCTTTGCCTTCATATTTAAACTTTAGAATATGATTTAACTCAGTCATTAATTTAATTTATACCTATATTTCCAACTCTTTTATCCATTTTGCTTATTTCATATTATATTATATACATATTTTATTTATTTTATTTCCCTTTCCTTCCAAAAATGATTTTGATTCAAAATGAATTATCAACCCTACACTTCCCTATATATCTTTTTATAATTTTTATTTATGTAATATTATTTATTTTATTTACTGATTATTATTATTTTTTCTCAAAATAAGGTTTTGATCCAAAAAAACTTTAATTAATCCCTAGCCCTTTCTATTTATCTTCTTTATAATTTTAAAATCTTTATTTTTGGAATTTTCTTTCTTTTAGGATTTTTAAACCATTTAGTTTTTCTCAATCTTTTAGATGAATTTCTCTTTATTGTTTTTATGTAACAAAGTTGGCAAATAAGAAGCAATAAACACGTCGAGACGTAAAATATCAAACAATTTTGTAAGTTCGATTTTTAATTCCCGGTTTTAAATTCTCCGATTTTCAAGGTGTTACAGCGCCGCGCCCGAATGGCATCGGCCGGCCTCCGGCCACCGGCCGCCACCGCCGGCCGACCGCGCCCCGCACCCCTTCCTCTCGGCCGTCCGATCGGCACCGTCCATCCCCCGCTCGCCCGCGTGGCACGCCACGTGGTCGCCACCTCAGCACCACGTGTGCGCCACGTGGTGCACCGCCCGTCCGGCCCGTGGACCCGGTCCACGGTGGACCGGCGCTCCCGCGGACCGCTGAAGTCAGCCCTTGGCTTCTGACGTCAGCCCTAGCCGGTGATACCTTCCCCGGGCTTTATTGCGCAACAAATCAATTAAGGATTTTTCTGTTTTAGTATAAAACCCAGAAAACTTCTAAAAATCATATCTTTTCAATCCGACCTCCGTTTTAGCCCATTCAAATTTTCATAAATTCATAAAAATGCTAAGAATACATTAAAAATAGTTTTCTTCTCTGTTTCAGTAGCTTTTTAGCATGTTTTGTTGAATTGCTCGTTTGCCGTGTAGATCCCTGTTAGTGATATGCCCTAGAGGCAACATGGAGATGTTGGATATCATGGTCAATGTTTATGTATTTATGAATAAAGTGTTATTCAGTTTCATGAAATAGACATCTTGTATTGATCAATAAGTATGTGACTTATTTATGACACTCTATATGTATGAATCTATTTCTAAACGATCCCTGATCATATGTCATATTGTTGGAACAAATATGATTCCAAGATCGGCATGTTTATTGATTGATGATCATGTCTCATAGATCATGGGTATGGAGATACCAAATCAATAAACATGGACACATGTGTTAGAGAACACATTGTTGGATAGACCCACCATGAGACACTACAGGAATTAATGTGCCATTAGTTGGTCTCCGGTAGTGTTGGTACAACGTCCTTAGACCTGAGATCATCATGGATTCCAACATGTGTAGTAGCCTACTTTGGGACTACCAAACACTATTCCGTAACTGGGTAGTTATAAAGGTAGTTTTCGGGTTTGCTATGAAACATGGAGTGGGATGTGAGTGATCAAGATGGAATTTGCCCCTCCTTTGGAGAGATATCTTTGGGCCCCTCGAGGTAATGGATTATGGAAATGCATGGCCATGCTAAGTTGATTGAGGAGTCAATCAACAGACAGATAATCCAATACGGTTCGAGAGAATGGTTAAGCTATTGAAGGGATGGCACACATCTTGCCTATAGCTTAATTGGTATCGTGAGGCAAAGGGATTTGTGTACACATTACAGGTTCAGAGCCGATATATTCTTGTATACTATGGTGTCAATATGTGCTGCTAGGCGCCTCTATTGACAGGTCGGCTGAGTTGGACTCGAGCCGACGATAGGCTAAGTTAGGCTATAGCCGAAACCGAGTATACCTGAACCTACAGGGTCGCACGCTTAAGGGGATAAGAACGGGCATTCGAGCTGGACTCGGATACGGCTCGATCGGATAGGGATCCGATCGGATAGAGTCCTATGGGCTTACGATGTATGGACGGCCGACTCTGTGAGATTCGGATAGGATCTGATTCAAAATAGAGTCCTGATCGGCCACTAGTCCCAGTCGGCCAACTCTATATAAAGGGGCGAGGGGTGGAGAGCTGAGATAGATCAAGTACGTCAATTGAGTCGCATTAGCCAAAATCAATCTGATCATACGCGGCTTTAGAAGTCGGCGAGATCACTCTCCACGGAAACCCTCCCCACTTTCGAGCCAAACCCTAGCCCTGCATCACATGCTAGCACACGGGTGTTCGGCGTTCTGTCCCCGGACGTGTGGATACCGGTAGAGGCGCTGCTACGTTGCGGCGTTCTTGATCGGCTATGAATCGGCTATGGTGGAATCGGCTGCGGTCGAGCGCATCGGAGCGAGGCGCGAGAACGCGGTCAGACGACTCAGCGAATCAGCTACATAAGCGAATCGGCTGATTGGTGAATCGGTTGTCCCTAGGAATCGGCTGTCGGCTTGCGGGAATCGGCTGTCATCGGCCAGCACAGTTCCAGATCGGATAGCCCTGATTGGTTGTTTCCGCTGCATACTCCAATTGGTAACGATCTATCGGCCCTTACTTGCAAGTGTTCCTGGTTTGCGCGGTAGAAAAGTTTTGTTTTCGGCTAGCGTAGCCTCCGCGTAACCCTTCAATCCCGGTAGTTCCGCCATTCCGGTTTACTTTGAAGTCATTGCGGAAGTCCCCCAAGTCGAAGAGCAAGGCAAGTCATACTATATTATTGATCATATTGCTCCCATTTTGCTAAAACACCTGTCTTACTCTATTAATTTGCATGTATTTTACAATGTCATTTCATGGGAAATAGTACACCATATACTTAGTTTATGCCTTAGGTTTGACACTTCAAACCCTTTGATAAAACTTGGGAAAATAATATGATTAGATTCAGAACTAGGTTATGCTTAGCCTGGCTTAGATTCACTAGCTCACTAAATGGGTCATTCTCACTAAATATGTCTCTCCTAGACATCTGTTCGGAGGATTAATAATTAGAGTTTTAGATGAACCGGATTAATAACTAAAATAGGACAAATGGTGGGCTGTGGGCGCTATAGTTTTGGTTAGCGGCGCCCATGGCAATTAAGGACCGGTTCACGGGACCCCTCGGGAGAATGACCGTGCAAACCACAAGCCGAAAATGGGTAAGGTAGGTCCCGTAGTGTAGGCTCTCCTAGCTGACGAACCCATCGGCAAGGGTGAGCGGGATGGAGTTTCAGTCGGCCCCGGTATAAGGGTTGCTAGGCTGCCGGATTCACCGAGGCACTCGGGAGGGGCTGCCCACATCCCAGGGTCCGGGAGTGGGGGAGAAACCTTGGTGGGGTTTGCTTGGTTTGTGGGGGGTTATACAAAAGGTCCTATCACAGTTTCCTTTTCGGGGTACCATGGTGGTATTCAGCGCATGGGAGACAGTGTCGTGGGGCTGTGTCTTGTGGGTATAGTTGTACACCTCTGATCAGAATAAAACTATTCGAATAGCAGTGCCCACGGTAATGGGGCGATCAACCGAGCTCACCGTGATTAGTCTCACACTTTTACACCCTGATTAATGGAACATGACTAGTATAGGTGGATGGGTTGGGTCTATCGCAACGTGGGGATAACGTTGGAGAGTGGAGCATTCAAAATGCCTTAGTTACTTAAATTACTGTTGTTTTGACTGTGTTCAAAATTCCTAATTGTTTGGAAAACCGTTGTTGTTTGCGCAAAAGCAAACCCTAGCAAAACCCTTGTCTTCTCTCACTACTGGATAAAGCCACAGTAGTCCCGGTTTGTAACCCTCAGTAGTCCCGGTTGTCAAACCGGAACTATGAATCCGAGACTAGAGATCGCCATCTCTAGTCCCGGTTAAAATAACCGGGACTAAAGATGTATCTTTAGTCCCGGGTGATAGCTCCAACCGGGACTAAAGGTGGCGGAGCCACATGGCCGGATGCGCCATCTTTAGTCCCGGTTGGTTGCTCCAACTGGGACTAAAGGTGGCGGAGCCACGTGGCCGACTCCGCCATCTTTAGTCCCGGTTGGAGCCACCAACCGGGACTAAAGATTTATTTTATAATTTTTTTAATTTACTACTTTCTCCAGCAGTACTACTGCCTATATATTACACACATATATTATATATTACACATATACATATTTTACACATATATATTTATACATATATATTATATAATATATATGTATAAATATATAAGTTACACACATATAAATAAACTTAAGAAAGGAAATATATACATATCATATATTACCAAAATATGTACACATATGTACAATATCCACATATATTTCGTATGTTACAAAACATTGTCTATTTTGTGGATCCGGTGGTTAAGTTACTTAAATTAAAGTAGAACTCCCCCGCGGGATCAATGATCTGCTCGTTTATAAATCCCATATTTTCTTCCTGAGCAGCTTGTATGAAAGTCTCGTGGGGGAGGTTGTCTCTTACTCGCATAAGCTGTCATTAATTCGATTAAACGACAAAAAAATATATGAAGTTAATAACAAATCGAGACGTAATGTATGAATGGCTGTTATACGTACATCTATATCGACGATAGTTGTGACATCGGTCACAAAGCGGTGAATGTAGTCGCAGACATAATATCCGCATAGGTTGGTGCCCTGCGACTATTTTGCACAGTAAATGAGAAACATCGACAGATTTAATATACATTTCATATTTTAGAACAAAGTAATGATTCAAAACAACTTTGGAGCATGTTACTCACTGGAAAGTTCATCCTCACGGAGAGCTTATCTTTCCAATTTCCGCGAAAATTAGCCCGAAGCCGTTCCCATGCCCTACGTGCAGTTGAAAGTTAGCTAGTAATTATCAGAGAACCGCATATATGTAATAGCAAGTAAGATGGCATTACCTATTTAGCAGTTCAAATATCTTTGCGTACGTGGACTCTGGTTTATCCATTGAGTCAAAGACATGGATCCGCGAGTTATCCATGTCAATTACTAACAGTAACCGATGGAATCGCAAATTGGTTTAGATGACACATATGAAAATTTATGTATGCACACGGAATTGAAATCGGGACGGAAGGAAGAAAATAATTACGCAGTGTTGTAGGGCAGAAGGATAAACGACCAGAAGTGGTTTATCACCAGCGCGTTGTAAATGTTGTCCACTGTTGGATCAGGAAATTTATCAACCAATACGCTGTTGATTTTGCGTGGATCCATGAATCCATGTTTGCTACAGTCGTGCTTGTTGCAGTATTGGTTCGCCATTATACAACGGTTAAAAAGAATTTTAGTCAGCTAAATACAAGGAGGTAAAAAATGAAATAACAGAATGATACTTACAGAACCCGCGTGGCTAGAAGTGAGACGTCGAGGGCATCAAGCTAGTACAGGTTGAATATGTCTTCGAATCGGATAGAAGTTGTCACCTCCATCGACGAAATAGTCCAGTGAATATTTGCTCGTTACAATCTCTCCACCCTTACTGGATTCTTGCATGTATCATTTGTGGAAGCGGTACATCTGTGTTGGTAGCTTTTTCACTTGATCCGGCTTTACAAGAGGCTTTCCAAGTTTGAACTTGTATTTCAGCGGAGCCTTCGCCAGGGGAGCATGGCTGTGTAATTGATCCATTGAAATTCTAGCAGATTCCATAAATTGTCTTAAGTCTGATCTGACATTTGGAACTGTGCTGAACTGGGGTACATCTTTGCCCATTCTCTTTGCCTTGCTAGCAGCCTTTCGAATAGTCCTGTCGTAGTCGGACTGCGGTTGAGGTTGCGGTTTAGGCTGTGGCGTTAGGTACGTCTTCTTGAAGAAGTCCTTGGTCTCCTGGTGGATTTCAGGAGGCTTCTCAGGAGACTTCCTTCTGAAGTTAGCCCTGACTTCAGCTTGGACGGCTTCTTGAAGCTCCTCTGGAGTCTTCTCGTATGAAAGCTTCTGTGGTGGTGGCAGCATCTTCCCAATTCTTTGAATCTTTCTTCTTGGACGACCGCTTGATATTGACGGCGCGCTCTTTGATGATGACCGTTTAGGAGTTGGTGCTCGTTGTGGCGACGGAGGAGGGTTGGAAGGCGGTGGAGTTGGAGATGGCCGTTTAGGAGTCGGTACTCGTGGAGGCGACGCTGGAGGCGAAGGAGGCGGAGGTGGTGAAGGAGGCAAAGGAGACGACCCACGTGGAAACGGAGGAGACGGCCCACGTGGAGGCGAAGGAGGCGAAAGAGACGGCCCACGTGGAGGCGGAGGAGACGACCCATGTCTGGGGAATATTATGAAGATCTTCCTCCAGAGAAATATTCCGTGAGCTGTTTCTCCTAGCGTCAGCTCCCCGTCTCCTCCGGGGATATCCAGCTTAAGATCTTCATAGCCGCGTTCCACTTGTTCAATTTCAACTTTCGAGTACGCAGGTGGAATGGGCCGGGAGTGGTAGGTGCCGTCTCGGTCTACTGGAATGGCCATGCCCGACGCGACCTGTTCGAGAAGATTGTTTATTAGTTAGTAATGAACATTGATTGAAAAGTTATTCAAGGAAATATACGTACAACATAAAAGTACGAACATACCTTTATTGTTATCCTTTAGCGGAATGTGCGGCTCACATGGGGTCCATTGTGTGATGTCATCAACGGGCATGGCAGACCCGGTTCAGCTTGTGGGGCCAAATCACCTTCATTTCCAGTTGAAGCGCACGCCGGCGCCGCTGTAGTTGAGCGGCTGTTGCTGGATCCGGCTGTTGGCTAACCCAATGGCTCCACTCCTCTGCCAACCTTAGGGTCAACCTTTCGTCCACAATCTAATCAATCTACGAGAGTTTCATTTCCATCTCAGCGAACCTCGCATCCTGCTCTCGCTTTGACCTCATTCGGCTCTTGTATGTGTCGACGTCAGCTTGGAACCCGTATTTCCAGGGGACGACGCCTTTTCCTCGCGTACGCCCCGGGTGCTCTGGGTTTTGGAGGGCGAGCGTAAGCTCGCCCTTCTCTCTGTCGGGCCTGAACGCGCCCGAGGAAGTGGCCTGCAGCGCCTCCTTTAACCTCGTCCGGCTTCTTGAATTTCATCACCAAAGATAACTGTGCCATCGACGGGATTAAATGAGCCGCCGTGAGCATAAAACTAGTGCTTTGATCGTTCTGGTCAGTTGGTTGTGCCTGGAACGATACCTCGCGCTTCAAGGTCGGCTTCCATTTTCTCCCATTTCTCCATTGCTTTCTTATAGCCACTTGACCCAAGCTTGTGATGACATTTCTTTTTAGCTGCATTGGCCTTGTTCTTTTCTATGATAGCTTTTGCTTCTTCCCCAGTCTTGTGTTCAACAAAAGCATCCCAATGATCTCTGAGCTTTGGGAACTTGTCAAAGTCGGGTCCGGCCCTTCAGAACTCTTTTTGTAGTTCCCGAAGAGCTCGCCATTTTCTTTAACGTCCATTCCTTGACCCTTGCTTGTTGTGAGTCCGGGATGGTGAACGTCTGCAGCATTGTCGTCCAGAGCATCTCTTTCTCTGTGTCCGGTAGATAGCTCTGCTCATCTCCTCCTGTCCTTGATCGCCTCCAGTTGGCAACGCTTACGGGCACGTGATCCCTCACCACCCATCCGCTGTGCGCCACAAACTTCCTTGCTGCGTCCTCTGGGGCAATTGGGCGACCGTTAGATTCTACCTTCATTATGACATGTCGACCCTCTATGCGTTTGCTGAGGCCGTGTTGCTCGCGTGCCCTCTTCTGTCCAGCGGAGGCGGAGGCGGAGCCCTCATTCTCCTCATCGTTCCCCTGCTCGTCCCCCCCCTCATTCCCCTCCTTGTTGAGGTATTGATTTGTATCTTCATTCCCCTCCTCGTTGTAAAACTCTGTTCCTTGTGCGATCTCATCAAGGAGAAGCTGTTCCTCGTCACGATCCGCCATTTGATTGTTGTGGGTTGAGGACTTAATCAAAGAATTCTGAAAAAAATATTTGGTTAATACATGTATCAATTATTCAGGAAAATCATGTATGTCTACGTAAAAAAGACAAAAACAAGAAGATGGATTCAGAATCACAGATTATCTCCATCCTAGAAAAGACTTGTGAACAATATCACGTTCTATATTTTCCTTCTTCTCTTTTGTTTCTCTTTGCTAGAACACGACCGACCGACCGTTCGTTCTATCATTCACGTCCGTTCGTTCGGACCCTTAACCCTAACCCTAACCCTAAACTATCATCCGTTCGTTCTATCGTTCGTTCACGTCCGTGAGTACGATCATCTGGAGGAGAGGAGAGAAAGAGAGGAGAATGATGTGAGGGAGATAAGGAGGAGAGGAGTGGAAGTGGAGAGGAAAGGAGAGATAGAGGAAAGGAGGAGACGACCGAACGACCGACCGAACGAACGAACGAGTGTCCGTCCGTTCGTCCATGTCCGTTCGTCCACGTTCGTTCGTCCGTTCGTCCATGAACGAACGAACGAACGAACGAACGAACACTCGCTCGTTCGTCCGTCCTAGAGTCTGTCCGTTCGTTCGTTTACGACCGCCGTTGTTTTTATCGTTCTCGTTCGTTCGAAAATACAAAATTCACAATTCACATAAACATTCAAATTTCAAATTTAAATACATATTCAAAATTCAAAATTCTCAACAGTCCATTCACATTCCATTTACATACAAAATTCATATATTCAAAATAAACATATATTCAAAATTCATATATTCAAACAAAATTCATACATACAAAATACACATACATACAAAATGTATGTGTATACACATACATACAAAATTCATATGTGGATACACATACATACAAAATTCATATGTTCAAAATTCATATATTCAAAATACACATATATTAAAAATTAACATATTAACATTCACAGAGTGTGTGGCGGCGACGGCGGCGGCGTGGAGTGGAGGGCGGCGCGCGGCCATTTAGGGTTTAGGGGCCGGCCGGCTCAAGGGGCCGTGGGGAGGGGGCGCAAGGGGAGTGGGCGGCGTGGGGAGGGGGCGGCGGCGACGGCGACGGCGGCTGCGGCAGTGTCGACCGCGACGATAGCGGCAATGGCGATGGCGTCGACGGCGGCCAAACCCTAGCGCATAATGTCGGGAATTCTTTGGGAGGCGGCGGCGCTAACCTGCGACGGCGACGAAGACGGCGGCACGGCGGTCCTCCGGCGATGACGACGGCAACGAAGACGGCGGAGACGGCATGCTACAGCGGCGTCCTGGGGCTCGGCGACGAAGACGAAGACGATGCAGTTGCGAAGTGCGAAAACAGCTAAGTGTTGGATGCCCAGTGAGGCCCTTGCTGTATATAGTCACGACATCTTTTGTCCCGGTTGAAGCCAACAACCGGGACAGAAGATACTTTACTCCCGGTTGGTGGCTTCAACCGAGACAAAAGATATGATCTTTAGTCCCGGTTGAAGCCACTAACCGAGACATACATCTTTAGTCCCGTTGGTGGCTTCAAGGAATAAAGATCATATCTTTGTCCTGGTTGAAGCCACCAACCGGGACTAGGGATTGTGGGGCAGCCACGTGGCGCAGGTAGGTGGACATCTTTAGTCCCGGTTGGAGCCACCAACCGGGACTAAAGATGTTTTCTCGCCCACGGAAATTCACCTCTAGTCCCGGTTTGTTTTACAAACCGGGACTAATTATTACAATGCCCTATATATTGTATTTTATATTCATATATAATTAGAATGTTCATATGTTGATATATTTTAACATATGTTCATATGTTCATATACAATTAACATGGTGTTTCACTAAAAGATCTATGCCTCCCCAATTCGAATGAAGTGAACCCATTGGCATCCGAAGGGGAGTCTGTTCCTGTGGATAACACCAAGGCTTTGGATGGGATCATAGATCTTGAAGGACAAGATCAGGTGGATGGGGAACCTACTACTATGGATAGTACCAAGGTTCCTGATGTAATTATAGATCTTGAAGAAGGTCAAGTGGAAGACATGGATCTTTCAGATGATGATGTGGTTGTTGTAAAAGATGAGCAGTTCAATGCTTCTATCCAGTCCAGGACTAGTGTAGCAGCTGTACAGACTCTACATGGTGTTTCAGTTGAACTAGATAAAGGTAATTGGCTTGAGGATTGCAGTCATGCATCAAAAAGTATCCTTATCGAAGAAAGCGGTATCCTCTTATATGAATTCTTTGTCTCAATTTATATCTTCTAATGTACTCCCTCAAGCAAGTTTGTGTCATCCGGAAGTAAATTCTTCCATGAATCTTCTGAACTGTACTCAAATTAGAAGAGCTGAGTAGTCCTGTTACTGCCAAGACAAAAACATTACTGCTACCAATCAGGTTGTTTCGTTCTGTTTGTTCCTTGACATGGTGCGTTTAGCCATCAGAGGAGTTAAAAGAGCCCAAGTAGAATCAACTGAGCCTTCAGTTCGTGTGGTTTACAGCAACTTGACAAGGTTAAACACAAGCTTCCCTGTGCTGTGTAGCCCCAACATTGAGTGATTATACCAATACTACTACTACCTATGGATCATTGGATCCAGCTGAGACGACGATCAAGCACGGATATGCAGCTACCGTTCGCGTATCAGAAACCGAAGAAATCTCTCCTATGGTGGCCGCCGGCGGAGGCTGGTGGCGGTGATTCAATAATAGATTCAATATATTTACAATAGATTCAATAATTTTACAATAATTTGCAATAAATTCAAATGATAGCAATAATATTCGATGATTCAATTTAATTTACATCGTCCATACATAAATTTATCTATGTAACATTTGTCCTCACGTACTTTCTTCGCACAATTATTCCTTCGTTTTGATCGTTGCGTGAGTAAGGGGTGTCCTCATTTGATAGGTGGATACTCGGGTCAACCGCCACCGCGAACGGAGGTTGCCCGTCAAACTAATTGTAATCTTCGTCGTCTTATCCTCGACCCACGATTTTCCTTTTGCCTGGGAGAACCACGTGGCGCTTTGGCTCGTCGGACCCTTTCCCCTTCTTTGATTTGCTAGCCATGTCCTTGATATTGAAATCTTGTCGTACATTATTGGCAAGGACGAAAGGTTCGTCTGAGTATCCAACCTTGCTCAGGTCGACCATTGTCATCCCACTTGCATCAATGGTTACGCCTCCACCACTGAGCCTAACCCACTGGCACCGAAACAGAGGGACCTTCAGAGGTCCATAGTCCAGCTTCCATATGTCATCGATGCTGCCGTAATATGTGCTAGCCGTACCGTCGTATCCCACGACATCGATGCGGACAGCGCTGTTTTGATTCGTGCTCTTTAAGTCTTGGGCCCATGTGTAAAATGTGTACCCATTGATTTCATATGCCTGGAATGTGGTGATCGAGCAAGATGGTCCCCTCGCCGAGAAGGCTAGTTGTTGATCAATGCTCGCGTTGCCCATGAGACGTTGTCGCAGCCAAGCAGGGAATGCATCGATGTGATGGCGTGTAATCCAGGCATCCGTCTTACCGATGTTTTCCGAGTGAACAATCACCAAGTGCTCCTTGATGTAAGGAGCCACCAAGGAAGATTGTTGCAACACGGTCCAATGTGCTTTCCTATACAAGTCATTGTCTATGTTCATTATTCCCTTCCTTCCAAGAGTTCCCTTCCCCCGTAGTCTACCTTCATGGCTTGATTCAGGCACCCCGATGGGATGGAGGTCTTCAATAAAGTCGACGCAAAACTCAATCACCTCCTCTGTTCCATATCCATTAGTGATGCTGGCCTCCGGACGCAAACGGTTATGAACGTTGTCGGTGATATGGGCCCGGGGGTATGTCGTGGGCGTGGCATTTAAGAAAAAGGAAGGTGCCCCTGTCCATCAAGGAGCGCCAAAGCTATGCCCTGAAAGGCTAGGCAAGTCTCGGCCACGGCGGCCACGTGGCCGCCCGTAAGGGCTGGCCCGGAGGCTGCCCGAGGCCATCATACTTCCAAACGGTGGGGTCCAGGATCTCCCGGACCCCTGGTCGGAAGGGTCCGGGATCACCCGGACCCCCATCCTTCATCCCGCACCTCTCAGAGAGAGGGGCGAATCCAACTACCAACCAACTCATTTAATGCTCAAATAGGGGAAAGCTGAGCGCCTGCCCCGCGGCATTCAGTGTGATATAAGGCGCGGCTGTCAGTTGCTCCCATCATCACCCCTTTTGTCCTATCACGAGGCAAAAGGGGCTAAAAGTTCTTGACTAAGACCGTGGTATGGCCGCGCGCCCACTCCGCGCACGCCCCCCTCACGCCTTGTCCAGTCGCATTTAATGCACTGGGCGGCCGCGTGGGAGAGAGAGTGCGAGCGCAGGAAGCCCGGTGCCTACACCTCCCTATGGAATAGACCGCCGACCGGTGGGACCCATCGGAGGGGGTAGGCAAACTATCATCACGTCAGCGGCATGGCCATCACGACGACCACACTTTTTCCACCTTCTATGACGCGGTGAACAGGGAGGAGTAGGAATGGAATGGCTTCTCCGACAAGACAAGGCAAAAACCACTCTCTCACATGGAGTGAAGTAGAGAAAGGGTAGGACTGCTGTGGTGTTCCCTTGTTCTATAAAAGGAGACCCAAGTCCTTCGTAAAAGAGGTTCCGATCCAAGAAAAGAGGTTCACGTTCTGAAAAATAGGTTAAGTCCCTCCAACTAGCCTGCAGAAATCTCGCATCCATCACAAAGTCTAAGGGAGAGGAACACTCTCATTGTTCTTGGCAACCTGCCCCATATACTACATACACACAGGAGTAGGGTATTACACCGCGCTGGTGGCCCGAACCTGTATAAATTCCCGCCTCATCTGCATTATTTCATCTTTTCTACGAGTTTGAGCCAGGATACATCGCTCCCCGTGCCGAACCAAAAAGGGGGTCCCCGGGATCCCTACGTGTCGACCTACGACATCGACAAACGTACTTCTTTAGAACGCCCATATACCTCTCGAAGGGGAACATGTTGTGTAGGAATACCGAACCGAGGATACAGATCTCTTTGACAAGGTGGCATAGGAGATGCGTCATGATATTGAAGAAGGAAGGCGGAAAGATCATCTCAAAGCTGACAAGACATTGGACCACATCATTTTGAAAGTCTTCTAGTCTGTCTGTATCGATGATCTTCTGTGAAATTGCGTTCAGGAAAGCACATAGCTTTGTTATTGTTGCCCAGACATTATCGGGAAGGATACCCCAAATTATAACGGGAAGTAGCTATGTCATCAGCTCGTGGCAGTCATGGAACTTTAGATTTGTGAACTTCTTATCCTTCGTGCTTATTATTCCCTTTATATTCGAGAAGTATCCAGACGGTACCTTGATGCTCTCCAGGCATTCAAACATTATTTCCTTCTCTACCCTGCTCAGAGTGTAGCTGGCTGGACTTAGGTATTGGGCTCCTTTTTCCTTTGGTTGCGATTGAAGGCCGTCGCGTCGTGCCATATGTTTCAGATCATTACGTGCCTCAAGTGTATCTTTTGATTTTCCGTATACACCTAGGAAGCCAAGCAGGTTTACGCAAAGGTTCTTGGTGAGGTGCATCACGTCGATTGCGTGGCGAACGTCCAAGACTTCCCAGTAGGGCAACTCCCAAAAAATTGACTTCTTCTTCCACATCGCCGCGTGACCACCTTCACTTGCTATAGATTGGTTGCCAGGTCCCTTTCCAAATACTACTTGAGGTCTTTCACCATGGCAAACACAGCCTTTCCATTGCGATGCTTTGGTTTAGTACGATGGTCTGCCTTTTGATCAAAATGTTTGTCTCTTCTCCGGACAGGGTGGCTTGCAGCAAGAAAGCGACGATGGCCCATGTACACTACCTTCTTACAGTGTTTTAGGCACGTACACTCAGTCTCATCCATACAGTGGGTGCAAGCGTTGTACCCCTTGTTTGACTGTCCTGATAGGTTGCCAAGTGCATGCCAATCATTGATGGTAACAAACAGAAACCCTCGTAGGTTAAACTGCTCCTGTTTATCTTCATCCCACACGAGAACACCTTCTTTCTTCCACAGCAGTTTTAAATCTTCGATCAGCGGTCTTAGGTACACATCGATGTCGTTACCAGGTTGCTTCGGGCCTTGAATAATAACTGGCATCTGAATGTACTTTCGCTTCATGCATAGCCAAAGCGGGAGGTTGTAGATACACATCGTCACAGGCCAAGTGCTATGCCCGCTGCTCATCTCTCCAAAAGGATTCATGCCTTCCGTGCTTAAGCCGAACCTTAGGTTTCTTGCATCCTCGCTGAAGTCTTCAAATGTTCTGTCGATGTTTCGCCACTGTGACCCATCGGCGGGATGTCTCAGCATGCCGTCTTGTAGGCGTTCTTCTGCGTGCCAATGCATCATTCTTGCATGCTCCTTGTTCCTGAACAAACGCTTCAGCCATGGTATTATAGAAAAATACCACATCACCTTAGAAGGAACCGTTTTCTTCGAGGGTCGTCCGTCAACTTCGCCTGGATCATCTCGTCTGATCTTGTATCGAAGTGCTTTACAAACCGGACATGCTTCTAGGTTATCGTACTCCTCACCGCGGTAGAGGATACAATCGTTAGGACATGCGTGTATCTTCTGTACCTCCAGTCCTAGAGGGCAGACTAACTTCTTAGCCTCGTACGTTGATTCCGACAATTCGTTTCCCTCTTGAAGAATGTTCTTCATGAGTTTTAGTAACTCGCCAAATGCCTTGTCACTAACACCATTTTTGGCCTTCCATTGTAAGAATTCCAGCGTGGTTCCCAACTTTTTGTGCCCCTGTTCACAGCCTGGGTACAAGGACCTTTTGTGGTCAGCCAACATATGCTCCAATTTCTACACTTCCTTTACGCCTTCGTAGTCCTCTTGTACGTCGCGCAACATTTGACCAAGATCATTGGCACCATCGTTTTCTTCAACATCCCCATCCGCCTCGACTGTTGTATTGTCTTCAAACCCACCGTATTGACCATAGTACAAAATGTTATCATCGTATTTTTCATCTCCTTCCATTGCAACCCCTACCTCTCCGTGCGATGTCCAGCAATTGTAGTGAGGCATGAATCCTGACTGAAACAAGTGAGCATGAATAAATCTTGATGTAGAATACTCCTTCTCATTTTTGCACTTTTTGCGTGGACAACATATAAAACCCTTATGCTTGTTGGCATTGGCAATACTCAAAAAATAATGCACACCTTGAATGAACTCTGTCATCCGTCAGTCCGTGGTGTACATCCATTGCCGATGCATCTATATAAAATGGACAAAAATGATAAGAAAAATCCGCGAAAGTCAAATTAATTAATTATTTTGCATCTATTTTAAAAGGTCCTTTGTCATCTATTTTATAACTTTTTTGTCCAAAAGATTCTCTCTCATCATTTCCCATAAATAGTTTTTTGAGATAAAATTGTACGGACTAAATTCCTATAAATGTTACATGCTAAGCATACTTTTCTTCCTCTTTATTTTCCCCAACTTTTTTCTCGACACAATATAATGTGCTTAGCAAAATAATTAGTCCAAACAAATTTTCTCTCTCCTCATGTTTACAAAAAAATCTAGAGATAAAAATGTATAGAAAACAACCGTAAAATACGAAGTGCTAAGCATAGATCATAAGAGGAAGAAGTTGCTAACCTTGTAGATAGCAAAGATTTGTGTATTATCATCAAAACAAAATTATAAAAAATTTTAGCAGCACCTCCCCTCTAGAGAAAAATTTTGAAGACAAGTGTAGCTGGCTCGGGCTGGAGGAGGAAGAAGGAGTTGAAAAAGGAACCCCATCTTTAGTCCCGGTTAGTGTTACCAACCGGCACTAAAGAGGCTGTCAAAACCTGTCAGAGCGCCGGACATCTTTAATCCCGGTTGGTAACACCAACCTGGACAAAATATAGCATCTGTAGTCTCGGTTGATGTTACCAACTGGGACTAAAGATGCCCAGCGCTCTGACACGCTCTGACAACATTTGAACCGGGACTAGAGGTGATCTTTAGTCCCGTTCGTGACACCGAACCGGACTAAAGTTCCTAGAGAGCCGTTGAATTTTTAAACCAGACTAGAGATTATCTCTAGTCCTGTGCAACTCAAACCGGGACTACGTGGTTTTTGCCACTTCAACCAATGATGGTTTCTCTAGTAGTGTCTGCATTCATTTCTTTCCCCCTTCCAGTTTGACTTGCTGAGTATGTGGAAGTACTCATCCTTGCCTCTTCACCAGAACCTGAGCAAGAAGCCGAAGAAGAAGACGAAGTGGAGTAGGCTTTGTCCTACACTCTGGAAGTGCCTGTGGAGTGGTCGAAGCCACGTGGCCAGTGTCAAGCTTAGGCTTAGGACTATTTTCCTTTTCCCGCTGCTCTTTTGTAATCTTTTTGTAATGTTTCTAAGACGTGGAACTGTAATATCAACAATTGTCGTATGTGTACCTTGGCTGGTCCTGGACAGGGATTGTAATACACATATAGCTTCGGAAATTCGGGTCTGAATTTCTGGGCGTGACAAGTTGGTATCAGAGCCAAATTCCAGACCGTAGGAAAAGCCAAATGGAAAAGCCTTAGGAGCCCTCTGAACCTTTTCATATGCATAAGTCCTGGCTTTTGGAGTCGTTTCGAGAAAATGGGTCTTGATTCCTCGGGATTGGGAAGAATTTTGAGTCTCTTTCAAAGCAAAGAATTTTGAAAACCACGTTAGTCTAAGTGATAGGATTTTGAAGCTAAAATTTATCTGCACTCTTATTCGATCATTAGTCGGGATTTTCTAAGGGACCAAAGTCCTAAGTCGAGATAGGAGGGAATGGTCGCCGATTTTATATTATAACTAAGCATCTATTTTTAAGCATTACCGCATCATCTAGGGAATGTCGTTAGAAGCGTTACTTAGCCTCATAAAAATGTTTCTCAAAAACCCTCTTTTTCTCGTTTACTTTACTTGAGTCCTTTACCATTTGTCTAACTCGGATTTGAGCATGCATTGATCCCCTACCTTGTTTTCTCTAGATGGCAGGCCGTGAAGTCACCCACAACGGTCAGGGCTTGAAGGGCTTCGTCGCAGAGCTGGCGAGGATGGCCTCGACAGTAGGCTATCCGGATGCTCCTGAGTACACTGTCGTCTCACCAATCGGCAGTGAGTTGCCTCACCAAGTTCGCCTGGAGATGCACGGGTTCGTCGACACCAACATCCCGAACATGGAGGTCATTGCCTCGGGAGGAACGGATGAGCATGCCTGCCAAGAGGCTGCATATCTCATGCTGGCTTGGATGAGGGAGATGCATGACTATCATCTCTGCCACTCTGCCTACCGGTACCATCCCTAGCGTGGAAGTTCATCAGCGGTCAACTCCTTCCAATCTGCCGAAGGGGAGAACGACACCACCTTCTCTCACATGAGGACTGTGATTGAAGGGCTAGATAAGATGCACGCAGATCTCCACATGGCAGCAAAGGCCATGAATGACCAAAAGATCCTAAGGATCAAGAGCTTGAAGGATGAAGTGGATCGTCTCAAGAGAGAAATCACCAGTCTGAAGGGACATCCACCTCCCAATATCCTTCAGATCAGGATCACGCCACGGAAGAACACCAAGGCCCCGGTTCGGATGAAGCTGGCGCCCAGGGTTCCCCTTCCTGCACCGCCACCTTCCCCAGTTCCCGCCCCAGTGCAAGATCCTACTCCTGCTCTGGTCCCTGCCTGTTAACGACCAGATTTGGTAACCAAATCCCTAAGTTCAAGGTCAAATTTGAAGCGGAATTGGATTGGCGGAATAATCTGTGGACAGGCAGAGGCTGTATCGGCTATGATCAAATCGGCTGAGTAATGATCGGCTACGAGGTCAATCGGCTGAGGCTGAATCGGACAAAGGCAGCCGATAGCCGATGCTGAGTCATAGGAGAAGGCAAAACCGTTTCCGGTGAAAGTGGTTGAAGATAAATAGAGGATTCGGCTTCCAAATTACGCGTTAAAAGATATTGTCATCTATGGATAGAGTCCTGTAACGGCAATTGTATTTGTAAATTAGGAATTTGTTTAAACTGTTTATTGTAATGCGGCATGGGTTCTTCCCGGGATATTGTCGTATTTTAAATAGTCGTTTAGATAGAGTCCAGGGTCTGTACAGATAATGTTATTCTTGGGTATAAATAGGACCCGAGATCCCTGTAATTAATTCATTCTCACAATCAATACAACCTTCGGCGCATCGCCTCCTTTTTCTTCAGACGAACAACTGATCCGGCTTCGGGCTGCATCGTTTCGATCCCCAAGTTCAGGTAAATGTTTGTCATTAGTTGTATATCTCATGGAATTTAGTGCTTCCATCATCATGACACTCTAAATTAGATGATTTATGCTGCGCCAGTTATCATATATTGCATATAATCTAGACGATGTTTAGATCTATCTCGCCATCGGCTCACTTCTGTAAGGAATCAGCAGCCGACTGAGCTAGGTCTAAAGGTTGACCTAAATTATATGCGATATCCACCATCTCAAGGTATTTACATCAGCTACAACAGATCAGACTGTCCTTTTATACTTAATGCTGCAACAGTGTTGAACTATTAAGTCGGTTTTAGAGCTTTTATGATCTGTTTGGTTAGATGTATCTTGCTTAGAGACAGTGCCGGGGTTTCAGCCGGCTTTATCTGTTTTAATGTTCTTATGATATATTTGTTATCAGGATTATTAAGACCGCCTCTTATATTAAGATCTTGCTCTAGTTAAATGCACTAAGCCGAATCGTTTGTCGCCTACATGACATGACGATCTAGGTTTAGCGCATTTAGCTCGATCAATATCTTTTCATTAGATAAATTGAGTATTAGCCGATTCATAGTTGGACTTATGACATCGGCTGAGTTTGTTAAAGCATATATATTATTCTGTTATATATTTGGGTCAAGTGACTAATATTGTCTCGGAACAGCCGATCTATTCTAGTCACTTGGTTTAAATACACTTCGGAATAGCATATATATGTAAATTGACTCCTGCTGTCGATCCAGTAGGATCTGACTTAATACTTAACGCATATATCTCTATTTTCTTGTTGGTTAACAGATCAAACCAACTGGCACGCCTTGAACAACATAGGTAGCCGAGAAGTACCTATACTGGAGTTAAGCAGATCTCCCAAGCCAGCGCGTGAGAGAAATTTCTCATCAACACGCTTCTTGGCACGACCGGTGGGACTTTCTTTGTCTACTCGGCTAGGACGCATCGACGCAGCTGACAAGATGGTCGACTCCAAGAGCCCCAATGTTTCTCAGGACAACATTGTGCCTGTGAAGATGGAGCAATTATCGGATGAACAGCAAGCCGATTACAAGAAGATGGTAGAAGAGCTCCGGGCCAACTACTTACAATCATTCACCTAGACATTATCCGGGGTTGTACATCAGAAGTACAAGTTCAGCATGGACGACTTCAAGGCATCCTCCTCAGTGGATCAAAGGGCAAACAGAAGGTGGAGGAACCGATTCAGGAACAAGACGATTTGGCCCTGCATACTTTGAAAGACCGAATTGATTCGGCCATCCATCACGCGTTGGTCAACCAGAGTAGCATCCTTGTCAACACCCTTAACAACATGATCACTACTGTGGTCGACGCCAAGATAGCCGACCAAATGCAGCGGGGGCCGACGTACTTCACAGATGGCCAGTTTCATGGTTACAGGACGTTGGTCACCTAGAATCGGCTGATTCCATCGCCAGCACAACCAGGTCCGCTAGGAGGGGTCCTCAACCAGCCGAATCCGTCCGGATCGGCTGCTAGACCGGTGATCACTATGTTGAACCGACAGCAACCGCTGCCCCAGGATCAGATTGCCAACATGTTCAACGACAATCGGCAATTAGAGCCGGTTGCCCAGATTGGCCTGGACAGGCAGTACAACGCCGATGGTCGACAGCTGTTCCCAGGTCCACCAACGCCACCATCGGCGAATCGAGCGCCTCCCGCTGATTATCCACTCCACTACCAGTATCAAGGAGACCGTCAAGACCATCACTACAGGCCTCAGATGCCACCACCACTGCATCGACAAGCACCCGCACCATACGATCCATACGAGTCGATATAGCACGACAACCGGACCTAGGCCGATTCGATTGCAGACGTCATGCGCGATCAATTCGGCCTCAAGACAAAAGACTCAGGGAACATGTATCGGTATCCTTATCTAGAGCATTTTGAGCGGATCCCGTTGCCCAACCAATACAAGATCCCGGATTTCTCAAAGTTCTCAGGGCAAGACAATGTGTCAACCTACGAGCATGTCAGCCGATTCTTGGCGCAGTGCGACGAAGCATCGGCTACAGACGCCTTGAGAGTCCGGTTGTTCCCTCTGTCTCTTTCGGGATCGGCTTTTATCTGGTTCTCCTCATTGCCTTACAACTCAATTCAGAGCTGGGCCAACCTCAAAAAAAATTTCACAGCTACTTCTACTCCGACAACCATGAAATGAAGTTGTTGGACCTCACCAGTATCAGGTAGAAGCACAACGAGTCGGTTCAAGAGTACATCCAACGCTTCAGGGAGATGAGGAACCGATGTTACAGCCTGGTGCTATCGGATGCCCAGCTAGCCGATTTGGCCTTCCATGGCCTGATCGCGCCGATCCGTGAACGTTTCTCTACTTAGGACTTCGACAGCCTGGCACATCTGGCACAGAAGGTGACGACCCATGAACAAAGATTTCAAGACACCAGGAAGGCCGTTAAGAACATAACTCAAGTCGTCGTCGAGTCAGACTCCGATTCCATCGACGATGACGCAGATGTAGCGGCAGCCAAATGGGCCAAAAACAAAAAGGCCATCGTCTGCCAGTGGCTGCTGAAGACGGCCAAAGAGGAAAGATATGACTTCGACATCACCAAGGCCGATATGATTTTTGACTTGCTGCTCAAGGAGAAATAGATCCAGCTCCCTGAGAACCACGTGATCCCATCGGCCGAAGAGCTAAAAAAGAAGAAATATTGAAAGTGGCACAATTCTACATCCCACGCCACTAATGATTGCAAAGTCTTTAGACAGCAAATCCAGTCGGCAATAGAAGCTGGGAAACTCAAGTTCGCCGATTCCAATCGGCCGATGAAGGTAGATGGCCACCCCTTCCATGTCAAAATGGTTCAAACCGGCCCTAGGCAAGCTGATCGGCAGCGCAGAATGACGTACAGTTTAGCCGAAACATTGAAAGGGGTCAATGCAGAAGGAGAGCCGACTGGAAGTCAAGCAGCATCAATCAACATGGTGCGCCCCGTAGCCCGATCGGCTGATCGACGACCGATCAACACGAGCAGCCGACGCCGCCCCCAACAGCAAGAGTGGCGGGAGGAGGCCCATTTTGAAAGGTTTTATCGGCAAGAGCCAGAAACACGAGGCCGCCGGTACGATGAGAATCACAGCGGTGCCGATCCCCACTGGCATTGTGAATTTTTCAGGCACTGCTGGGAGACCGGGATGAGGCTGTGAACGCTTGAAAATTGCCCGCTTGCGCGAGTACCCGAGGACGAACACGAGCCGGCCGATCACCATCCAACTCGGTTCGTCCCAAGGCCTCTTCAGCTCAACCGGCGCCGGCAGTTCGTTCACGATCGGCTAGGGCCGATCCATCAAGACTTCTTCGATGAAAACGAAAACGACGACTACTACGACGAAGAAGAGGCCGATGATGAAGAATCGGCCAACCCCCAATGGTGCCCCTCTGACCTCTTCACCAAAACACAGAAACGAAGAATTCAAAGGTTAAAGCGTGAAGGAAGGGAAGAAGAAGTTCGGCAAATGATCCAAGAACAACGCTGTCGGCTGGGTAAGATCAAAAGGCGATTGATCCCCAAAGAGAAAATCGCTATAGCCGACGAGGAGCAAGCCCAGGAGAGTTCAGCCGATCAAGCCAGGAGGGCAGCCAAAGGGAAAGGCAAAGTTTCTGCATCGGTCAACATGGTATTCATATTGCCAGCCAAAATCGGGGCTCCTGAAGCCGATGCAGACACTATCGAAGACGACTTGGTGAAACTAGCAATCTCACCGGACCAAGCTATTTTCGACAAACCCGAGGGGACTGAAAATCGGCATCTGAAGCTGTTGTACGTTAAAGGATTCGTCAACGGCAAGCCGATGTCCAAGATGCTAGTTGATGGGGGAGCCGTAGTCAACCTAATGCCCTACGCAACATTCAGAAAACTAGGCAAAGGGGCCGAAGACCTGATAAAGACCAATATGGTGCTCAAGGACTTCGGCGGCAACCCATCAGAAACCAAGGGCGTCCTGAACGTTGAACTGACCATTAGCAATAAGACCATGCCCACAATATTCTTTGTCATCGACGGAAAGGGGTCTTACAGCCTACTGCTCGGAAGGGACTGGATACATGCCAATTGTTGCGCTCCTTCCACAATGCATCAGAGCCTGATCCAATGGGACGACGACAAGATCAAGATCGTGCCAGCCGACAGGTTAGTTAGCGTCGTTAGTGCCGATTTGCCGCTTTGGGAAATCGAAGGCATTGATTGTTTTTTTGGGAAAATCTGGCAAGTCGATTTTCTATATGTGTCCAATTCCACAATACAGTCGATTGGAGATGACGAGCCGCAGCTGCTGCTTTGAACAAGACATGGTGAAGGGCTCAAGCGTCTTCGGCATGGACACCGCAGACGAAGACGATGGCAAGCTCGGGCAAGGTTTCACGTCGGCCGACGAGTTAGAAGAAATTGACATCGGCTCTGGTGACAAGCCGAGGCCGACGTATATTAGCAAAAATTTATCTTCTCATTGTAGATCCCAGCTCATTAATTTGTTAAAAGAATATAAAAATTGTTTTGCTTGGGAGTACATCGAGATGCCCGGTCTTAGCCGATCTATTGTCGTTCATCAACTGCTAATCAAGGCGGGCTATCGGCCGTTCAAACAAACTCCCAGGAGGTTCAAAGCCGATATGTACGACGCAATTAAAGCCAAAATAACTCGGCTATACGATGTTGGATTCATTCGGCCTTGCCGATACGCCGAGTGGGTCTCAAACATTGTCCCAGTGTTGAAAAAGAACGGCAAACTCAGGGTATGCATCGACTTCAGAGACCTGAATAAGGCTACCCCCAAAGATGAATACCCAATGCCCATAGCCGATTTGCTCGTAGACGCTGCGTCAGGCCACAAAATTATCAGCTTTATGGATGGCAATGCAGGCTACAATCAAATTTACATGGCCGAAGAGGACATCCATAAAACTGCCTTTCGATGTCCTGGGGCAATCAGCTTGTATGAATGGGTCGTTATGACGTTCAGGCTAAAAAATGCTAGAGCAACATATCAACGGGCCATGAACTACATTTTTCATGATATGATAAGCTCTCTGGTGGAAATCTACATCGACGATGTCGTTGTCAAGTCCAGGGAGATAGAGGGCCATATAGCCGATCTCAGGTAGGTTTTGGAGCGGACAAGAAAATATGGCCTGAAGATGAACCCGTTAAAGTGTGCGTTCGGCCTATCGGCCGGGCAATTTCTAGGGTTTCTTGTTCATGAAAGAGGAATTGAGGTTACACTAAGAAGCATCAATGCTATCAAAATGATACAACCTCCGAAGGACAAGAAGCAACTTCAATCATTGATCGGCAAAATCAACTTCATCAGGCGGTTCATAGCCAATCAGTCAGAAAAGATGGAGCCGTTCACACCACTGCTTCGGCTGAAGGCCGATCAAGCATTCACATGGGGGGCAGAGCAACAAAAGGCTTTGGACAATATCAAGGATTATCTTAGCTCTCCTCCAGTTTTAATGCCTCCACAAAAAGGGATACCTTTTAGGTTGTACCTATCAGCCGATGATAAGTCAATCGGCTCGGTTTTAATCCAAGAGGTTGAGGGCAAGGAGAAGGCTATCTTCTATCTCAGCCGACGGCTACTGGATGCAGAAACAAGGTATTCACCAGTGGAGAAGCTATGCCTATGCCTATATTTTTCATGTACCAAGTTGAGGCATTATCTACTATCCAACAAGTGCACAATAATATGCAAAGCCGATGTCGTCAACTACATGCTGTCGGCTCCAGTTTAAAAAGGGCGGATTGGAAAGTGGATTTTTGCCCTGACCGAATTTGATCGGAGGTATCAAGCGCCAAGGGCAGTTAAAGGGCAAGCTATAGCCGATTTTATCGTGGAGCACAGGAATGACTCAATCGGCTCAGTAGAAATCATGCCTTGGACATTGACATTCGATGGCTCAGTTTGCGCCAATGACAACGGCATGGCTTGGTTAACGACCAAACTTGGTAACCAAATCCCTAAGTTCAAGGTCGAATTTGAAGCGGAACTGGATTGGCGGAATAATCTGTGGAGAGGCAGAGGCTGCATCGGCTACGATCAAATCGGCTGAGTAATGATCGGCTACAAGGTCAATCGGCTGAGGCTGGATCGGACAAAGGTAGCCGATAGCCGATACTGAGTCACAGGAGAAGGCAAAACCGTTTCCGGTGAAAGTGGTTGAAGATAAATAGAGGATTCGGTTTCCAAATTACGTGTTAAAAGATATTGCCATCTATGGATAGAGTCCTGTAACGGCAATTGTATCTATAAATTACGAATTTGTTTAAACTGTTTATTGTAATGCAGCATGGGTCCTTCCCGGGATATTGTCTTATTTTAAATAGTAGTTTAGATAGAGTCCAGGGTCTGTACAGATAATGTTATTCTTGGGTATAAATAGGACCTGAGATCCCTGTAATTAATTCATTCTCACAATCAATACAACCTTCGGCGCATCGCCTCCTTTTTCTTCAAACGAACAACTGATCCGGCTTCGGGCTGCATCGTTTCGATCCCCAAGTTCACGTAAATGTTTGTCACTAGTAGTATACTCATCGAATTTAGTGCTTCCATTGTCATGATACTCTAAATTCGATGATTTATGTTGTGCCAGTTATCATATATTGCATATAATCTAGACGATGTTTGGATATGTCTAGCCATCGGCTCACTTCTGTAAGGAATCAGCAGCCCATAGAGCTAGGTCTAAAGGTTGACCTAGATTATATGCGATATCCACCGTCTCGAGGTATTTACATCAGCTACAACAGATCATACTATTCTTTTTATACTTAATGATGCATCAGTGTTGAACTATTAAGTCATTTTTAGAGCTTTTATGATCTGTTCAGTTAGATGTATCTTGCTCAGAGACAGTGCGAGATTTTAGCCGGCTTTATCTGTTTTAATGTTCTTATGATATATTTGTTATCAGGATTATTAAGACCGCCTCTTATACTAAGATCTTGCTCTAGTTAAATGCCCTACAATTTGTCAGCTACAACCGATAGCCGACTGATCTAGGTTTAGCGCATTTAGCTCTGATCAATATCTTTTCATAAGATAAATCGGAGTATTAGCCGATTCACAGTTGGACTTATGACATCGGCTAAGTTAAAGCATATATATATTATTCTGTTGTATATTTGGGTCAAGTGACTAATACTGTCTCGGTACAGCCGATCTATTCTAGTCACTTGGTTTAAATACACTTCGGAATAGCATATATATGTAAATTGACTCCTTCAGCCGATCCAGTAGGATCTGACTTAATACTTAATGCATATATCTCTATTTTTCTTGTTGGTTAATAGATCAAACCAACTGGCACGCCTTGAACATCATAGGTAGCCGAGAAGGACTTGCACTTGAGTTAAGCAGATCTCCCAGGCCAGCGCGTGAGAGAAATTTCTCATCAACACTGCCCCGAGCAGAGGAGGAGGATGGATATCTGTGTCCAGCAGTAGCAAAGGCAGTAGCAGCAGCAGCTCCAAGAGCCCCGGAAGAAAAGATGAGTTAGCAAGCTCTTGAAGCCGCTCGAAGGAAAAGGAAGACGGGAACTCCCAAAGGAGTGGTTTCGACTCCTCCGACCGCGGAAGCCGTTCCGACCCTAGAGTCTCGCCACCCTTAGTTTACCGTTTTCCTAGTTTTCCTGTTTGCTTAGTTGCTGTGTGTTAGGAGTGTTGTGTGTGGGTAGTGGTCAACCTGTATCAAGGTGGGTATGGGTTGTCCAATTAAGGATGTTGAGTGTGTTTTAAATAAAGAATAGATCAAAACAAGTAATAAAGATCAGCTTCTCTGTCCAATCTGTTTTACTCCTTCTCCTCGCCTTGTTTGTTCCGCTCCTTCAGATGGTGAACTCCAGGATCGGCAGTGCAAACACCATCACTGAGTCAGCTGAGAACAACACCAAAACCAATGTCAACAACCCACCTCCTCCACCCGAGAACATCACTTTGGCTCAAGTCTTAGCCAACCAGACCCAGATGATGGCTGCAATGATGCAGCAGATGCAATAGCAGCATCAACAAATGCAGTTGCAAATGATGCAATAGTTTCAACTGCAGAACCAGAATCAGCACGATCATTTCGCACCACCACCTCCCCCACAAAACAAACTGTCAGAGTTTCTTCGTGTCCGACCCCCAACTTTCTCCAGCACCACCAACCCCTTGGAGGCTAATGATTGGATCATCGTCATAGAAAAGAAGTTGGACCTTCTCCAGTGCACGGACCAGGAACGGGTGTCTTTCGCCACCGACCAACTCCAAGGCCCCGCCTCAGTCTGGTGGGACAACTTCTTGGTTACCTGTCGGCAGATGCACTTGCGGTTACTTGGGCAGAGTTCTGCCACCAATTCCGCAAGGCGCACATCCCCGGAGGGATAGTAACCCAAAAAAGAGAGAGTTCAGATCCCTGGAGCAAGGCACTCGGACGGTCACCGAGTATCTGCACGAGTTTAATCGCTTAGCGCGATACGCTCCAGAGGACGTACGCACTAACGCTGAGCGTCAAGAGAAGTTCTTGGCCGGGCTGGACGATGAGTTAACCGACAAACTCATCTCCGAGGAATATGTCGACTTTGAGAAGCTAGTCGACAAAGCAATCCATCAAGAAGATCAACGCAATAAAATGCTCAGAAAACGGAAGGCTACTCAGTTTAGGCCACAACCTCAGCAGGGGAATCCCCAACGGTCGCGTTTCACTCCGGGTGGTCAAAGTGGACCTACCACTATGATCGTCCATCAACATCGCCCATACCATCCCGGGAATTTCCAACCTAGTGGAAGCCGTCCCGGACAGCCGCAGCGGAACCCGGCTCCGCGTCCGTCAACGGCGCAGCCGCCACCTCAATCCAAGCCAGTGCGCCAAAGAAGGACTCAGGATTCAAACTGGGCAACTGTTTCAACTGTGGAGAACCTGGACATTTCGCAGACAAGTGTCCAAGGCCAAAATGGGCGCCCCGGTTCATCCAGGCAAGAGTGAATGATGCTTCGGCAGAAGAGGCACACGACGCACCGGATGTCATACTGGGTATGTTCCATGTGAACTCCTTTAATGCATCAGTCCTGTTTGATTCGGGTGCAACCCATTCTTTCATATCAAAAGCATTTGTGGGAACACATGGGTTGTCGGTGTTAAAACTTAAGATACCCATGCGGGTTCAATCTACCGGGAAACATTTGGACACCGCCCACTTTTGCCCTTCAGTGGCAATAGAAATCCAAGGATCCCCCTTTCTAGCCAATCTTATCCTTCTAGAATCAAGAGGCCAGGATGTCATCCTTGGGATGGACTGGTTGACCCGTCATAAAGGTCTGATCGATTGCGCAAGCCGCACGATCTCCTTGACCAATGACGAAGGGAAGAAAGTGATTTACCGCTCCCCTAAACCATTGAGGGTAGTGGCAAGTCTGAATGGGATCTCGGCTAAGGAGAAACCTAAAGAGAAAGGAAAGGACCAGGCGAAGTTAGAAGATATTCTCGTGGTTTGTGAGTACCCGGAAGATCTAACCACAATGCCGCCTGAAAGAGAAATAGAGTTTCGGATTGACCTAGTCACTGCCACCGCTCCGATCCACAAGAGACCCTATAGAATGGGAGCCGATGAGTTGGCAGAGGTCAAGAAGCAAGTAGATGAACATTTACAGAAAGTCTATATTCGCCCGAGCACATTACCCTGGGGTGCTCCAGTAATATTTGTGGAGAAAAAGGATAAGACCAAAAGGATGTGCGTCGACTATCGCGCACTCAACGAGGTCACTATCAAGAACAAGTACCCTCTTCCTAGGATTGACGATCTATTCAATAAATTAAAGGGAGCAAAGGTGTTCTCAAAGATAGACCTGCGGTCAGGCTATCACTAGCTAAGAATTCGAGAGGAGGACATTCCCAAGACCGCCTTCATCACTCGGTACGGTCTGTACGAGTGCACGGTCATGTCCTTCGGACTTACCAATGCCCTAGCCATTTTCATGAACTTTATGAACAAAGTGTTCATGGAATTCCTAGACAAGTTCGTTATAGTGTTCATCAACGACATCTTCATCTACTGTCAGTCGGAAGAGGAACACGAGCACCATCTCCAGTTGGTACTCGAAAAGTTAAGAGACCACCAGCTCTATGCTAAGTTTAGCAAATGTGCTTTCTGGTTGAAGGAAGTGCAATTCCTCAGACATATCGTGAATGGCCAAGGAGTCGTAGTGGACCCTTCCAATGTGAAAGCAGTAACCAAATGGACTCCACCCAAAACCGTCACCCAGATCAGAAGTTTTCTAGGACTTGCGGGATATTACCATCGGTTAATCGAGAACTTCTCAAAGATTGCCAAGCCTTTGCCGCAGTTGTTAAAGAAGGATGAAAATTTTATATGGACTGCCGAGCGCAACCAGAGTTTTGTAACTCTCAAGGGAAAACTGGTGTCTGCACCCGTATTGATCTTGCCAGATCAAACCAAGGATTTCCAAGTCTATTGCGACACATCTCACCAAGGGTTAGGTTGTGTGTTAATGCAAGAAGGAAAAGTGGTCGCTTATGCTTCCCGCCAGTTGAGACCTCATAAGTCTAACTACCCAACACATGACTTGTAACTAGCAACAGTCGTCCATGCTTTGAAAATATGGCGACATTACCTCGTCGGTAATCGATGTGAAATATATACGGATCATAAGAGCCTGAAATACATTTTCACCCAACTGGATTTGAACCCCCGTCAGCGAAGGTGGTTCGAATTGATCAAGGATTATGATCTAAGTATACACTATCACCCTAGCAAAGCTAACGTGGTAGCTGATGCTTTGAGCCGAAAGAGTCGCAACTCTATTCACATAGAAGGGAAATGTGAACAGTTACAACAGAACCTAGAGCGCCTAAACCTGGGAATTGTCGAACCTGGATTTGTGGCCGCTCTTGAAGCCCAACCTACACTCTTAGACAAAATTCGTATAGCTCAAGCCTCGGATCCGGACATAATTGAGCTTAAGAAGAACATGAGGGTTGGAAAAGCTCGTGACTTCACGGAAGATGAGTACGGAACCATATGGATGGGCAACAGGATATGTGTGCCAGAAGATAAGGAATTGAAGAAGTTAATCCTTACTGAAGCTCATCAGAGTCAGTATTCTATCCACTCGGGAAGTACCAAGATGTACCAGGATGTTAAGGAGAAATTTTAGTGGGTTAGCATGAAAAGAGAAATAGCAGAGTTCGTGGCACTATGGATGTATGCCGGCGAGTGAAGGCAGAACACCAGAGGCCTGCTGGATTACTACAGCCACTTCAAATCCCGGAATGGAAGTGGGAGGAAATCAGGATGGATTTCATCACCGATTTACCTAGGACATCGTTAAGACACGATTCTATCTGGGTTATCATCGACCGCCTCACTAAAGTGGCTCATTTTATCCTAGTGCTTACCAAGTATACGGGTAGAAGGTTAGCGGAATTGTACCTTGCAAGGATTGTGTGTCTTCATGGGGTACCCAAGAAGATAGTGTCTGATCGTGGTAGTCAGTTCGCCTCCAAATTTTGGCAGAAGCTACAAGAGGAACTTGGCACCCGGTTGAATTTTAGCACGACCTATCACCCACAAACCGATAGTCAGACGGAACATGTAAACCAGGTTTTGAAAGTATGCTACGAGCTTGTGCTCTGGATTTCGGAGGAGCTTGGGATAAGAGCCTGGCCTATGTGGAGTTCTCCTATAACAACAGTTATCAAGCCAGTTTACAGATGGCACCTTTCGAAGCGCTTTATGGACGAAAGTGTTGTACCCCGCTTTTCTGGGATCAGACCGGCAAACGTTAGTTGTTCGGCATTGAAGCGTTAAGTGATGCCGAAGAGAAACTCAGAATCAGAAGAGAAAGGCTGAAAGTTGCACAGTCCCGTCAGAAGAGTTATGCAGACAACCGCCATAGAGAGCTAGCTTTCGAAGTCGGAGACTATGTATATCTTCGTGTCACCCCACTTCGGGGAGTACACCGATTCCAAACCAAGGGCAAGTTGGCACCACGCTATGTGGGACCATATCGGATTCAAGAGCGATGAGGTGAAGTAGCATACCAACTCGAATTGCCACCAACCATAGCGGGAATCCATGACGTTTTCCACGTCTCCCAGCTCAAGAAATTTCTGAGAGTACCGGAAGAACAGGCCAGCCCGGACCAGATCAAAATCCAGGAAGACCTGACTTGTGTAGAGAAACCAACGCGTATCCTCGAAACCGGTGAATGGAGGACCGGAACAAGGTTATCGAGTTACGCCGAGTTCAATGGACTCATCACTTTGCAAAGAAGAAGCCACTGGGAAAGGGAAGATGAGCTAAAGGCCGCTCATCCCTATCTGTTCACCAGTACCTCCGAATCTCGGGGTCGAGATTCCATTTTAGGGGGGTAGGTTTGTAACACCCTGAGGTTTTTTCCCCTTTTAAAAATCCAAAAGAAAATCGTAAAAGAAAATCATTGAAATTAACTGGAGAGAACAAATAATTTTAAAAGCCAAATTCTAAATGAAAATGGCATGGTAGGATTTTTCTTAAATTCTACATGTCAAAATACACTAACAGGATTTTTAGTGGAATTTTCAGAGCACTAAAAATAATTTTTAACCAATTATAATCAAAATTGGAATTAATAAATCCCAAGAAATTCTTTTCTCTCTCCTCCCGTACTTTTTCCCGCTCTTTTTTCGGCCGTGGGCCATCGGCCCGAGCCGACGGCCCATCCCCTCCCCGCATGCGCCAGGCCAACGGCCCAGCCGTTCCCACCCGCGCGCCTCTCTCCTCTCCCTCGCGGGCCGGCTGAAGGCCGCGGCCCGTTTAACTCTTGCGCCGCGCATAAGTCCATTTCGCCTCCCCTTCACCCCGGGATGCCGATAGGTGGGGCCCGTCTGTCAGGCCATCGTCCTCTATCTCCGGCCGCCCCGGCACCATTTCCGCCGCCCCTCTCCGCTCGGAACTCGCGCGCTCGCCTCCCCCGTGCTCCGGGATCCCGCCGCCTTAACTCCTCCCGGTCCCGCCGACCATTAAACCCCCCACCCCGGCCGCTGCTCCCGCAGGCCCTAATGGCCGGAGTTAATCGCCGGCCATTACTTCCCTAAATTTCACTCCGGCGAGCAATTGCGTCCTTATCCGATCGCCGCCGACCTCCCCATCCCCTATTTAAGCATCCCACACCCTCGCCATCCTCCCCACACCTTCACTCAAGCCGATCCCACTCTCGTTTGATCCCGCACCGTGCGCACAAACTCCGGACCTCGCCGTCGGTCTTCTGCCGCATTTTCTCGCTATCCCGAGGCACCCCGAGCCCCGTCGATGCCTCCTTCCTCGTCGCCGGTGCCCGCGCCACCTCGACACGCTTTCTCGCGAGCTCCCACCATCTCCCTCGCCGTCATCGTCATCGTCTTCCTCAACTCCGGCAATTCCCACGGTGAGCCGTCCCTCTCCCTCCGCTCTCGGTCGATCGTGCCGCCTCTCGGGTACGCGCAGCTCCGCCCGCGCGTAATCCGCAGCACTCCGCCGCCCCGCGCCACCGGCCGATCACGCCCCACACCCCTTCCTCTCGGCCGTTCGATCGGCTCCGGCCGATCGGCACCGTCCATCCCCCGCTCACCCGCGTGGCACGCCACGTGGTCGCCACCTCGGCCCCACGTGTGCGCCACGTGGTGCACCGCCCGTCCGGCCCGTGGACCCGGTCCACTGTGGACCGGCACTCCCGCGGACCGCTGATGTCAGCCCTAGCCGCTGACGCGTTCCCCGGGCTTTATTGCACAATAAATTAATTAAGGATTTTTCTGTTTTAGTAAAAACCCGAAAACATTTAAAAATCATATCTTTTCAATCCGACCTCTGTTTAGGCCATTCAAATTTTATTAAATTAATAAAAATGCCAAGAATCCATTAAAAATAGTTTTGTTCTCTGTTTGTAGCTTTTTAGCCTGTTTTGTTGAATTGCTCATTTGCCGTGTAGATCCCGGTAGTTCCACCGTTCCAGTTTACTTTGAAGTCGTTGCTGAAGTCCCCCAAGTAAAAGAGCAAGGCAAGTCATACTATATTATTGATCATATTGCTCCCATTTTGCTAAAACACCTGTTTTACTCTATTAATTTGCATGTATTTTATAATGTCATTTCATGGGAAATAGTACACCATATACTTAGTTTATGCCTTAGGTTTGACACTCTAAACCCTTTGATTAAAATTGGGAAAATAATATGATTAGATTCAGAACTAGGTTATGCTTAGCCTGGCTTAGATTCACTAGCTCACTAAATGGGTCATTCTCACTTAATATGTCTCTCCTGGACATCTGTTCGGAAGATTAATAATTAGAATTTTAGATGAATCGGATTAATAACTAAAATATGACAAATGGTGGGCTGTGGGCGCTATGGTTTTGGTTAGCGGCGCCCATGGCAATTAAGGACCAGTTCACGGGACCCCTCGGGAGAATGACCGTGCAAACCACAAGCCGAAATGGGTAAGGTAGGTCCCATAGTGTAGCCTCTCCTAGCTGACAAACCCATCGGCAAGGGTGAGCGGGATGGAGTTTCAGTCGGCCCCGGTATAAGGGTTGTTGGGCTGCCGGATTCACCGAGGCACTCGGGGGGCTTCCCACATCCCAGGGTCCGGGAGTGGGGGCGAAACCTTGGTGGGGTTCGCTTGGTTAGTGGGGGGTTATACGAAAGGTCCTATCACAGTTTCCTTTCCGGGGTACCATGGTGGTATTCCGGCGCACGGGAGACCGTGTCGTGGGGTTGTGTCTTGTGGGTTCAGTTGTACACATTTGATCGGAGTAAAACTATTCGAATAGCCGTGCCCGCGGTAATGGGGCGATCAACCGAGCTCACCGTGATTAGTCTCACACTATTACACCCTGATTAATGGCACATGACTAGTATAGGTGGATGGGTTGGGCCTGTCGCAACATGGGGATAACATTCGGCAGTGGTGGATTCAAAATGCCTTAATTACTTAAATTACTGTTGTTTTGACTGTGTTCAAAATTCCTTATTGTTTGGAAAAGCCTTGCTGTTTGCGCAAAAGCAAACCCTAGCCAAACCCTTGTCTTCCCTGCATTCATTTCTTTCCCCCTTCCGGTGTGACTTGCTGAGTACGTGGAAGTACTCATCCTTGCCTCTTCACCAGAACCTGAGCAAGAAGCCGAAGAAGAAGACAAAGTGGAGTAGGCTTTGTCCTACACTCTGGAAGTGCCTGTGGAGTGGTCGAAGCCACGTGGCTAGTGTCAAGCTTAGGCTTAGGCCCCTTTCCTTTTTCCGCTACTCTTTTGTAATCTTTTTGTAATGTTTCTAAGACGTGAAACTGTAATATCAACAATTGTCGTATGTGTACCCTGGCTGGTCCTGGACAGGGATTGTAATACACATATAGCTTCGGAAATTCGGGTCTGAATTTCTGGGCGTGACAGTAACTACATAGAGATGGTGTGTTAGATAGTCCATGGAGGCCTCATCACTGGAAGGATGGTGTACATGGATCATGGAGATGGAGCTCATCATGATGGATAGTTCAATGGAGATGGAGATCGCCATGTGATACAGGACCATGCCATGTCGTGATATGTGAATGCCATTCCTTATGATTTGCTTTATTTACATGCTATAATTGTTATATTTTCTGCATGCGATGATAGAAATAGAATGATCCCTCAAAATATCTAAGTTTGGATGTCCTCCCAAACCTTGGACTATCACATGTCTTTTATAATTAGTGGTGGGTCTATGAAATTAGGGTGCCACTAGTTTTCCTTGACTTGACGGGTTCGTGTCGAACTCTTACACGCATAAGGGGGTTGGTTATCTTAGACAAAGTTATCTTAACGGTTAAGGACTTTAGGACATAAAGGTTGGGCACCGAGACATGGAGATGTCACCCAACAACAGCAGTCATATGAGATATGATTAGCAAAGAGTTGCTTATCGATCTACCTTGTCTTCTAGTGCTGATGCAAAAGCTCAGTAGTCTACTTGATAGTTGTGATTCTTGAATCACTAAGCATCAATGGAGGGATATTGATTTTAGTGGGAGTAAATTCTGTTAAATGGTTAATGTGATTTACTTTATCATGAATACATTGTCTTAGTATTTTGCATCATTTTGTTGTAGATTAAATGGCACCTACTAGCAACACACCATTTACTTTGCGTTCGATCGTTGAGAAGGATAAGTTGAATGGAACAAACTGTTCAGATTGGATCCGAAACCTGAGAACTGTTCTTAGGGCTGAGAAAAAGGAGGATGTTTTAGACACCCCATTACCAGAGGAACCTGCTAAAGATGCAACTGCTGCAATTAAAGATGCATACAAGAAAGCAGGTGATGCTGATCTTGAAGTTAGTTGCCTTATGCTTGCTTGCATGGAACCTGAGCTGCAGATGCAGTTTGAAACAAACCATGAGACGTACGATATGATTGTGGCGCTTGAGGAAATGTTCCAGACTCAGGCCAGGACTGGAAGGTTCAATATTTCCAAGGCCTTTGTCGAGTGCAAGCTAGCAGAAGGCGTAGCAGTTGGGCCACATGTGATCAAGGTGGTTGGTTGCACTCAGAGGTTGGAGAAGCTAGGCTTCCCACCTGGCCAAGAGTTGGCCACTGACTTTATTTTGGCGTCTCTTCCGCCTAGCTATGGGAACTTTATCTTGAACTACCATATGCATGGGGCATAGAAGGGCCTTAATGAACTGTGTGGCATGCTTAAAACAATAGAGGTTGACTTCAAGAAAGGCGCTAGCAGCAGCCATGTGATGGCGGTCGAAAACAAGCCTAACTTTAAGAAGAAGGGCAATTAGAAGAAGAAGGGCAAGGCAAAAGATGCGATCTCTAAGCCAAACACGGTGCCAAAGGCTAGACCAGCTGCAGATGCTTAGTGCTTCCATTGTAAGAAACATGGTCACTGGAAGAGGAACTGCAAGTTGTACTTGGCTTCCTTGAAGGATCTGGAAGTAAGAATACTCCCGATGCAGGTACACTTGTTGTTTATGTTACAGACATTTTCCTCGCTGATTCTTATGTAAATTCCTCGGTATTTGATACTGGATCAGTTGCTCATATTTGCAATTCGATGCAGGGACTAGTAAGAAGTAGAAACGTGGAAAGAGGAGAAGTTGATTTTCGCGTGGGCAATAATGCAGGAGTTGCTGTTTTGACCGTCGGGACGATGCAACTCCACCTCCCGTCAGGATTTATTATGGAGTTAAATAATTGTTATTATGTTCCTAGCTTAAGTCGAAACATTATGTGTCCTTCATGTTTGATGACGGATGGTTATTCATTTGTGAGTGAAAACAATGGTTGTGTGATCTCTGAGAATGGCATGTTTGTGGCTTTTGCATCCATTGTGAATGGGTTATTCATTTTAAATCTTGAAGATTCACCTGTCTGCAATATAAGTGCTAAAAGCCCTCGGCCGAATGATTTGAGTCCATCCTTTTTGTGGCATTGTCGCTTTGGTCATATAAGTGAGAAACGCATGAAGAAACTCCATTCTGATGGACTTCTAACTTCATTTGAATTTGAATCATACGAGACATGCGAGGCTTGCTTGCTGGGCAAGATGACCAAGGCGCCATTCACAGGTTTTCTTGAGAGGGCGTCAGACTTGTTGGAAATCATACATATTGATGTGTGTGGACCAATGAGCATGACAACTAGAGGAGGATTTCAATACTTCATAACTTTCACTGATGATTTTAGTAGATATGGCTATGTCTACTTAATGAAGCATAAGTCTGAAACTTTTGAAAAGTTCAAAGAATTTCAAAATGAAGTAGAAAATCAGCGTGGCAAGAAAATTAAGGTCGTACGATCTGATCGTGGAGGCGAGTATTTGAGCCACGAGTTTAGCAATCATCTAAAGAGTTGTGGAATTGTTCCACAACTTACGCCGCCAGGAACACCTCAGAGGAACGGCGTGTCCGAGCGACGTAATCAAACTTTGTTGGACATGGTTCGATCAATGATGAGCCAGTCGGACCTACCATTATCGTTTTGGGGTTATGCCCTAGAAACAGCAGCTTTCAAACTAAATAGGATACCGTCTAAGTCTATAGTTAAGACACCATATGAGATGTGGACTGGTAAAACTCCCAGTTTGTCTTTTTCTGAAAATTTGGGGTTGTGATGCTTATGTCAAGCAACTTCAGTCGGACAAACTAACACCCAAGTCGGACAAATGTGTCTTCGTGGGATACCCGAAGGAAACTTTGGGGTATTACTTCTACAACCGATCAGAGGGCAAAGTGTTTATCGCTCGGGACGGTGTTTTCTTACAGAAAGAGTTTCTCAAAAGAGAGAAAAGTGGACAAAAGATGTTTCTTGAAGAAGTTCAAGATGAGCCAGCCGGGCAAGACCTTGCAAGAGGTGCTAGTGTAGCAGAACAGGTTGAGATACCTGTGACAAGGGAAGCACCACCACAACCACGAAGGTCGGCAAGGATCCGTGAAGCGCAGGAAATATCATTGTTAGACAATGACGAACCTGCGACATATGCGGAAGCAATGATGGACCTAGACTCCGAGAAGGGGCATAGTGCCATGAGATCAAAAATAGATTCCATGGGAGACAATCAAGTTTGGAACTTGGTTGACCCGCCTGATGGTGTTAGACCCATAAAGTGCAAAATGGATCTATAAGAAAAAGAAAGATATGGATGGAAATGTTCACATCTATAAAGCATGGCTGATTGCAAAAGGTTTTCGACAAGTTCAAGGAGTTGACTACGACGAGACATTCCCGCCGATAGCGATGCTTAAGTCCATTCGGATCATTCTAGCAATAGCTGCATATTTCGACTATGAGATATGACAGATGGATGTCAAAACAGCTTTCCTAAATGGAAATCTAGATGAGGACGTGTATATGATACAGCCCGAGGGTTTTGTCGATCTGACCAATGCTGGAAAGATATGCAAACTTCAGAAATCCATATATGGGTTGAAGCAAGCATCTCGAAGTTGGAATATTCATTTTGATGAAGTAGTCAAAGGGTTTGGCTTCTGTCAAAACGAAGAAGAAGCTTGTGTTTACAAGAAGGAAAGTGGGAGCGCTGTTGTATTCCTAATCCTGTATGAAGATGACATATTATTAATTTGGAATGATATTCCTACTCTAGAATCCGTAAAGACTTCACTAAAAAATAGTTTGTCTATGAAGGATTTAGGGGAAGCAGCTTACATTCTGGGAATAAGGATCTATAGAGATAGATGGAGGAGGCTTATAGGATTAAGCCAAGATACTTATATTGACAAAGTGTTGAAGCGGTTTAGCATGGAACAGTCCAAGAAAGGATTCTTGACTATGTCACATGGCATACACCTTAGCAAGACTCAATGCCCTTCGACAGTTGATGAGCGGGAGCACATGAGTAAGGTTCCATATGCTTCGGCAATTGGATCTGTCATGTATGCCATGATAAGTACCCGTACAGATGTCTCATATGCTCTAAGTGTTGCGAGTAGGTACCAGTCTGATCCAGGTGAGAGTCATTGAACAGCGGTGAAAAATATTCTTAAGTACTTCAGAAGGACTAAAGATATGTTCCTAGTCTATGGAGGGGAGGAAGAGCTCGTTGTAACAGGTTACACCGATGCTAGTTTCCAAACCGACAAGGTCGATTCGAAGACGCAATTAGTATTTATGTTCACAATAAACGGTGGTGCTGTTAGCTGGAAGAGTTCTAAGCAAGAAACCATGGCCGATTCTACAACAGAAGTCGAGTACATTGCAGCTTCTGAAGCTGCAAAGGAAGGTGCTTGGATGAGGAAGTTCCTCATTGAGCTTGGTGTGTTTCCAAATGCGTTCAGCCCATTGGAACTCTACTTTGACAACAATGGGGCAATTGCACAAGCAAAGGAATCAAGGAATCACCAGAAGAACAAACATGCACCGCGGAAATTTCATCTCATTTGAGAGTTCGTTAGACGGGGTGATATCAATATATGCAAAATACATACGGATTTGAATGTTGCAGATCCTTTGACAAAGCCTCTTCCACAGCCTAAGCATGAGGCGCACATGAAAGCTATGGGTATTAGATATCTTTTAGATAAGACCCAGTAATCATAGGGATGATTATAATTCATTATATTCATGATATATAATATGTTTATTTCCATGAGAAAGGCAACTTGTATTGATTGATAATTATGTGAATTATCTGTGAAACTCTTTACTCTTTACTCTACCACATGTATTAGTAGGTGACTATGTTTCACAATTCAGGGACATGGAGATGTCAAACTAATAATGTGGGCACATGTATGACATGGGGCTGGACTGACCCAACGTGAGGAATTATTAAATAGTTTTCTCATTACACAAACGTATACGTTATATCCTTAGACCTAAGTACGATGCATGTGCTTGGGATGTGTAATGCCTTACTTAGGGACAATCAAATGCTACTCCATAACTGGGTAGTCATAAAGGTAGTTTTCGGGTTTGACAGGAAGCATGCTGCAAGTCATGGTTAGTCAAGATGGGATTTGCCCCTCTCTACTTGAGAGAGATATCTCTGGGCCCCTCAAGTGATTGGATCCAGAAATGCATGGCCATGCTACGGTTAAGAGTTGACCTTTTAAAGGATTCAGAATCACAGCATCGAGAAAGAGCGATCGGCTTGGAGCCAGACAAAATATCGTGAGGCAAAGGGAATAGCTTGTATATGACGTTGTGGTGGTTCGTCTGATATGATCTTACGTGTGTCTAGGAGTTGACATGTCTTGCTAGAGACCGCTATCAACTATTGGCGCGAGTAGGAGTACTCGGACCATGTCTATTCACACGTGAGCCCATAGGGTCACACACTTAACGGGATGAAGCTTATAAACTTGACTATGAGATTGTCTCTAGTGGAAGTGGGAGATTGTTGGACATATATATATATATATATATATATATATATATATATATATATATATGCCCAACAAACAATGCAGACCCTTTGGGTCGCACCGCACCGAGAGTCGAACGGACTGCACCCTGGGTCAAACTGCTGAGTAGGCCTTTTGGAAAGGCCCATCAGCGAGGTATATATATAGAGGGGTGTGGCACACAGATTGAGTACTCTTCCTGGCCGTTGCCGCCAAGCCCTAGCCAGCGATCAGTTGTTCCTCGCGGAGCTAGCACTCTGGGGGCATGACACTTCCTCCCCGTACGTGTGGATACCTTGAAGGTGCTGCACCTGGAGCACAAGGACGAGCCACACGTGAGGACATGATCGACTATTTCCTCTTCGCCGACATGCGACCTCGATTGGATCGAGTCTACTCTGATGAATCTTCTGCTTCATCTACGCGTCTAGTGGTAATTCCGTGATCTATAACTGCAGTAGTTCCTAGTTCATGGGACATAAATTTTTGTTGTGCGCTAGTGTAGCCGTCCCATAACCCTTCAATATACATATAAACTATATTAGGGTTATTACTCTTTTTAGAGGGTCTTAACAAGTATAAATCCTTGTCCCTTGTCCTCTTGATACGATCTCACGTATACCTTGGTTCCGACGTTTCCCATACTCTACAAATACCGTAGGCGGGTATAGCCTATTGACAAAAATATTGTAAGGGCTAACACAAACAAAAGTTAGGGGTTACAATGCGCGCAAATATTATTGTCGAGTAGCCTGCATTGTAGATGCTGTATATTTAGAGTGTTCTTCTCCTACATGGCATATGACAATCCTCCTAGGAGGATCTTGCACTTTGAATGGCCGTATTACTGAGTACTGACTGGACTATCGATTTGGGCCATACTGGATTACTGAGTACTGACTGGAGTACTTTCGAAATAAGTGCAATTTGTGGCCCTTCCTATTTGTCCCAAAATAAGTTTATTTTTAAGTCATCATTATATTAGAGTTTATAAAATTAGAAAATAAATATATTATATAATGGATAAAGTAGGAAATAATTACAACGTGATTTGATAAAGTGGAGCACTAATACTAAAAACCACATTGGTGCCGGTTGGGAAACCCCTTTAGGTGTCGGATTTCCCAACCGGCACCCAGAAGGTGGCACATATGACTTCAGTCATCGGTGCCGATTTCAGAACCGACACATATGAAAAATAGATGTCAGTTTTAGTATATAACCGGCACCTATATGATATTATAGGTGCCGGTTCTAACCAAAATAGGCACGTGGTTGCACATATAGATGTCAGTTCTTTAGAACAACCAGTACCAATTAGTAGTATATAGGTGTCGATTTTTTATCAAAATGGACACATGTCAAGCATTATAATAAAAATCAGCACCAATATGTTGAGAAAAAAATAAAAATAGTAGGACCTATCAATTTCACATACAAATCACATCACATTTATCAACTTAGAGCCATTCATCCATTCACATCCATTCATTCATATTCACATTCACATTCATAGCCACATTCATTCACATTCAAAGCTACATCCAAATTCACATTAATTCCACAACTCCAACCCCATCCACATCCACATCCATATCCGCATCCACATACACACACACAAACACACACACGCACACTCACACACACACACACACACACATATATATATATATATATATACATATATATATATATCAACACATAGAAATCTAAAAAATGCCTAAATGCCTAAGTCTAAATTCTAAACATTTACATCCATGTCCTAAGTGTAAATTCTGAACCTTTGCATATATATCCTAAGTCAAAAATTTCTAAGTCTAAAAATTCCTAAGTCTAAAATTCCTAAATCAAAAATTCGTAAGTCCAAAAATTCCTATGTCCAAAAAAGTAAATGTGATTGCATTTTACCTACAATATAGGGTGAGAATATGATTTTGAAAGTTCAATCGGGTTTTCAGTCCTCAAGTCATCGTGCCTATGATAGAAAACATAACATAGAATACATAATAATAGTAACTATTCAAATAGATTACACAAAAAGTAAACTTATGTAATACTTCCATAATTCATACATAAACACTAATTCAATACATTTTTACACAAATCTCACTACTTGGTTTTTCTCTTCATAGAAGCTAATTTGTTCGTCAAAGTGCTGGGAGGGGCAGGCGAAGAGGATTGCACTTGTGGTGGGTGCTTGTTGAGGTTGTAATCGCTAGCTGGGTCTATGAAACTATTACGGATGAACCCGCAAAACTCGTCGGTGAGACCATTCATGACGTGTGGTAGCAGTTCGCTAGTATCAAGACCCAATTTCTACAACACAAGGATGGAAGACATAGAAATTTACTTAGTACTATAATAGAATTGTTTAATTTATGACTTCGGTCTCTGAAACATGTCACACCTCAGCATTAGAGTGATGGTGCCCCTCCTGTACAAAATCTAGCATGTACCGCATGACGTAGAACCTGTAGAGGCTGGTGGCGGTTGGTTGTCTAAGGATCATTTCATGTTTAAAGATCTGAAATGTTGTTGCATCCACCGCACATCTCCCATATGCTCTTCTGGACCTATGATGCCTCGCATATGCTCTATTTAGTGCATTTACAAGATTTGGGCAGTTTGCTCTCCCTTTCCTCATGCTATCATATATGCAAATCTTACTATCGTCGATATTGATTATGAATAGGACCCAATGATGGCTGCACATAGGACAATGTATCAATAATTTCATACACGTGGAGAGCAAGTGAAACTGGAAACCGATGATAGTCACTTACTAAGAAAGGTAAGGTAGGAGAATGTGGTCACCCGAATTTAGCTTGATGAGGGCATTGTAGAGATAGTTATCGATTTCAGCTTAGTTGGTCAATTGCTTGTCGAAGTTCACAAGTGTTTGGTCTAGAAAAGCAATCTTATGGTTCATGCTTCTACACTGATAACAGCAATGCCTGCAAAAGAATAACATGACTGAGAATTAGTGAGAGTACGTCCAGGGTGCCGAATTAAGGACAAGATATCAAAAGACTCAAAGTGACCACATTTGAAGGATGCTAACATCAAGTTCCCTTCTTTAATATAGGTTGAAGAGTTCGCTAAATTCTATAAAGAATGTATTGGGGTTGTGGTGAAAATCCACGTCGGTGTAGTACTCATAGATCATTTGTTCACCCTTTGCGGCCTCCTCCAAATACCATCTATGTAGCCACCATGCTTGAGATCCTAATTCTTTGATTTCTGAGTCAAGCACCATGGATTGTCCGTGTTGGAACTGCAGTCCTCAATCTCAGACGCTTCTCTGCAACGAACAACTCCCTAGCCTGAGTCTGCAGATCCTTGTTACCAACAATTCTCTGGAAGTCCGATATAGGTTTCTTAGGTGGCTTCGATTGTGCGCACTTGATGAAATGATCGATCACTTCCTTAGGAATTGTAACCTTTGGTTCATCGAGCTTATTAGGGCCCAAAAGCAAAGTGATGTTGCCACTCATCGTTCCTAGGCAGCGTTGTTATCGGCTTTGACACTGAGTCTGACTTAGTTGGTGGGAGTCACAACTTGCTCACTTATCCAGACCTTTGCGATGCACTTGTTGTTGGAGTCTTTTTCTGAGTGGTGGTGGACTTGGGGACTTCTCCAGAGGTTGTGGTTGATTCGATGTGTTCTGACGAGGGGGTGGGCTAGAGGTCCTCTGTCGAGGTAGAGAAGGAGCTAGATCTGGAACTCGGTCGATTGAAGGGCTGGAACCGCCATCGCTTGGATCGCCTGCCCATTATTCGACATGATAACGATGTTGATTTTTAGCCATATGATCACATTGTGGAGAGCAGCGCCCAGAGTGTCAACCCCTTCCTCGAAGGAAACTCCAACACATACCCTCTGTATTGGCTTGGCACATCGTCAACTCCGACCTTGAGTAGCCTAGACGCAATGCAACGCCGTGTATAGTTTGCCGTGCAGATATAGGATGTGCCACGCCACTAGCAATCTATTGAATGATGTTGTTTTGAAGTGGGACGTGGAGCACGCATGGGGTATGTGTCATTATGTTGTCCACTGGACAATGTTCTGCAGGGATGGCTTCCATAGACGTGCAACTGCTAGGTCTCCCACCTAGGCTTACCACTTTGTTCCTGGCTTGCCCTCAGAGTTGCTCTGCCGTCATATTAGAAAACATCTCTACAAGTTTCTCCTTTAGCTGCCGGTCCACCTCTCTCACGATATGATCGACTTCCTCTTGTTGCGCGAGTCTTCTCTTACGAGCCCGGTACCTCTGTCTATCGTTCGAAAACTCGTCCGTCCATGGAACGAGACCAATGTCTCTCGTCTGTCCAGGGTGCTCAGGTTTTCCGAATGCCAGTGTGAGTTCATCTATCTCTCTTTGTGGCACAAAAGCACCCTTGTTGACTGGGAATGGGCCTCAATGATCTTCTGTTTTAGTTCTTACTGTCAAGGTCCTATGGCAATCAACTCCCTTGAAGATGACAATTTAGTCTTCCTGGCATATGCGTAGTGCTTTGTCGGGGTGCCCCATCCCTCTGTCACAGGTGTGACACCGGCTTGACACAACTGTGCCTCTTTTTCTTCCCATTTATGAATATTCTTAGTGTATCAACTCAGGCATAGTTGATATGGATACTTGTTCTTCGCCGAATTGGCTTTGTTTCATTCGCTCATTTCTATTGCCTCCTTGGATGTTTTCCATTGCACGAACTCATCCTAGTAATCTGCACACTTTTGATACATAGGTTTGTTGAAATCTGGGGTCCATACGCATTGGACGAAATCAGAGTTCAAGGAACCCTTCCAATTCTTGAAGAGAATGCCCATCTTGGATAGTGTCCCATGCTTTGATAGCTCTTCTGCGCCTTCAAAAAAGGAGAATGACTGCTTCAACTTTCGCCAACACTCTTTCTTTAGATTTTCTGGTACTGTCCAGTCATATTGTTTTACGTCCTTTAATCTCCAATGGTGGTACTTGCTGGGAACTAAAGTATTCACGATGACACCACAAGTCCTGCCATATGGGGTCAATGCCTCCAATGGTGCTTTAGGCAAGCCATTTCTAGAGAGTTCTATCACGACGTAGTGACCATTAGCCATCGTTCTAGGACCCCTATGCTTCCTCTCCGATGACCTTGTTGATTTCAAGGATATACCAGCAGCGGAAGTGCCAACATCCTTGAAATTAGGAAAGTTGATTTTTTTAGAACGGTTTGTTAGAGTAGGATTTTCGTAATGCATGGTTGCGTCAAATTTAGGATGGAATTACCTTCACGATTCTCTTGATTCAAATTTAGGTAGGCACTAGGGCTACCGTGATTCTAATCCAGAGTTGGCGAATTCTTCATGCTCCATCTTGTCCACAATGGTAAACAAGTTTTAGGAAAAAAACTACATGATTCTATTGATTCGCTTCTATTGAAAGTTCTAAGATAGTTTAGTAACCTACTGTAAGTTATCAGATTTCTTATTTTTGTGCTCTAAGAACATCTGTAAAAATTGTTACACCATTTAGCCTTCACCGAAGATTTGCCTAGACTGCATCTGTAATAGCATGAGACGTTGTGGTAGGTCAGGAGGCAAGCAGAAGGCCTCTGCCACGACCTTTGACGCAAGGATTGATGTGAAGACGTTAGCTTGCCATCAAGCCTTCAACACGCCTAAATAATTCGAACCGTGGTTGGATGTCGTAATTTCCAACGATAGCCAAATTTGTAACATATCTGAATAGCTCCAGTTCATCATCGAGCAAACTCATTTATTCACAATAATTTTAAAATACGCTGATCAAATTTCATGCAAGTGGATTGAAACATATATAGACACAAGCAAATTATATGTAAATTTGTAAATATGTTATCTCCGTGCTCTCAGAACTATATCTCTAAATGTGTTGCATCATTCAGCTTTCGTTGGACACCTAGAAAACTATATCTATACTAGCAGGAGGCGTTGTGGTAGGGTTGGTAGGAAGAAGAAGGCATCCGCCACGACATTTGTAACAAGGATTGATGCTGATACATTCTCTTCCTACCAGGCCTACAACACGCCTAAATAGGTGTGAACGATGGTTGGAAGGTGGCAATGTCCAACGACGGCCAACTGTTCATCATCGAGCACGACCAAACTAAATATACCCCAAAATATCCCCAAAAATCCCACATTCCATTTCATAAGCCCCAAAAATCCCATATTCCACTTCATATTCCCCAAAAATATGCGGCAAGCAGCGGTGGTGGCAGCGGCAAATGCATCATAAGTTTACCTCAAAATATACCCTAAATTTCTAACATTTTCATCACATCACAAATGCATTAACAATTTCCAAATATATGGTCCCCAAATATACCCCACAAATATCCCCAAATGCAAGAAACGGCAGCGGCAATGGCAACGACGGCGGAAAGCAGCGACGGCAAGCAGCGGCAGCGGCACAAATACCCTCCACATCACAAATTCATCTCATCACAAATCCCCCTCCCCAAATCACAAATTCATCCCGTCACAAATCATCACATTGCAGCGGTCATCAAATTTAACATGTCGAGGAGCACGGGATATGGGGAATACTTTGCCTGGTCGGGGTCGCTGTTGCCCGCCTCCTCCTCTCCTCGCTGCTGCCGGGTCAGGGTGGCCACTGCCGGCCTCCTCCTCCTCGCCACTGTCGGCTGCCTCCTCCACACCACTACCAGCCAACAAGCGCCATCGGATCTATAAGTGAAGCTAGGGATATGTCCTAGCTTCCCCCTCCGCGTCGCTGCCTCGCTTCCGCCTCCGTGCCACTGCCGTCCTCCTCCTCCTCATCCTCGCCACCTCTGGCCTCCTCCTCCTCCTCGCCACTGAGCACTGCCTCGTCCTCCTTGCCGCTGCGCGCCTCCACACCATGTCGCCGAACCTCTGCACCGTGTCACCGAGTGTCGCTCCTCCTACTTGCTAACGCGCACCTCCTCGTCGCCTCCTTGCCACCGCGCCTCTCCCACCTTGCCGCTGCATACAGCGCCTCTCCCACCTTGCCGCTGCATACAGCGCCTCCTCGCCATCGGGAGAGAGAGAGTGAGTGGGTGGGTGGGTGGGGGGACGGCTAGTATAAATAAAGGGAAATAGGCACCGAATATTGACACAAATTTGGCATATTTGACAACACTAGGTGCCAGTTCAATAGAACCAGTACCTATATCCCCGTATAGGTATCGATTCTATTTAAGAACTCACACTTATCACCCCGCCCCAAAAAATATTTCGTAAAAATTAATTTATTTCTAAACTAATATTTGGCTACAACATAAGCCTACTTTTTTATATATCTTCTCCTTTAAATAAATTTTCTTTTTGAAATTAATATTTGGTTTTAAAAGGTCCCAAATATTTTACATATCTTCTCCTTTACACTTATTTTATAAAATATATTTCCTTTTCCATTATACCTATATTCATTTAAATTATATGGAAATTTGAGCGCATAATATGTTAAAATTTTGCTAAGTTAAATTAAATAGTAATTGCACCAATCAGTATATTAATTTAAAATTTAGTTTAAACCCTAACTAGTAGCACTTCTTGATGATCACTCTGTAAATACAAGGCTTCTTCTTCTTCTTCATCAGCTTCCTCGTTTTCCTATTTGACATCAGTTGTGAGAGGCGGTTCCTCGTCGGGTTGATCGAAGTCATCTTCACCGACAATATTCTCCATTCGAACAATACTTTGCTTGCCTTCGAAAACAACATGACGTGGCTTCGCATACTTCACGAGTGATGGGTCCTTTACATAGAATACCTACTTAACGGATTTCGCGAGCATGAATGGCTCATCTTCGTAGCCAACATCATTCCGGGAAACAATGATCATCCCGTACTTGTCAACCTTCAACCCCCTTGGAATTCTTACCCACTTGCATCGAATAGAGAGGCTTTGAGGGCTTCGTAATCTAGCTCCCAGATTGACTCTATGAATCTGTAATAAGTCTGCTTGTTGTCGCCATCATCGTAGGCGTCTATGCGTAAACCACTATTTTGATAAGTACTCCTGTTGTCCTGGTGTGTAAAAAGTATATCCATTTATGTCATATGCTTAGTACATGTGGATTATGTTGGATGGCCTCAGAGACAAAGAAAACAGTTGGTCACTATCGATGTCTGTAGTTGTTAGGTAATCCATCAACCATTTCCCAAATTGAAGTTTATGCTTCTTCGCAATTCATGCCATCGATTTCCTAGGATTGTCATTGTGGATTTCATCCAAGTGCAAGTCCACGAAAGGAGCCACCAAATCTGATTGCCGTACTACTACAAAATGTGCTTGTCTTATGGTTTTTTAGTCGGGAGGACAATTCTCTTATGGCCTAATGTTCATTTTCTAAACATCATGCCCTCATGACGAGGCATAGGTGTTAGTGATATGCCCTAGAGGCAACATGGAGATGTTGGATATCACGTCAATGTTTATGTATTTATGAATAAAGTGTTATTCAGTTCCATGAAATAGACATCTTGTATTGATCAATAAGTACGTGACTTATTTATGAGACTCTATATGTATGAATCTATTTCTAAACGATCCACGATCATATGTCATATTGTTGGAACAAATATGATTCTAAGATCGGCATGTTTATTGATTGATGATCATGTCTCATAGATCATGGGTATGGAGATACCAAATCAATAAACATGGACATATGTGTTGGAGAACACATTGTTGGATAGACCCACCATGAGACACTACAGGAATCAATGTGCCATTAGTTGGTCTCAGGTAGTGTTGGTACAAAGTCCTTAGACCGAGATCACCATGGATTCCAACATGTGTAGTAGCCTACTTTGGGACTACCAAACGCTATTCCGTGCTGGGTAGTTATAAAGGTAGTTTTCGGGTTTGCTATGAAACATGGAGTGGGATGTGAGTGATCAAGATGGAATTTGCCCCTCCTTTGGAGAGATATCTCTGGGCCCCTCGAGGTAATGGATTATGGAAATGCATGGCCATGCTATGTTGATTGAGGAGTCAATCAACAAACAGATAATCCAATACAGTTCGAGTGAATGGTTAAGCTATTGAAGGGATGGCACACATCTTGCCTATAGCTTAGCGGTATCGTGAGGCAAAGGGATTTGTGTACACATTACGGGTTCGAGCCGATATTATATTCTTGTATACTATGGTGTCAATATGTGCTGCTAGGCGCCGCATGTGGAGTCGGCTGAGTTGGACTCGAGCGACGTCGGCTAAGTTAGACTATAGCCGAAACCGAGTATACCTGAACCTACGGGTCGCACGCTTAAGGGGATAGAATAGATATTCGAGTTGGACACGGATACGGCTCGATCGGATAGGGATCCGATCGGATAGAGTCCTATGGGCTTACGACGTATGGGCGGCCAACTCTATGAGATACGGATGAGATCCGATTCAAAATAGAGTCCTAATCGGCCACTAGTCCCGGTCGGCCAACTCTATATAAAGGAGGGAGGGGTGGAGAGCTACGATATGTCAATTGTATCGCGTGCAACGAAGTCGCCGAGATCAATCTCCACGGAAACCCTCCCCACTTTCGAGCCAAACCCTAGCCTTGCATCGCGTGCTAGCACACGGGTGTACGGCGTTCTATCCCCGGACATGTGGATACCGGTAGAGGCGCTGCTACGTTGCGCGCTGTTGATCGGCTTCGGATCGGCTGCAATCGGAGCGATCGACTGTGGTGGAATCGGCTGCGGTCGGGCGCATCGGAGCGAGGCGTGAGAACGCGGCCGGACGACTCGAATCGGCTTATTGGCGAATCGGCTGTCTCTGGGAATCGGCTACACTGTTTCGGATTGGATTGCCCTGATTGGCTATTCCGCTGCACTCTACTCCAATCGGTAACGATCTATCGGCCCTTACTTGCAAGTGTTCCTGGTTTGCGCGGTTAAAAGTTTTTGTTTTCGGCTAGCGTAGCCTCCGCGTAATCCTTCAATAGGCACACTGATAGGTTTCAAATCCATGTAATCTATACATAATTATACCACCTCCTCTGTTGCATAACCCTCGACGATGCTACCTTCATGTCATCTGTTTCAGACATATTTCTTTACAATGCCCATAAACCTCTCGAAAGCCCACATGCTATGCAAGTATATTGGGACTAGGATCTTTACTTGTTCCACAAGATGAGCTACGAGATGCACCATGATATCAAAAAATAAGAGAGGGAACAACATCTCGAGGTGGCAAAGAGTTAGAATCACGTCCTCCTAAAGCTTGTCCAATGAACCCGGATCAATTCCCTTCAAATTCATCGCTTTGAAGAACTGGCACTGCTTGATGATTGCCTCTCGGACCTTTTTCGGAAGGATACCTCTGATTGCGACTGGTAGTAGTTGCGTCATAAGCATGTGGCAGTCGTGTGATTTTATTCCAACCAACCTCTTACCTTTCATGTTAACCAGTTTCTTGATGTTTGCATGGTAACCGAATGGGACTTTGGCACCATGCAAACATTCCAACAAACTCTGTTTTTCTGAAGCACTAAGAGTGTAGGGTGCTGGGGGGAGGTACTAGTGGCCATTTCCTTTATCCTGAGGATGCAGCTCTTTCCTGATATTCATGTCTTCAATGTCTCTTCGTGCTTGCAAAGTATCCTTCGTTTTGCCGGGTGTGTTCAACAATACCCCGATCATGCTTTCGCACACATTCTTCTCCACATGCATCACATCAATTGCATGACGGATATTCAATTCTTCCTAGTACGGTAGGTCCCAAAAGACAAATTTCTTTTCCAAAGAGGGGTCTCACCGCTTGATGTGGATACACACGTGCTTCCACTACCTTTACAAAATATAACTTTGATATCCTTCACCTCACTCCAGACATCACTGCCGGTTATGAATGTTGGACATGCTCCTTCTTCCAACATTCCATAAAAATCTCTTGTATTTCGGCAATGAGTGATTCTACCTGAGGATCCTTCGATGGCGCATGAACACGGTCTTCCGACAGTGTTTCAGCCACTTGCCTCCTATTTGGGCCATGCACCTTACACATGCTTTCATGCCCTTCATCGTCTAGCCTTACATGTTACCAAATGCTGGGTAGTCTTGTATTGTCGTCAACAGAATAACCCGACATGCGAAGTACTCTCGTTTGTACACATCCCATGTCTTTACACCATCCATCCATAATATCCCAAGATACTCTACCAATGGCTTGAAGTACACATTAATATCGTTGCCAGGTTATTTAAGCCCTTGAATTAGAAGTGGCATCATGATGTACTTATGCTTCAAACAGAGCCAATAAGAAAGGTTGTAGATAATGACAGCCACTGGCCATATGCTATGACGACTGCTCTTGTCACCAAAATGTTTCATGACGTCTGTGCTAATCACAATCCTCACATTCCTAATGTCGTACGCAAAATGCTTTCTATACTTTATGTCTAACTTTCTCCATTGAGATCCATCAGCTGGGTGTCGTATCATTCCATCTCTTTTACGCTCTTCGTCGTGACAACGCATCAACTTAGCATGTTTCTTGTTTGCGGACATACGTTCCAAATGAGGGATGATTGGAAAATACCATACCACCCTCACCGGCATTCTTTTCTTCTTCACTGTACCATTACTTCCACCATCACCATCGCTACACACTTATATCGAGAAGCCTCACACACTGAACATTTGTCCAAATCTGCATAATCACTCTGGTAAAGAATACAATCATTTTGACAAGTGTGAATTTTCTCTATCTCAAGGCCAAGGGAACATATAACTTTTTTCGCTTGGTACATTGTTTTTGGCAAGACATTACCCAGAGGAAGAATTTCTGTCAACAGCTTTAGCAACTCAGTGAAGCTCTTATCTAACCATCCATTGCTTGGCTTCAGGTGAAGTAGAGATAGGACCACCAGCAACTTGGTGTGCTCCGCCTTACATCCATTGTAAAGTGGAGTTTTTAAGTCCTCCACCATGGTTTTGAACTTGGAATAATCCCTATCATCAATGTCAGCATCTGATCTAGATCAGCTTCACCGTGATCAATTGGTCCTCCTAGTCACAACCGACATCCTCATTAGGTACTCATTATTGCCTGCACTTCCCTCGCCTTGCTCCTCTTTGCCAAGAAACTCATGACATCTGAACTTTCGCATAAAACCCCTTGTAAGAAGATGTGCATGGACCGGTTGAGTCAAAAATTGCATGTCTTTCTTGTAATCAAAGCATGGACACCACAGATAATCTGGCGCACCAATTGAGTTTGTGCTCATCGCTGTGGCAACGAGAGACATTACTCCCCTGATATACTCCATAGAGTCACGATTTGCTTCATACATCCATCCTAGATCCATTACTACCGATAGGGACCAATGAATAGTACTTAATGTCAATTACTCTGAATGATACAAATAATTGTTTCGGCTGCGCACTTTCTATGTATACGTAGCAAATGGTTCAATTCAACAAGCAATAGTGAGACAAAGTAAAAAATAAGGAATTCTCTTCAATACCACCCAAAAGTTTTAGAGCAAAACCTACACCTAAAAAGTAAATTTATTTAATTTCAATTAACTCTCAATGATACAAAGTAAACTTACCTGTACGAATAACAAAATTGATAGATTTTTCAAAATCTAATTACTATTGGATGAGCTAATTAATTAAATGGATAGAAAAAACAAAATTTACCGGCCCTAGAAGGAACATATAATAATTACAATGAGGATTTTATAATTCAAAAGAAAATTGGAATAACAGAAATGATACAACTTCAATAATTTAATTATTATTATATTGTGTTACATCTCTTTGTACTACTCTACGAATATTATTTGAAGCACTTACTAATAAATTTTACGTACAAAGTCAACTACTGTCCATGTCAATACTTCAACTCAAAATTAGCATATGGTTATACGAGAACGATCCAATTAAATGAACACAAAAAATATAGAAAACTATCCCTATAAAACAAATACAAATAATTGTTTCAGTTGTGCAAGTTATATGTATACGTAGCAAATGGTTCAATTCAACAAACAAGATCGAAACGGAGTGAGAAATAGTGAATACTTACCACGTAGGCTTCACTTTTCAGCCAAACAAAAAAATTAGAACAAAACCTCCCTTCTCCTCTAGCTGGTCGAGCAAGAATGAGAGGTGCCGCTTTGTTCTTTGCTCGATCAGCTTGAGTAGAGAAAGAGCTGTATATATTGGTCGCATAGGTGTCGGTTCTTAACCTAGAACCGGCACCTATGCCTGACTGCTACATAGGTGCCAGTTCTCAAAGTGGGCCCTCCAACGACTACTTCGAGCATGGAGGGCTCAAAGATGCCAGTTCTTACGTAGAACCGACACCTATCTCTGACATCCTTAAAGGTGTCAGTTCTATTGTAGGCCCCGTGACCAACCACTCTGATGAGACAAATATTAAAGATTCAGGATTTTAGTTTGAAATGGCATCTTTCTCTGACAAGGAAAATAGATGCCGATTCTATTAAAAAACTGGCATCTATTTGAAGAGAAAGGAGTCGAGTTCTTGGCGCGGCTCTGCCGGACGGCGCGTTGGTGGAAAGGCACTATAGTTGTCGGTTTTAGCTATTACGGCATCTATAGTGCTGGCACCTTTGTGTAGTAGTGGAGATATTTTTGTCTTTTGATTTTGTATTGGTATGTGCGGGATGGGTGAAAAATTAATTTATTTAGAAACAAAGATAGTGTATATATATAATTTATTTAATAATAAAAAACCTTATATTTCCAGTCCATGCTCTAGCCTCTAGGTGAACTACTAAACAACACAAGGACACTTAGGGGGCGTTTGGTCCCATGGACCAAACTTTAGTCTGTGTCACATTAGATGTTTAGACATCAATTTGAAGGAATAAACATGAACTAATTACTAAAATAATTAAAGAATCGGTGGGTTATTCGCGAGACGAATCTATTAAGCCTAATTAATCCATAATTAGCAAATGTTTACTGTAGCATCACATCATCGAATCATGACGTAATTAGGCTTATTAGATTTGTCTCACGATAATCCGCCGATTATGAATGGGTTTTATTAATAATCTACATTTAATACACTACTGGAGATTTTTTTTCTAAACGCGGCCCCCAATAGGTTCCAAACGGGCCATAAGTGGCTGCGCCTGGAAAAACCGGTCTCGACGGGGCCAGTTGTCGAACCACACAGGAAAATGCATTATCCTGTGCGGTCCACTTAAGCGACCGCACGGAGTATTATCACATGCGGTCGCTTAAGTGGACCGCATGAGATAATGCCATTATCCCGTGCGTGCCACTTAACGGCCCGCATGGGATAATTGCGCATTATCCCGTCCGGGCTAGCATTATCCCATGCGGCCCACTTAAGAGCCCGCACGGGATAATGCATTTTTTCATGCGGGCCGTTAAGTGGACCGCACACGATGATGCACCATAAAATAGCTGTCCAACCCGACAGTGCCACATTTAGCATGGTGTTTCTCTCTCCAAAAAAGGCAACTATAGGGGGAAGATTTTCAACTTGAATTCTTCAATTGCAATCACTACAAAAGGTAACATGCTTGATCTTCTCTTCCATTTCCTTCCATTTTTAAAAATTTTATTTGTTGAATGTGAAGATATTTGAACTTTTTTTCAACTCGGTTTCTCTCTTCAAAAATAGGCAATTTCTTTTGGTGGGAGGTTTTAGACTTGAAATCTTCGATTGAAATCAATATAAAAGGTAACATGCTTGATCATCTCTTTCATTTGCTTCCATTTTTGTGAAACTTCATTGGTTGAATGCGAAGATATTTAAACTTGTTTGAATAGGTCATTTTGAGCTATTTTTGTAATTTGTAGGCTAAATATTTTGTTTTTTGATTGAACCATTTTTTTCGTAATTAATAGTGTGTTAGTATTATTATTTGCTGTGAATGAGGTTTTAGTTATAAAATAGGATTTAAGTTTAATTTGTTTATGTAGAAAACACCGGCAATATAATATTATTTTATGCTGTGAATTTTTTTAGATGGACCGAACATGGATGTATGAGACGCGGAGAACTCATCCGGTGTTCATGAGAGAAGCATCAACATTTATTAATAAGGCGAAGGCGCACGCTTTGAGGGAGAATAGAAAGGATATTTTTTGTCCTTGCGTGGATTGCAAGAATCAGAAGATGTGGAAAGATCCAAATATAATTCTAGGACACATAATTCAGTGTGGATTTGTGGAGAAATCCACAGTTTGGACTTATCATGGGGAAGTCGCCACTCCTGAAGAGATTCCTGATATTTGGTTCGATGAGGCAGAGAATTTTATAATTGAGGATATGTCCCGTGAAACGATGCAGAGGGTTAATATTGATCTTCATCTTGAGGATATATTGCGACATGCTGAACCAGAGGTCCTAACAGAGAAAACAAAAGATTTAAAAAATTGGGAGGCGTTGTAGAAATCAACGAAAGATCTTTTGTGCGATCAATCAAAGGGATGTGACATGGATTATATAGTGTTGCGGTCCGTGCTAGAACTTCTTAGATTGAAGGCCATGCACGGATGGTCTGATACTAGTTTCAACGACTTGATGGGTCCCCTGAGAGCTATGCTTCCTAAGCCTAACTTGTTGCCAGCTAACACCTATCAAGAAAGGGTATGACACCGATGGATATTCTTTTTACACAAACAGCAAAGACAGGAAAAGCTTAGCACAGAACAGTGGGGTTCATGTCGAAGCGTTGGACGCAACAGGGCAGAAGAAATCTTACTACGAGATCATACAACAAATATGGGAACTTTACTACGGTTAAACATTCAGATCCTTGTTCTCAGATGCCAATGGGTGAAAGATAGCATGCTAGATAATTTTGGATTTACGTGTGCTGAGCGGAGTAAAATTGGACACAAGGATGATCCATGGTTCCTTGCCGAACGTGTTGCACATGTTTTTTATGTGAAGGATCCTTCCGATGAAAAGATAGACATTATTGTATCGAGCAAGCAACACATCATTGGTATTGACAACATTGAAGACGCGTCCGATTATAATCAATACGACACCATTTCATTATTCACAGACCTTCCTACGTGGATCAAACGCATTGAGAGTGTCCTCGACGAATCAAAGTTTTCATCCGTGCGAAAGGATGTTAATCCAAAAATTGTGAAACATTAGTTTGTTTTTGTGTACAATATGTTTTTGCGAGCGAATGTATCAAACTTATGGTGTTACGAGTGAATGTGTGGTGCTATAACAAACTTATGGTATTTGTGTGGATGATTAATATGTTGATTAATTAATATGTGATCAATTGATATATTAATATGTGATGAATTTAAATTGATTGAATTTTTTGTATATGGGACAGAATCAAATATAGGAATAACTAATAAATGGAATAATTAAATATAGAATCAAAATTAATATTTGCACTGATATTTTTTGATTTCTATACTTTCACATGGAATAATTAATAAAATATGTTAATTAATATAATATGTTAATTGATATTTTATGGGCACTGATGTTTTATGTGCATTGATATTTTATGAGCATTGAAATATTTTGTAGTTTTATAGTTTTAATATAAGGGCGGCGATTATCCCGTGCGGACAGCTTAAGAGCCCATGCGAAAAAACCATCTTTACGTGCGGGCGGCTAAAACCGCCCGCACGGGAAAATCATCTTTTCGTGCGGGCGTTTTAAGTGGCCCTCACGAAAAGATGATTTTTTCGTGCGGGCCCTTAAGCCGCCCGCACGGGATAATCGCCGCCGATATATAGGCGCGTGGGATCTCGAAAATTTCTATGTCCCCGGCGAATCCAGATCTGTGTCGCCAGGCTACCTAATTTTTCTAAGTCCCCACGCCCTCAACCGCCGACCACCGCCCTTGTCGCCCATCCCTGCACCCTTGCCGCCCATCCCCATGCTGCCTATCCCTCGCGCCGCACATCCCAGGTGTCGCCGCTAGTCGCGCCGCCGCACATCTATCTCTCTCTCTCCCCATCGCCGCCATCGGCCTCACCGCGGTTGTCGTCGACCGCCTACAGGCCTGTACCGCCGGCTCACGACCGCCGTGACGCCTGGCACCGTCGCACCCGACGCCCCTCCTCACCGCCCGGACCCATCGACAACGCCTCACCCCCACACCGACGCCGACGTCCTCCTCACCGCCCGTCGGCGACGCCTCACCGGCCCCGCAACTAAAGGTCAGACACAATATGTTGTGAATTTTTTGAATGGAAGCTGTGAAAATTATGAATAGATGTCGTGAATTGTTGTGAATTTTTTGATGGATGGATGGACGATTTAGGTTTTTGGGGCCGGTGATTTAAAGTTAATTTTTGTGATGGATGAATGGATGAATGAACTAAGAAATGGATGGATGAATTTTTTTAACTTTATATAGCTAAGCTAGCTAGTATAATTCTCAAATGTGTGCTAACCTATAGCTGCTGCATTAAGAAGAAAAAGAAGTAGAATCATGTCTCCTGCTGCCTAATTAAGGAGAATTTTATTGTGTTCTTGTCGTATATGAGTGTGCATGGACGGATGAAATTTTTTAGTATAACAGAATGGTGGCTGTTAATATTCATTGTTTTCTGTCATGGGGAAGAAATTTCTTAGTTGATGGTGGATGAAGAATTTTTTTGTTGTACATGGTGGCCATTGTCGGTGTCTATATGGAAAGTGATGAATGGATGGATGGATGGATTTTGTGATTTTTGTGTATAGCCTCTTTGCATGAATAGAAGTTTATGTATATGTTTGGGTGTATGTATAAATTTCACATGTTTGGGTGTATGTACACTGAAACTATAGTTAATGTAAAATGGACTGTTATTGTTTGATGAATGTTTGATGTTGATGAATTATTTGGGTAAATTTGATGTGAAATAGTTTATGTGAATTTTTTTATGTGAAATAGTTGATGTGAATTTTTTCGAGTCTTCTCATCATTCCCATGTAGAATACATATGAAATACATATACCCACCCCTACCGAACGACCTACAAACGAAGTTATGCGTCTATCCTTCTCCTTTCCCTCAAATTTTAGATTTTAGGTTATATTTTAGATTTTAGGATTTTCCTACCGAATGACCTACAAATATAATATCCCTCTCTCCTCTCCCTCTCCTCGGTCTCTCATCTCTCATCTCTTCCCCTGCCCCTATCTCACCTCTGCGCACGGACAAATTTTGGTAGAAAATATTAAAAGCATGGAAATAATCGTATAGTCAAACATATGTATTTTCCTAAACCTAAACCTTGAGGATGTCGCCTATGCTGGGGAATGCGATGAGAGTAGCTAAGGGAGCTTGAAGTTGAAGGGGCACAGGCAATTCCACTATCGGAGACCCCTATACCAAATCGTAAAATGTATGCATATGTATAACTTATATTTGACGATTTGGTCTATGGGTCTCCGATAGTGGAATTGCCTGTGCCCCTTCAACTTCATACTCCGATAGTGGATATAGTTTTTCTGAGAGCAAAAAAATATAGTGTTTTAGAAGTTAAATATAGTCAATATAGAAAAACATAAAGAGAAGAAGAAGGAAAAAATACAAATTTTTCCTTATTTTTCTCTTTAGGTTTTTTCTCTAGGTTTTTTCTTTAGATTTTAGACTTACGCTAAATTATTGTAAATAAATTATTTTTCTCGATGATGAACTGAGCCATTCGGACATGTTGCAAATTGCAACATCCAAATACTTTCGAATTATTTAGGCGTGTTGAAGGCTAGGTGGCAAGCGAAGATCTCCGCATCAATCCTTGTGTCAATGGTCACAATGGAGATATTCTGCTTGCCACCCAACCTACCACAACGCCTCATGCTATTACAGATATAGCCTTGTTGTTCTGAGAGCAAAAAAAATATAGTATTTTAGAAGTTAAAATTTAGTCAATATAGAAAAACCTAAAGAGAAGAAGAAGGAAAAAATACAATTTTTTCCTTCTTTTTTCTCTTTACGCTGCAATTTATGCATGTCCTTAACACTGAAAAATCGAAACACGGTTCGAATTATTTAGGCGTGTTGAAGGCTAGGTCGAATTCTTTTAGGGTAGAAGGAGACTTTGTGCGCACATGTACACCACATATATACACCATATTACAACTGTCTACTCTCTTTGTTCACAAATTTCACAAATTGTGTGTTATGAACAACCATAGATCAAATGTCGAATGAGAAAGCTCCCTCGGAGGCACCCAACATCGAACCAACGCAAGAGTCTTCAAGCAAAGGCACATGGCGACACCAAGCTATCCTTTAGTTGAAGTTACGCCAGCATCACCGGTTGAAGAAGACCCCGACTACATCCCTATCGAGCAAGCAGTAAGTCGAGCCATATTGTTATGAACTAACCGGTGTACCTCATCGGATCCCGTTTAATGTTTTTTGTTGTACGTATAGATGGAAACAAGGCGCCGCTCAAAAAGAAAGGCCGCGAAGTCTGTCGTCATAGCCAAAGTCGAGACAGACACAGCAACGTCCGGTCCGGTAGAAACTGACACGTCCGCGTGCGCTGGAGGACGTCAAAAGAAAAGACGTGGTCAGAGAAGTAAGAACTAACCCCCCAAGAAGACGTACTATATCACCTCTTTAAACTAGGATGGGAAGCCAGTAGAGCCCAAGGTAGCAATGACAAAATTCAGCAGCACTTGCAGGGTACTGGCCAGAACCCACGACCCTTTATATGTAGATTCCTGGGAGCAGGTGGATGACAACTTGATGAACTTCATGTGGAATGAGTTGCAGAAGTGGCTTGTATATCCGCCTGGTTCAGAGGCTCTGGGAAAAGAGTTTGCCTTGAAAACGATGGCGCATCGGTGGAGGCAGTGGAAATCGGACATGAACACTCACTACGTGCAAAAGAACAAGTCTCCATTCGAAGAACACGGTGGTATTACGCTCGCCGAATGGGACAGATCATGGTGAAGATGACAAGCCCTGAAGCCTTAGCGCGGAGGAAAAAGATGTCCGACCTAGCGAAAAGGAACAAGTACCCACACCGATTGGGCTCTAGCGGCTACGATGGCCACGTAGAGAAGTGGCGAGCAACCGAAGAAATATTTGCCGCCCAAGTAAAGCTCCTGCTTGTAGATGCACTAAAGGAAAGAAGAAAAAATTGGGTTTGGGCACGGAGCACGGGCCAAGTCACCAACAAGGGAGAGATCCTTTTTGAGGATACGGATATTGAGCGTGTGACTATTTAATAAGTTTTGTCTGTTGTTACTCTCAAAGAAACAATTGACTGAAACAATTATCTTGTCTACATAGAGCACATGCATATTACGTAAGACACGGTGGACCGGTCAAGGATCCACAAAAGAAGAAGCTTCTCGTGAAGACACAATGGCCGGTAATTACATGCCCGCTATATGCCAATATTTTATACTGTGTTTAATTTCAAATATTGATGTATGTATACAATTTTATTCAACACAGTGTTATAAGCAACCACCAGGCACTAACCTATATGGGTACAACGTGTGCGAGATGCTAAGAATCTACGGGAGATACAATACAAAGTTTGAACAAGTAAGTTCAGAGAAAATATCTTTCTATATGTTAAGATCGACCTTGTATAATTTTCCTAATCGTATTTATGTGTATTCCTTCTTAACAGATCGAGTCCGTTCCAGTTGTAGATGAACCAGTTCGATAATCGAACCATGCTCAACTTGGTTGCAGATATTTGCCGCTTCATCCGCCATGATGTCTGCAACCATTTGGACGATTTCTACGATCCGGAGAGCGAACTTGCGACGGACGATAAATTCAAATAACTTAGAGAGTGAGAAAAACACCATCGTGATCATTTCTAATTAAGTATATTTTTATGTGCTTTCGAACTATTATAAATTACGAGACGAAACTTGATATGTATATGAACATGCATGATGTGTACATTTATATCTTTTTTATGAGGAAATAATTAACTGTCTTTTAATTCTTCTACGAATATATATATACATGCATCTCGATCGATCAATAATATTACTGAGAGAGAGGAGAGAGACAGGGTGAGAGAGGACATAGACAGAGAGAGCTAGACCTATAGCTAAACACATGCAGCTAGCGCACATAAAATAATACGCACGGGATGCAATCTTCCCGTGCGGTTAACTTAACGAACCGCACGGGAAGATCAATTATCCCGTGCGGTCGGGTAAAGTGGCCCGCATGGGATAATCGATCTTTCTGTGTGGGCCGTTTAAGCCGATCGCACGGGATAATTGATCTTCCCGTGCGGTTGGGCCGCCCGCACGCGAAAATGGTTTTTTCCCAGACCATCTCGAGCGTGCGGGCAGGCCTTTCGCATGAGAAGATATCTTTCGGCCCGCACGGAATAAACATTTCTCCAGTAGTGATGTTCCAAAATAGTATCTAAATATTTAATGTGATGTAAAGACTCTAAATCCTGAACTTTAGTGCGAGAAATCAAACAGGGCCTTAGCAAATGGGCTCCAAGAAACAGAACAGAGTCAGGACTGACCCTTTACCCCAGTAATGCCCTATATATGTACGCCGACAACGAACCAGCTGTTAGACGCGATGACGGCAAAACAAGAAGTAAACAAGATCAAACCGCAAAGAAGACACGAGATTTAACGTGGAAAAACCCTCCCAACACGAGAGGGAAAAACCACGGGCGCCGGCCCGGCAACAATCTTCACTATATCTTGGTGAGGTTACAAAACGCTGGGATTTACAACTGAATCAACTTATCCCATGCGGCGGCTTACAGGAACTTAAATAAGATGGAAACCCTAAACCGGGTATAAGGAAACCCTAAACCGGGTATAAGGAAACCCTAAATCCGCTACGCTCCGGCCCAAGCCTCTGGCGACGGGCCTCCGCTACGCTACGGCCAGAAGTCGGCCTTTGTTTGTAGATGAATTTTGAACATAAACAACATACTCCACCTTGAGACAAATTCCTTCCTGCAGCATCAATCAGTCCCTCACCTGAACATAACAAAGAAAAATACCAATGGCACCACAGCCTCATGGGCTAAGCTGAAATACCAACCAAGCTTGAGCAAATCTCAAACTTGGTAGCAGGAACTGGCTTGGTCATCATATCAGCTGGATTATCATGTGTACTAATCTTGCATACCTTTAGTTTCTCTTGTGCAATAGCATCACGCACATAATGGTACTTGATATCAATGTGCTTAGTTCTCTCATTAAACATCTGGTCCTTAGTGAGACATATAGCACTCTGACTATCACAAAACAGGTTAATGCAAGAATCAACTCCACATAACTCAGAATATAAACCTTTCAACCATACCAATTCTTTTGTAGCTTCTGCAACTGCCATGTATTCTGCTTCAGTGGTAGATAATGCAACAACTGGCTGCAATATTGCTCTCCAGCTCACAGCACAACTGCCAATAGTGAACACATATCCTGTGAGTGACCTTCGCCTATCTAAATCAGCAGCATAATCTGAGTCCACATATCCAATGACTCCACTGTCAGTCCTGCCAAATTTCAAGCAGGCATCTACCGTCCCACGAAGGTACCTGAAAATCCACTGAACTACCCTCCAATGTTTTTTGCCAGGATTAGACATATACCGACTGACCAAACTCATAGCATGTGATAAATCCGGGCGAGAGCAAACCATAGCATACATCAATGAACCAACAGCACTTGAATATGGCACCTTTGACATGTACTCAATATCATCATCAGTACTAGGACATTGCTTTGCAGACAATTTAAAATGAGGTGCAATGGGAGTGCTAACAGGCTTTGCATCTTGCATATTAAAGCGTTTAAGAACCTTCTGAATATAATTGTGCTGACTAAGAAATAACAAACCAGATTTTCTGTCCCTAGTAATTTCCATACCTAGGATCTTCTTAGCAGCACCAAGGTCCTTCATATCAAACTCGCTACTCAACAGCTTCTTCAGAGTAGCAATTTGTTCCTTGCTCTTGGTAGCAATCAACATGTCATCAACATATAACAGCAAATACACGGGTGATCCATTCACAAATTTGATGTACACACAGCTATCATAATTTGACCTTTTAAAACCATGTGCCAACATAAATGAATCAAACCTTTTATACCACCGAGGGGACTGCTTCAACCCATACAAGGACCTCTTTAACTTGCAAACATAATTTTCTTTTCCAGGGAATTTGAACCCCTCGAGCTGGTCCATGTATATCTCCTCATCTAACTCTCCATGCAAAAATCTTTGTCTTGACATCTAGTTGCTCAAGCTCAAGATCATGCATAGCAACAATACTCGAAGAAAGTACGAATAGAACTATGTTTGACCACGGGAGAGAACACATCATTATAGTCAACACACGGAATCGACTAAAACCTTTAGCCACTAACCTTGCCTTGTACCTTGGAGGCTCGCTAGGAGATAAACCCTCCTTTCTCTTGAAGATCCACTTGCAACGAACGGTCTTCTTCTTCTTAGGCAATGGTACAACGTTCCAAGTACAATTCTTCTCCAGTGACTGCATTTCTTCTTGCATTGCTGAAATCCACTTTGCACGATAACCGGATGCAATAGCCTCGAGTATGTATTTGGTTCATAATTATTCTCCACCTGTTCAGCACAACTCAAAGCATAATAAATCATATTACATTCTTCAATCAACTGCTTAGGAGCCCCACAACTTCTCTTCTCTCTGCGGAGTGCAATAGGTTGATCATCTTGCTGCAAAACAGGGGTGAGTGCTGAACAGATATCAACATTGTCATCATAATTTTCATCAATAATTTCTTCTTCAGGAACATCCATGTGCTCCACCTCAAGACCAACCCTCTGCACATTATCGAAGCTGTCTAGCACGGTATCAATAGAAGCACTTGTCATTGAACATAACTGATTCATTAAAGACAACATTCCTGCTCATAAAGGTCTTTCTTGTTTCGGGATTCCACAATTTGTATCCTTTGACACCGAACCATAACCAAGAAAAAGACATTTAATAGCTCTAGGCTCTAACTTTCCATTATCAACATGAGCATAGGCGGTGCAACCAAAAACTTTAATTGTGAGTAATCGGCGGGTTTGCCGGACCATACCTCAATAGGAGTTTTCTTATCAAGTGGAATAGAAGGCGATCATGTTTATCAAGTAACATGCGGTGTTTGCGGCTTACGCCGAAATGCTTACTCATCTTTGCGTTGGACAGCATGCAACGGGCCCTGGAGATGATGGTCCTGTTCATGCGCTCCGCCACACCGTTTTGCTGCGGAGTGTATGGAATAGTGTGGTGTCTCACGATGCCTTCTCTCCTGCAGAAAGCTTTGAACTCATGGGAGCAAAATTCACCACCATTGTCAGTACGAAGCAGCTTTACCTTTTTGTCAGTTTGCCTTTCTATCATGGTTTTCCACTCTTTAAATGCAGCAAAGGTATCATCCTTACTTTTCAGAAAATATGGCCACACTTTGCGAGAATAATCATCAATGATAGTAAGCATATAATTAGCACCACCATATGAGGTCTTACGAGAAGGCCCCCACAAATCAGCATGTATATATTCAAGGATACCTTTGGTGCGATGAACCGAGGTATTGAACTTCACCCTCTTATGCTTACCAAAGATGCGGTGTTCACAAAACTTCATCTTGCTCTGTGTGCAGCCATGCAGCAGGTTTCTCTTCATCAACTCTGCCATACCGAGTTTGCTCATATGTCCAAGACGCTTATGCCACAGGTCAGTCTTATTATTATTAGAAACACTTGCATGCACAGCGGAATTATGCAAAGTAGAACCTCTAAGGACATATAATTTAATGGGATTTAAATCACCAATCATATAAACAAGCGAACCTCTTGAAACCTTGAGAACTCCACCTCTAGCGAGTACTTGAATCCTTCATCATCAAGTGTTTGATCGAAATAAGGTTTCTTGCCATCTCCGGGATATGTCGCACGTTCTCCGGCGTGCGCACCATGCCATCATGCATCTTCAAGCGAACGGATCCAATACCAACGATTTTACACGGGTTATCATCCCCCATGCGCACGACATCTCCATTACGCACAGACTTATATGAACCGAACAAATCTTTGTTAATGCGAGATATGAAAAAATTGCGAGTCGAGTATCCATTCATCATGACTAGCAACACAACCCACAAATACAACGAGACAATCACACGAGTCATTAGAGTCGGCACGGAGACAACAGAGGCATTACCTTCAACGGACTTATGTTTCGTTGGTGCACATTCTTCCTCTTCTCCTTATTTTTTAACTTCAAGCAATCTTCGATGAAGTGATTTGTTTTCTTACGTATTTGCAGAACATCTTGTCTCTAGACTTGCTACGTCCACGACTCTTGTCGCGGTTGTTGTTCTCGGACTTACGCTCGGATCGCCACGACATGCGGCGCCTCGCCTTTGGAGGACGATTGGCCATCACCCCTGCACCATACTCTTCATTTTCTCCTTACTCTGGAGTGCCTCATAAACTTCCGCTAGGGTTAGTTCATCACGGCTTATCAATATGGTATCACGGAAATTGGAATAAGAACTAGGCAAAGAACATAATAACAGAAGTCCCAAATCCTCATCCTCAAATTCTATTTCCATTGATTTTAGATCGGCCACGATCTCCTTGAAAACAGATATGTGAGACATTACCGATCCTCCCTCCCGGAGCTTGTGCGAGAAAAGCTTCATCTTCAAATGCATCTTCTTGGTTAGATCCTTTGACATGCGGATCGATTCCAGTTTCAACCGAGTTCTCGCGGCGGTTTTCTCTGCTGACACTTCTTGCAAAATATCATTAGAAAGATAAAGTGAATAAGCGACGAGCCTTACGATCCTTGTGAATCTCCTCGGGAGTCCAATCTTTCTTGCTTTTCTTTCCGAATCCTTCCAGTGCCTCATCCAGATCCTATGTTTGGTGGGCGAGTATCGCCCTCATCTTCACTTGCCACATCGAAAACCTCATCTTGTAGTCGAGCGGCTGTAGATCAAACTTCATTGACGCCATCGCGACTCCCTGATCTGAAGAACTCAGCTCTGATACCACTTGTTAGACGCGATGACGGCAAAACAAGAAGTAAACAAGATCAAACCGCAAAGAAGACACGAGATTTAACGTGGAAAAACCCTCCCAACACGAGAGGGAAAAAACCACGGGCGCCAGCCAGCAACAATCTTCACTATATCTTGGTGAGGTTACAAAACGCCTGGGATTTGCAACTGAATCAACTTATCCCATGCGGCGGCTTACAGGAACTTAAATAAGGTGGAAACCCTAAACCGGGTATAAGGAAACCCTAAACCGGGTATAAGGAAACCCTAAATCCGCTACGCTCCGGCCCAAGCCTCTGGCGACGGGCCTCCGCTACGCTACGGCCAGAAGTCGACCTTTGTTTGTAGATGAATTTGGAACATAAACAACACCAGCCACGTGCCAGAAGCTTTGTTTCATCATTTAATTCATTCCAAACAGCAAAACACATGCCTGGATACATGTACAGGCAGGCATGCACTAGTATCTAGTCATCTAATAGTATCTCGAACAATCCTGCTAAAATTAACTCTTCAAATATCTATTTGGACAGCTAGCCAAAAAAATAAAGAATCAAATCTATCTTTCACTCCAATAGCCTCTTCATTGCCCTCTCCAATTTTACTATGGGTCCCACATGTCAATCTTTTATAGAGAAGTGGGATGTGGAGGGTTGCAAGGAGTTCGTCTCCCAAGCGCTCGGCACTGATTCCCATGTCCCGGGCGCCAACGACCTCCTCGCCACCACCAACGTCCTCCTCGCCACCCAGCGTCGCCGTATCCCCAACAGTCAGCTCGATCCGTACGCCGTCCTTGGCCTCAATCCCACCAGCTCGATCCCTACACCGTCCTTGGCCTCGATCCCGACAAGGCAAGCAAGGAATCGAATCCCGATTAATCATCTGCCCAAGTGAGTCCACTCAATTAATCCCCCACCACTACCACCGCCACCGGCACCAGCCACGTCATGCTCCAGCCATTCCCCTGCCGCGTCATCCAACCGCACCGCCGCCGTCGTCGCCCCTACCCCCATCCCTTCCGTCGTCGACGCCGCCGTGTCGACGATGCCCCACCCCTCGTCCTCATCCTCCTCTCGGTTGACGGATGGCAGACACCACGTGTCATCGATCTTCCCGTCACCGTTGTCATCCGCGTATAGCCAACAAGGCCTTTGAAGATTTCAAAGAGTTCCTTACAACGCCGCCCGTCCTGGCCTCGCCTCAACCCCAGGAACCTCAGCTGCTGTTCGTTTCAGCCACTCACCAAGTGGTTAGTACGGTCCTTGTGGTCGAATGCGAGGAAGAAGCACGGGCTCAGAAGATTCAAAGGCCAATCTACTTTGTTAGCGAAGTATTGGCAGGAGCCAAAATTCGCTACCCTCAGGTACAAAAATTACTCTATGGTGTTCTAATAACCGCGAGGAAATTGGCACACTATTTTCAGGGTCACTCGGTCACCGTCGTCACTTCTTTCCCACTCGGCGATGTCATCCACAACCGCGAGGCAACCGGACGCATCGCCAAGTGGGCTCTAGAGCTGATGCCATTGGACTTGACTTCTAAGGTGAGGACGTCCATCAAGTCACAAGCCTTGGCGGACTTTCTGGCCGAGTGGACTGAACAACAAGAGAACGTGCCTCGGGAAGATCTCCAACACTGGACCATGCACTTCGACGGATCCAAGAGGATCACCGACTTGGGAGCGGGAGTTGTGCTGATCTCCCCGACCGGGGAAAGGCTAAGATATGTTCTTCACCTCCACTTCTCCGCCTCACACAACGTTGCCGAGTACGAAGCTCTTCTACATGGGCTGCGCCTTGCGGTCTCACTCGGGATACGATGGCTTATTGTGAAAGGCGACTCCCAGCTGGTCGTCAATCAAGTGATGAAAGGCGGTCTCTGCTTAAACGACACTATGAAGGCCTACAGACAAGAGGTCCGCAAGCTTGAGGACAAGTTTGATGGGCTCGAACTATCACATGTCTGAGACATAACAACGAAGCTGCTAGATGAGCTAGCACGGTTCGGATCTAAGCGCGAAGCTGCCCCAACGAGACGTCTTTGTCGAGCATCTCTACGAACCAACCATCACGGCAAAGACAACTCTCACCGAGCAAACCACGAACGAAGTCGCCATGACCGATACCAGCGGAGGCGCCGCTCATCAAATTCTTAACCCGGACAAGAGCTGGGATGGCCGGGATGAAGCGAACGCGTCCGGCGTCGTTGCCAAGCATACATCATGGTTGACTCCGATCTATACAAGAGAAGCCCCTCCAGAATTCTAATGAGGTGCATCACACCCGAAGAAGGGAAGCAGCTGCTCCAAGACATCCACTCGGGCATATGCGGAAGCCACGCGGCAGCACGCACTCTAGTCGGCAAAGCTTACGGGCAAGGATTCTTCGGCTTACCGCGGTCTCCGACGCGGATAAAGTCGTACGAACTGCGAAAGGCTGCCGTTTTGCCAGACAAAGCCATGTCCGGCCCGGGAGCTTCAAACAATCCCACTTTCTGGCCGTTCGCGGTATGGGGGCTGGACATGGTTGGCCCTTTCAAAAAAGCTCCGGGAGGATTCACACACCTCTTCGTCGCAATCGACAAGTTCTCCAAGTGGATTGAGGCCAAGCCGGTCGCCACGATTACTGCTGATAAAGCACGGGACTTTTTCCTCAACATCATACACCGCTTCGGCATCCCAAACAGAATCATAACCGACAATGGGACTCAATTCACGGGAGGCATCTTCAAGGAATTCTGCGAAGACTTCGGAATCAAGATCTGCTACGCATCACTAGCTCATCCCAAAAGCAACGGACAAGTCGAGCGAGCCAACGGCATGGTCCTCCAAGGCATCAAGGCCGCGTTTTCGACCGCCTAAACCCTTACGCGGCAAGTGGGTCCAAGAACTTCCCTCGGTTTTATGGTCGCGCGAACCACACCCAGTCGGGCTACCGGCCAAACTCCTTTCTTTTTGGTCTATGGCGCAGAAGCCATGTTGCCAAACAAGATGGAATATGTGTCCCTCCGGGTCCGCAGCTTCAACGATGAACGTTACGACCCTGACCGAGTGGATGACCTCACCCGATTGGAAGAGGCCCGTGAGGCAGCCCTCATCCAGTCGGCCAAATACCTTCAAGGGCTCAGAAGATACCACAGTCGCAACGTGCGAGCACGAGCTTTCATTGTTGGCGACCTGGTCCTGCACAAGATCCAGACCACCAAAGACCGACACAAGTTATCTCCCTTATGGGAAGGACCATACATAATCGCTGAAGTGACTCGGCCCGGTGCATACCGGCTAAAGCGTGAAGACGGGTCTTTGGTGGAAAACTCCTGGAACATCGAGCATCTTCGACGATTTTATGCCTAATTCGGCTAAAGCTTCATGTTCTCCTTGACTGCCAACCTCAAGCAAGATGACTTCTTGAGTTAGCAGTCGGGGGCTGTACATATGTCAATAAAGTTTAAGTCTTCCTCATCAACTTCTGTGTATGATTTGGTTTATCATTGTTTAATGGTCTTCGATTCGAGTTCGGTGTCTAAGGCGAGAGTTTTCCGATGACCTAATCGAGCCTAGGCTTGGTGACGATCAGACGAAAACTACTTAAGAAATTTCACACAAAAACTCGGATCAAGGCATTAACATAAATAAACTAAGTATATCACAAGTTTCGCTCCCGGAGCGTTACGGTTATGCGACATTTACAAGACAAAGTCAGAAAGATAAATCAAATCTTGAAATTGTTTACTACATCAAGGGATATTTTCTTCGCCGCCTCCTGCGCCTCACTCAGCTTGTCCAAGGGCTGCTCGTCCGTCGTTCCGTCGGCAAAGCCTTCTCCGACCGAGTGGATATCCACTCGGGGGTAAAGGACTTGGTACGTGCAAGAGCCGAGACCAGCCCCCATGCTTCTTGCTTCGGTGATATTGGCCGGATACGGTCGGGAGCGCCGCGGCTTGTCGAATATTTCGATCGGCTCTAGCGGCGGCCCCAACTCCTTGATCGAATAAGGACAGCAAGATCGGCATGGCGGCATTGGCGACCTCTTCCCGGATCTCGTCGCTTCGTTTGATCCGCCCAAGCAAGACGTCGTATTGGGCTCGAGTCTTTACCTTGTAAGTGCCAAAAGTTCCGGATCATTCAAAGCACTCGGAAATAAAGCGGCACAAGAAGTTTTGCCCCAAAGAGGCTTACCTTCAAACTCGGCCTCCATCTCGGCTTTATCGAGGCTGACTGCCTCCAGCTGGACTTGAAGCGAATGGACCTCCGAAGAATTTTCTACAAAGGAAGATCGTCAGCAACCGAAATTAACATGGGAATCATGAAGAAATTTGGAGGGACGGGCTTACTTCCGATTGATCCGCGGAGGTCGAGGTTCGCCTCCCGAAGCTCTGCGATCTCCCTCCTTAAAGCCGCCTCCCTTGACGCGGCCTCCTCCCGAGTGGCCTTCAGCTGTCGCTGAACGTCCTCTAAGGAGTTCAAGTGGGGAACCAGCTTCTCCAGCACCTCGAGATTTTGCCATGGAGCGGCAATATTCCACGCGCGCGAAAGCGAAGAGTAACCAAGCGAAAGACAATGATAGTACAATTTAAGAGAAAGACGAAGGCTTACGTTGAGCAGCCGGGTCGCCTCGTTCAGGCTCTCGACAAGGGCATCCCTTTCATCTTTTTCGGCTTGCCGGTCCAGGACGATGCCCTGCCTCTCGCCTTCCGAGTCCCGCCACTCGATCCTAATCGGGGGAACCCGGTCTCGAGGGCTCGCAACACAGGGATCTCCTCTATTGTGGTGGCAAACGAGAGGACAAATGAAGACATGAAAGATTCAAACTGAAAGAGCAAAAGAGTACTTCGAAACAAATCTCACCAGTTTTGGCGGCCGCTTGCTTAGGTGGAGCGGCCCGGCTGGCCTCCTTCTTCTGACTCCGCGCCGAGTGGCCCTCAGTCGGGGGCGCTTGAGCCACGGCCTCAGGTTTCCCGGCCGCTGACTGGTTTCCAGTCGGGATATCCCGGCTGGCGGCCGGGGGCTCCTTCCTCGGGGCATCCTTCTTCGGAGGTGAAGGTTGTTTCCCCGGAGCGTTCGCACTCGGTTGTGGGCTCCGGGGCTTTGGCTCTGCTGGCCTCGGCACCTCGGGAGCAGCGGCTGGGGTCGGTCCTTCACTCCCCCCGGCAGGATCTATGTCCTGGGGCCTCCTGCGAAAGTGAACATAGCAGGGGTAAAGATAAAGAAAAGTTTTCAGCGAAAGAGTTCAGACTTCGGTTTCAGAGCATACCTGGATGACCAGCGGATCTTTGGCGCTTTCCGCGGCGATCGTCTTAAAGGTGGGGTCTCGGTGGGAGGAGCCGGGACGTCGTCATCCGAGTCCTCGATAATCAGCCTCCTCTTGCTCGCACGCTTGTTCGAGTCTTCACTCGCGCCGCTCGCTTCGGCCGGGTCGCCTTGGATCTTGATCCCGCCGTCGGCTTCTTGGCGGGCGACGGCGCGTCGTCGTGGGACACCTTGTATGGCTTGGAGGTGATAGAGGCATTTTCCTGCAGAAGAAAGAGTGTACAATGTTAAGAGACAAGATGTCAAGATTGAAAGATACTATGAAGCAACCAGTCGGCTTACCGGAGGAGGAGGTCGGTGGATGCTAAAGGGAAGAACCGGCAGAATGAGGGCCCGCTCAACTGCAATTCCAGTCGAGAAGAGCTTGTACATCCGGATCTTCAGGATCTCGTACTTGAGTGGATCTGGATCTTCCCGATTGGGGTCCGTTCCGCCTTCATACTCAAAGGCCGGCTTCGACCGTTCCTTGATCGGCGCCAGTCGGCACCTGATGAAGTGCCGAGTGATCTGTTCCCCGCGAAGACCTCTTTGTTTCATCGCCAGGATCTTCGCGAGCAGCTCGTTGGCCTCGTCCCAATCTTGGGCTACTGGGACAGTGCTCCAGTGATGGACTGGGGACAGGAGGAAGGCCGACAAAAGATGGCAGGCTGGGTTCTAGGTTGCTAATGTAGAACCAGCCCGCATGCCATCCCTTATTGGAAGACTTCAAAGGAAGAGAAAAATACTCCTTGCGGAGAGATCCGCGGAGTTGGAAACCTGCCCCGCCAACAACGCAAGGGTGGTCCTTGTTCGGATGTGGTTTGAGATAGAACATGCGCCGGAAGAGTTGGAAGTAGGGGAGGATGCCAAGGAAGGCTTCACATACATGAATGAAGAGAGCGATGTGAAGCATTGAGTTGGGGTTCAGATGGTAGAGATGAAGCCCATAGTAATCCAGAAGCCCCCGGAAGAACTCGGAGGTGGGAAGGCTGAACCCGCAATAGAAGAAAGAAGTGAAAACGACGAGCTCACCGGTGTTTGGGGTCGGGAAGTCCTCCCCCGCCGCCGGGCGCCATCCCACGATTTCCCTTGGAGGAAGCACGCCGTGCTTCACCATCTCCTTGAGGGTGGATTCCCTCACATCCGAAGCGGCCCATTGGTCGAACGGAATCCTCTTTTCCTCCGCCATGAGAGTGGTGTTGATGGGAAGTGGATCTGGTTGGAAAAGGTCGGGCTTTTGACAAGGGAATGTGGGAGATTTGGCTGCGGAAGTTGGTTGTTGCAGAGATCGAGTTCCTAGATGGATGGATTTGGGAGCGCGCGAGTCTAGGGTTCTCCGCAGTGAGCTGGTGAACAGTGCTGCGAAAAGGGGAATCTTTTGGAAGATGAAGAGGTGGGGACGACCTCATGCCTTTATAGAAAGATTTGAGGGTTGCGCTAGGTTTTCTAGTGATTGGGCCAAGCCCATAAGAAAATCTATGGCCCAGCTAAGGTGTGGCCCGACGCGTGTCCTTAGGGACTTAAGTGGATGAGCTTAAGCAGATTTGCCCTGGCAATACGCACGTGTCCGAGTGCCCTGTACCTTTGAAAATCCTTCCATACCGCGGTTTGCTTGACTTCATGAGAAGCTGGCACAATGCGAATTGGAAGGTGACCGACAGTTAAGTTTTCATAGCTGCCTTAATGACAAGGGCTGTTTGGTTTTTTGGCATTTGATTAAGTGATCTTATCAATGCTATCTATTTTTCCACCTTGGTGAAGATCTTTATAGATTGAGACTGTTATTATGGCATAAGCTATTTAATAACTTGGTCATATTTTTCATATGATTGAAAAAACTTATTTTCCCATGAGGGACGATCAAAATATTTTGTTCCGAAATGACTCGGGCAGATCCACTTGGATAAGCATGAGCTTACCGAGTGCTTTTCACCCATGTGGGTTGATTGAGTTATTTGTTCTGAGATGACTCAGGCAAATTCACTCGGATAAGCATGAGCTTGCCGAGTAATGAGATTTTTATGATTGCTTTAGCATGAGCTAGGCATCTATATAAAAATGATTTTTTATAGTTCTTGACTATATGCTTAGTCTGTTTTTGACTAATCACATAGTCGGGGGCTACACCTAATTAGGTGCATCAGGAGATGCACCTAGATATTTATTTTTGAGAATTTTTTTATATATTTTTCCAGTCCTTCACAGTCTTTGGAGCCATTCGGGAAGATTCAGGCAGAGATGATGGAATCACTCGGCGCCAAAAGCACTCGGTCAAATAGATTTTTGGCTGAGTGCTGCTTTGGTTCGAAGCTGAGTTGTCTCGTCGACTGAAAAGGACTCGGGGGCTACTGTGGAGATTGCGGCAATCGGGTATCTACATGGCAAGCTTATCCGACTGGAGGTAGGGATAGATTGCACCTGCCATATCTGTAAGCTGAACATGACTTGGGTGTTACGATTGCTGATAGAGATAAGGCAATCGGCCTATAGTCACGGTTTGGTAAGATTGAGGAAACCAACTTAGAGTAAGATAGGGTTTCCGATTTGTAAGCCCACCTCCCAAGACTATATAAGGGGGGTAAGGGGCGTCCCTTGAGGGATATATGAGATATACGATTTGATAAGCGAGAGCTTTAGACACACGAGATCAATAAAGACACTCGGCGGATCGAATCCACCGAAACAGGAGTAGGGTATTACCTCACGAGAGGGCCTGAACCTGTCTAAATCCTCTTCTTCTTCTAACCCATTGTGCTTGGCGATCTTGACTGCGACCCCAGGAAATTATATTGCCGAAACCAAGTTTCGACACCCCTCCTCGTTGTAAACCTCTGTTCCTCGTTCGATCTCATCATGGAGAAGCTGTTCCTCGTTACGATCCGCCATTTGATTGTTGTGGGTTGAGGACTTAATCAAAGAATTCTGAAATAAAAATTATTCGGTTAATACATGTATCAATTATTCAGAAAAATCATGTATGTCTACGTAAAAAAAGACAAAACGAAGAAGATGGATTCAGAATCATATATTATCTCAATCGTAGAAAAGACTTGTGAAGATGATCATGTGCTATATTTTCCTTTTCTCTTTTTTTTCTCTTTGCTAGAACACGACCGACCGACCGTTCGTTATATCATTTACGTCCGTGAGTATGTTCATCTGGAGGAGAGGAGAGAAAGAGAGGAGTATGTTCATCCGTTCGTCCACGTTCGTTCGTCCGTTCGTGAACGTCCGTTCGTCCACGACCGACCGAACGAACGAACACTCGTTCGTTTGTCCGTCCGTCCGTCCGTTCGTTTACGACCGTTTTTTGATTTTAGCGTTCTCGTTCGTTCGCAAATACAAAATTCACAATTCACATTAACATTCAAATTTCAAATTTAAATACATATTCAAAATTCAAAATTCAAAATTCTCAACGAGTCCAATAACAGTCCATTTACATATAATAGTCCATTTACATACAAAAATCATATATTGAAAATACCCATACATACAAAATTCATATATTCAAAATTCATATATTCAAAATACACATATATTCAAAATACACATATATTCAAAATACACATATACTCAAAATTCATATATTAACATTCACATAGTGCGGCGGCGACGGCGGTGAGGACGCAGAGGGCGGCGGCGGCGTGGAGTGGAGGGCGGCGCGCGGCCGTTTAGGGTTTAGGGTCCGGCCGGCTCAGGGGGCCGTGGGAAGGTGGCGCAAGGGGAGTGGGCGGCGTGGGGAGGGGGCGCTAACCTTTGGGGGGCGGCAGCGCTAACCTGCGACGGTGAAGAAGACGGCGAAGCGGAGGTCCTTCGGCGATGAAGATGACGGAGACGGCGTGCTGTGGCGGCAACCTGGGGCTCAGCGACGGTGACGAAGTCGAACACGATGCAGTTCCGAAGTGCGAAAACGGCTAAGTGTTGGATCCCCAGTGAGGCCCTTGCTATATATAGTCATGGCATCATTTGTCCGGTTGAAGCCAACAACCGGTACAGAAGATACTTTACTCCCGGTTGGTGGCTACAACGGGACAACAGATATGAACATTAGTCCCGGTTAAATCCACCACCGGGAGTAAAGATGTCTGCCGATTGGTGGCTTCAACCGAGAGTAAAGATCATATCTTTTGTCCCGGTTGAATCCACCAACGGGACAAAATTGCGGGGCAGCCACGTGGCACGGTAGGTGGACATCTTTAGTCGGTTAGAGCCACCAACCGGGACTAAAGATGTTTTTCCGCTTCTGAAATTCACCTCTAGTCTGGTTTTTACAAACCGGGACTAATTATTACAATGCCCTATTTTATTGTATTTTATATTCATATATAATTATAATGTTCATATGTTAATATATTTTATATTTATATATAATTAACATATGTCTATATATAATTAACATGGATCTTTCATATGTAGATGAATAATATTCAATGATTCAATTTAATTTACATCGTCCATACATAAATTTATCTATGTAACATTTGTCCTCACGTACTTTCTTCGCACAATTATTCCTTCGTTTTGATCGTTGCGTGAGTAAGGGGTGTCCTCATTTGGTAGGAGGATACTCGGGTCAACCGCCACCGCGAACGGAGGTTGCCCGTCAAACTAATCGTAATCTTCGTCAGTTCTATCCTCGACTCCCACGATTCTCCTTTTGCCTGGGAGAACCACGTGGCGCTTTGGCTCGTCAGACCCTTTCCCCTTCTTTGATTTGCTAGCCATGTCCTTGATATAGAAAACTTGCTGTACATTATTGGCAAGGACGAAAGGTTCATCTGAGTATCCAACCTTGTTGAGGTCGACCATTGTCATCCCACTTGCATCAATGGTTACGCCTCCACCACTGAGCCTAACCCACTGGCACCGAAACAGAGGGACCTTCAGAGGTCCATAGTCCAGCTTCCATATGTCATCGATGCTGCCGTAATATGTGCTAGCCGTACCGTCGTATCCCACGACATCGATGCGGACAGCGCTGTTTTGATTTGTGCTCTTTAAGTCCTTGGCCCATGTGTAAAATGTGTACCCATTGATTTCATATGCCTGGAATGTGGTGATCGAGCAAGATGGTCCCCTCGCCGAGAAGGCTAGTTGTTGATCAATGCTCGCGTTGCCCATGAGACGTTGTCGCAGCCAAGCGGGGAATGCATCGATGTGATGGCGTGTAATCCAGGCATCCGTCTTACCGATGTTTTCGAGTGAACAATCGCCAAGTGCTCCTTGATGTAAGTAGCCACCAAGGAAGATTGTTGCAACACGGTCCAATGTGCTTTCCTATACAAGTCATTGTCTATGTTCATTATTGCCTTCCTTCCAAGAGTTCCCTTCCCCCATAGTCTACCTTCATGGCTTGATTCAGGCACCCCGATGGGATGGAGGTCTTCAATAAAGTCGACGCAAAACTCAATCACCTCCTCTGTTCCATATCCATTGGTGATGCTGGCCTCCGGACGCAAACTATTATGAACGTTGTCGGTGATATGGGCCGGGGTATGTCGTGGGCATGGCATTTAAGAAAAAGGAAGGTGCCCTGTCCATCAAGGAGCGCCAAAGCTATGCCCACGAAAGGCTAGGCAAGTCTCGGCCACGGGCGGCCACGTGGCTGCCCGAGAGGGCGGCCGGAGGCTGCACGGAGGCCATGATACTTCAAGCTGCGGGTCGGGATCTCCGGTTCCACAGTCGGAAGGTCCGGGATCACCGGACCCCCATCCTCCATCCCGCACCTCTCGGAGAGAGAGGGCGAATCAACTACCAACCAACTCATTTAATGCTCAAATAGGGAAAGGCGAGCGCGCCCACGGCATTGATGCGATATAAGGCGCGGCATCGAGTTGCTCCCATCATCACCCCTTTTTGCCTATCACGAGGCAAAAGGGGCTAAAAGTTCTTGACTAAGACCGTGGTATGGCCGCGCCCACTCCGCGCACGCCCCCTCACGCCCTGTCCGGTCGCATTTAATGCAGGCGGCCACGTGGGAGAGAGAGTGCGGCGCGAAGCCGGTGCCTACACCTCCCTATGGAATAGGCCGCCGACCGGTGGGACCCATCGGAGGGGGTAGGCAAACCATCATCACGTCAGTGGCATGGCCATCACGACGACCACACTTTTTCCGCCTTCTATGACGCGGTGAACAGGGAGGAGTAGGAATGGAATGGCTTCTCCGACAAGACAAGGCAAAACCACTCTCTCACGTGGAGTGAAGTAGAGAAAGGGTAGGACTGCTGTGGTGTTCCCTTGTTCTATAAAAGGAGACCCAAGTCCTTCGTAAAAGAGGTTCTGATCCAAGAAAAGAGGTTCACGTTCTGAAAAATAGGTTAAGTCCCTCCAACTAGCCTGCAGAAATCTCCCATCCATCACAAAGTCTAAGGGAGAGGAACACTCTCATTGTTCTTGGCAACTGCCCATATACTACATACACACAGGAGTAGGGTATTACACCGCGCTGGTGGCCCGAACCTGTATAAATTCCCGCCTCATCTGCATTATTTCATCTTTTCTACGAGTTTGAGCCAGGATACATCGCTCCCCGTGCCAAACCAAAAAGGGGGTCCCCGGGATCCCTACGTGTCGACCTACGACATCGACAAACGTACTTCTTTAGAACGCCCATATACCTCTCGAAGGGGAACATGTTGTGTAGGAATACCGAATCGAGGATACGGATCTCTTTGACAAGGTGGCATAGGAGATGCGTCATGATATTGAAGAAGGAAGGCGGAAAGATCATCTCAAAGCTGACAAGACATTGGACCACATCATTTTGAAAGTCTTCTAGTCTGTCTGGATCGATGATCTTCTGTGAAATTGCGTTCAGAAAAGCACATAGCTTTGCTATTGTTGCCCAGACATTATCGGGAAGGATACTCCGAATTATAACGGGAAGTAGCTATGTCATCAGCTCGTGGCAGTCATGGGACTTTAGATTTGTGAACTTCTTATCCTTCGTGCTTATTATTCCCTTTATATTCGAGAAGTATCCAGACGGTACCTTGATGCTCTCAAGGCATTCAAACATTATTTCCTTCTCTACCCTGCTCAGAGTGTAGCTGGCTGGACTTAGGTATTGGGCTCCTTTTTCCTTTGGTTGCGATTGAAGGCCGTCGCGTCGTGCCATATGTTTTAGATCATTACGTGCCTCAAGTGTATCTTTTGATTTTCCGTATACACCTAGGAAGCCAAGCAGGTTTACGCAAAGGTTCTTGGTGAGGTGCATCACGTCGATTGCGTGGCGAACGTCCAACACTTCCCAGTAGGGCAACTCCCAAAAAATTGACTTCTTCTTCCACATCGCCGCGTGACCACCTTCACTTGCTATAGATTGGTTGCGGTCCCTTTCCAAATACTACTTGAGGTCTTTCACCATGGCAAACACGGCCTTTCCGTTGCGATGCTTTGGTTTAGTACGATGGTCTGCCTTTTGATCAAAATGTTTGTCTCTTCTCCGGACAGGGTGGCTTGCAGCAAGAAAGCGACGATGGCCCATGTACACTACCTTCTTACAGTGTTTCAGGTACGTACACTCAGTCTCATCCATACAGTGGGTGCAAGCGTTGTACCCCTTGTTTGACTGTCCGGATAGGTTGCCAAGTGCATGCCAATCATTGATGGTAACAAACAGCAACCCTCGTAGGTTAAACTGCTCCTGTTTATCTTCATCCCACACGGGAACACCTTCTTCTTCCACAGCGGTCTCAGGTACACATCGATGTCGTTACCAGGTTGCTTCGGGCCTTGAATAATAACCGGCATCTGAATGTACTTTCGCTTCATGCATAGCCAAGGCGGGAGGTTGTAGATACACATCGTCACAGGCCAAGTGCTATGCCCGCTGCTCATCTCTCCAAAAGGATTCATGCCGTCCGTGCTTAAGCCGAACCTTAGGTTTCTTGCATCCCCGCCGAAGTCTTCAAATGTTCTGTCGATGTTTCGCCACTGTGACCCATCGGCGGGATATCTCAGCATGCCGTCTTGTAGGCGTTCTTCTGCGTGCCAATGCATCATTCTTGCATGCTCCTTGTTCCTGAACAGACGCTTCAGCCATGGTATTATAGAAAAATACCACATCACCTTAGAAGGAACCCTTTTCTTCGAGGGTCGTCCGTCAACTTCGCCTGGATCATCTCGTCTGATCTTGTATCGAAGTGCTTTACAAACCGGACATGCTTCTAGGTTCTCGTACTCCTCACCGCGGTAGAGGATACAATCGTTAGGACATGCGTGTATCTTCTGTACCTCCAGTCCTAGAGGGCAAACTAACTTCTTAGCCTCGTACGTTGATTCCGACAATTCGTTTCCCTCTTGAAGAATGTTCTTCATGAGTTTTAGTAACTCGCCAAATGCCTTGTCACTGACACCATTTTTGGCCTTCCATTGTAAGAATTCCAGCGTGGTACCCAACTTTTTGTGCCCCTGTTCACAGCCTGGGTACAAGGACCTTTTGTGGTCAGCCAACATATGCTCCAATTTCTACACTTCCTTTACGCCTTCGTAGTCCTCTTGTACATCGCGCAACATTTGACCAAGATCATCGGCACCATCGTTTTCTTCAACATCCCCATCCACCTCGACTGTTGTATTCTCTTCAAACCCACTGTATTGACCATAGTACAGAATGTTATCATCATATTTTTTATCTCCTTCCATTGCAACCCCTACCTCTCCGTGCGATGTCCAGCAATTGTAGTGAGGCATGAATCCTGACTGAAACAAGTGAGCATGAATAATTCTTGATGTAGAATACTCCTTCTCATTTTTGCATTGTTTGCATGGACAACATATAAAACCCTTATGCTTGTTGGCATTGGCAATACTCAAAAAATAATGCACACCTTGAATGAACTCTGTCATCCGTCAGTCCGTGGTGTACATCCATTGCCGATGCATCTATATAAAATGGACAAAAATGATAAGAAAAATCCATGAAAGTCAAATTAATTAATTATTTTGCATCTATTTTAAAAGGTCCTTTGTCATCTATTTTATAACTTTTTTGTCCAAAAGATTCTCTCTCATCATTTTCCATAAATATTTTTTTGAGATAAAATTGTACGGACTAAATTCCTATAAATGTTACGTGCTAAGCATACTTTTCTTCCTCTTTATTTTCCCCAACTTTTTTCTCGACACAATATAATGTGCTTAGCAAAATAATTAGTCCAAACAAATTTTCTCTCTCATCATGTTTACAAAAAAATCTAGAGATGAAAATGTATAGAAAACAACGTAAAATACGAAGTGCTAAGCATAAATCATAAGAGGAAGAAGTTGCTAACCTTGTAGATAGCAAATATTTGTGTATTATCACCAAAACAAAATTACGAAAATTTTAGCAGCACCTCCCCTCTAGAGAAAATTTTTGAAGACAAGTGTAGGGCTCGGGTGGAGGAGGAAGAAGGAGTTGAAAAAGGAACCCCATCTTTAGTCCGGTTAGTGTTACCAACCGGCACTAAAGAGGTGTCAAAACATGTCGAGCATCGGGCATCTTTAATCCCGGTTGGTAACACCAACTGGACAAAATATAGCATCTGTAGTCCCGGTTGATGTTACCAACTGGGACTAAAGATGCCCGGCGCTCTGACACGCTCTGACAACATTTGAACCGGGACTAGAGGTGATCTTTAGTCCCGGTTCGTGACACGAACCGGGACTAAAGTTCCTAGAGAGCCGTTGAATTTTTAAACCAGGACTAGAGATTATCTCTAGTCCCAGGTGCAACTCAAACCGGGACTACTGTGGTTTTTTCCACTTCAACCAATGATGGTTTCTCCAGTAGTGTCTGCATTCATTTCTTTCCCCCTTCCAGTTTGACTTGTTGAGTATGTGGAAGTACTCATCCTTGCCTCTTCACCAGAACCTGAGCAAGAAGCCGAAGAAGAAGACGAAGTGGAGTAGGCTTTGTCCTACACTCTGGAAGTGCCTGTAGAGTGGTCGAAGCCACGTGGCCAGTGTCAAGCTTAGGCTTAGGACTATTTTCCTTTTCCCGCTGCTCTTTTGTAATCTTTTTGTAATGTTTCTAAGACGTGGAACTGTAATATCAACAATTGTCGTATGTGTACCCTGGCTGGTCCTGGGCAGGGATTGTAATATACATATAGCTTCGAAAATTCGGGTCTGAATTTTTGGGCGTGACAAGTTGGTATCAGAGCCAAATTCCAGACCGTAGGAAAAGCCAAATGAAAAAGCCTTAGAAGCCCTCGAACCTTTTCATATGCATAAGTCACGGCTTTTGGAGTCGTTTCGAGAAAATGGGTCTTGATTCCTCGGGATTGGGAAGAATTTTGAGTCTCTTTCAAAGCAAAGAATTTTGAAAACCACGTTAGTCTAAGTGATAGGATTTTGAAGCTAAAATTTATCTGCACTCTTATTCGATCATTAGTTGGGATTTTCTAAGGGACCAAAGTCCTAAGTCGAGATAGGAGGGAATGGTCGCCGATTTTATATTATAACTAAGCATCTATTTTTAAGCATTACCGCATCATCTAGGGAATGTCGTTAGAAGCGTTACTTAGCCTCATAAAAATGTTTCTCAAAAACCCTCTTTTTCTCGTTTACTTTACTTGAGTCCTTTACCATTTGTCTAACTCGGATTTGAGCATGCATTGATCCCCTACCTTGTTTTCTCTAGATGGCAGCCGTGAAGTCACCCACAACGGTCGGGGCTTGAAGGGCTTCGTCGCAGAGCGCGAGGATGGCCTCGACAGTAGGCTATCCGGATGCTCCTGAGTACACTGTCGTCTCACCAATCGGCAGTGAGTTGCCTCACCAAGTTCGCCTGGAGATGCACGGGTTTGTCGACACCAACATCACGAACATGGAGGTCATTGCTTGGGAGGAACGGATGAGCATGCCTGCCAAGAGGCTGCATATCTTATGCTGGCTCGGATGAGGAGATGCATGACTATCATCTCTGCCACTCTGCCTACCGGTACCATCCCCAGCATGGAAGTTCATCAGCGGTCAACTCCTTCCAATCTGCCGAAGGGGAGAACGACACCACCTTCTCTCACATGAGGACTGTGATTGAAGGGCTAGATAAGATGCACGCAGATCTCCACATGGCAGCAAAGGCCATGAATGACCAAAAGATCCTAAGGATCAAGAGCTTGAAGGATGAAGTGGATCGTCTCAAGAGAGAAATCACCAGTCTGAAGGGACATCCACCTCCCAATATCCTTCAGATCAGGATCACGCCACGGAAGAACACCAAGGCCCCGGTTCGGATGCAGCTGGCGCCCAGGGTGCCCCTTCCTGCACCGCCACCTTCCCCAGTTCCCGCCCCAGTGCCAGATCCTACTCCTGCTCTGGTCCCTGCCTGTTAACGACCAGATTTGGTAACCAAATCCCTAAGTTCAAGGTCAAATTTGAAGCGGGATTGGATTGGCGGAATAATCTGTGGAGAGGCAGAGGCTATATCGGCTATGATCAAATCGGCTGAGTAATGATCGGCTACGAGGTCAATCGGCTGAGGCTGGATCGGACAAAGGCAACCGATAGCCGATGCTGAGTCATAGGAGAAGGCAAAACCGTTTCCGGTGAAAGTGGTTGAAGATAAATAGAGGATTCGGTTTCCAAATTACGCGTTAAAAGATATTGTCATCTATGGATAGAGTCCTGTAACGGCAATTGTATTTCTAAATTAGGAATTTGTTTAAACTGTTTATTGTAATGCGGCATGGGTTCTTCCCGGGATATTGTCGTATTTTAAATAGTCGTTTAGATAGAGTCCAGGGTCTGTACAGATAATGTTATTCTTGGGTATAAATAGGACCTGAGATCCTTGTAATTAATTCATTCTCACAATCAATACAACCTTCGGCGCATTGCCTCCTTTTTCTTCAGACGAACAACTGATCCGGCTTCGGGCGGCATCGTTTCGATCCCCACGTTCAGGTAAATGTTTGTCATTAGTGGTATATCTCGTGGAATTTAGTGCTTCCATCGTCATGACACTCTAAATTAGATGATTTATGCTGCGCCAGTTATCATATATTGCATATAATCTAGACGATGTTTAGATCTGTCTCGCCATCGGCTCACTTCTGTAAGGAATCAGCAGCCGATTGAGCTAGGTCTAAAGGTTGACCTAGATTATATGCAATATCCACCATCTCAAGGTATTTACATCAGCTACAACAGATCAGACTGTCCTTTTATACTTAATGCTGCAACAGTGTTGAACTATTAAGTCGGTTTTAGAGCTTTTATGATCTGTTCGGTTAGATGTATCTTGCTTAGAGACAGTGCCGGGGTTTCAGCCGGCTTTATCTGTTTTAATGTTCTTATGATATATTTGTTATCAGGATTATTAAGACCGCCTCTTATATTAAGATCTTGCTCTAGTTAAATGCCCTAAGCCAGAATCAGTTTGTCAGCTACAGCCGACAGCCGACTGATCTAGGTTTAGCGCATTTAGCTCTGATCAATATCTTTTCATTAGATAAATCTGAGTATTAGCCGATTCATAGTTGGACTTATGACATCGGCTAAGTTTGTTAAAGCATATATATTATTCTATTGTATATTTGGGTCAAGTGACTAATATTGTCTCGGAACAGCCGATCTATTCTAGTCACTTGGTTTAAATACACTTCGGAATAGCATATATATGTAAATTGACTCCTGCTGCCGATCCAGTAGGATCGACTTAATACTTAACGCATATATCTCTATTTTTCTTGTTGGTTAACAGATCAAACCAAGCGGCACGCCTTGAACGGCATAGGTAGCCGAGAAGTACCTATACTGGAGTTAAGCAGATCTCCCAAGCCAGCGCGTGAGAGAAATTTCTCATCAACACGCTTCTTGGGACGACCGGTGGGACTTTTTGTGCCCCTGTTCACAGCCTGGGTACAAGGACCTTTTGCGGTCCACCAACATACGCTCCAATTTCTGCACTTCCTTTATGCCTTCGCAGTCCCCCTGTACTTTGTGCAACATCGACCAAGGTCATCGGCACGTCGTTTTCTTCAACATCCCGCCCGCCTCGCCCACTTGTATTCTCTTCAAACCCACCGTATTGACCACCGTCCGGAATGTTGTCGTCGTCTTCTTTATCTTCTTCCATTGCAACCCCCACCTCTCCATGCGATGTCCAGCAATTGTAGTGAGGCATGAATCCCGACTGAAACAAGTGGGCATGAATAATTCTTGATGTAGAATACTTCTTCTCGTTTTTGCACTTTTTACATGGACAACGTATGAAACCCTTATGCTTGTTGGCATTGGCCACACTCAAAAAAATGGACGCCTTGAATAAACTCTCTCGACCGTCGATCCGCGTTGTACATCCATTGCCAATCCATCTACATGGAATGCACAAAAATCGTAAGAAAATTCCACGAAATTCAAATCATTTAAATATTGTTACAATACTTATATATATAATCAGACAATTATTATATACTAATCCAATATACGTAATGTGTTGTTCTTAAAAAATAGAATTATTTTTAAAAGGTATTTTAAAGTGATAAACATAAAATTAATTAATTATTTTGCATCTATTTTAAAAAGTCCTTTGTCATTTATTTTATAACTTTTTTGTCCAAAAGATTCTCTCTCATCATTTTTCATAAATATTTTTGAGATAAAATTGTACGGACTAAATTCCTATAAATGTTACGTGCTAAGCTTACTTTTCTTCCTCTTTATTTTCCCCAACTTTTTTCTCAACACAATATAATGTGCTTAGCAAAATAATTAGTCCAAACAAATTTTCTCTCTCCTCATGTTTACAAAATATCTAGAGATGAAAATGTATAGAAAACAACCGTAAAATACGAAGTGCTAAGCATAGATCATAAGAGAAAGAAGTTGCTAACTTTGTAGATAGCAAAGATTTGTGTATTATCACCAAAACAAAATCACAAAAAATTTTGGCAGCACCTTCCCTCTAGCTAGAGAAAATTTTTGAAGACAAGTGTAGCAGGCTCGGGCTAAAGGAAGAAGGAGTATAAAAAGCAAACCATCTTTAGTCCCGGTTGGTGTTACCAACCGACACTAAAGATCATCATTAGTCCCGGTTGGTGTTACCAACAGGGACTAAAGATGGTGTCAGAGGCTGTCAGAACCTGTCAGAGCGTCGGACATCTTTAGTCCCGGTTGGTAACATCAACCGAAACAAAATATAGCATCTGTAGTCCCGGTTGGTGTTATCAACCGGGACTAAAGATGCCCGACGCTCTGACACGCTCTGACAACATTTGAACCGGGACTAGAGGTGATCTTTAGTCCCGGTTCGTGACACGAACCAAGACTAAAGTTACTAGAGAGTCGTTGAATTTTTAAACCGAAACTAGACATCATCTCTAGTCCCGGGTGCAACTCAAACCGAGACTACTATGCTTTTTGCCACTTCAACCAATGATGGTTTGTTCAGTAGTGGTAGTAGAGTACATATGATTGTTTGTACTTGCACGTACTGTTGCTAGAAGTAGAGCTAACCAGCTGACCAAATTGGAGTAATTACAGCGAAATTGAACCTTCCCTGATTACAGTGAAATTTAATTCTCATCTGATGAGTACTAGCTAGCACGGCATGCATATCGTACACTCCTATGACGTCTGAAGGTTCATTGTTCAAGCCATCACACTACTACAGTACTCCTCGTCCATGACGTATATCAGTGCCGGTTAGCTAAAATCTAAATCTGACATTAATAGGGGTTTCCCGCCCGATTAGATCCGTACACAATTATGAGATGAAAAATCGGTACTGAAGACTCTATACCAATTCCAGTTTATTACATGAACTGATACTAACACTATTAGAGAAACCATCATTGGTTGAAGTGGTAAAAACCATAGTAGTCCTGGTTTGAGTTACACCCGGGACTATAGATGATCTCTAGTCCCGGTTTAAAAATTCAACGGCCCTCTAGGAACAGTAGTCCCGGTTCGTGTCACGAACCGGAACTAAAGATCACTTCTAGTCCCGGTTCAAATGTTGTCAGCGCGTGTCAAAGCGCCGGGGACCTTTAGTCCCGGTTGGTAACACCAACCGGGACTAAAGATGCTACATCTAGTCCCAGTTGGTGTTACCAAACGGGACTAAAGGTCACTAACGCTCTGACACGCGCTGACAATATTTGAACCGTCACCTCTAGTCCCGGTTCATAAAACGAACCGGGACTAAAGGTCCTAGAGAGCCGTTGAAATTTTTAAACCGTTCCTCGGGACTAGAGATGCCGGTTGGTGTTACCAACCGGGACTAGAGGTTTTGCTATATATACTCCTTCCTCCTCCATCCCGAGCCAGCCACACTTGTACATCTTCAAAATTTTTCTCAGCTAGAGGTGCGGTGCTGCCAAGGTTAGCAACTTCTTTGGTGATATAATACATAAATATTTGCTATCTATAAGGTTAGCAACTTCTTCCTCTTACTTCGCATTTTGCGGTTGTTTTCTATACAATTTCATCTCTAGATTTGTATGCAAACATGAGGAGATGTTTTCCCGCCCACTGAAATTCATCTCTAGTCCCGGTTGGTTTTAAAAACCGAGACTAATTATTACGATGTCAATTATATTGTGTTATATTCATATATAATTATAATTAACATATGTTCATATATTCATATATAATTAACATATGTTCATATAATTAACAAAAAATATTATAAATAAAAATAATAACATATAATTAACATTTGTCATATTCCAAACTATTTAAAATTTAAATAATAACATATATTTAACATATGGCCTATTTGAAAAAAATTTAAATTGAAATAATAACATATAATTAACATTTATCATATTTAAAACTATTTTAAACCATAAATCCTAAACCCTAAACCCTAAACCCAAAACCCAAAACCTTAAACCTAGACCCTTTTACCATTAACCCTTAACCTAAACCCTAAACCTTATTTTAAACCCTAAACCCTAAACCCTCGTGCGGCCTGTGTGATTGGCATGTAGAAGTACTGCAACACGAGCTGGAACATCAATGTCTTCTCGTCTGATGTAACATCGTCTCGCATGCTCTTGGAGGCTGCTCCGTTCTCATCACTATAATAGAGCAGTGGCAATCTCTTCTCACTTTTTTTACCTTGTTCTCAGATTGCTTCATCTCATCCCAATACTTCAGCACATCATCTTCAAAGATGACACCATGCTCATCTGCATGGCAAGAAACAAGTGTGTAAGCAACACAAATCCAGAAAGCACCATTCCTTTTCGAATAGAAAAAAGCGAGCATCATTCTTGCATTGATCCGAGTAGAAAGAAAAGAATCATACCTTGTAAAACATTGCTTTGCATGACAATAGAGCATAATGGCTGGGGATGGAAGCTCGGGAAGGAGATACTGGAGAAGAGAGCTTCCTCCTCAAGCAGGTAACTATCAAGCCAAATGCTAGTGCAATAAGGCCACCGGCTAGTTCATGAAAAAGGTTAGATCAATAACGAGATAAACAAATAAACAAAGACAGTCTTGCGGCCAAAAGAAGCTCTTGCTATAAACTTTTCTCAGCGATGAGCATGGTTAACCATATGCATGATGCAAGACAAAACTGTATTTACCTATGTTTTTGGCTGGGCTCCATTATTTCGAGAGACATGAAGCAGATCTCACACTCCAATGAGTCGAGATCAATGAAATAGCTTATCTTAGGCGTCTCGTCCGTATCTGCATTCAGCTGCTCCTGATGATCCGTGGAGAGGCCCCGACGTTTTCTTCCTGCCTTCTTCACTGATCTTGGTCTCTTCAATATGTCATGATCCATCGTAGTAGCCTTCTTCACCGATCTTGGTCTCTTCAACATTTCATGATCCGGATCACGGTCTTTTTTCTTGCTTTTCTCCCTTTGCTTCATAATCTTTCTGTCTTGCTATTTCTTCGAGTACGGCGTAGCAGTACTCGTGTATCTCCATCAAACTTTGAATAGCGAGAGATATGGCAATGATTGGATGTGCGGCTATATATGGCAATGATGGATTGCCTCCCCCGTTCCCGTCTGAATGTCTCAGCGGCACCACGGAAGTTGCCGGTGATGCGCACGACAGCGGACTACCTCTATCCGCCCATCGTGATCGATGGGTACTATCCGCCGCCACCGCCCCAGTCTTGGCTCCAGCCGCCACCGCTGCCGCCGGTGTCCACGATTTAGAGGTGTGCTTTCTCGTGTTTGCGGCAATGTTCAAGTTCTCGTTGCTAATGTCTTGTCTTATTCTCGTGAATTGCCACATAATAATTAGCTGTTAGAGCATTATTGTCACGACCACAAGTTAGGATCTTACGTGAGTATGGAGCATGTCGACGGCCGCCCTCCTCCTCCGCTTGTAATTCTCCCTGAGGACTTTTTCGTCGACCTCGGTCTCACCCTTTTACTGTTTATATTCATAGCTCCCTGCAAATGTAAGATGATCAAGGGGATTTGACTCTGAATTCAGTGGATGGTGTTGGTGCCTCCTCGAACGTGGTTCCCCTTGTTCACTGTCCAAGGGACTGTTTAGTGCCTTATGACGTTAGAAAACAACTGTTGGAGGAGAAAGAAGTTCATAAGGCACTGAACAGTCCCTCGGACAGTGAACAAGGGGAACCACGTTGGAGGAGGCACCAAGACCATCGACTGAATTCATAGTCAATTCCCTTGATCATATTACATTTGCAGGAGCTATGAATAAAAACGGTAAAGGGTGCGACCGAGGTCGAAGAAAAAGTCCTCGGGGAGAATTACAAGCGGAGGAGGAGGGCGGCCGTCGACATGCTGCATACTCACGAAGATCCTAACTTGTGGTCGGGACAATAATGCTCTAACAGCTAATGCTTATGTGGCAATTCACGAGAATAAGGCGAACACATTAGCAACGAGAACTTGAGCATTGCCGCTGAAACACAGAGAAAGCACACCTCTAAATCAGGAAGACCGGCGGTAGCGGTGGCGGCGGGAGCAAAGGCGGGCGGCGGCTGCGTAGTACTTGCTCGATCACGGCGGGCGGATAGAGGTAGTCGTCGTCGTGCGCGTCACCGGCGGCTTCCATGGTGCCGCCGAGACATTGAGCGGAACGGGGAGACAATCCATCATTGCCATATATAGCCGCACTATCCAATCATTGCCATATCTCTCGCTATTCAAAGTTTGATGGAGATACACGAGTACGCTACGCCGTACTCGAAGAAATAGCAAGATAGAAAGATTATGAAGCAAAGGGAGAAAAGCAAGAAAAAAGACCGTGATCCAGATCATGAAATGTTGAAGAGACCAAGATCGGTGAAGAAGGCTACTACGATGGATCATGACATGTTGAAGAGACCAAGATCAGTGAAGAAGGCAGAAAGAAAATGTCGGGGCCTCTCCACGGATCATCAGGAGCAGCTGGATGCGGATACGGACGAGACGACTAAGATAAGCTATTTCATTGATCTCGACACATTGGAGTGTGAGATTTGCTTCATGTCTCACGAAATAATAGAGCCCAGCCAAAAACATAGGTAAATATAGTTTTGTCTTGCATCATGCATATGGTTAACCATGCTCATCGCTGAGAAAATTTTATAGCAGTAGCTTCTTTTGGCTGCAAGATTGTCTTTGTTTATCTGTTTATCTGTTATTGATCTAACCTTTTTTCATGAACTAGCTCGTGGCCTTATTGCACTAGCATTTGGCCTGATAGTTACCTGCTTGAGGAGAAAGCTCTCTTCTCCAGTATCTCCTTCCCGAGCTTCCATCCCCAGCCATTCTGCTCTACTGTCATGCAAAGCAACGTTTTACAAGGTATGATTTTTTTCTTTCTACTCGGATCAATGCAAGAATGATGCTCTCTTTTTTATATTCGAAAAGGAATGGTGCTTTCTAGATTTGTGTTGCTTAGACACTTGTTTCTTGCTATGCAGACGAGCTTGGTGTCATCTTTCAAGATGATGTGCTGAAGTATTGGGATGAGATGGAGCAATCGGAGAACAAGGTAGAACAAAGTGAGAAGAGATTGTCACTCCTCTATTACAGTGATGAGAACGGAGCAGCCTCCAAGAGCATGAGAGACGATGTTAGATCAAAGGAGAAGGCATTGACGTTCCGGCTCGTGTCACGTCCTTCTACATGCCAAACACGCAGGCCGCACGAGGGTTTAGGGTTTAGGGTTTAGGGTTTAGGTTAAGGGTAAATGGTAAAAGGGTTTAGGTTTAAGGTTTAGGGTTTTGGGTTTATGGTTTAAAATAGTTTTAAATACGACAAATGTTAATTATATGTTATTATTTTAATTTAAATTTTTTTCCAAATAGGCCATATGTTAAATATATATTATTATTTAAATTTTAAATAGTTTAGAATATGACAAATGTTAATTATATGTTATTATTTTAATTTATAATATTTTTTGTTAATTATATGAACATATGTTAATTATATATGAATATATGAACATATGTTAGTTATAATTATATATGAATATAACACAATATAATTGGGCACTGTAATAATTAGTCCCGGTTTTTAAAACCAACCGGGACTAGAGATGAATTTCAGTGGTGTGGAGATTATGGCAATCGGGTATCCACATGGCAAGCTTATCCGACTAGAGATAGGGATAGGTTGTGTCTATCAAATATGTAAACCAACTATGACTTGGGTATTACGTTGCCGATTAGATAAGGCAACGGCTCATAGTCATAGTTTGGTAAGATTGAGGAAACCGACTTAGAGTAAGATAGGGTTTCCGATTTGTAAGCCCACCTCCCAAGACTATATAAGGGGGGTAAGGGGCGTCCCTTGAGGGATATCGGCTTTAGATCATATGCTTTATGAGCTTTTAGCTTTTAGCCTTAGATCACGAGATCAATAAAGACACTCGACGGATCGAATCCACCGAAACAGGAGTAGGGTATTACCTCACGAGAGGGCCTGAACCTGTCTAAATCCTCTTTTCCTTCTAACCCATCGTGCTTTGCGATCTTGACTACGACCCCAAGTTTCTATTGCCGAAACCGAGTTTCGACAGTTGGCGCACCAGGTAGGGGACCGCGCGTCGAGACTTCTTCAACAATCTCGCCGACAAGCGTGATGGGATCTCCTTCAGGATTCGGCGACTTTGCCGCCAACTCCTTCGATGACTCCTCCTTCGACTCGGATTCAATCCAGTCGGAAGGAAAGACCCACTCGACGCCGTTTGGGCTCCCCAATAGCGCCGACATCTTCAAGATCAAGATGCGATCTGCTCGCTCCAACGAAGGACTTCACTCGACACCGTTCGGATTGCCGAACACCGCCGAAATCTGCACCGATCTTCTCGTCCCCCCGACGGAGACGATCTACCCGGAAGAGAACCTCTCGGTGCCGTTTGGGTTACCAAACGCTGCCGAGATCTATGGCAAACTCCTCTCCCCCGAGTCGAGGTTGACCCACTCGGAGGAGCCCGCATCCCCAAGCTCTGACTCAGACTGGAACGATCCAGACCCGGGCTGCCCAGGATCGAGGGAGGTCGTCGTCATCCTCCCGTCATTCGGCTCATGCTCATCTTCGGAGCTCAATGGATACCTCAGCTCTGCCGGTTTCGACGACCTCTATGGCATCCCCTCTGACGAAGCTGACAACTCCAATTGCCGCATGGACTATGAGCCGAAGTGCTTTGATGTCCTCATGGCCGAGCCGGACGAGTCCGACTCAGCCATGGCCAGGAGGCTTGCTGAAGAAGAGCGAGCCAAGATTGAGCATGAGCGCAAGACGGCCGAGGAGGAGAAGCAACGCAAGGACGAGGCTGACAAGAGGAAGCAGGATCTGCGCGCTGCCGGACGATCTGCTCAGGAGGCCATCCTCCAAACATGGGTTCGCAACACCAACATCTTCCAAACGCCACAGCAGAACGCTGTTGCCGCGCTCACTCTCTTGGCCACCCCGCCACCTCGGCACGAAGGCCGACTGAGTCCGTGGCTGAAACGCCCGACAAAAGTTGACTCCCGCCTCTAAGGTCAGGAGGCTATAAGAGGCCCGAGCCAGATCAGTCAACAACAAGGCCAAGAGGGCCACCCCGCGAGTCCACACAGAAGTACCAGGAGCAAACGGCTGACTCCCGCGGCAAAAGACACGGATGTCCACCCGTCCACCATCGCGTCCGCCGCAACAACAGCTCCAGCTATCCAACCAGCCAACCAAAGACCCCGCCGAGTGATCTGCGGGAAGTCCTCGATCGCCGCTACCAGGAGCGGGACCGACGCACTCGGGAAGATCGGAGGGGATCACCCGATAGCAGCGACGACGGAGTGCCGGCCTTCACTCGGGAGCTTCGCCGAGCGCATTGGCCGAGTGGTTTCAAACCCACAGGAATCGAAAGGTACGACGGCAAGACCGACCCCGAGTCATGGCTTACCGTCTACACCCTCGCCATCCGCGCAGCAGGTGGCGACACCAAAGCTATGGCTAATTATCTTCCAGTGGCCCTCGCCAACTCCACCAGAAACTGGCTCACGAGCCTGCCAAGAGGCTCAATCGGCTCGTGGAGCGAGCTGAGGGACCACTTCATCGCCAACTTTTAAGGCACCTTCGAGAGGCCCGGCACCCACTTCGATCTCTACAACGTCATCCAGAAGCCGAACGAACCTCTGAAGGACTACATCCGGTGCTTCTCCAAAAAACGCAACAAGATTCCCAACATCACCGACGACATCATCATCGCCGCCTTCCAGAAGGGAGTCCGTGATGAGCTGTTAATTGGAAAGTTTGGGCGCAAGCCACCGAAGACGGTGAAACAAATGTTCGAGACGGCGAACTCCTACGCCAAGTCCAACGATGCAATCAAGGCGGCACGCCAAGACCGGCCTGACAAAAGGGATGACAAGCACTCGGAAGGAAGCCGGCATCCGAGAAAGGATAACGGCAGCAGCAATCAGGCCCAGAAAGATCGCAAGCGCCGGCATGAAGACCTGGTTGCCACAACGTCCGATTCTCAACACCGTCGCCGAGTTGTGGCCTACGACGCGATCATGAACGATCATGAACGGTCAGTGCACGCATCATCTAAGAGCAATTCACCGAGCAATATGCGGCACAGTTAAACAAGAAGCCGACTGATGAAGCCGGTCCATCGGGAACTAAGAAGAACAACCCATTGGAAATTCGAGCCTTTTCAAGACCCCGTGGGCGAGTGAATCACATCTACGGGGCCGCGGGCTTATGAATCAAGAGGAAGCAAAAGCGATGGGTGCGAGGTCAACGCGGCACAAACCGAAGTCCAACAACATCTACGATGGTCGGATCATCGACCGAGTGGTTCACCGGGAAGTATCCCTTGGTACTTGACACGGTGGTTCGAACATCAAGGCGAAGCGCGTCCTCATCGATGGGGGCAGCGTCCTCAATCTCTGTTCATCAAGACCCTGGATGAGGTACAAATCCCGAGAACTAAGTTGAAGGCAAGCTCAGCCCCTTCCACGGAGTGATCCCTTGTCGCCCACACCACTCGGGCACATCGCCTTTCCAGTCACCTCCGGAGTTCGCGAGAATTTCCGAACGGAGAATACCACCTTCGGGGTGGTCGACTTCAAAGACGGCCTACCACGCGATCATCGGAAGGCCTGCACTCGCAAAATTCATGGCGATACCACACTACACTTACCTCTGCATGAAGACGCTGGCCCTAACGGCGTCATCACCTGCGCGCGACGTCAAACAAGCCTTCACTGCGACGAAGAAAGCTGCAATATGGCCCAATCTTGTGAGAGATTACGTGGCCAGGAAGAAATCCGACTGGCTACATCAACATCTGAAGAGGGTGAAATTTCTACAGAGAAGATAGCCAAGTCAGGGACAAGGCGACGCCAAAACGAAGAAAATCTTCCTTGATCCAGTCGGTAAGATAACTTCAAGGACTTAAACGATACCATAGCCGCAATGTTCGGGCGCGAGCTTTCATTGTCGGCTATTTGGTTCTACGCAAGATCCTGACCACCAAGGACCGTCACAAATTATCTCCACTATGGGAAGGACCATACATAATCGCTGAGGTGACTCGGCGAGGAGCATTTCGACTAAAGCACGAAGATGGATCTATGGTGGAGAACTCCTGGAATATTGAACATCTTCGACGATACTATGCTTCAATTGCCGTAAGTTTCATGTTATTCTTGACTGCCAACCTCAAGCAAGATGACTTCTTGAGTTGACAGTCAGGGGGCTGCATACATGTCAATAAAGCATGGTTTTCTTTGACAACTTGTTTATATTTGGTTTATCATTGTTTAATGTTCCTTGATTTGAGTTCAATAGATAAGGACGAGAATTTTCGATGATCTAATCAAGCTTAGGCTTGGTGACATCGGACGAAACTTACTTAAGAAATTTTCTATGAAGACTCGGGTCAAGGCATTAACAAAAATAAGCTAGATACCTACAAGTTCACATCGAAGGCATAAAGAGACCAAGATGAAGTGTCGAGGATGACCTCGAGGCTTCGTAAAAAGACTTGAGGGTTTTTGCCAAGTTATCTCGTGATTGGGCCGAGCCCATGAGAGACTTGCGGCCCGGCTAAGGTGTGGCTTGACACGTGTCCTTAGGGACTTAAGTGGATGGACTTAAGCAGATTTACCACGGCAATATGCACGTGTCATATAGCCCAATACCTTTAAAATTCTTTCATACCGCGGTTTGCATAACTTCATGAGAAGTTGGCACGATGCAATTTGAAAGGTGACAAATAGTTAAGCTTTTCATAGCTGTCCTGATGACAGGAACTATTTGGTTTTAAAGCATTTGATTAAATGATTATATCAATGCTATTTTTCCACCTTGGTGAAGATCTTTTTTAGATTAAGACCAATATTATGGCAGGAGCTATTTAATATTTTGGTCGTATTTTTCAGATGACTGAAAAATTTGTTTACCCATGACGGTTGACTAAATTATTTGTCCTGAGATGACTCGGGCAAGTTAACTCGGATGAGCATGAGCTTGCCGAGTGTTTTTTTACCCATGAGGGTTGATGAGATTATTTGTCCCGAGATGACTCGGACAAGTTAACTCGGATGAGCATGAGCTTGCCGAGTGTTTTTTTACCCATGAGGGTTGATGAGATTATTTGTCCCGAGATGACTCGGGTAAGTTAACTTGGATAAGCGTAAGCTTACCGAGTGTTTTTTGCTCACGAGGGTCAATTAAGCTATTTGTTCCGAGATGACTCGGGCAAATCAACTCGGATAAGCATGAGCTTGCCGAGTGATGTGATTTTTTATGATTGCTTTAGCTTGAGCTAAGCATTTATATGAGAATTATTTGTTCCGAGATGACTCGGGCAAATTTCCGGGATGACTCGGGAAGATCAGCTCGGATAAGCATGAGCTTACCGAGCGAATTGATTTCTTACCCATGAGGGATGATTAAAATAATTGTTCCGAGATGACTCGGGCAGATCCACTCAGATAAGCATGAGCTTACTAAGTGCTTTTCACCCATGAGGATTGATTGAGTTATTTGTTCTGAGGTGACTCGGGCAAATTCACTCGGATGAGCATGAGCTTACCGAGTGATGAGATTTATATAAATACTTTAGCATGAGCTAAGTATTCATATGAGAATGATTTTTTATAGTTCTTGACTATATGCTTAGTCTGTTTTTGACTAACCACATAGTCGGGGGCTACACCTAATTAGGTGCATCAGGAGATGCACCTAGATATTTATTTTTGAGAATTTTTGAGATATTTTCCAGCCCTTCACAGTCTTTGGAGCCACTCGGGAAGATTCAGGCAGAGATGATGGCATCACTTGGTGCCAGAAGCACTCAGCCAAAGAGATTTTTGGCTGCGTACTGTTTTGGTTTGAAGCTGAGTTGTCTCGTCGACTGAAAAGGACTCGGGGGCTACTGTGGAGATTATGGCAATCGGGTATCCACATGGCAAGCTTATCCGACTGGAGATAGGGATAGGTTGTGCCTATCAAATATGTAAACCAACTACGACTTGGGTATTACGTTGCCGATTAGATAAGGCAACGGCTCATAGTCATAGTTTGGTAAGATTGAGGAAACCGACTTAGAGTAAGATAGGGTTTCCGATTTGTAAGCCCACCTCCTAAGACTATATAAGGGGGTAAGGGGCGTCCCTTGAGGGATATCGGCTTTAGATCATATGCTTTATGAGCTTTTAGCTTTTAGCCTTAGATCACGAGATCAATAAAGACACTCGGCGGATCGAATCCACCGAAACAGGAGTAGGGTATTACCTCACGAGAGGGCCTGAACCTGTCTAAATCCTCTTTTCCTTCTAACCCATCGTGCTTGGCGATCTTGACTGCGACCCCAATTTTCTATTGCCGAAACCGAGTTTCGACAAGTGGGCGGGAAAACATCTCTAGTCCTGGTTGGTGGCTTCAACCAGGACTAGAGATGCCCACCTACCTGGGTGTAACACCCTGAAAATTGGAGAATTTAAAACCGGGAATTAAAAATCAGAACTTACAAAAACCTTTTGATTGTTGCTTCTTGATCGAGTTTTCGCTTCTTATTTGCGACTTGGTTGCATAAATTTATACGCAAGCGATTCATCTCGGTGTTTGTGAAAAGCCAAACGATTTGAATTTCCGCTGGGAGAAAATTTTCGGAGTTTAGAATTGGGAATTTTAATATAAAATAGGAAAAGGGTTATGGATTTATAAAAATATATAATTGGGAACAAAACATTATTTAGGTGATTGAGTAATATTAATTAGTGAGCAAAATGAGTAATAAAATATTTTACGGTATATATATGAAATCTAGAAATTAATTTGAATCAAAATCGTATTTTCGAATTGAGGAAAAGAATTAAAATAAATATGTAAAATATATTTTAAAATAATAAAAGTGGATGAAAAGGTTGAAAATATATTTTACAACTTATTTTTGGGCGTGTTATATTTTATTTTGAATTTTAGGGGTGAAAGGAAATAAAATTGGGAAATTAGGAAATTTAATTCGGGAAAATGCGAAAGGTCACTATTCATTGCGCGCCAAATGTTCGACGCCGTACACCGGACCCCGGACCGCCTCGCCACCGCGTGTCGCGCGTCGCGCTCGCAGCACCGTGCCCCACGCCGCCGTATGCCCATGCCGTACCGCGCCGTCGCGTCGCACACACTGTACCACGTCGCGCCGTGCGTCGGCCACGTCCGTGCCCGCGTCGCTCCTGCGCCACCACGCGCCCGCCCCGCGCCACCACGCGCCGCGCTCTCGTCCGGACCCCGCTGCCCTTGCGCCCACGCGCCACTCACCACGCTAGGCCCCCTCCCGAGCGCCGCCACGCGTCGCATTTCACCCCAGGCCCCCTCCCCGCGCGTTCCCGCTGCTCCCGTGCCGCACCGCCATTGCCGCCGAGCTCAAGCCAAAAACATCCCGCTATAAATAGCGCTCCTCGGCCACAACTTGAAACAAAAAAGATGTGCACAATTACCTCATCTATCCCCTCCCCAAATTTCCCCAAAAACCATGCGGTGTGCGGGTCGAATTTTGAAGAACACCGAAGAACCCTAGCGCCGGCCACCCAAGACAAAATCCCAAATTCGTCGCCCTCGGTCGAGTTCTTCCCAAATTGAAGGTTCGTCCACAAACTACGTGCTCTGAGCTTCGTGTCTCCCATGTTTCCCGAGCCAATTCACCGCCGGAACTCGTCGGCGACGAGCGGCGCCAAGCTCCCTGTTTAGGCCGCCGCCATGCGCACGTCGCCGAGCCGTCTCGGCTCTTTTCCGACCAAACCGACCCCGTAGTTAGCATCCATGTGCCCCTTAGATGCTCTGGGAACACCTGGTTCGGCCGGAACGCCGCCGGATCCCGCCGGCACCGTGCGACATCGCCGCCGCAAGCAAGCCGTCGTCGCCAACCCATTCCGCCACCCCGTAGCCCCGGCTAAACCTTGGGACATGACCAACGTAGCTCATAGATGGTTTAGAACCGCCTATCACCCTAGACCGGCTGCCGTCGCCGTTCGCTCGTGCTTCGCCGGTGCCGCGCGGAAGAAGAAGAACAGTGGAGAAACAAATAAAAGAAAAAGAGAGGACAGAAGGAGAGAAGGGCCGCGTGGCGCGACGGAAAGGAACGAGAGAGAGGAGAGAGAGGTCGCTGGTTCGAATCCCTCCCCGCGCCATTTTATTTTCTTTTTCTCTTCTTCTTTCCTTTTGCCAGCGAAGAGAGGAAAGAAGCAGAAAAGAAAAGAACGAGAAAAGGGAATGAGGTGGGCTCGGTAGCCTAATGGCTTGAGCCGAGCTGAGAGAGAGGGAGGGTGCGGGTTTGACTCCTGGCCGAAGCAAATTTTTTTGGAGCATTTTTATTTTAATTTTTTTGAGGGATTAAAAAATAAGAATAAGCTTGGTAAAAATCCTAGAAAAATATTTAAATTCTTTTAAACTCTTCTAAAACTTTATTCACAAAGATTTTGCATCTTTTAAAAGAGTTTATTTATTTACTTTTAAATTGCTTTACAAATAATTATGGAGTTTATATTTACCTAAACTTTGAACTTTTAATCCGATAAATTTCCAAAATGTTTATATATCTTGGAGGGGCTATTCATTTATTTAGGTTATATTCATAAAACAAGAATCTTTTCAAAGGATTATAAACTATCTTCATAATTTCCGATCAACCCTTTTTCGACATATATGTTTTATGTTAAATCCTTCCCAACCCATTTTCGGTAGACCGTGACACCAATTAATTATGATTATTATAAACCCTAGGGCTTCTCGACCCAACGAATATTTTTGATAAAATTTAAAGATAACCACTTCCTTTTTATTAATTGAATCATCAACCCTAGTATTTCTCAAACTTTAAGCATATTAAAATAAATATCGCATCCTTCTTTACAAAATCAGATTCAATACAAAACTTCAAAATCCTTATAACCCTTACGCCAAAGGTTCGCGTAGAGTCATAGCCTAGTGTTAGGAGCCGCTATTGCGATTTACTTGGCCTTTATTGGATCTTATTGGATTGTATTTGAATTCTAATTGAATTCAACTTTGATTTCTCGCACGTACGGATAGCGTCCGAAGAAGCAAGCACTGACTACGTGGAAGACCCCATTCAACAAGTGTGCGAGCAAGGCAAGTCATCACACTCTTTGAATATATTGATCCCAATTGCGAAATTATGTTGTTTTAAACTTTAAACATGCATGCTATACACAAAGAATTACCTATACTTGTTATGCCATGCCTTGTTATTGATTACCTTTAGAATTATTCCTTGTAACCCTCGATGTGATACATACAACCGGAGAATATCTTCGGTAAAATGCTTAGCCATGCTATTCTTAGATTCATGCATACTCATGATTTTATAAAGAGCTTTATGCTTGGGCAACTACCTTAGGGAAGGTAGTTGAGCTACGGCATGTGGAGACATGAGCGCCACATTGCTTTGATCATGATGAAAATGGTTTTGATGGAAAAACAAAAAAAAAATGAAACCAACGTTTTTAGACCGGGACGGATGGATGGATTTGGGTGGATTCCGGGAAAGGCTAGTACCGTCCCTGGTCAGTTAAGGACCGATCCATGAGACTACAACTTAGAACGAGCCAGTACAACCGTACTTCTCGAATGCGTATAGACCTAGCTGATTAAATATCCGAGCAGAGGCAGTATCCTTGCGTAGTAGGTTCAGGTGCAGGCGTTGAGGTAAGGGCTTGCCGGTGGGGGTGTACCACTGGTGGGTGCCTGGACAAAAGTTAAGGGCCTACCGGCAGGGGGTGTACCGCTGGTTGGTACCTGGGCAGAGATCGGGCATGCGATCAACATGAAGAAATGAAGACATGAAGAAAAGGACATGAAGATGGAAAGTTCAAGGATAGAGCAATTCTTTCTCTTACCCCGGGAACGCCAGAACTCCTCTCACTGCTAGGAAATGATGGCTAGAGTGCATGAGGGCTTAAGCTCATGGAGCGGGTACTGCCAAAGTGAGGTTATCGAAAGGCTTTGCTGTGACCGTCCCATATAGAGGGATGTAAGCTCATTCAATGAGTAGTTGCGGAGTACGGGTAAAGTGTACATCCACTGCAGTGTGAGTCAATCAATCTATTCGAATAGCCGTGCTCGCGGTCAATGAGCGACGTGACAAGTTTCTCCCGTGGCTAGACTCGTAAAATTTAAAATGATGGGTGGGATTGCATAATGATTTTATGTGCTGGGAAACCAACTTCTCTATCTAAGAGAAGGGGGAAGACACCCCCAGAAAACCATGACGAATCGGAGGCGGGAAGCTATCCTTGGGATCACAATGGATGGTGGACAGAACCGTCGCCGACTTAATATACTATGGACCTAAAACTTGACCTGGCTAGATGTTAGGTTTGTGAAATGATTTGTGAAAATTGGCTTTGCGCAAATAAACCATAGCCGTCCTTTGAATGACCCTATCATGTGCATCATTCCGTGTTGGCTTGCTGAGTACGTTGGGTACTCACCCTTGCTATACGCACAAACCTCCAGATGAAGGAGATGAGGAAGACCCGTACACATACTACTAGGAGGAATGAAGACAATGGAGCGCAACAGGTCTTAGTCCCCAGTCGTTGCCTGTGGCAATCGGCATGCTGCTGCCTTCCGTATGCCATCTTATCTAATTTCTGTTTTCGGTTGTATCCGGACCGGTAGGTCCTATATGTGTTGGATATTGCCTTTGGGCCTATTATTGTAATAATTTCGGTGTAAGACTATTCGTGCACTTTGCACCTAGTAATTCAGAACTGTATTCGTGGGTACCGAACTACTCGATCCAGGGATAAGGTATGAACAGGAATGATTCCCGTCTTCAAAAACGGGGGTCTACACTGGGACACGTGGCTGTCCCGCCATCTCTAGTCCCGGTTGGTGGCTTCAACCGGGACAAAAGGTATGATCTTTAGTCCCAGTTGAAGCCTCCAACCGGGACTATATCATCGCTAGTCCCGGTTGATGGCTTCAACTGGGACAATAGATGCCGTACCTATATATAGCAAGGGCTTCACTGGGATCCAAACACTTAGCCGTTTTCGCACAACTGCATCGTCTTCTTCGTCGCTGTCACCGAGCACAAGGACGCTGCCGCAGCACGCCGTCTCCGCCGTCTTCGTCGCCGTCGTCGTCACCCGAGGACCGCCGTGCCGCCGTCTTCGTCGTCGTCACCGCCGTTGCCGCAGGTTAGCCGCCACCGCCCCTTTTTCTCCGTGATGCGTGCTAGGGTTAGCCGCCGCCGTCGATGCCATCGCCATCGCCACCATTGTCGTGTCCGCCTCCGCCGCCGTCGTCGTCGCTGCCGCCCCCTCCCTTTGCCGCCCCCTCCCCTTGCCGCCCCCTCTAATCGCCACGCCGGCCGCCCCTAAACCCTTAAACCTTGCCTCCCCTCCATGCCGCGGCCGGCCGCTGCGCATCCTCGTCGCCGCCGTCGCCTCCCGTCCATGTCGTCGTCGCTGCTGCGCTGTCGTGCTATATGTTTAATGAATATGAATGTGAATGAATTTTTTGAATGTAAATTTGTGTATATGATTTTGATGTGTATGTATAAATTTCTGAATATGATTTCGATGTGTATGTGTAAATTTGTATGGACTTTATATGTAAATGGACTGTTTATTTAAATTTTAATGCATGAATATTGTGAATTTAGAATTTTGAATGTGTATTTAAATTTAAATGCATGAATAGATTTAAATTAGAATGTGTATGTGACTTGTGAAGTTTGTATTTTTGAAACGAACGAGAACGATAAAATCAACAAACGGATGTGAACGGACGGACGGACGTGGACCAAATCACGGACGGACGTATGGACGTGGACGAATGGACGGACGGACGAACGAACACTCGTTCATTCGGTCGGTCGGTCGGTCGGTCGGTCGTCCGTTTGTTCGTTCGTTCGGTCGTTCGTTCGTGGACGAACAGACAGACGGACGGACGGACGTACGGACATACGCATGCAACATCCTCTCTCTCTTCTCTCCTCTCCACTTCCTCTCATCTCCACCTTATCTCCCTCACATCATTCTCCTCTCTTTCTCTCCTCTTCTCCAGATAATCGTACTCACGGACATCAACGAACGTTAGAACGAACGGACGATAGTTTAGGATTTGGGTTTGGGTTAGGGTTAAGGGTCCGAACGAATGGACGTGAACGAACGATAGGTTAGGGTTGGGTTTAGGGTTTAGGGTTTAGGGTTTAGGGTTTAACTATTGTGGATGTGCACAATTCGATCTAGTGTCGTCGAATTTCATCTATTTTTTACATCTTCTTCTTTTCGACTATGGTTTTTACGTACACATACATGATATTTCGAATAATTGATACATGTATTAATCGAATAATTTTTTTCAGAATTCTTTGATTAAGTCCTCAACCCACAACAATCAAATGGCGGGGATCGAGACGAGGAACAGTTTCTCCTTGATGAGATCGCACGAGGAACGAGTTTTACAACAAGGAGGAACACGAAGATCCGGATCGTACCTCAACGAGGAGGGGACGAAGGGGAGACAAGCGGATGAACGAGGAGGGGAATGAGGCTCGCCTCTGCCTCCCCGGGACGAAGAGGCCACACGGCCTCGGCAAGAAAATAGAGGGTCGACATGTCATAACGGAGGTGGCACCGACGGTCGACCAATTGCCCCAGAGGACGCCGCAAGGAAGTTTGTGGCGCACAGCGGATGGGTGGTGAGGGATCACGTGCCCGTAAGCGTTGCCAACTGGAGGCGGTCTACCAAATGAGGAGAGGAGCGAGCTATCTCCCGGCGAGAGAAAGAGATGCTCGGACGACAATGCTACGAGACGTTCACCATCCCGCACTCGAGATCGGGCAAGGGTCAAGGAATGGACATTGAAGAAAATGGCAGAGCTCTTCAGGAACTACAAGAAACAGTTACACAAGAAATATATCCTGAAGGGCCAGACACCAGACTTTGACAAGTTCCCAAAGCTCAGAGATCATTGGGATGCTTTTGTTGAGCACAAGACCAGTGAAGAAGCGCAATCTATCATAGAAAAGAACAAGGCCAACACAGCCAAAAAGAAATACCATCACAGGCTTGGGTCAGGCGGCTATAAAAAAACAATGGAGAAATGGGAAAAAATGGAAGCCGACCTAGAAGCACGGGATATCGTTCCAGGCACAGCAAACTGGCCGGAACAATCAAAGTACTGGTTCTATGCTCACGGCGGCTCACTAAATCCCGTCGATGGCACAGTGATCTTTGGTGAAGAAATTCTAGAAGCCAGACGGAGGTTAGAGGAGGTGGTGCAGGCCAGTTCCTCAGGCTCGGTCAGGCCCAATAGAGAGAAGGACGAGCTAACGCTCGGCCTCCAAAAGCCAGAGCACCCGGGGCGTACACGAGGAAAAGGCGTCGTCCCCTCGAAATACAGGTTCCAAGCTGACATCGACACATACAGGAGCCGAATGAGGTCAAAGCGAGAGAATGATGCTAGATTCGCTGAGATGGAAATGAAGCTCTCGCAGATGACATCACATAGCCCGTGTGATCTGCACATCCCGCTGAAAAACATAACAATAAAGGTATGTTCATACTTTTATGTTGGACGTATATTTTCTTGAATAACTTGTCAATCGACGTTCATTATTAACTAATATGCAATATTCTCGAACAGGTCGCGTTGGGCATGGCTATTCCAGTAGCCCGAGACGGCACCTACCACTCCCGGCCCGTTCCACCTTCGTACTCAAAGGTTGAAATTGAATAGGTGAAACGCGTTTATGAAGATCTGGAGCTGGATATCCCCGGAGGAGACGGGGAGACGACGCTAGGAGAAACGGCTCATGGAATATTTCTCTAGAGGAAGATCTTCATAAAATTCCCCGGACGAACAACGTCTCCTATCGTTCCACCGCCCTCGCCTCCACGTGGGTCGTCTCCTCCGCCTCCTTCGCCGCCTCCGCCTCCTCCGCCTCCTGCGTCGCCTCCACGAGCACCGACTCCTAAACGGCCGTCTCCAACTCCACTGCCTTCCTACCCTACTCCGTCGGCACAACGAGCACCGACTCCTAAACGTTCATCATCCAAGAGCGCACCGTCAATATCAAGCGGTCATTTAAGAAAGACTCAGAGAATTGAGAAGACGCCGCCACCCGCACTAAAGCGGTCGGCCTCAAGCAGGGCGAAGAAAGCGGGCAAAGATGTACCCCAGCTTGGCATGCAGCCACAGAAGCCAATGGAGTTCAGCACGATTCCAAATATTAGACCTGATTTAAGACAATTCATTCAAGAAGCTGGAATTAATATACATCAATTACACGGGCGTGCACCCCTGGCGAAGGCTCCACTTAAATACAAGTTCAACCTTGGAAAGCCTCTCGTCAAGCCGGATCTCGTGAAAAGGCTTCCAACTCAGATGTACCGCTTCCATCAGTGGTACATGCAATGATCCAGCAAGGATAAAGACATGATAACATGCAAATATTCAATTGACTACTTCTTCAATGGAGATGACTACCTCTATATCCGATTCGAAGATATATTCGACCTGTACCAACTTGATGCCCTCGACGTCTCACTTCTAACCGCGCGGGTTTTGTAAGTATCGCCCGGTTATTTCGTTTCTTACCTCCTTGAATTTAGCTGACTAAAATTCTTTTTAACCGTTGTAGAATGGCGATCCAATACTGCAACAAGCACGAATGCACCAAGCATGGAGTCATGGATCCACACAAAATCAATGGCCCATTGGTTGATCAGTTTGCTAATGACACCGTGGACAACATATACAACGCGCTTGTGAAGCAACCCTTCCGGTCCTTCATCCTTCTGCCCTACAATACTGCGTAAGTTTTTTCTTTCTTTCCGAACCAATTTCAATCCCGTGCATACATAAAGTTTCATATGTGTCATCTAAACCAATTTACAAATTCCACTGGATTCTGTTAGTACTTGACATGGGTCAGTCGAAGATCCATGTCTTTGACTCAATGGATAAACCAGAGTTCACGTACTCCGACATATTTGAACTCTTTAACAGATAATGCCATCTTACTTTCTATTACATATATGCGGTTCTCGGATAATTATGAGCTAACTTTCAACTGCACGTAGGGCATGGGAACGATTTCGGGTCAATGTTCGCGGAAATTGGAAAGATAAGCTCTCTGTGCGGATGAAGTTTCCAGTGAGTAACATGCCTGCTCCTAATTTGAGTTGAATCGTTATTATGTTCTAAAATATGAAATGCATATTAAATCTGTCGCCGTTTCTCTTTTAGTGTGCAAAACAGTCGCAGGGCACCAACCTATGTGGATATTACGTCTGCGACTACATTCACCGCTTTGTGACCGAAGTCAAAACTGTCGATGATCTATATGTACGTATAACACCAATTCATACATTACGTCTCGATTTCTTATTCACTTCATATATTTATTTCTCGTTTATTCTAATTAATGACAGCTTATGTGAGTAGGAGACGACCTCCCCCACGAGACTTTCATACAAGCCGCTCAGGAAGATTTGATGGGATTTATTAACGAGCAGGTCGTTGATCTCACGGGGGAGTTCTTCATTTGTTTTAGTAGCTAAACCACAACAAAGTAGATTAGAGACTATTTTTTATAAGCTAGCTAGGAAACATGTATGAATATTGCACATATTTTGGTAATATATGTATATTTTCTTTCTTAAGTTCATTTAAATGTGTGTAAATTATATATTTATGTGTAATATAATATATGTGTAATATATATATAGCAGTACTGCTGGAGAAATGGCAAATTAAAAAAATTTCATCTTTAGTCCGGTTGAAGCCACCAACCGGGACTAAAGATTGCGGAGCGGTCACGTGGCTCCGCCACCTTTAGTCCCGGTTGGTGGCTTCAACGGGACTAAAGATGCATCTCTAGCCCCGGTTATTTAACAGGGACTAGAGATAGTCCATCTCTAGTCCCGGATTCATAGTCCCAGTTTGACAACCGGGACTACTGAGGGTTACGAACCGGGACTAGTGTGGCTTTCTCCAGTAGTATAAATACTTTTGTGCTGGTTATTTAGGTAAACCGACACTTCAAAACATATCACTACTACATAAATAATTTTTTGAATAAGTCCAAAACATTGCACGGGGACGACCATAAGTGCCCACACTTGTAAAAACCGGTCCCTCGGGGGCCAGTTGACTGGCTGCATGCTGAAATCTATTATCATGTACGGTCTCTCTTAAGAAGCCCACACACGATAATACGGCTATTATCGTGTGTGGTTCACTTAAGCGACCGCAAGCAATAATACATCTTTACCTGCGACCTTGTAAGAAGCCCGCATGTGAGGATAGACCATATATTTTTCCCAAAGCCCGAGCTGCTGCCATTTCAACCCGACGTATCTCTCTCCAAAACAAAGTAAAAAATAGGGGGCTTTCAACTCAAAATCTTTGCTGGGCATCCATATAAAAGGTTACATGCCTAATTTCCTCTTTCATTTGCCTCTATTTATTTCAAATTTTATCAGTGAAACGCGACAAAATTTGCAATTTTCAAACGGACTTTTGTGAGCTATTTTGCTAAATTTTAGCTAGAATATAATGTTTAGATGACAAAATTTTTGTTGTAATGACTTGCGCAAGATACTTCAATGTATTGTAGGTTTAATTTTAAGGAGATATTTCTTTTTCCATGTTGTGGAAGAAACATCTACGCTCTAATTTTATTCATACTATAATTATTTATAGATGGATCGGGCATGGATGTACGAGACACGGAGAACTCATCCGGTTTTCATGAAGGAAGCATCAAAGTCTGTTGATGAGGCTAAGGCATATGCTTTGAGGGAGAATAGGAGACATTTTTTTTGTCCGTGCTTTGATTGCAAGAATCAGAAATTATTGAAAGTTCCCAAGGAAATTTTGGGGCACATAGTGAAGCGTGGATTTAAGGATGATTACAAGGTATGGACCTATCACTGGGAAGTCATCGTTCCTGAAGAGACTCATGATATTTTCTTTGATGAGGTAGAAAATTTTCCAAATTAGGACAAGTCTTGTGATACGATGGATGAATGTGGTTGCTCTAATATTGATGATTTAGAGGCTGATTTTGATATGGAGGATATGTTGCGCCACGCCGAACTAGAGGTGTTAACTGGTACGGCGTGAGGGTTAGACAATTTGGAGGCGTTGTAGAAATCAGCGAAGGATCTTCTTTACGACGAATCCAAGGGCTGTGACAAGGATTATACAATGTTGCGTTATGTGCTAGAAGTTCTCAGGTTGAAGGCTAGGCACGGATGGTTCGATACTAGCTTCAACAATTTGATGGGTCTCTTGAGAGTTATGCTTCCTAAGCCTAACTTGTTACCATCCAATACATATCAAGCAACAAAACTGATATGTCCATTATCTCTAGGTATTCAAAAGATCCATGCATGTGTAACCATTGTATATTGTACCGTAAGAAATATGCTAACTTGGACAGGTGCCCAACCTATCGGACGAGTTGGTAAAAAAGGGTAACAGGGCCTCTGATAGTGAGGTTGTCGACCCAGATTCATCTATGGAACAAAGAAAAATATTCTGGCCATGGTGATGAGGTATCTGCCAGTGAAAGATCGCATGAAGCGATTGTTCTCAAACCCTACTTACCCCGAGTTAATGAGATGACATCAAGAGAACCAGAAGACGGATGGTATGACTCGACACCCTGTCGATGCTCGGCAGTGGAAGACCTTTGATTCAAAACATCTAGAATTTGCTAAGGATCCAAGAAATGTAAGACTTGCATTGAGCACGGAGGGAATGAACCTGTTCGATACCCTTAGCAACTCACACGACACCTGGCCAGTTGTGCTAACCATGTACAACCTTCCTACATGGATTTGTTAGAAGCGAAAGTACATTCTACTATCCTTATACAAGGGCCAAAACAACCTGGCATTGACATAAATGTGTTTCTTGAACCTTCGATGGAGGATATGGAAGATATGTGGAAAGAAGGGTTATGAGTGTGGGATGAATACCGCCAGCAGTACTTTACTATGTGTGCTATCATATTCGTTACCATCAACGACCTACCGACAAACTTTTCCCTCTCAGGCCAGATTAAATGGAAGACTAGATGTCTTATCTGTCTCGACGACACGTCGTACAAATATCTGATGTCCTCAAGCAAGATAGTGTTGGGGGTGTCACCCTGGTTTAGCTCACAGAGCAGAGTTAAGGTTAGTTGAAGTCGGACCAAGAATCCTTGGGACGGGGTCGAGAGCTCGACCTCCTCTTGGGGTCGGCCACCTCGACCTGCCCCCAGGTCCAACCTTGGTGTTCCCTCTCGTCCTCAGCACATCGGCCCGACCTCAGATCTCCTCGGGAAGGAAGGTTTGCTTTGCAAGGTTCACAAAGGAGGCAAAGAAGGGACAACCCGGGAGAACATGATGTCACTCGACAAGACTGCGCAGAGGGTACCTATGAGGGGCAAATCCCAAGGCAAGATAGTGCACGAGATGCCCATGGCGCGTAGGACCCGGGGGCACACAGGTGTTGTTTGTACTTGCTTTTTAGTCTTTAGTCTTAGCTTTCTTTGCCCACAAGTCCTTTTGTAACTGACCCCCTTGAACTATAAAAAGGAGGGCAGGACGAACGGGCTGGGGGATCGCCTTTCCAAGAATTCTTCTGTGAACTCGAGTCTTTGAGAGCTAGATCTAATCTCTAGAGCACCAAGAACTCTCCCCACTGTAATCCTTGTTCATACTCCACCCCAACAAAGAACACTGGACGTAGGCCTATTATCCTCCGGGAGGGCTGAACTAGAATAAACTCTCTTTTCTCTTGGCTCATTTGATACTTGAGTCGACCATTGGATCCATCAGTGAGACGTCCCGACCACTCTCTTTCACCTCCTTGGGTAACCCCCTCGGAGGACTATCAGTGATCCCATCGACAGATAGTTTACATGCGTAATCATCGGTTCTTACCCAGAAACACAAGTACCTTGCAATGGCCAAATTTTTTGACAAGATAGTAGAGAACGGGTCTCCCCTTGTAACACGAAGTGATACTGCTGCCTTCAACATGATAAAAAATATTAAGGTCATGTTTGGGAAGGGAAAGAAGAAGACAGGCAAGAGGAAGAAAACAATGGAGGGAAACACATTTTCTTTCAAGAAGCACGGAATCTTTTTCAAGTACCTTCCATACTGGAAAGACCTGGAGATTCGTCATGCCATTGATGGAATGCACCTCAAGAAGAATGTGTTTGACAACCCATCGGTACCTTACTAGACATTTCTAGTAAGACGAAGGATGGACTGAAGTTATGTAAGGACCTGGAAAATTTGGACGTAAGGAAAGACCTCCACTCGAAAGAGCTGACAAATGGGAAGATCGAGATTCCTCCGGCATGCTACTCAATGACATCAGAAGAGAAAAAGGCATTCTGTAGATGCTTGCATGGTTTAAAAGTGTCTACTAGTTTCTCATCAAACATTAGGACGCTAGTATCAATGAAAAATTTGACCATCTGTGGATACAATGCTCATGACTATCATAAGATGCTAACGGCTTTTTTTCCTACCACTATATGGATGATCAAGCCAGTTCACACTATGGTAGTGGTAATAAAGTTGTGCTACTTTTGTAATCAAATTTCACAAAAAGTTTGATCCAGAAGAATTAGGACCCCTCCATGCATTCGCAGTCGAGACAGCTTGCTAGCTAGAGATGTATTCTCCTCCATCTTACTTCGATATGATGGAGCATTTGATTGTTCACATCGTCCCTCAGATTATTGAACTCGGTCCTCTATACCTACATCAAATATGGGCGTACGAGCAGTACATGTCGGTTCTGAAAGAGTATGTCTGCAATCGTGCTCACCTACAGGGATCGATGAAAGAGGGTTACACAACTGAAGAGGTTGATTAGTGATGTATAGATTATATAAAAGATGTCAATCCCATAGGGATACCCCCGGCTCCACACGATGGAAGGTTAGCTGGAAAGGATACCGTAGGCAAAAAAGGTTTCTTTGACAATGAATACAAAGCAGTAGCAGAGGCACACAGTAGCATGCTGCAACAGCTCGCCATCGTTGAGCCCTACATTGAACAACACATGAACGAGATCAGGGCATGCATCACTGGACGATTCACTGATTGGGTCTCAAAAGAATAGAAGTGCAGTTTTCCTTAATGGTTAAAGGATCAAAACTTTCTAGTTGGTGAATCCATGGAGGAAAAAAGTTTACAAAGGCTTGCGGTTGGCCCGTCAAGCCTTGTAATCTCATGGTAAGGGTACGTAATCGACGGATATACATTCTACACGATAACCTAGGACAAGAAAAACTCAACACATAATAGTGGAGTTCGTGTGGAAGCATTCAACACAATGGGCCAGAAGAAATCTTACTATGGGATCATATAAGAAATTTGGAAACTTGACTATGGACTAAACATCTGGGTACCTGTGCTTCGATGCTAATGGGTGAAAGACAAAACGGCCGCCACCGCCTTGTCGACCTCCTTGTCACTGTCGATCGTCCTTCTCCACGGCGGCTACCGCGTCCTCCACGCCGACCGTAGTCGCCTCGCCTTCGTCGGATTCTCCACGTCGCCGCCTTGCCATCGCCATCCTCCACGCTGATCGCAGCCACCATGCCACCCGCCCCACCTTCCTCCATGCCGGCCTCCTCCACCACGCCGACTGCCCCGCTATCCTCCATGCCAACCACCTTCTCCGCGCCGGCTGCCGCCACCACGCCATCCGTCCCACCCTCCTCCACGCCGGCCTTCTCTATGCCAGCCTCCACCACGTTGGCCGCCCCATCCTCATCCACGCCGACCACCTTCACCATCAAGCTAATGTCGGCCTCATCACCACTGCGCGGACCACCTGCATTGAATGCAATGGTATTTGATGAGATGGGATGTGGAATTGATGAGACGTGGAATTTTGTGATAAATTAGAGGTGTTAATATTTGATATATGATGAGATGAAATATGGAACTTTTTTATATGATTTGGGGTAAATTAGATATGTTAATATTTGGTATATGTTGAGATGTGATGTGGGATTTTTATATGATTTGTGGTAAATTAGATATGTTAATATTTGTTATATGATGAGATGAGATGTGGAATTTTTGTTATATGATATGGGGTAAATTAGAGACGTTAATATTTAGTATATGATGAGATGTGATGTGGAATTTTTTATATGATTTGTAGTAAATTAGCGATGTTAATATTTTGTATATTATGAGATGAGATGTGAATATTTTTTATATGAATTATGATAAATTAGATATGTTAATATTTGGTATATGATGAGATGAGATGTGTAATACTTGGTAATTTTCGATTTTGAAGACCGACCATACAAGCAATGTCGAATGACAAAGTTCCCTCCGAGGCACCCGTAGCACCAGAAGGGAGAGAAGAGGCGTCTAGTGAAGCCACGTGGCAAACCCCAACTGATTCTTTTTGATAGAAATTACGCAAGTGACACCCCACGAGGATGACCCTGACTATGTACCTATTGAGTACGCAGTAAGTCCGAAACTTTGTTATTCCATTTTGTAACTAGTCTACGGAGAGATCGTAGGCGCCTAATGGTTCACAATGACCTATTTGTGAAGATGACTATACATCATCGCTCAAAACGAAAGGCAGCCAAAACTGTCGCCCTACCTGAGGTCGAGATGGACACAACAATGTCCGCCAGAGCCTACAGACACGAATGCAAGTGCAGGAGTTTGTGCAAAGAGAAGATGCGGTGAGAGATGTAAGAACCAGCTGCTAAAGGAAACGTACTGTTAGTGATATGCCCTAGAGGCAACATGGAGATGTTGGATATCATGGTCAATGTTTATGTATTAATGAATAAATTGTTATTCTGTTCCATGAAGTAGATAATAAGTATTGATCAATAAGTATGTAATACTCATGAGACTCTTTATGTAATATAAATCTATTTCCAAATGATCTCTAATTATATATCATATCTATGGAACGAATATGATTCTAAGATCAGCACGTGTATTGATTGATGATCATGTCTCATGGATCATGGTATGAAGATACCAAATCAATAAACATGAACACATATTAGAAAACATATTGTTGGATAAACCCACCTTGAGACACTACAGGGAATTAGTGTGCTATTAGTTGGTCTCAAGTGATGTTGGTGCAAAGTTCTTAGACCTGAGATCATCATGGATAACAACATGTCTAGTGGCTTACTTAGGGACTGTCAAACGTTATTCTGTAACTGGGTAGTTATAAAAGTAATCTTCGGGTTTGCTATGAAGCATGTAGAGGGATGTGAATGATCAAGATGAAATTTGCCCCTCCTATGGGAGAGATATCTCTGGGCCCCACGATGTAATGGATTATTGAAGTGCATGGCCATGCCGATGTGATTGAGGAGTCAATCATCAGATACATAATCCAATACGAGATCGAGTGAATGATTAAGCTAATGATAGGATGGCACGAGTCTTGCCTATAGCTTAATTAATATCGTGAGGCAAAGGGAATTGTGCACACATTATAGGTTCAGCCAACATGATTTTTGTGTATATTTTGGTGTCAATATGTTCTGGAAGGGGTCGCTGTTGACAGGGTTGGCCCAGAGGTGTTCTCGTACCGAAAACAAGTATGCATAACCCTGTTGGGTCGCACACTTAGCGGGTTGGAACAGGCATACGAGTTTGACTCGGATACGGCTTAGTTCGGATAGAATCCAATTCAATACAGAGTCTCGGTGGGCTTACGAGTCCGGTGGGCCACCTCTATATAAGGAGGGCAAGAGGTGGAGATCAAGGTGCACAACTCCTAAGCCAAATCAACTTGTCCATGGAAACCCTAGTCCACGTGTAAGCCAAAACCCTAGTCGTGCATCGCGTGCTAGCACATGGGTTGTCGACGGGTGGGTCGGCAGTCCTCAAAGGGGGGTGCCCAAAGAGGTGAAAGAGAACGGTAGAGAGGCTGTTCCCCGATGGATCCGATGGTCGACTCGAGTCCAGAGACGAGCCAAAGAGTAAGACACAGTGGATTATACTGGTTTGGCCCTCCCAAAGGATAATAAGACTATTTCCAGTGTTCTTTGTTGGGGTGCGTGATGAACAAGAGTTACAAGGAGGGGTTCTTGGAGCTTGAAGCAAGCTAGCCAAGAATCGGGAATCTAAAATCCTTCATCCCCCTGGCCCCCTCGTCCTGCCCTCCCTTAGCTCAAGGGGGGCAGTTACAAGTGAACTTGGGGACCAAGAAAGCTATGTCTAATGTGCTAAAAGGTGAGTACAAAACTACATCTGAAAAGGTAGAAAGCAGTCTGCTAGGTCCTATACACCATGGGCACCTTGTGCTCTCTCTATGCTGCCTTGGGATCCCTCCTCCGTCTGAGATATTTGTATTGTGCTGTCGGGTGACGTCAGTCTTTGCCTGGGCTATATCTCCCGTCTTCCTTCTTGCGTGCCAAGTATTGTCTCGAGGATGGTCGAGGTCAGGCTATAGTTGATGGGGTCGAGAGAGGCGAACCGAGGTCGGACTCGGGGTAAGGTCGGGTCGTCCGACCCCGCAAGAGGGGGTCGGACCGTCGACCATGTCCCGAGGACACTCGGTTTTCACTTCAATGGGACATAGATTCCAGTCCACAGGGTACCCCGGGGTGACATCCCCCACACGGGTGTTCGGCGTTCCCTCCCTGGATGGATGGATACCGGTAGAGACATCACTACGTTGCGGTGTAAGTCGGCAACATTGAAAGATCTTCGAGTTCCAACTAGTCGATCCCTTTATTCGGTAGTTGAAAGTTGGACTGGTTGGGCAATCGGAACATCCTCAGCGAGATCGGGCGGACCGAAGCGGTGTTAGCACGGTCGGGCGAATCGGGTTGAAGTCTGCGCTGTCGGCGAGGTCGGACGATACGAGCCAAGGTCGGTGCGGTCGGGCGAATCGGACTCAAGGTCGGCGAGGTCGTCAAGGTGTTGTCTGAGGTCAGCAAGGCGTTACTCAAGGTTGGCTAGACTTTTATCGGCTATTTCCGCTGCACTGCACGTCTTTTGATAACAATCTATGGACCCTTACTTGCAACTTTCCTGGATTACGCGATAGAAAATTTTTGTTTTATACTATCGTAGCCTACGTGTTATCCTACAGTGGTATCAGAGCTAGACTTGCGTAGTCTGGGTTTTAGATTGTTTCATATAATGATATGGAGTTGTGGTAGATTAGATCTATTACAAGTTTTGCACACAGGTTGATTAGATCAATCGGTGTAGGGGTTGGTAGAGGAAAGGAACAAGCAGTAGGAGTCAAATTCGGGATGGCGTTCCTTGAGAGTGTCTGGGAACGGTATAATGAGATTATGCCAAAGCTATTTAGTAGTCCTACTATGACTGCCGCCTTGCGCCTATGCAAACCATGTCCTTTGAGACTGTCTCGGGTCGGCATAATGTGATTATGCCAATGTGGTTTTCATAAGCGATTTCATAGATTGGATCTATAATTTTCCTGTGGTGTTTCGGGCGCTGCCCCCTTTTATTGCATCTTGGTATCTTATCTCGCGATAGGTAGAAAATGTTCTACGTCTAACTTGCTTTTGCAGAGAATGCTTTGAGATGGTATGGCCCTATTATATGTATGAGATGCATGTAATATTCTTTCATACGTGTGATGCATGTAATATTCTTTTACGACTTGCGTGTCGATGTAATCTTCAATTTATAGCTTTTATAGTAGTAGTTTAGTTTGAAAAAATTCAGCATCAGTCACTCGGGAGAACGGTGATGAAGATGGAGATCCTCTACACTAATATGGAATGAAGATCACCATGTGAAAGGGCCATACTATTTCATTAATAATTGTTATTTTCTTGTTTTCATATATGTGATATGTTTGTTTGATACGATAGTACCCCTCAGAAAATTAAGTAGTAATGATGTCCTCCAAATGTTGCACCTATCATGGCCGTGATCGTCAATTGGTAGGCCTGCCAAAGCAGAGTGTCGTTGTCTATCATGACACGATGGGGTATATGTCAGACATATACATGCAAGAGCATTTGGTTTACTTAACAAAGATATCAAAACAGTTTTGGGCCTTGGGGCATAGGTTGGGGCTAGGGCATGATGATGCCACCCAACGAACAAGAGTCACATAGGAATGTGATTAGCAAGGTGTTACTTACCCATGTTACTAATCTTCTAGCAAAGATGCCAAAACTAACAAGAAATTAATTAACATGTGGATCTTGATCCAATACGTAACCTAGAGGGAAGGTTTAAAACACGTAGTGGGAGTCTTTTGTTAAATTATTTAATAAAAGACAACACATAAACATTGTGCTAAAACTTTGCATATAATTTCTGTTGTAGATTATGGCAGCTAATACTGCACCCAGTTCTTTTAATTTGCGATCTATACTTGAGAAAGAAGAGTTGAATGGAACAAACTTTATGGATTGGTATCAAAACTTGAGAATTGTTCTCAAGCAAGAGCGAAAAAAGTACGTTATTGAAGTTCCCTATCCTGATGATTTGCCTGATAATGCTAATGCTGCTGCACGGAGGGCTTATGAGAAGCATACTAATGATTTCCTAGATATAAGCCGTCTCATGCTTGCCACAATGTCCTCTGAGCTTCAGAAGCAATACGAGAGCAATGATGCTCACAGTATTATTGAGGGTCTACATGGCATGTTTGAGAACCAAGCTAGAGCTGAGAGGTTCAACACTTCAAAGTCCTTGTTTTGCATGCAAGCTTGTAGAGGGGAATCCCGTCAGTCCACACGTGATAAAGATGATTGGTTATATTGAGAGTCTTGAAAAACTAGGTTTTCCTCTTAGCCAAGAGTTGGCTACAGACGTGATTCTCCAGTCGCTCCCTCCGACCTTTGAGCCATTCATACTAAATTATCACATGAACAGTATTGATAAAACCTTGGCCGAATTACATGGGATGCTAAATACTGCTGAGGAGAGTAGCAAGAAAAACGGTCATCATATGATGATGATGCAGAAAACCAAGCGCAAACCCCCTGTCAAGAAACTTTGCATCCAAAGAAAGTTAACTCCTGATGAGATCATGAGTGCTTCAAAAGCAAACAAAGGCAAGAAGGGGTCAGCGACAGCAGATGCTGTTTGCTTTTATTGCAAGGAGGTAGGTCACTGGAAGAGGAACTGCAAGAAGTACTTGGGGGATCTCAAAAAGAAGCAAAGTGAGACTTCTGAATCAGGTATTAATGTTATATAAATCAATCTTGCTACTTCATCTACTAACTCTTGGGTATTTGATACTGGATCGTAGCTCACATATGCAAATCGTTGCAGGGTCTGAGAAGAACTATAAGCTTGAGAAGGGGTGAGGTGAAGGCAATGGAGCAAGGGTTGCTACAGTTGCCATTGGCCCTATGCCACTTCACATACCTTCAGGATTAGTTTTGAAATTAAATCATTGTTATTGTGTTCCAACTCTATGTCAAAACATAATTTTTGCTTCATGTTTGCAAGCGAAAGGATATGATTTTAGATTAGTGGACAATGGTTGTTCAATTTATCTTAGAGATATGTTCTATTTTCATACTCCATTGGTGAATGGATTATTCGTTTTGGATCTTGAAGTATCTCCCATATATAACATTAATACAGAGAGGCAACTCCCAAATGATATAAACCCCATATTTATTTGGCATTGTCGCCTAAGCCATATAAATGAGAAACACATGGAGAAGCTCCATAAAGATGGTCTGCTACACTCTTTTGATTTTGAATCATTTGAGACATGCGAATCTTAGTTACTTGGTAAGGTGACAAGAGCATCTTTCACGGGTCACAGTGAGAAGGCATTCGACTTGTTGGCACTCATACATATTGATGTATGTGGACCAATGAGTTCGACTGCCAGAGGAGGGTTTTAGTACTTCATAACTTTTACCGATGACTTTAGTAGATATGGTTATATCTACCTAATGAGGCATAAGTTCGAATCCTTTGAAAAGTTCAAAGAATTCTAGAATAAAATACATAATTATTTAGGGAAAATAATTAAGTTTCTATGATCAGATCGTGGTGGTGAATACTTAAACCAGGAATTTGGTAATCATCTAAAGGATTGTGGAATTGTTTCACAGTTGACTCCACCAAGAACTCCTCAATGGAACGGGGTGTCTGAATGGAGAAATCGTACCTTGTTGTACATAGTACGTTTGATGATGAGCCAATGTGATCTTCCACTATCCTTCTAGGGATATGCTCTTGAAACAGCTACGTTCACACTAAATAGAGTTCCATCTAAGTCAGTGGAAAAGACACCATATGAGATATGAACAGGGTAGCCTCCTAGTTTGTCTTTTCTCAAAAATTGGGGAAGTGAAGCTTATGTAAAGCATTTACAATCCGACAAGCTTACACTCAAATGTGGCAAATGCTTCTTTGTGGGGTATCCTAAGGAAACAAAAGGATATTATTTTTATAATCGGGAACAAGGCAAAGTGTTTGTCGCCCGACATGATGTTTTCTTGGAGAAAGAGTTTCTTTCAAGAGAGGTTAGAGGGAGCAGGGTGCATCTTGAAGAGATTCAAGAAACATCAAAAAATATTTCAGCTACCACAGGACCACAACAGGAGGAACAAGATTTTGTGACATCTGTTGTAGATACACCAGCCCCACATGCGCCTGAAAGATACACAAGGGCAGAACAACGTGACATATTGTTGTTAGACAACAATGAACCTAAGACCTATGAAGAAGCGATTGTGGGACCAGATTCCAACAAATGGCTTGGAGCCATAAAATTCGAAATAGAATCCATCTATGATAATCAAGTTTGGAACTTGGTTGATCCACCTGATGGTGTCAAAACCATTGAGTGCAAATGGGTTTTTAAGAAAAAGGCAGACATGGACGGAAATGTTCACATCTATAAGGCGCGATTGGTAGCGAGAGGTTTTAAACAAATTCAAGGTGTTGATTAGGATAAAACCTTCTCGCCTGTCGCAATGCTAAAGTCTATTCGGATTATGCTAGCGATTGCTGTATATTTCGATTATGAGATATGGCAGATGGATGTCAAAACGGGCTTTCTCAATGAAAACCTAAGCGAGGATGTGTATATGATACAGCCTGAAGGTTTTGTCGATCCACAATCACCTGGAAAGATATGCAAGCTACATAAATCCATTTATGGATTGAAGAAGGCATCTCGGAGTTGAAATATTCATTTTGATGAGGTAATCAAAGCGTTTGGTTTCATAAAAATGAAGAGGATGCCTGTGTACATAAAAAGGTAAGTGAGAGCGCAATTATGTTTCTAATCTTATATATGGATGACATGTTGTTGATTGGAAATGATATCCCTATGCTAGAATTCGTCAAGTCTTTATTAAAAAATAGTTTCTCCATGAAAGACTTAGGAGAGGAAGCATACATTCTGGGTATTGGGATCTATAGAGATAGATCTAAGAGGCTAATCGGATTAAGCCAAAATACATACATTGACAAGATGTTGAAGAGGTTCAACATGCATGATTCCAAGAAAGGTTTCTTACCAATGTCGCATGGAATTTGTCGGTGATATGGGCCCGGGGGTATGTCGCGGGCGTGGCATTTAAGGGAAAGGACGGTGTCCCTGTCTATCAAGGAGCACCAAAGTTATGCCCTGAAAGGCTAAGCAAGTCTCGACCACGGGCGGCCACGTGGCCGCCCCTGAAGGGGCTGGCCCGGAGGCTGCCCGGAGGCCATCATACTTCCAAACGGCGGGGTCCGGATCTCCTGACCCGGTCGGAAGGAACCGGGATCGCCGGACCCCCATCCTCCATCCCGCACCTCTCGAGAGAGGGGCGAACCCAACAACCAACCAACTCATTTAATGCTCAAATAAGGGAAAGCTGAGCACCTGCCCCGCCGCATTCAATGCGATGTGAGGCGCGGCTGTCAGTTGCTCCCATCATCACCCCTTTTTGCCTATTACGAGGCAAAAGGGGGCTAAAAGTTCTTGACTAAGACCGTGGTATGGCCGCGCACCTACTCCGCGCACGGCCCCCTCACGCCATGTCCAGTCGCATTTAATGCACTGGGCGGCTGCGTGGGAGAGAGAGTGCGAGCGCAGGAAGCACGGTGCCTACACCTCCCTATGGAATGGGCCGCCGACCGGTGGGACCCACCGGAGGGGTAGGCAAACCCTCATCACGTCAGCGGCATGGCAACCACGATGGCCGGTCTTTTTTCACCCTCCATGACGCGGAAAACAGGGAGGAGTAGGAAAGGAATGGCTTCTCCGACAAGACAAGGCAAAAACCACTCCCTCACGTGGAGTGAAGTAGAGAAAGGGTAGGACTGCTATGGTGTTCCCTTGTTCTATAAAAGGAGACCCAAGTCCTTCATAAAAGGGGTTCCAATCCAAGAAAAGAGGCTCACGTTCCGAAAAATAGGTTAAGTCCCTCCGACTAGCCTACGGAAATCTCCCATCCATCACAAAGTCTAAGAGAGAGGAACACTCTCATTGTTCTCGGCAACCTGCCCCATATACTACATACACATAGGAGTAGGATATTACACCGCGCTGGTGGCCCGAACCTGTATAAATTCCCGCCTCATCTGCATTATTTCATCTTTTCTACGAGTTTGAACCACGATACATCGCTCCCCGTGCCGAACCAAAAAGGGGGTCCCCGGGATCCCTGCGTGTCAACCTACGACATCGACAGCTGGCGCGCCAGGTAGGGGGAGTGCACTGTGTTTCGGTTTAAACTCCCATTTTCCATCCATTTTTTGGCAGGAATCCTCTCTCCCCGTCTCAGCCATGGTTCACGGCCGCGCCCTACGCTCCGCGTCAGGCTCGCTCGCTACGCGCGAGCGCGGCCAGGCCGACGAGGCAGCAGAAGAAGTCGATGCGGGCAGGCACAGCCCCAACTTTCGCCACCTCCGCTCGAGGGGGGAGGGATCTTTGTCTCCCTCACCACCGTTGGTGCCGGCGGTGGCAGTTGCGCCCGCGCCATCCCTCTGCCCCTCGCTGAAACAGCGGTCGGAGGCGGATGGGCCCGTGCGTCCTACAGGACCGACAACACTCCTGTGGGACACAGACCACGCCGTAGCGGGCGTACTGGCGAGCCCCGCTGGGGCGACGTCCATCGCCGCTTGGAGTTTGGCACTCTTGAGGGTGCCCTGCAGGCGGCAGAAGCTCTTTTGCGCCACCCTCCAGCCACCCCAGGCGAGGGGTCCAACGCCAAAAGGTGGCTCAACGACGTGGCAAAGCTCGTAGGCACGGCCCAGCGCCAGCTGGCTGCTGACCTCGCTTCCTCCAGCCACCAACCGCGCGGCTCGCACGTCGCGGTAAGCTCTTCCTCTTGGCGACGGGCCCGAAGGGCAGCAGTAGCCGCGAGGGTGGAGGAGAACCTCTCGGCGGCGGCCCAACCGGAGCCGCCCTGGGATCTGTTGTACGCGGGGCGCGACGCCCGCCTCCGCATCGAGCAGCGCCGAGACGAGCGCCGCCTAGGGCGGGCGCCGGACTGTGCCTCCTCGTCGGGAGGCGCCACCTCACGGCGAGCGGCCACAGCGGCCCTGCCGCAGATGGAGCCCCACGGCGGACGATGAGCGGCCGTGATGGCCCAGCCGCAAGCGAGGAGCTCCGCGATGCCAAACGAGGCCCCACAGCCGCTGTCGCCCCCTCTGGCTGGCAATGGCTGTCAGGCCTTGGTTGCCAACCTCCGTAACGTGCGCTGGCCTAACAAGTTTAGGCCGGCCCTTACGGAGAAGTACGATGGCTCGGTTAACCCCACCGAGTTCCTCCAGATCTACACCATGGCCATTGAGGCCGCCGGAGGAGACGAGCGCGTCATGGCCAACTTCTTCCCCATGGCGCTCAAGGGCCAGGCCCGTTCCTGGCTGATGAACTTGCCGGCCCGGTCAGTCACCTCTTGGGACGACCTGTGCCGCCATTTCACCTCCAACTTCCAGGGCACATACCCGTGCCCGGGAGTGGAGGCGGACCTCCACATGGTCCGACGAGGGGAGTCCCCGCGCAAATACATTCAACGTTTTTGCCAGGTACGCAACACCATACCTTCCATCGCCGACCATGCAGTGATTTTCGCCTTCCGAAATGGCGTATGCCACGATGTCATGTTGGAGAAGATCAAATCCAAGGCCCCCCGGACCACCACGGAGCTCTTCGAGCTCGCAGACCGGGTGGCCCGCAAGGAGGAGGCCCGGGTTTGGAGTCCTAGGAATCCTACCCCTGCCCCCACCGGCGCTGCCCACTCCGCGTCCCGTGAAGAGCGGCGCGAACGGTGACGGAAGCGCCGGCCATCACGTGGCGGCGAGGAGGGCCACGTCCTCGCCACCGACGGAGCCGAGAAGCCCTCGCGGAAGGGCAAGCCCACGGGTAACCGCAGGCAGTCCCCGGACCCTCGCCCCGAGGGCCGGGCCGGAGACAAATGGTGCATGGTGCACCAAACCTCCCACCACAACCTCTCTGAGTGCCGTTCGGTCAAAAATCTGGCCGAGCGAGTGCAGAAGTATGAGCAGGAGCGGAGGGAGAACGAGAAGGAGATCCGCCGCAAGGGCAAGGCACCGACGGAGCGCCCGAACAACCGGCGAGAGGAGGCCAGGGATACGGCCCCCGCCGAGAACGACGACGATGACCTGGGCTACCAAGATCCCCAGCACGTCGTCGCCACCATCGACGGCGGCGCGGGCGCCCAAATGTCCCGCCAGAGCTTCAAGTCCATGAGACGCGAGCTCCTCGCAGCCGTGTCGTCTCACGAGGCGGCCCGAAGGTCGCGCCGGGTGGAGGTGCCCATCACCTTCGACCGACCGACCACCCCAGAAGTGTCGCGCGTAGCGGCCATTTGGCCCTCGTGACCTCCCCACCATCCGCAACGTCAAGGTCGCCCGAGTCTTAATTGACGGAGGTGCGGCCCTCAACGTGCTATCCCGAAGGCTTTTGAGGCAATCAAGGCCCCGGGAATGGTGCTCGGGCCTTCTCACCCCATCATTGGGGTGACGCCCGGGAAGGTGTGGCCCCTCGGGCAGATCGCTCTGCTGGTCACCGTCGGGGCCCCCACTAATTTCCGCACCGAGCGGATCGACTTCGATGTGGCAGATCTCAATCTGCCCTATAACGCCGTGCTTGGGAGGTCGGCGTTGGTGAAGTTCATGGCGGCCACACATTACGCCTACCGCCAACTCAAGATGCCGGGCCCCGGAGGCCCCATCACCGTCCACGCTGACGTCAATACCGCGCTAGACGGAGGCGCGCGTGGACGACATTGTGGCGGCCGACCGCGTTGAACCCGAGGGCCCCCAAGGGGAGTCTCGGGTTCCCGGGCCCCGAAGCAACGCATCACCTCTGCCGATGAGGTGGTGATTAAGTCTATCCGTTTTGGCGACGACCCATCCAAGACCGCCAACATTGGTGGCGGCTTGGACCCCAAATAGGAAGACGCGCTCGTCTCCTTCCTGCGGGCGAATACCGACGTGTTTGCTTGGAAGCCGTCGGATATGCCCGGGGTCCCCAGGGAGGTGATCGAGCACCGACTCGCAGTACGGCCGGATGCACGCCCGGTCCGGCAAAAGGTAAGGCGACAGGCCCCGGAGCGGCAGGCGTTCATCCGCGAAGAAGTGGCACGGCTCCAGGAGGCCGGCTTCATCCGGGAGGTGGTGCACCCGGAGTGGTTGGCGAACCCGGTGGTCGTCCCGAAGGCCAACCACAAGCTGCGCATGTGCATCGACTACACCGACCTCAACAAGGCTATCCCAAAGACCCCTATCCTCTACCCCGAATAGACCAGATAGTCGACTCCACTGCGGGGTGCGACCTTTTATGCTTCCTAGATGCATACTCTGGCTATCATCAATTTCGCATGGCTGTAGAGGATGAGGAGAAAACTTCATTTATCACTCCTGTGGGTACTTTTTGCTACATGTCTATGCCCTTTGGTTTAAAAAATGCCATGTCCACCTTTCAACATGGTATCCGCATCACGTTAAAGGACCAAATAGGGTGCAATGTTGAGGCATATGTCGATGATCTCGTGGTCAAATCTCGGGACAAAAGAACTTTGCTCCTGGATTTGGCCGAGACATTCAATAACCTCTGGTCCTCCCGCATGAAACTGAACCCAGAAAGATGCGTGTTTGGGGTACCGGCAGGCAAGCTATTAGGGTTCTTGGTCTCTGCCCGAGGCATCGAGGCCAATCCCACTAAAATAAAGGCAATAGAGGAAATGCGCCCCCCTAGAAAGCTCAAGGACATGCAGAGGCTCACGGGTTGTGTAGCTGCCCTGAGTCGCTTTATATCCAGGTTAGGAGAGCGGGCGCTTCCTTTATTTAAATTGCTGAAACGAACTGGCCTCTTCACTTGGACGGACGAAGCGGAGAAGGCCTTGGGCGAGCTCAAGCGCTATCTCTCCTCACCGCCCGTGTGGTGGCTCCTCGGGAAGGGGAACCCCTTCTTTTATATTTGGCGGCGACCCCCCAAGTGATTAGTGCGGCCTTGGTTGTGGAGCGCGACGACGAGCTAGTCTCTCAGTCGCCCCCAGCCCTGTCAAAACCGGAGGCAGGAGACCTCGGAACGGAGCTGGCCGAGGAAGCGCCCGAACCCGGAGGTGGCCCTTGGCCCCTCGAGCCTCAGGGAGCCGCCCGGCGCCCTAGTCCGGGAGCACCCGAAGCCCCCTCCACCCAGAGTGGCCTTGACGGCCCCGGTGGAGGCAATGGCTCGGGAGACCCGGACACCGAGATGACCCGCCCCGAAGCACCTGTGGCGGGAAGCCCCGGAACGGAGTTGGCCGAGGAAGCGCCCGAACCCGGAGGTGGCCCTTGGCCCCCCGAGCCTCAGGGAGCCGCCCGGCCCCCTAGTCCAAGAGCGCCCGAAGCCCCCTCCACCCAGAGTGGCCTTGAGGGCCCCGGAGGAGGCGATGGCTCGGAGGCCCCGGACACCGAGGTAACCCGCCCAGGTGTACCCGAACCAGCCACCCCTAGCAAGGTAGCCAAGGCCCGCACCAAGGTGCAGCGGCCGGTCTACTTCATCAGCGAGGCGCTACGGGACGCGAAGACACGTTACCCGCAGGCCCAGAAAATGCTATACGCTCTACTTATGGCCTCCAGGAAGTTGCGTCATTATTTCCAGGCGCACCGGGTAACGGTGGTCTCGTCCTACCCTCTCGGACAAATCCTGCATAACCGAGAGGGCACGGGACGGGTAGTCAAATGGGCCATTGAGTTGTCGGAATTCGACCTACACTTCGAAGCCCGGCACGCAATCAAGAGCCAAGCTTTGGCTGATTTCGTGGCGGAATGGACACCAACGGCCGGAAGCGATCCACCCCCGGCGGAACCCGAGAGTGCGGAGGATCGCGGCCAAGGAACCGCGCACTGGGTGATGAACTTTGACGGTTCACTCACCTTGCACGGAGCCGGAGCAGGCGTGGTGCTAACTTCCCCAACGGCGACGTGCTTCGATACATCGTCCGGATCGATTTTCGAGCAACCAACAACATGGCCGAATATGAGGGGCTCTGGCGGGGTTACGAGCAGCGCGGGCATGGGCATCCAACGTCTGCTGGTCCTCGGGGATTCCCAACTGGTGGTAAACCAGGTCTCCAAGGAATACCAATGCACCGACCCCCAAATGGAGGCCTATGTCAAGGAAGTACGGCGTATGGAGCGCCATTTCGATGGCCTCGAGCTACGCCACATTCCCACAAGAGACAACTCCCTGGTGGACGAGCTATCAAGAATCGCGTCCGCGCGAGCCCCAGCCCCGCCAGGTGCCTTTGAGGAAAGTCTCACAGAGCCGTCGGCGTGACCCGAACCACCCCAGAGGCAGGAATCGGCCGGTCCCGACGCCCCGGACCCGACGGGCCAGCCACAGCCTGGCCCCGCTAGGACCGACATCACGCGCCAGGTGGCTTGGATTTCGGAAATCCGGGCGTACCTAGAAGACGCGTCATTGCCCGAGCAACGTGAGGAAGGCGAACGCATCGCCGGACCTCCAAGAGGTACGCGTTGGTGGATGGGACACTCTACCGACGCGGTGCCAACGGAGTGCTCATGAAATGCATTGCTCGGGAACAGGGTCTCGAGCTCCTTGCCGAGATCCATGAAAGTGAATGCGGCGCACATTCAGCCTCCCGAACCTTGGTGGGAAAAGCATTCCGCCTGGGATTCTATTGGCCCACCGCACTGGAGGATGCAACAGACCTCGTGCGGCGGTGCCGAGCATGTCAATTCCACGCTGCGACGCCTGCCGGCCCGGGCACTTCAAACCATCCCGCTCTCATGGCCATTTGCGGTCCGGGGCTGGACATCCTGGGCCCGTTCAAGCAGGCATGGGGCGGGTGCAAGTTCCTGTATGTCGCCATCGACAAATTCACCAAGTGGCCAGAGGCCTATCCAGTCAGCGTCATCGACAAACATTCGGCTGTGCGGTTCATGAGAGGCATCACGGCAAGGTTCGGGGTCCCCAACAGGCTCATCACCGATAACGGCACCCAGTTCACGAGTGAGCTGTTCGACGAGTATTGCGACGACATGGGCATCAAGCTCTGTTTCGCCTCGCCCGCCCACCCCCAAAGCAACGGTCAGGCCGAGCGTGCAAACGCAAAAATATTAAAAGGCCTCAAGGCCAAGACCTACAACGTGCTCAAAAAACATGGGGACTCGTGGACTGACGAGCTGCCCGCGGTCCTCTGGGCCAATCGGACAACCCCGAGCCGTGCCACCGGGGAAACACCTTTCTTCTTGGTGTGTGGAGCCGAGGCAGTCTTTGTCACGCCCAGAAATTCACACCAGAATTTCTGCAGCTAATTTGTGCGTTACATCCTCGTCCAGGAATCAGCCGAGGTACACAAATCGACGTTATTGATAATACAGAATCCTTGTCTTAGAAACAATATAAAAAGAGTTACATAAATGCAGCGGAAAAGAAAATAAAACTGACTTAAGCGAAACTTGAGACGAGCGAAGCGGAACACCAACACCACGGCTAAACCTTGACGAGAACAAGCCTACACCTCCTCGGAGACCTCGCTCTCAACCTCGGCACTGAAGGGGGAAAAGAAGCAAGAGGCGAGTACAACCACCGTACTCAACAAGTCACACCGGAAAAGGGGACATGATGCAAGATAAATAACAAGGAAAGGTCAAGGGCTCAATTTGCATAAACAACATTTGCGAATATAGTAATGATATTTGAAGACAAGAAAAAAGAGTAACATTTAAGCAAGTATTAAATAAACACTGTCCAACGCTCAAACCACGTTGCAACAGCCCATCCATCCACCCGCACTAGTCATAATCTAACATTACATGCGAATAAAATAAAATGAGACTAATCAAGGTGAATCGGTCGATCGCCCGTAACCGTGGGCACGGCTATTCGAATAGTTTTTACTCGATCGAGGTGTCAATCAGTACCCACAAGACACAATCCCACAACACGTTACGTGTGCGCGTACACCACCACGGTGCCCCGGAAAGGAATTGTGACAGGACCCTTCACATAACTCCCTCTAATCAATCGTACCACACCAAGGTTTCGCCCCCATTCCCATCGGGCAATGGGCAGCCCCTCTAGTGCCGCGGTGAATCCGGAAGCTGATCAACCCTTAAAACCGGGGCCGACCCAACTCCATCACGCTCACCCTCTCGGGATACGTTAACTAGAGACGGCTATGCTACAAGCCCAGCCATTACCCATGCCGGCTTGTGGTATGCACGGCATTTCTTCCGGGTTTCCCGTGAACCGGTCCTTAATCGTCATGAGCACGCTAACCAAAGTCCAACCATGTGCTCACGACCCACCTTTCTTATAATTCAGTATTATTAAGAACCAAAGTCATATCTTAATATCATCGGAAGGACCACTTTAGAAATAACCTTGTTTAGTGTGATTCCCTTAAGTGAGCTAGTTGCACTAAGCATGACTAAGCAACCTTAAACTATCATCTAGTCACATTGGATCCCAAGTTATCAATGGTATAGGGTAAACAATCCTATGGTTGAGTACAATAGGTATAAAACATCCCATGAAATGACATTCTAAAACATATGCAGTATTTGAATGAAATAGAGGTATTTACATAAAATAGGTACAATATGGTCAATGTAAGGTATGACTTGCCTTGCTCGGAGGCGAGGAACCTCGGCGACTACTTCAAGAGAACGGGCTCGCCGGAAAACTCGGGATCTACACGACAAACAAAACACTCAACAAACACCCTAAAAAGTCTACTGAAACAGCACTGAAAAGTATTTTTAATGGATTCTTGACATTTTTCTGGATTTAATGAAGTTTGAATGGACTAAAACGGAGCTCGGATTCAAAAGATATGAATTTTAGAAGTTTAATTATGATTTTTAAACTAAACAGAAAAGATTAAATTATTTATTGCGCAATTAAGTCCCGGTGACGTCACCCTTGCGCTGGCACGGCTGACGTCGCATGACGTCGGCGGGGCGTCGGCCCTAGGGCGACGTCGGCGCTCAGCGCAGCGCGGCGGCAGGCGCGGCGGCGGATTGCCGCCACGTGGCGCAATCCGAGCGGTGGATTGGCGGCGACGTGGCGTGATCTCGGCGGCCGGATGGCGACGATCGGACGGCGCAAATCCATCACGATCGGACGGCGCAGATCCGTCCGATCCGCAAGATCCGGACGGCACGGGGCGGCGCTAGGGTTAGGGTTAGGGTTAGGGTTTGGACGCGGCGGCGACGGCCGTTGCGCGCGCGGCGACGACCATCCGAGCGGCGGCGGGCGGCGGCGGCGCGACCGATGGACGGCGGCGGACCGGCGGCGACAACCCGACTAGCGGCGGCGTGCGCGCGAAAGGAAAAAGGACGCAAACGAAACAAAATGGAACCCGAGGACGGCGGCGAGCTCACCGGCGGAGGAAACGACGGAGAACGGCGGCGACACGGGCTAAAAACCGGCGATCAAAGGGAAACGAGGCGGAGCTCGGGGGTTTTATAGGGGGAGAGAGGAGACCGAAACGGGCACGAAACGACGGGGATAAGGTCGCCGGAAAACTCGGACTTGGAGAGAGAGAGGGAAGATACGGCGGCCGTTTCGGCGGCGGCGGCCGTGCGGTGCGCGAGAAGTGCGGGCACGGGTGCGGCGGCACGGGCGGAGCCCGGCGTGGGGCCCACGCGGCGCGAGAGAGGCGGAAACGGCCCGGTAAGCGGCGGGCGGCGCGGCTATGGCGCGGCGGCGGTTGGCGGCCGGGCGCGGGAAGGCGGCTCGACAGTGGGGCCCACTGTCGGTGGCCGCGCGCGAGGACGCGAACCGGACTTGCGCGGCGCGGGGACCGTGGGCTTCGGCCCACGTCGAGGAAGGAGCGGCGCGCGGAGGCGGGCCGACGGCCCGTTAGGGCGATGGGGGAAAGGGAGGCCGTACGGCGTACGGAAATAGGAGAAAAAGAAAAAGAAAAAAAGAAAAAGGAAAAAGGGACTTAATTAAATTCCTGTTTTCTTATTTAATTGATTAAAAATACTTAGAGTGCTCTAAAAATTCCAAGTAAAAATCCATTAGCGTATTTTGACATGAAGAATTCAAGAAAAATCCTATCATGTCATTTCCATTTATTAATTGTATTTTAAAATTATAGGTTGACTCGGTTAATTTCGAAATTCCGATTGTTTGGGTAAATTATTTTTAAAAGAATTTAGGGAAAAACCCAGATGTGACAACCTACCCCCTTAAACGGAATCTCGACCCGAGATTCGGAGGTACTGTGAAGAGGTGCGGGTGCGCGGCCTTTAGCTCATCTTCTCGTTCCCAAGTAGCTTCTTCCTGGAGTGATGAGTCCATTGAACTTTGCAAAACTTGATAACCTTGTTCCGAGTCCTTCTCTCACCGACCTCGAGAATACGTGCTTGGTCTCTCTACATAGGTTAAGTCCTCTTGGATTTCCACACGATCCGGACTCGCTTTGTTCTTCCGGTACCCTTAAACACTTCTTCAACTGGGACACATGAAACACGTCGTGAATACCGGTCATGTTGGAGGAAGCTCCGGTGATAGGCCACTTCTCCTCGACGTTCCCGAATCCGTATGGTCCCACGAAACGTGGTGCCAACTTACCTTTGGTTTGGAACCGGTGTACTCCCGGAGTGGTGTAACGCGAAGATACACGAAATCCCCGCTTCAAAAGCGAGATCTCTTCGACGATTATCGGCATAGCTCTTTACGTCGGGATCGCAATCTTCAACCTTTCCCGAATCACTCGGACCTTTTCCTCTGCTCGCGATTACTTCGTGCCAAACAACGGCGCTCACCCGTCCGATCCGAAGAGGGGTGTGCGGCATTTCCGTCCATACAAGTGCTTCATACGGTGCCATTTGAATGCTGGCTCGATAAGCGTTGTTGTAAGAGAATTCTGCATAGGGCAAGCTTTTGTCCCACGCTTTTCCAAAATCGAGCGCGCATGCTCTTAGCATATCTTCCAAAATCTGATTCACTCTCTCGGCTTGGCCGTCCTTTTGCGGATGATAGGACGTGCTGAAATTCAAACGGTACCGAGTTCTTCTTGCAACTTCTTCCGAATTTGGAAGTAACCGACTTCCCTATCGGACACGATCTTCTTAGGCACGCCATGCAAACACGTGATCCTTGCGAGATAAAGCTCGCCAACTTCTTCCCCGAGTAGGTAGTATGTACGGTATGAAGTGGGCCACCTTGGTGAGTCGGTCCACCACGACCCAAATCGAGTCATATCCGACGTTGTGCGGGGTAAACCCGTGATGAAATCCATCCCAATTTCTTCCCATTTCCACTCTGGAATCGAAGGGGTTGCAACGGTCCGGCGGGCCGTTGATGTTCGCCTTCACTCGCCGACAAACATCACAAAGTGCAACAAACTCAGCTATCTCCCTCCTCATCCGACCCACCAAAACTTTTCTTTAAGGTCTTGATACATCTTTGTACCGCCAGGTGAATTGAGTATTGAGTTTGGTGAACCTCCGTAAGGATCGCCTTTTCAAATCCTTGTCTTCTGGCACACACAGCCTCTTTCCCATCCAGATTGTGCCATGTTCGTCTTCCGAAAAACCATGAGCTTTTCCGACTCTCATGTTCTTCTTGAGTTCGGCCATTTCGGGATCCGACGCCCGAGCAGCCCGAATTTGATCAATGAGAGTGGGTTGGGCTTCCAGAGCAGCCACAAAACCAAAATCCACCACTCGTAGATTTAGATTCTCGAATTCCGCGTGCGGTCACACATTCCTTCGACACCGAGGGTGGTGCAGTAACTCTTTCGGCTTAGTGCATCCGCAACCACATTAGCTTTGCCGGGATGGTAATGGATCCCTAAGTCATAATCCTTGATCAGTTCCAACCATCTTCTCTGCCGGAGGTTTAAATCCGGTTGGGTGAAAATGTACTTCAGACTTTTGTGATCTGTATACACTTCACAACGATTACCAATTAGGTAGTGTCGCCAGATCTTCAATGCATGAACCACTGCGGATAACTCCAGATCATGAGTGGGGTAGTTGTTTTCATGTGGGCGCAATTGACGAGATGCATATGCAACCACTTTGCCTTCTTGCATCAACACACATCCTAACCCTTGGCGAGATGCATCACAATAAACTTGGAAGTCCTTTGCTGGGTCGGGCAGTATCAACACTGGTGCAGACACCAACTTCCTCTTGAGCTCTTCAAAACTCCTATTGCATTCTGCCGACCACTTAAACTTCTCATCTTTCTTCAATAGTTGAGTCATTGGCTTGGCGATTTTGGAGAAGTTCTCAATGAAGCGGCGGTAGTAACCCGCAAGTCCAAGGAAACTTCGGATCTGCGTGACTGTTTTAGGTGGGGTCCACTTGGTAACTGATTCCACATTTGCTGGATCCACGGCTACTCCTTGGGCATTCACAATGTGGCCGAGGCTGTACCTCCTTTAACCAGAAAGCACACTTGCTAAACTTGGCGTAGAGTTGATGGTCTCTCAACTTTTCGAGTACTGTCCGAAGATGTTGCTCATGATCCTCCTCTGACTTAGAGTAGACCAAAATGTCGTCAATGAACACCACCACGAATTTATCCAAGAACTCCATAAACACCTTGTTCATCAGATTCATAAAGAAAGCCGGTGCATTGGTTAAACCAAAAGACATGACCGTACACTCGTCGCCGTACACAGTGGTGAAGGCAGTCTTGGGAATGTCCTCTTCCCGAATCCTTAGCGATGATAGCCCGATCGCAGATCTATCTTGGAAAATACCTTGGCCCCTTTGAGTTGATCGAATAAGTCATCAATCCGTGGTAGGGGATACTTGTTCTTGATAGTAACCTCATTGAGGGCTCGATAATCCACACACATTCTCTTGGTCTTGTCCTTCTTTTCCACGAAAATCACCGGAGCACCCCAAGGTGATGTGCTCGGCGAATATACCCTTTTTGCAACTGTTCATCCACTTGCTTCTTTACTTCACCAACTCGTTGGCTCCCATCCTATATGGCCTCTTGTGTATTGGGGCGGTCCGGTACTAGGTCAATCCGAATTCAATTTCCCTTTTGGCGGCATCGAGTTAAATCCTCGGGAAAAACTTCAGGGTATTCTCGACGATGGGGATATCCTCTAACTTCCCAGGGGTCTTGGCCGTCATTTCGGACGATTCCCCGGTGGAAACATGATTCAAACTTGCTACGGGCTTGACTTGCATGGGAGAGCGAAAAACAATTCTTTCTCCATTCATGTTGACTAAAGTAATGGTGCGACTAGCGCAGTCAATTACTCCCTTATGTCTGGACAACCAATCCATCCCAAGAATTACATCTATGCCTTTGGACTGAAGGAGGATAAGGTTGGCTAGAAGCATAGATCCTTGGATTTCTATGGCCACCGAGGGACAATGCGAGTGGTCTCCAAGTGGTTTCCAGGGGTTTGAACCCGCATAGGTATCTTAAGTCCCACTACTGACAACCCATGTGCCCCAACAAATTGCTTTGAGATAAATGAATGTGTAGCGCCAGAATCAAATAATACTGTGGCAGGAGTATAGTTTACAGGAAACATACCCGTATAACTTCGGGAGCGGTGCGTGCTTCCTCGGCGGACGCATGATTGACTCGAGCTGGATGAACCTTGGCCCGGCGCGTCTTGGCCGGACACTTGTCGCAAAATGCCCTGGTCACCACGTTGAAACAGACTCGGCTTTCCTCCCGAGTCCTTCCTTGGAGGTGGTGGCGTGATGTTATTCGGGATGGCGCCGTTGGAGGCGCGGGCCGGAGTCGATTCTTGGCCGCGCCACTCGCCGGTTTGGAAATTCCACGGGTGATAAGGTCGATGCCGACGAACAATCATGGTGGTAGGTCCATTCGACTTCCGAGGCATGAAACGCGGCCTCTGCCGATTTCCCGCTTGTTGAGGAGGTCGTGTCGGAATACTTTTCTCTTCTTGATCATCTTGTTGCGCTGATCTTCTGTCGAATGGCCTTGTCGACCAGCTTCTCAAAGTTAGCATACTCTCAGGAGATAAGCTTGTCCGTGAGTTCATCATCCAAACCAGCCAAAACTTTTCCCGCCTTTCGCATCGGTGCGCACATCTTCGGGGCATAACGGGCAAGACGATTGAACTCGTGCGGATACTCGAATGCGATCCGTTACCTGCTCAAGGGAACGGAACTCACGTTTTTTCGTGCAACTATTCCCGAGGAATATGTGCGGTCCAAGCTGCGACGAAACTCTTCCCAAGTAATCCGCTGCTCTGGCGAGTAACCAAATAGTTGTCCCACCAAGTGAAGCAGGACCACGAATCGATGAGTGGCAAAAGAGACTTTCTCGATCCGTGCACCGACGGATCCAACTTCTTCTCTATGGCATGAAGCCAATCATTAGCCTCCATGGGATTGGTGGTGCTGGAGAAGGTTGGCGGTCGGACACGAAGGAACTCGCGGCTTGGTGGGGTGGTGGGGCGGCAAGCGGATTATTCTGCGTGTTCTTGCATTTGTTGCAGATCTCTTTGTTGCATCCGGTGGTGTTGTTGTTGCATTTGCTGCATCATTGCAGCCATCATCGTGTCGTGAAGCGAGCACTTGAGCAATGGTGGGATTCTCGGGTGGCGGTGGAGGAGCATTGCCATTGGCGTCGTGAGCCTCGTGGTTGTCGGCACTGACGCCCATTGTTTCGTTCGCCCGGGTCCCGGTGTTCACCATCCGAAGGAGACGACCGACCGAGAGAGAAAAGAAGAAAAGCAGACAGACTTAGCACTAATCTTTATTATTTGAATTCAAATGCATTGTTCGATCTTGACTAGAAACAAAGAAAAGCACCAAACATCCTTAATTGGTCAGTCATATCACACTTGATATCGACGCCGCTATCCACACACGGCCTAACACACAAGCAATTACCAAGAAGACAAACTAAGAAAACGGTAAAACTAAGGAGGGCAACTAGAACGATCCACGAGGCGAGGAGTCGAAACGCTTCCTTCGAAGATCCCCATCCTTCCGAACGGCTCCTGGAGTCCTCGGGCGTCACCTCGGACTTGGAATCTTCGAGTCGGTTGCCGTAGCCCAACCGATCCCGCCTCTTCCCTCCGAGGAATCTTGAGTCTCTTCGGAGTCCATGTCTTCAGCCGAATTCTCCGAGCTTGAGTCACCGGAGACGAAGATCCAACCATTACGCCACCTCCGCCCTGGATTCGCCGAAACCGGAGCAAAGGTGAGGCAGGACTGCAGCAGAGGAACTGGAACCGGCGCCGGAACCGGAGCGGGTGGAGCCGGAGAAGGCGGGGGAATCCGAGGGCTAGCTGGATACGGACAGCGCGGTAGTGGTCTTCCGAGGCGTAGTGCGGAGTCTAACCCCAACCGGTGGCGGAGTCCCTTCAACTCAGCTACTTCCTTCTTCAGGCGAACCACTTCGTCCTGCAGTCGCGCGATCCTCAGCAGCTTCTTGTCGTTCAGCTCCTTGGTCGCCTTGTGTAGGTCGAGTGCATCCGATCCAGTCCTTTGAGCACAAGTGCACATGTGACCGAAGGTAGTGTTATTCTCCTCCGCCGTAGACTTGAATGCACCGACCTCGAGGAACTACCTCGACGGGGATGGTAGCGGTAGGAGGAGGTGCGAAGGTCGGCATCATGCGCTCCTCATCCTGGCCAACATCGTAGGCGGCTTCTTGACAAGCGTGATCGACGTGCCTCGGAAGCTGTGACCTCCATGTTGGGAAGACACATTCCCACAAACCCGTGAACCTCCAACCGAACACGGTAGGGCAACTCGCCATCGAGGGCGCAACCGTCGTATACTCCGGTGCTTCAGGATATCCAACTGCAAGGGCCATACGCGCCAGCTCTGCCACGAAACCTGTCATCCCTTTTCCGCAGTGCGTTTGGGAACCTGCCATCTATAGAAACAAAGGAGTGGGAAAAATCAAAACATGCTCAAAACCCACGACCACATCCCGTTTCGCAATTCCTAAACCCTAGACCGACTCCACTTTTCAAAACACCCTTTTTCTTTCAAAACATATGCACATGAAAAGAATTAGAGGGCTCTTAAGGTTTCCAGTTGGCTTGTCCTACATCACGGAAGGCTCGATACCAACTTGTCACGCCCTGAAATTCACACCGAATTTCGCGGCTAATTTGTGCATTACATCCTCGTCCGGGAATCAGCCGAGGTACACAAATCGACGTTATTGATAATACTGGTAATCCTCGTCTTAGAAACAATATAAAAAGAGTTACATAAATGCAGCGGAAAATAAAATAAACCGACTTAAGCGAAACTTAAGACGAGCGAAGCGGAACACCAACACCACGGCTAAACCTTGACGAGAACAAGCCTACACCTCCTCGGAGACCTCGCTCTCAACCTCGGCACCGAAGGGGGAAAAAGAAGCAAGACCGAGTACAACCACCGTACTCAACAAGTCACACCGGAAAAGGGGACATGATGCAAGATAAATAACAAGGAAAGGTCAAGGGCTCAATTTGCATAAACAACATTTGCGAATATAGTAATGATATTTGAAGACAAAAACAGAGTAACATTTAAGCAAGTATTAAATAAACACCGTCCAACGCTCAAACCACGTTGCAACAGGCCCATCCATCCACCGCACTAGTCATAATCCAACATTTCATGCGAATAAAATAAAATGAGACTAATCAAGGTGAATCGGTCGATCGCCCGTAACCGTGGGCACGGCTATTCGAATAGTTTTTACTCGATCGAGGTGTACAACTGTACCCACAAGACACAATCCCACAACACGTTACCGTGCGCCGGTACACCACCACGGTGCCCCGGAAAGGAATTGTGACAGACCCTTCACATAACTCCCTCTAATCAATCGTACCACACCAAGGTTTCGCCCCCATTCCCATCGGGCAATGGGCAGCCCCTCTAGTGCCGCGATGAATCGGAAGCTGATCAACCCTTAAAACCGGGCCGACCCAACTCCATCACGCTCACCCTCTCGGGATACGTTAACTAGAGACACGGCTATGCTACAAGCCCGCCATTACCCATGCGGCTTGTGGTATGCACGGCATTTCTTCCGTGGTTTCCGTGAACCGGTCCTTAATCGTCATGAGCACGCTAACCAAAGTCCAACCATGTGCTCACGACCCACCTTTCTTATAATTCAGTATTATTAAGAACCTAAGTCATATCTTAATATCATCGGAAGGACCACTTTAGAAATAACCTTGTTTAGTGTGATTCCCTTAAGTGAGCTAGTTGCACTAAGCATGACTAAGCAACCTTAAACTATCATCTAGTCACATTGGATCCCAAGTTATCAATGGTATAGGGTAAACAATCCTATGGTTGAGTACAATAGGTATAAAACATCCCATGAAATGACATTCTAAAACATATGCGAGTATTTGAATGAAATAGAGGTATTTACATAAAATAGGTACAATATGGTCAATGTAAGGTATGACTTGCCTTGCTCGGAGACGAGGAACCTCGGCGACTACTTCAAGAGAACGGGCTCCTGGAAAACTCGGGATCTACACGACAAACAAAACACTCAACAAACACCCTAAAAGTCTACTGAAACAGCACTGAAAAGTATTTTTAATGGATTCTTGACATTTTTCTGGATTTAATGAAGTTTGAATGGACTAAAACGGAGCTCGGATTCAAAAGATATGAATTTTAGAAGTTTAATTGCGATTTTTAAACTAAACAGAAAAGATTAAATTATTTATTGCGCAATTAAGTCCCGGTGACGTCACCCTTGCGCGGCAGGGCTGACGTCGCATGACGTCGGCGGGGCGTCAGCCCTAGGGCGGCGTCGGCGCGCAGCTGCCGCGGGCGGCGGGCGCGGCGGCGGATTGCTGCCACGTGGCGCAATCCGAGCGGTCGGATTGGCGGCGACGTGGCGTGATCTGGCGGCCGGATGGCGACGATCGGACGGCGCAAATCCATCACGACGGACGGCGCAGATCCGTCCGATCCGCAAGATCGGACGGCACGGGCGGCGCTAGGTTAGGTTAGGGTTAGGGTTTGGACGCGGCGGCGACGGCCGTTGCGGCGCCGGCGACGACCATCCGAGCGGCGGCGGGCGGCGGCGACGACCCGACGGACGGCGGCGGACCGGCGGCGACAACCCGACTAGCGGCGGCGTGCGCGCGAAAGGAAAAAGGACGCAAACGAAACAAAATGGAACCCGAGGACGGCGGCGAGCTCACCGGCGGAGGAAACGACGGAGAACGGCGGCGACACGGGCTAAAAACTTCGACGATCAAAGGGAAACGAGGCGGAGCTCGGGGTTTTATAGGGGAGAGAGAGACCGAAACGGGCACTAACGACGGGGATAAGGTCGTGAAAACTCGGACTCGGAGAGAGAGAGGGAAGATACGGCGGCCGTTTCGGGCGGCGGTGGCCGTTGCGGTGCGCGAGAAGTGCGGGCACGGGTGCGGCGGCACGGCCGGAGCCGGCGTGGGGCCCACGCGGCGCGAGAGAGGCGGAAACGGCCCGGGTAAGGCGGGCGGCGCGGCTATGGCGCGGCGGCGGTTGGGCCGGCCGGCGCGGGAAGGCGGCTCCGATAGGTGGGGCCCACTGTAGGTGGCCCGCGGCGCGGGACGCGAAGCCGACTTGCGCGGCGGCGGGGACCGTGGGCTTCGCCCACGCCGAGGGAAGGAGCGCGCGCGGGGAGGCGGGCCGACGGCCCGTTAGGGCGATGGGCGGGAAAGGGAGGCCGTACGGCGTACGGAAAAAGGAGAAAAAGAAAAAGAAAAAAGAAAAAGGAAAAAGGGACTTAATTAAATTCCTGTTTTCTTATTTAATTGATTAAAAATACTTAGAGTGCTCTAAAAATTCCAAGTAAAAATCGTTAGCGTATTTTGACATGAAGAATTCAAGAAAAATCCTATCATGTCATTTCCATTTATTAATTGTATTTTAAAATTATAGGTTGACTCCAGGTTAATTTCAGAAATTCCGATTGTTTCCGGGTAAATTATTTTTAGAAGAATTTAGGGAAAAACCCAGGATGTGACAGCCTTGCCCTCCGAGCTCACCCCGGGATCACCCCGAGCCACATTATACACCGGCGTATCAAGAGCAAAGGCGTCGAGACGACCTGGATTACCTGGAGGAGAGGCGGCGCCGGGCAGCGCTTCGCGCGGCCCGCTACCACAGAGCCTCCGCCGCTACCATCAAAGCAAAGTCAGCCCCCGAGCGCTGCAAGTCAATGATCTGGTCCTGCGCCGCGTCCAAACGCGCGCAGGGCTAAGCAAGCTGTCCCCCGATGTGGGAGGGGCCGTACAAAGTTATCGGCACCCCGCGTCCCAGAGTAGTTCGCCTAGCCACGAGAGGACGGCACTCCGTTGCCGAACCCGTGGAATATTTTCCACTGCGCAGTTCCATCCATAAGCCGCATGGTGTCCGAGACATGCATAGAAGTTCATCCACTGCCCGTGGCATGAGCAATACGTTTGTTATTACATTTCATATGTTTCCCTTGCAAATACGTTGCGGTGTGTTTTCCCCATGTGCTCGAGCATGTGCTCTGGATGCGGCTTTCCAATAAGTTCCTCGGCCTTGCCCGCCTTAGCCTGAGAGCCCTAAGGGTGTCGAGGGTACAGCGATGCTGCATACTACCACGCCTGGGGGCAGTCAACGCCTAGGGGTTCGGGTGCGAATGACACACGCCTGTCCCGGCCCCCCGTTGCCGCTGCCCTTGCTGGCCTTTTTATGCCTTCGCTCCTACCCGGAACCCCGACAAAGGCACCAGCCAACGGCCAGTGCATGCTGCCCGAACAGCCCCCCAGCGGCATGGGACAAATCACGGGAGAGAACAACACTATCGCATTATCGCAGTGACTAAGTCTTAAGCTACCAATTGCAGGGAAGCTAACATACAGGGGCTCGGGCCAACCAACCGCCACTACGTGCATGCTAAGTTGGCCGGGGGCTCCCAACATACACATACATGAATCATCAAAAGCAGCCGCGATGAGCTATCACAATGCAAGTAAAGGCAAGTCCGCTAACTTTATAAACAATGCATAAATATCTTTTTACATAAGTACAGATACAAGCCGAAGCAAGAGGGCCCTAAGTGGCCGGTGGGTCGCTGGGAGCTTCCACCGGGGAGTCTGCGTCCGGCGAGCCCTCGCGCAGGGCGAGCTGGAAGGCCGTCGGGGTGCCGTCGAAGCCCATCATGATGGAGTCGATGGCGTCTTGGACGCGGCGGCGGGCGGCCTCCTCGGTGCCTTCGGGGAAGTCCTCGGTGGGGATATAGGGGTCGAAGTTGGGGTCGCGGGCTTGGTAGCTCGCTAGGATGAGTGACCCGACCTTGCGGGATAAGTCATACGATGACTCCTTCGCCACGTCGTCAACCTCCTCCAGCACCCTCTGTATCCCCGTGGCCAGATCGTCGATGTATGTGGCCAATCCCCCCAAGGTAGGGATGTTGGGGGGGTACGGTTCACCCCCACCCCGCGAGCCGCCTCCCGAAGGCGCCCGACGGACGAGGCCAGGCCCTGGATTCCCAGGCGCAAGACACGCTCCAGCTCCGCGATCCGGTGGCGCACCTCCTCCAGTTCCGGCCCCAGCCCCCGCAGCTGCGCCTCCGCGTCCATGACCACCTGCTCCCGGGTGGCCAGCTCCTGCTCCCGCCGCGCCACCTCGACCTCCCTGGCGGCCAAGGCCTGCACTTGGGCCCGAAGCCCCTCTAGGGAGATGAAGTTGGCCGCCTCCAACGCCCTGGCGACGACCTCCCTCGCCCGCTCCTGCGACCGGACGAGGGGCTCCGTATCCAAAGCGGCCGCAAACCCGGACTGGGCGCCCCTAGACTCGAAGTCGGAGCCTGGCCCGGCATCGGCCGCCTGCGCCGGCCGAGCCGCCGAAGATCCCCGCGGCCGCGCTGCCCGCTTCTTGCCTCGGGGCTCGTAGCTGCCTGCACGGCGGGGATTAATGGCGGCGGGGAGATGGCGCCGGCGAGTGTGGTGCGGGCGAGGCTGCTTGTGGCGGCGACGATGGTTGCCGCGGAGGGGACCCTTGAGGTTGCTCTCCGCCGCCCTCCACCGCCCTCGCGACGGCGCCGCCCACGGCTTGCCCTCATGGGCGGCCGGCGCTCCAGCCACCGGGTGGGCCCCTCCCGGATCTCGCCGGATCCGGGACCGAGCCCAAAGGGGGCGACCGGACCTTGGGGGCTCGGGCGCCCGGACCTCCCGTGTGCCCTCCCGAGCCCGAGGCGAGCCGCCCTTGGGGACAACCCTTGGGCAAAAATGCCTGTGCTCACGGTGAAAACAAAACAAAATCGCAATAGGAAATCAAAAAACAGAGACAAAAATGCAAGACCCTGATAGGCATCCACACGTCAGTGAGGCGTACCTATGGGCGGGGTTGAAGTCCCAGGAGATCCCCGAGATAGCCCGCTTCTTCTTCGCGGGGCGGCCCGGAGGACTCGCCGGGCTCTCACCCGCCGCGTCCCCTGACGCTTGAGTCCTGCGGACAGACCCCGCCACCGGCGTGCTCGCCGGGGATGCGCCCTGGGCATCTGCCGCTGCTGGCGCCCTCACCGGGGATGTGCCCCGGGCCTTCCCCACCATCGTTGTCGCCGCCATTGTGGCCGGCCCGGCCCTCGACGTAGCGGCCCCCGGGGATGGGCCCGCCGCCCGTGAGCCCCCTGGCCTACGGGGGGCGCTGCGCGCTCCGCTCCGTCGCCTCGTGGTGGAGACGGGGGAGGAGAGGGGTCCTCCTCTGGCATCTTCCTCTTCCCTTTGGGATCGGGGCCCCGGATCGCCTCGGCCCGGACCCAGCGGCTCAACCGCCCAATCGGGATGTGGTCGTCGGGGTCGTCGTCGTCGCCTCCGCCTCCGCCCTCGGAGCAGCCCTCGGTGCAGCCGGTGCGGCGACGATGAGCCCACGCCGTCGCCCACCACCCGCCGCAGTGCGGGATCTCCGGCGCGCGGAGTCCCGACACGGCGGCACTAACCCGCCCTGTCGTTCCGCAGCTGGATCGCCACGTACCCCACCGCACCGGGGGAGCCAGCCTGGCATACCCGGAAGAATTGCTCGAAGAGGTGAAGAGAAGGCCTCACCCCCACGAACATCTCGCAGGTGCGAGCGAACACGGTGAGGTAGAAGACGGCGTTGGGGGTGAGGTGGTGCAGCCGGAGGTCGTAGAACTCCAGGACGTCGAGGAAGAAGCGGGAGAAGGGTGGCACCAGCCCGACCATGGCGAAGGAGGTGAAGAACACCATCCTGTGGGGAGGCCGCTTCTCCGGGATGTCGCCGCCGCTGCGCGTGCCGTTCGACAGGAATTTGTTGAAGAGGCTACGAGCCTCCGCCGTGCGCACCAAGGACTTGGGGAGCACACTCCCTGGCTCCAGAGGTGAATCGCGGCCCGTTGTGGGAGTGGATGCGGAAGCATAGAAGGGGAAAGCTGAAGGTGGAAGAAAGGAAACAGAAGGGGCAGGAGGTGCTAGGTAGACGAAGGGCGAATGGCAATGAGAGGAGATGGCAGTGGAAAGCATAGAAACCGGTCCCCTTCCGTGCGGATCTGGTTTTATAAGCTGCCACCGCCCCCTCGGATTCTACGGCATTAAATTCGCCCCACTACCACACGAAGCGCCCCCTTGTCTCTGTGCCCTTTCGATTTTCGCATCCCCTTGGATTCCCACGCCACTCGGATTTCGTGCCGCCTGGGGTTCCGCGCCTGCCAGGCGCACTACGCGAGACGGAGAGTGCCAGGCGGTTTTGAATGGGCCCCCATGCGCGTGGCCCAAACAAACTCGCCCCCCGTCCTAAGAAAGGGCTTGGCCAGGTGCGACATCAGTCGTCGCGTATCAGCCACCTGCCATAGCAAAAACGCCCAAATACCCGAGCCCACACGCTCAAGGAAATGGCGTCAACCGTGCCCGAGCCCGACTCGGCCGCGGTCAATGCCGGGGGCTACTGTCGGTGATATGGGCCCCGGGGTATGTCGCGGGCGTGGCATTTAAGGGAAAGGAAGGTGCCCCTATCCATCAAGGAGCGCCAAAGTTATGCCCTGAAAGGCTAAGCAAGTCTCGGCCACGGGCGGCCACGTGGCCGCCCTGAAGGGGGCCGGAGGCTGCCCGAAGGCCATCATACTTCCAACGGCGGGGTCCGGAGATCCGGACCCCGGTCGGAAGGAGTCACCGGGATCGCCGGACCCCCATCCTCCATCCTGCACCTCTCGAGAGAGAGGAGAACCCAACTACCAACCAACTCATTTAATGCTCAAATAAGGGAAAGCCGAGCACCCGCCCCGCCGCATTCAATGCGATGTGAGGCGCGGCTATCAGTTGCTCCCATCATCACCCCTTTTTGCCTATTACGAGGCAAAAGGGGGCTAAAAGTTCTTGACTAAGACCATGGTATGGCCGCGCACCCACTCCGCGCACGCCCCCCTCACGCCCTGTCCAGTCGCATTTAATGCACTGGGCGGCTGCGTGGGAGAGAGAGTGCGAGCGCAGGAAGCACGGTGCCTACACCTCCCTATGGAATGGGCCGCCGACCGATGGGACCCACCGGATGGGGTAGGCAAACCATCATCACTTCAGCGGCATGGCAACCACGACGGCCGCTCTTTTTTCACCCTCCATGACACAGCAAACAGGGAGGAGTAGGAATGGAATGGCTTCTCCGACAAGACAAGGCAAAAACCACTCCCTCACGTCGAGTGAAGTAGCGAAAGGGTAGGACTGTTGTGGTGTTCCCTTGTTCTATAAAAGGAGACCCAAGTCCTTCGTAAAAGGGGTCCCGATCCAAGAAAAGAGGTTCACGTTCCGAAAAATAGGTTAAGTCCCTCCGACTAGCCTGCGGAAATCTCCCATCCATCACAAAGCCTAAGAGAGAGGAACACTCTCATTGTTCTCGGCAACCTGCCCCATATACTACATACACACAGGAGTAGGGTATTACACCGCGCTGGTGGCCCGAACCTGTATAAATTCCTGCCTCATCTGCATTATTTCATCTTTTCTACGAGTTTGAACCAGGATACATCGCTCCCCGTGCCGAACCAAAAGGGGGTCCCCGGGATCCCTGCGTGTCGACCTACGACATCGACAGCATTAATCTCAGCAAGAATCAGTGTCCTAGGAGACCTGATGAGCAGAGTAAGATGAATATGGTTCCATATGCTTCGGCAATTGGATCCATCATGTATGCTATGCTTTTTACACGTCCAGATGTATCGTACACTTTGAGTGCTACGAGTAGATACCAATCAGATCCAGGAGAAGGTCACTGGATAGCCGTAAAGAATATCCTTAAGTACTTAAGAATAACTAAGTATATGTTCCTAGTCTATGGAGGTGAAGAAGAGCTCCTTGTAAATGGTTCCACCGATGCTAGCTTCCAAACAGATAAAGATGACTATAGATCGCAATCTGGGTTCGTGTTCTGCCTAAACGGAGGCATAGTCAGCTGGAAGAGTTCCAAGCAGGACATTGTTGCTAATTCTACGACGGAGGCCAAGTACATCATTGTTTCTGAAGCTGCAAAGGAGGCTATTTGGATCAAGAAATTTGTTTCTAAGCTGGGTGTGATGACCAGTGTAGCTGGTCCAATGTCCCTCTATTGTGATAACAGTGGAGCCATTGCGCAGCCTAAGGAGCCTAGATCACATCAAAAATCCAAACACATTCTTCGGCTATACCATCTCATCCACGACATAGTGGACAGAGGTGACGTAAAGATATGCAAAGTGCACACGGATCTAAACATTGCCGATCATTGACAAAACCGCTCCTCAGCCGAAACATGAGGCACATACTAGAGCAATGGGTATTAGATACTTACATGATTGACTCTAGTGCAAGTGGAAGATTGTTAGTGATATGCCCTAGAGGCAACATGGAGATGTTGGATATCATGGTCAATGTTTATGTATTAATGAATAAACTATTCTGTTTCATGAAATAGATAATAAGTATTGATAAGTATGTGACTTATTCATTAGACTCTTTATGTAATATAAATCTATTTCTAAATGATCCCTAATTATATATCATATCTATGGAATGAATATGATTCTAAGATCAGCACGTGTATTGATTGATGATCATGTCTCATGGATCATAGTAAGGAGATACAAAATCAATAAATGTGAACACATGTTAGAGAACATGTTGTTGGATAGACCCACCTTGAGACATTACAGGAATTAGTGTGCTATTAGTTGGTCTCAAGTGATGTTGGTGCAAAGTCCTTAGACCTGATATCATCATGGATTTCAACATGTGTAGTGGCTTACTTAGGGACTGCCAAACGTTATTCCATAACTGGGTAGTCTTCGGGTTTGCTAAGAAGCATGTAGAGGGATGTGAATGATCAGATGAAATTTGCCGCTCCTATGGGAGAGATATCTCTGGGCCCCGTGATGTAAAGGATTATGGAAGTGCACGGCCATGCCGATTTGATTGAGGAGTCAATCATCAGATACATTATTTAATATAGGATCGAGTGAATGATTAAGCTAATGATAGGATAGCACAAGTCTTGCCTATAGTTTAACTGATATCGTGAGGCAAAGAGAATTGTGCACACATTACAGGTTTAGCCAATATGATTTTTGTGTATATTTTGGTGTCAATATGTTCTGATAGGGGTCGCTGGTGACAGGGTTGGCCGAGAGATGTTCTCACACCGAAACCAAGTATGCATAAACCTATTGGGTCGCACACTTAGCGGGTTGGAACAGGCATACGAGTTTGACTCGGATACAACTTAGTTTGGATAAGATCCAATTCAATATAGAGTCCCGGAAGGCTTACGAGTCCGGTGGGCCAACTCTATATAAGGAGGGAAAGGGGTGGAGATCAAGGTGTGCAACTCCTAAGCCAGATCAACTTTTCCATGGAAACCCTAGTCCACGTCCGAGCAAAAACCCTAGCCGTGCATCGTGTGCTAGCACACGGGTGTTCGGCGTTCCCTCCCTGGATATGTGGATACCGGTAGAGACATCGCTATGTTACGGTGTAAGTCGGCGACATCGGAAGATCTTCGAGTTCCAACTAGTCAATCCCTTTATTCGGTAGTTGGAAGTTGGACTGGTCGGGCGAATCAGAATGGCCTAGGTAAGATCGGGCGGACCGAAGCAGCGTCGGCACGGTCGGATGAATCGGGTTGAAGTCGGCGCTGTCGGCAAGGTCGAACGATACAAGCCAAGGTCGGCGAGGTCGGGCGAATCAGAATCAAGGTCGGCGAGGTCGGCAAGGTGTTGTCTGAGGTCGTCAAGGCGTTACTCGAGGTTGGTTAGACTTTGGTCGGCTATTTCCGCTGCACTACGCATCTTTTGGTAACAATCTATAGACCCTTACTTGCAAGTTTTCTTGGATTGTGGGGTAGAAAAATTTTGTTTTATGCTATTGTAGCCTACGTGTTATCCTACACATATTGCATAACCACTGTCAACTGAGATGGGAAGCCCATTGAGCCAAAGGTGGTGATGTCCAAGTTTAGCAACATATGCAGGACTTTGGCCAGAATTCACGGGCCGTTAAATGTACATACGTGGGAGTAGGTAGATGGAATTGTTAAGACCCTTATGTGGAATGAGCTGCAAAAATACCTAGTTTATCCACCTGGTACAAAGATTTGGGGAAGGAAATATGCCTTGAAGACAATGGGTCATCATTGGAGACAGTGGAAGTCAGATATGAACACGTACTATGTTCAACTGAATAAGTCTCCATTCTAAGATTACAGCAATATCTCCCAGGCCGAATGTGATAGGTTCATTGCGAAGATGACAACACCTGAAGCGTTGGTGAGGAGGAAAAAGATGTCAGACCTAGCGAAGAAAAACAAATATCTACATCGATTGGGGTCGAGCGGATACGATGGCCACGTTGATGAATGGCGAGCAACGAAACAAAAGTTTGCAGCTCAAGGCAAACCACTAATGGTCGACACCCTAGTGGAATGGAGAAAAATTGGGTGTGGGCACAAAGCATGGGGCAAGTATGGAGGAGGGTGAGATCCTTTTCGAGACTCCTGATATCGAGCGGGTGACCTCCAGTCTCCAGTAGATCATCGAGAAGGAGAAATCAGGGGAGTTCATCGCCAAAATAGAGAATGACCAACTCATAGTGGAATTGGGTAACCCCAAACATTCTGGAAGGGTCAGAGGTGTATCATCAAGGACCAGATGGAAGGAAGGATTTCCACAGGACGCCAAGAGTTACAAGAAGTGGGACAGGTACAAGGAAAAGTTGGAAGACAAATAGTTGCACAAGTGAAGTCACATTTCTACTCTCAGAATCCCACTGCCTTTCCAAACATATTTCTTGAATCCATCAAACCGCTCAAGCGCCCCAGCAAACTGTTCAGATGACGAGAAGTGTTGGGTCGGTTGAAATAACTCCCTATCCCGTGGATCTGATCACCAGTCTGACACCATGCAGTCTAGTCATTCAATTAGGCAGAGCTGGGAAGACAAGGGAGGTTGGGACTGGCTTAACGACACCAGGCCTACAGTTCCAACACACTCCAATTTCGGATGAATATGCAAGGGTGCAAGTGGCAAATGTCCATGCCGAGCATACCTCATTGGAGCTAGACATCCCAACATCGGATGGGATTGAACTACTCGGAGATGCCGTGAACAAGTTTATATTGTGGCTTCATCGAGACATCATCCTAGCCGGACAGCCACCGTTAACCCCAGCTCCATCGGTACCAATGACAGCTGCCGCTTCTGCACCACCTTCCCCACAAGATTCCCCACATCCGATGGTATCACCACACCGTCCACAATCGTCACCTCCATCTCCTGCTCAAGCCCCCCCCCTCTGCCACCTGTTGAAAAACCTAATCCCATTCATCAATATCCTCCTACAGCACAATCAACTCTCGTGCAACCAGTCCCACCTCTCCAGAGAGCTACATCTGGCCCAATTACTCCTACCCTAGTACCTTGTCGGCTTATACCAGAGATGGTTTCCATGGACGATCCAAACGAAATGGCAGTTTATGAAGCAAAGTTAGCATTTTCGGCCTTCAAGGGGAGAGGTCCAAAAGACAAAAAGAAAGAAGAACCTCAATAGCTGTTGGATTCGTCAAAGTCAGTACAAGGTTGCGTGGATGACTTGCAATCATGGCTATCTGAAGACGTGCCAAAAACTACGAATATCGCAAGCCATTCTTACCATGGCACGTCATGAAAGATCTACCCTGACAGATGAGGGCAATGCATGAATGGTACCTTAAAGCAGCTAGAAAGGGCCTCAGTTTCATTAGTGTCAAGGTCCTGAAAGACGCTTTCTTATGTGGACCCAATGGTATCTTCGTCATCAATTTCAAGGACCTACACGCCCTCTTCAAGCTCGATAAAATGGACGTCAATCTTGTTTTTTTGTTTGCCTATAAGTTCTTACTCTTGTTTGGTGTAAGTGAGTGCATGATTGAAACTTCCATCTAATTTAAGTTGCATTCCGTAGGACACAATTCCAAGACGCGGAAAGAGCGAGGCAACCAGTAGGCTACATCGACCCAACGAGGGTTTGCCAGACACAACACATTGTGTAGCTTCGTGTGGATGGTCTCAAACTAAGGGATAAGATCCCGGAGGAACGAGAAGACCTACTTAGGAAAAGCAATGCTCTCGCACCAAGAGAAGAATGTCTTAATGATCCCTTACGCTTTTAGGTAATCAACATCTATTCTATTGTATTAAATGTTATCGTAGTACTACAACATTACTAGCAAATGACATCTCTAATTCATATATCTTCCTTGCAGCGACCACTCTATATTATTCCTGGTATATCCTAAGGACCACTTGGTCATAGTGCTTGACCCAGCAAACTACAAGGAGCAAATGTTCATGGAGTTCCTAATTTTGTTGAAATTGTAAGTATTGACATACCACATCAATACCTAGTTGGTTTTCTGTAATTTCAAATTAACTCAAACAAATGTGTTATCAACATAGAGGACACAGGTATGACATCAGACATCACAGGCTAGTAAAGGATGCGCAGAAGGAAAAGCTTCTCGTGAAGAAATGCTAGCCGATAATGATATTTGTTGTTAAAATATTTGTTGTAATTGTTAGTTTTAAAAATTGACAGGTGTAATTTTCTGTTCGTAGTGTTTCAAGCAATCCCCAGGCACTAACCTATGTGGATATTACATGTGCGAGATGCTTAGAGTGAATGGGAGGTATACAAAATATTTCATCTAATTTCATTTCCTAACTTTCATTTTGTCTTCTTTTTTAAACAGATCCCACAAATTTCTTATCTGGCAAACCGGTTCGACAAACAAGAAGTTCTTAACTTATGTGTTGATCTGTGCCACTTCATCTATCGTGATTGCTGCAACAGCCTAGGGGAATTCTTCAACAATGAAAGCCAACTCGCACTACAGGACGCATTCAAACCCCTAAGAGAGTGGGAGAAAGAACATATGCATAAATAATGTACTGTGACATTTGTGTTCACTTGTAATATGAGAAACAAATAAACAAGTTAATATGTGTATTTACATATGTATGTTATATCTTTTATGTATTGATATCCTATTTATACTATGTGCGAATAACGACAACTCGGTTAGCTCGTATACGTACCATCCAAAAAATTGATTATGAATAGCAGGTAATATTGTGTTATAGAGTGTATGACAACTTCCCAAACAGCTAGCCATGTACTGGCCGCATGTGAAGATATATCTTCTCAGGCAGGCCACTTAACGCGGTCGCATGCGATAATCGATTTTTGCATGTGCACGCATTAAGAGGCCTGCCAAGGAAGATATATCTTTGCATGCGGTTGGGCTGACCGCATGCAAAGATAGTTGTGGAGATTATGGCAATGGGGTATCTACATGGCAAGCTTATCCGACTGGAGATAGGGATAGATTGCGCCTGCCATATCTGTAAACCGAACATGACTTGGGTGTTACGATTGCCGATAGAGATAAGGCAATCGGCCTATAGTCACGGTTTGGTAAGATTGAGGAAACCAACTTAGAGTAAGATAGGGTTTCCGATTTGTAAGCCCTCCTCCCAAGACTATATAAGGGGGGTAAGGGGCGTCCCTTGGGGGATATCAGAGACTAGATCGGAGAATCCTATATTAGATCAGCTTTAAGCTTTGAGCCTTAGATCACGAGATCAATAAAGACACTCGGCGGATCGAATCCACCGAAACAGGAGTAGGGTATTACCTCACGAGAGGGTCTGAACCTGTCTAAATCTTCTTCTTCTTCTAACCCATTGTGCTTGGCGATCTCGACTGCGACACCAGAAATTATATTGCCGAAACCAAGTTTCGACAATAGTTATCTTCATAGACACCTGGGGGCAGACGGGCCAGGCAACAGCACGCAAAAACGCTTCTCGGCCATCGGCAAAAAGCCTTTCTATAGTAATGAATACAAGTCTCGGTTTTTGGGGAAACTGATACCAACACCGATAACGACCGAGCCACAAGAGCCGAGCCGAGTGTATTGAAGTCCCTTCATCTCATTTCTCTCCATCGCTCAACCTTATCTCCTCGATCTCTCCATCTCTTCTCTCTATCGTTCTCACCTCTCGCCCGCCTCCTTGTCAATTTCCTCCCTTGCAGTTGCGTCCTCCTCCATCGGCATCCACCAGCACAGGCGGCCCCCTCCTCCACTTCCAGCGGCGGCGGCCTCTCCCTCGCCTGCTCCCCTACGCCATGGTGCCAACAATTCGTTGTCTCTCCTCGCCAGCACCTTCTACTCCACCAACAGCGGTTCCTCCTCTACCACCAGCAGTGGCAGCCTCGTCCTCCACCACCAGCGGTGGCTATCTCCATCACGGTGCCAATAGTTCACCGCCTCTCCTCCTCGTCGGCGTCTCCTACCACTGCTGGAGAAACCCACATTTGTCCCGGTTTGTAACCCTCTTTTGTCTCGGGTATCAAACCGGGACAACGAAAGCGGGACAAAAGATCTGAATCTTTAGTCCCGGTTGAAATAACCGGGACTAAAGATGATTAGTCCCAGTTGGTAACACCTAAAGTTTTTTCTTTTTTTAATTTTGCTTCTGTTACTAGCTTTGCATATATATGTATAAATACATAACACACATACACATAACACACAAAATAAAAATTATTTTCTTTCAACGTCACAGATCAAATACAACAAAATACAACAACAAAATCATCCACAAATTCACAAAAAAATATCTAAAAAATCTACAACAAAATTGCCGAATTCCTCCTCGCGCACCACCGGCTCCGCCTGTCACTCCCGCTCCCTTCCGCTCGTCGATGCCGCTGGCTCCCGCTCGTCGCCGCCAGTGAGGAGATGGCACCCCGCCGCCGTCGGTGAGGAAATGGCGCCCCGTCGCCGCCGATGAGCCCCCTCGCCGCCGGTGAGCCCCGCCGCCGCCATCTCCTCCTCCTGTCGTCGCGAGAGCTGAGGGGAGAGGGAGAGAGAGGAAGAGGGAGAGGGAGAGGGAGAGAGATCTGAAAAAATAGCTAAGTGTTGGATCGGTGGAGAAGACGATGCGCGCCAGGGATATATATACCCCTGGATCTTTAGTCCCAGTTTGTGGCACCAACCAGGACTAAACATATATTAGTCCCGATTGGTGGCATCAACCGGGACTAAAGATCCAATTTTTAGTCTCGGTTGGTGGCAACAACCGGGACTAAAGATAATTTCTAGCTATTTCTAATTCATCTTTAGTCCCGGTTGTAGCCACCAACCGGGTCTAAATATAATTTTCCGCTATTTCCAAAAATTTTTGGTCCTGTCCAGGGTTAACAACCAAAAATTAAATAATTCATTAAATAAATATAGGTTTAAAACAATAATAAGTAATGCATTAAAATTTAATCAAATAGAGGTAATCCTATGCATTGCACCTCTCTTTGTGCTATTCTAGATATTGCTCCTCTTTTGCCCCTCTCTATTTTCCCTTTTCATCCGTTGTTGACCAAGACAGGAAAAATCAACTTTTTATTTTTATTTTTAAATATTTTTTCCTGACTTAGGAGCACACGAGAGGTAACCACAGAAAATTTTAGCCTAAACAAGTGAAACACGTGACCGATGGAAAATTCAGAAGACACGCTCAGAATCGAAAAAAAGCTTCCGGGCTCGAAAAGGCAATCTTCTGAGCCATTTTTGGAAAAAATAAAATCACCGAACGTGGCAAAGCAGCAAACAAACATATCCAAAAAATTTTTTGATCGATTTTCATATACAGAACGTCTCAATCGGAGTCCGTATGCCAAAGTTATGGTCGTTTTAAAAACCGACTCCGAGTTAGAGGACGAAACAAGAACAATGCGTGCAAAAACTTGTTACACGCGCACAAACTAGACGTGACGGCTAGGGTTTGATGGAAACAAAGGGAGAAACAAGATCTAACCAGTAACAAGACCTCGACCAGGACACAAACTCAATACGACGGACTCAAAGCGAAATATGCGAAGACTATTGCACGGAAGGTTATATTGACAATACAACGGAAGATATCTGAAAAAGTGATGTTCTTATCAATATTATAGATCCCTCTGATTTATATATTATCACCAAAATAATATATTATCACCATAACAATATACTGAGAATTAATCACTAGTTAATAACAATATGATAATTTGTAATTACAATGTAATGATCAAAGTTTCCTTCTATCTTCAATCACCCACCCTGACACAACACCACCCTTTTTTCAATTACTGATCCTCTTAAATTAATTTTAATGCAACAAAATCATTCTACAAATTAATTTTATTCCTTTACAACAAACCAAATTTTTAACTAATGCAGTTAAAAAAGCATCTTCCTTCACTTTAGTCCTGGTTGGTGTTACCAACCGGGACTAAAGATCATTTAGATCTTTAGTCCTGGTTTGTAACACCAACCGAGACTAAAGATCATATCGTTTGTCCCGGTTGGTGTTATAAACCGGGACTAAAGATGGTCGCCGGCCTGACAAATTCTGACAAGAATCTAACCGGGACTAAAGATGACCGGTTGGTAACACCAACTGGGACTAAAGATCCTAGAGAACCGTTGTCTTCTTTAACCGGGACAAAAAAATATTTTCTAGTCTCGGTTCCCATTGGAACCGGGACTATTTATGGATTTTGGCTAGTGAACCAAAGATCATCTCTTCAGTAGTGCACTGGCCCTTGTTGTCGAGCTCGGGCCATCGTATCCGGCCACCACGAGCTCGGTGATGGCCAAATATGGCCGCCGCGAGCTCGAGGATGGCTAGAGCTCGGGTTAGGCCTGATCCACACACAACGTGGCCTTCTTATCTACCATCAGCAATGGAAAACTCTTCCTCCACCACCAGCAGCGGTGGTCTCTCCCTCACCTGCTCCCCTCTACAGTGATGCCAATGGTTCTCCACCTTTCCTCCTCGTCGACACCTCTCGCTAGCCTACATTGCCAAGCTCGGGCCGTCATATTCAGCTGCCAATAGCTCGGTGGTGTCCAGACCTGGCTGGCGCAAGCTCGGGGGTGGCCAGAGGTTGAGTTTAGCACAATCCACGCACGGTTGGCCTCCTTCTTTGCCTTCTCCACCACTAGCGGCGGCTGCCTCTCCCTTGTCTGCTCCCTTTTGCCACGGTGCTAGCGATTCATCGCCTCTCCTCCTCGCCGACACCTCCTGTTGGCCCTCATTGTCGAGATCAGGCCGTCGTATCCGGCTGCCACGAGCTTGGTGATGGCTAAATCTAGTCGCCATGAGCTTGGGGGTGACCATAGCTCGGGTTCGGCCTGATCCACGCACGGCGCGACTACTCGATGGTAGTGGGCAGACTGGTGGACTATTTGATGGCAGTGGAACTTGATGCATAGACTCGATTCGAACCGATTGTCAGTCTGGCGTCTTTTTTACTCGTGTGACCTCATCAGTTCCGATATTCTTGTGTTGGTTCTGCAACCGGTGCTGATACCTAGTAAGAACCAGCACTGAAGGTGTTTCCTGTGGTAGGGCATGCAGGTTCAGATGGGGTTCCACACCTACCCAGCCCCACGATGGCTTCTTCATTGTTTGCTAGTAATCACTCAAAAAGCAACTGAATAGATCCAACCGTAAAATGTATGTGAAGATTCATGCTCCAATGATCCGATCACTACTATAGAAATCCTCGTCACTGACAGGTGATAACCACGAGCCATGAGATGTAACGTGTATATATATATATGGCTACCATTAGAGATCAATGGACATAGATAAAAGGATATCTTAGCAATCAAGTCATCTGTTACGGTAACCACGAGCCATGAGATGTTAATAAACTCTAACAATTCATATGTTGTGAACCATTACAGATATGAAAATTTAGCCAAAAATCACTATTACAAAACACCACGCACAGACCGGTCTAATAGGTACTTTCTCCATCTTTTTCAGTATAAAATTCAGAACCGATACCTATAACCACTCTTTGGCACCAGTTTATAACAAAAACCGACAGTAATAGTCCTCCAAGTCATAGGTGCCGGTTTTATAACAAATTGGCACCTTTGGACATTATATAGGTGTCGGTTCCTATAATAAACAGGGACCTATAAATGCAGTGCCATAGGTACCATTTTTTGTCATGAACTGACACATATGGGTATCACATATGTACCGGTTCCTAATAAAAATCGGTACTTATGAGCTTATAGGTATCGGTTTATAATTAAAACCGACATCTATGATGACGCAACTCATATATATCTATAACTATCTATAAAGAAAGTAGTGTTTCTACCCAAAATTTTGTTCTGCCTGGCTATTTTGCAGAAAACCCCTTGAGTTTATTTCAAAATTAACCCGCAGTTGGGGGTGGATACCGAGCCGGCTCGGCTCGGCTCGGTAGAGAGCCGAGCCTGGAGGCCAGCTCGGCTCGGCTCGGTAGAGAGCCGAGCCTGGAGGCCAGCTCGGCTCTGCTCGTGAGCAGGCTCAAGCCAGCTCGTTTAGCTCGCGAGCCACTTTAATACAATGTAATTTATGTACAAATTACATTCCATTTTTCCTGAGTCTATTAAACATGCAAATATACAATTGAAAAAAGTTAAAAGTAATATATTAAGTCCATAATTAACGTAATAACACTTGTCCATTGATAATTATCCATGCAAATGTAATGATGCAACTAGATTAGATATTATTACTATTATAATTTAAAGCATTAGATCCATATTGACCATCATAAAATCATAAAAATTATTGATTTATTGTCACATCAACAACAAAACAAGCAAAACATTAGGCCCTGCTTTGTACATTGCATCTGGCTCGTTGAGCTCACGAGTTGCTCGCGAGCTGACTCGAGCTGGCTCGTTATAGCTAACGAGCTAAACCCTTGGCGCAGCTCGTTAGCATTTCTCAACGAGCCGAGCCGAGCCAACCCAACCACGAGCCGAACGAGCTAGCGAGCCACAAGTATTTCGTCCAGCCCTACCCGCACTCCCAATGCTGAAAAGAAAGGGAGGGCTTGGATGAAAAAAAGACCTCCTTCGCCCCTCCCTCCCTGCGCCCCTCCCTCCCGTCCCCATCTGCGCCGCGCCCCGCGTCACGCCTGCACTCCTCCCTCCCATCGCTGCTCGAAGCTCCCGCGCCCCTTCGTGTCAACCCCATCCGCGTCGCGCCTCGACTTCACCCGTTGCAACGCACGGGCACAATTGCTAGTACATATATGTATGTGTGTATATATATATGTTTTTTATCTAACTTTTTCATATAAAGTCGGATGAAGATAAACTTTATATCAAATTTGTAGCGCCCGACAAGATTTACAACTTTGTAGTTAATGACTTTTTGATTTAAGGTGGTTTAAATGTCCTCAAATATGTTATAAAGTCTCAGATCTATTTGCATAAGTGAATATTCAAAATTTATAAACGATATCGATGGAGAAAAAACCTAAATGAAAGTTGTAGATCTAGATGAGTTCTGTAATAATTTTGTAGTTGAAAAATTTTCGTTCCATTTTATCTATGGTGTTAAATATGGATTATACACTACTGGAGAAGTGATCTTTGCCCAGTTTGCCAAAATTCACAATAGTCCAGGTTTCAATAGGAATCGAGACTAAACAAATTTTAGTCCTGGTAAAAAAGTGCAACAGGACTTTATGATCTTTAGTCCCGGTTTATTTCTTGTCAGACGCCGTCAGGCCGCCGGGATATTTAGTCCCGGTTGGTAACACCAACCGGGACTAAAGTGAAGGTCTTTTTTATACTTCTTCTTCTTACTCTAGTTCAAGCCATTGCTACAAAGGTATGGAGGAAGGGAGGTGCTGCCAAAATTTTTTGTGAAATTATTTTGGTGATAATATACAAATCAGAGGGATAAAAGTTTAGCAACTCCATCCTCTAATGATGTATGCTTAGCATATTACATTTGTAGGTATATTTTCATATATTTTTATCTCCAAAAAGGTTTATGGAAAATGATTAGAGAGAAAAATGTTTAGGGAAAATTATGTTACTTTTTAAAACAAGTATAAAAGCTTTATATGTTGTCCATGCAAAAAGTGCAAAACCAGAAGCAGTATTATACATCAAGAACTATTCATGCCCACTTGTTTCATGCCTAACTATAATTGTTGGCATCGCACGGAGAGGTAGGGGTTCCAATGGAAGAAGATGAAGAAGACGACAACATTCTGGATTGGGGTCAATACGGTGGAGTTGAAGAAAATAAAACAGGCGAGGCGAATGAGGCTATTGAAGATAACAATGATACAAATGATCTTGGTCAGATATTGCACGACGCAAAGGAGGACTGCGAAGGTGAAAAGGAGATCCTAAAATTAGAGCGTATGTTAGCGGACCACAAAACGTCATTGTACCTAGGTTGCGAACAAGGGCACAAAAAGTTGGGTACCACGCTACAATTCTTGCAATGGAAGGCAAGAAATGGTGTGAGTGAAAAGACATTTGGCGAGTTATTAAAACTCATAAAGAACATTCTTCTGGAGGAAAACGAACTGCCTGAAACAATGTACGAAGCTAAGAAGGGGTATGAAACTGTATATGTACGAGATGATATATGAAATCTGCAAATTGCGTGAGATAATATATATGAAACTGTATATGTACGGGAAGGAAATTGGTACGAAAGGCAGTAAAAAAACTCACATTGTGACGGCAAGAGTATCCAAGTCTGTAATGCTGCTGCACCAGCATATGTACGATATTGTCCTCTGTTTCTTTCTCAAAATCACGTATCATGTCCTTGTTTATTTTGCGGGGGTCCATGAATCCAATGTCGAAACACCCCTCCTTACGGCACTGTTGAATCAGTTATCTACAACGGATAAAAGGAATTTTCATCAACTACATACAAAGAGCTAAGGATTGAAATAAATTTAGTTGAACGATACCTTCAAAACCCAGTAAATGATAAGAGACATCGAGGGTGTCTAGCCGGTACAGGTCGAATACATCCTCGAAGCGGATCCACATGATATCATCTCCTTGGAAGACATCTGCATTTTTTATCCGCACGCCGAACATCTCTCTACCTTTTCCTGAATTTTGCATGTACCATTAATGAAATCGGTACATCTATCTAGAAAGAGTTTTCACTTGAGAAGGCTTGACAAGAGGTTCACCGAGGGTAAACTTGTATTTCAGATCCTCTTTTGTTGCCTTATCAATTGTTGTGCCTCCAAACAGTTGCTCCCTTGTTAGTCCCGTCTCTGCCATAAATTGTCCTAACTCATTTTTAACATATGGCAGCAACGGCTCAAGAGATTTTTATGCTTGCTTCCCGAGCTGAGGGAAAACTTTCGACTTTCCTTTTGCCTTCTGAAAAGACTACCTAATTAATCAGTTGTAGTCCGACGGTAAGGTCGGTTTCACCGGTGTGCACATCTTCCTAAAGAAGGCCTTAGCCGTTGGGACGATAGGAATCTTCTTTTCAGGACTCCGAGGCTTGAAATGCGCCTTGACTTCCGCAGCGACGATCATGGCATTCTCCTCGGGAGTGCAGTCGTACGCCCTTTTCTTTAGTGCAAAGAGTCTTGGCGCGTCTTGTCTTGGCTTCTTCATTTGTTTCGTTGACCTTGACGGCGCGGAACGAGTTGGGCGTGGAGGAGGCAGAGGAGTCGGTGACCATTTAGGAGTCGGCGCCCACGGAGGCGACGGAGGAGGCTGATGAGTCGGTGACCGTTTAGGAGTCGGTGCTCGCGCAGGCGACAGAAGAGGCGGAGGAGGTTGAGGAGTCGGTGACCGTTTAGGAGTCAGTGCTCGCGAAGGCAACGGAGGAGGTGGAGGAGACGGTCCACGTGGAGGAGACGGAGGAACGGAAACCGCTTCTCACTCAGGAAACACGATGAATGGCTTGCACCATAGTATAATTACGTGGGTTGTGTCTCCTAGTTTCATCTTCCCGTCTCCTTTGAGGATATCCAGTTCGAGATCTTCAAAGCCTCCTTTCACCTGCTCAATTTCAACCTTTGAATACCTAGGTGGAAATTGCCTGCAGCGATATGTCACGTCATGTTCAACTGGTATATCCATGCCTGACCCCACCTTCACGAGAGGTTATTAATTAGTAATCAACCTATGCACTAACTTTCGCGATGTACAAGTCATATATCATAAACTACGAGGATACGTTGATTGAGAAGTTCTTGAAGGGAATATGCAGCTCACAAGGTGTCTGTCGCGTGATCTCATCAACGGGCATGGGGGTTCGTCTTTAGCTTCAATGGCATGTTCTGGTACTTGGCCTGTAGATGCGCAGGTGCTACGCTTGCTTGAGGGGCTCACCATGACGAGTGGACTTTCTTGTTAGCTTTGTTATATAATAATAATAATAATATAACAATAATTATTATAATAATTATACATAAATAATCATACAATTGTATATAAATAATCATACAATAATACAATAATAATATATAAAATAATAATAATACAATAATTATATATAAATAATCATACAATAATTATATAATACTTCCACATATTGTACTTAATAAAGTTTAGAATTATTTTTAAAAGTTCTAAACATATTTTTAATGTATTGTACTTATTTCTAACTATTTTAATGATTTTTAAATTAACTTAGTTTTTTATTGTTTTATCTTAATTTTTTATATTTTTTCATTGTCATCTTTTTATAACATTTTTATTCACAAGCTTCTAATTTTAAAAAGTAACATAATTTTCCCTAAACAAATTTTCTCACTCATCATTTTCCACAAACCTTTTTAGAGATAAAAATATATAGAAATATACCTACAAATATAATATGCTAAGCATACATCATTAGAGGATGGAGTTACCAACCTTTTAGATCCCTCCGATTTGTATATTATCACCAAAACAATTTCACAAAAAATTTTGGCAGTACATCCCTTCCTCCTCCAAACCTTTGTAGTAATGGCTCCGACTGGAGATGAAAGAAGAAGTATAAAAAGGACCATCACTTTAATCCAGGTTGGTGTTACCAATAGGGACTAAAGATCATTTAGATCTTTAATCCCGGTTAGTATTACCAACCGGGACTAAATTTAAGATCTTTAGTCCCGGTTGAAAACACCAACTAGGACTAAAGATCCCTGATAGCCTGACAGATTCTGACAAGAAATAAACAGGGACTAAAAATGATGTTTAGTCCCGATTATTCTTTTTAACCAACCGGGACTAAAGATCATAAAGAGTCGTTGACCTTTTTAACCGTGACTACAAATATTTTTAGTCTCGGTTCCAATTGGAACCGAGACTATTGTGAATTTTGGAAGATGGATCAAAGACCACTTCTCTAGTAGTATATAGACCCTTAAGAACCGACACCTATGAGTTTTTCTATAGCAGTGAATGCAGCTCTAGTCCCACTGTCGGGGTGTCCTCGTCGCCGATGCCGATATGCCATAAGCCGCTCGGTGCATTGAGTCACCATGCCCATCGTGTCAAAATAATGCGTAGTTGCTCCTCAATGTTGTCGAGTGCACTTGGCGGAAGAAAGAAAGCTCGTAGCAATGCAAAATGATGGAATGATGAACAACAAAAGAAGCAAAGAACCAAAAAATTGTAGAGTAATATCATAATTTGTAGAACAGGAAGAGGAGCAGCATTAGGGTGGTGACTAACGATGTAGAGGATGTTTCCCCGTCTAAAGCTAGCGATCGCATCAACTACTACTAGCTTCATCTTGTCATGGCCGTCACTATGTCACTAGTACATATCCTTTTCTCTATGATAGCCCATCACATGCTTGAGATTTGTGGGCCATCACAATGAAGTCATCTCAAACGGGCCTGAAAAGAGGCTGACAAAGATATACTCGCAAAGACATGTTAGATGTGCATAAAACTCGAGCTCGTCATGGATGATACCTATCGGTGACAGGTGAAATTCATGGCCCGACAAAGATAACCAATTTTATCTTTGTCGGGCCCCAATAGAAGCCCGTCGCCGATGATAACGTCACCGATGTTTATCATCAGCGATGGGCTCGAACTGATGGCCCGATTGAGATAACAATTAGGCCCATCACCGATGAGTGTCATTGGTGACGGGCTTGTACTTAGGTCCAACAAAGATAACTGAAATGCCTGTCACTGTTGCTAGTTCGTTGGCTGTTATAGATCTTTATTGCAGGCCTTAAATACCCCCATCACCTATTGTATTGGTTATCCCACTGTTCACTGTTTTGGTGGGAGGAGGAGCGGGCGATTTTTGTCTCTTTTTTCCAAGAAAATCAGAAAGTGGAAAAGTAATTGAAAAATAGTAGGCAATTCTCATAAACTTAGTAAATACTTACCTACAAAATGTTTATCTAATACTTTTCCACTCTTTTTAGCTCAGGGATGGATCAAAGTTGGATGTGTGGAAAAAACTGTGCGACGTAATAGCGAAGAGTATCAAAATGGCGTGTTAAATTTTATAAATGCTGCGGAGGAGGATAGGAAAAGAAGAAAGAGCGATTACATGTGTTGTCCATATGCATATTGCAAAAATAAGAGTATGTTTGATAGCAGAGTGGACGTACACACTCATCTGATACAATGAGGATTTATGGAGGGCTACACATGTTGGATGAAACATGGAGAGCAAGAATCAGGCAGTGGTGCAACTGCAGACAGAAGTGATGCACAAAATCAGGAAAATGAAGATGAACATGAAATGTTTGTACCTTCTCCATTGGACGGTGAAATGGTTAATGTGGATCTTGATCTGCTGCAAGACATGTTACGTCACGTTGAGGACCAGCCTACAATGAGAGAGATTCCATGAAGTTCAGTAGGTTGGTCAGTGACTCGGAGAACCCTCTATACGCCGGATGCAAGGCAAAATACAACAAATTGTCAGCTACCTTGGACCTAATGAAGCTGAAGACAAGTAGTGGATGGACGGACAAGAGTTTCACAGAGCTTTTGGGAATTTTGAAGGCCATGCTTCCTGATGAGAACACATTGCCCGAGACGACATATGAAGCAAAGCAGGTTTTGTGTCCCCTGGGGTTGGAGGTCCATAGAATTCACGCTTGTCCAAACAACTGCATACTGTACCATAAGAAATATGCGGACTTAGATGCATGTTCTGTCTGCAAGGCTTCTTGATACAAGAGAACAAAAAGTATTGACAAAGGAAAGAAGTTAAAGCGGGGTGGTCCAGCGAAGGTTGTGTGGTATCTACCTATCATCAATCGTTTCAAGAGAATCTTTGCTAACCCCAAGAAGCAAAGTTAGTACGTTGGCATATCACAGAGAGAAGGAACGATTATATGCTAAGACACCTTGCATATTCGATTCAACGGAGGAATATCGATCGAAGACACCCAGAATTCGCAGCCGACCCTAGAAACATGAGAATATGTTTGTGTACAGATGGCATGAATCCTTTCGGAGACATGAGCAGTTCTCATAGCACTTGGCCAGTTTTGATTGCAAACTATAACCTACTAGCATGGTTGTGCTTCAAAAGAAAATACATTATGCTATGCTTGTTAATCCAAGGACCGAAACAACCCTGCAATGATATTGATGTGTTCTTGGAGCATGTTATCGATGATCTTGAGATTCTTTGGAAAAAAGGTGTGGAAACTTACGGTCAGGAGAACTTCAAACTACGTGTTCTATTGTTCTGCACCATTAATGACTATCTCGCACTCCAGCAACCCGAGTCGTCTGGATGTTAGCTCCCTCAATTGGAGGTCAATCACGCCAATCCAGCCATCCAGGTCAGCGTAGGGGATGGAAATTTTACCCCGGTACCCAGTGAGGATGCCATTGCTCTTCGGCTCTGGCTCATGGTGGATAGGGCGATAAGAGATGGACGAAGCAACAAGGAGGCGAATGCTGCCCACGCAGAGACAGCCCAGACACCAGCTTCAGACGACCCGATCTGCATCGCCTCCCAATCCGCCCAAAAAGAACAAAATCCCACTGGGTACAAAATCTCTTGCCCTTCCTACTAAAGCTTCGAATAGTAACAAACAAACACCTCTGTTGCACAACTGTGTAAGAAGTTCAAGAAGAAATCCTAACACCAATGGTTTTTTCCACCCAATAGTGATTCTGGACACTAATCCTTCCAAGAAACGCAAAATCGCAGTGGTCCAGATAGACGAGAACACTGGGAAGAAAGGGCCAATTGACATAGCGATCCTACAGGGCTGGGGAATTGACTGCGGGGCTGATCCTAGCGAGGTCTCCGAAGAGGTGATGATGCAGAACCCAAATGATACCAATGAAGGAAACCAGGAGTAGCATCCCTCATCGGCAGCTGGCCCTAATCATTCACTGCTTCAGCTCATTTTCTCCTATTAAGACTGTGTTTATGATGTTGATGGTTGAACATGACTTTGCTATGGTTTTTTGTAATATGTTTAACTGTTACTTACTGGGCCTTATTTATCACCCTGGTGGGAGGCCTACCCTACTGGTTTTGTTGCTGAAGAGGCTCCCTTTTGGCCTTTCTTGCCTTCGTGCTCCTTATGGCTGTGCTCTCTCCCTTTTGGTCTGGTTATTGGCGAATTCTGATGAGCTGTGCCTATCAGCTCTTTCCTGCTGTGATTATATTTGGCTTTCATGTCTCATCGTGACTGGATTATTCTATATTGGAATATAAGGGGGATCAATGCACCAGGAAAATGGGAGGCCATCAGAAACAAAATTGAGGAAAGTGCCTGCTCAATTGTCTATATCCAGGAAACGAAGAGGGAATCCTTTGAAAAAAAAATTATATCAGAAAGCTAGCCCCAAAGAGCTTGATTGTTTTGATTTCATTTCCTCTGTGGGAGCCTCGGGGGTATTCTGATTCTTTGGAAAGGAAAGCTTTTTACGGGTCTGGTTTTTGATAAACAAAGTTTTGGCATCTCAGTGGCCCTAACCTCCCTTCAGTCCTCGTTAACTTGTAACAGTGGTTTATGCTCCCTGTGAAGAACCACTACGATCGGAATTCATGAATTGGTTCAGAAACCACGAGATTGCAGAACTGGATGACTGGCTATTTCTGGGGGATTTCAACTTTTATCGGTCGCTAGCTAACAGAAACAAGTCGGGAGGAAACATTCTGGACACTCTAACCTTTAATGAGGCCATTGGTCATGTAGGCTTAATTGAAATCCCAATTAAGGGGAGGGCTTTCACGTGGAGTAATATGCAAATTGACCCCCTCCTTGAGCAACTCGATTGGTTTCTTTCCTCCATCAATTGGACGATAGATTTTCCAAACACCAGAGTAATTCCGCTAGCAAGAACAGTCTCAGATCACGTTCCCTGTAAAATTATGATTGGAACAAAAATCCCTAAGGCAAGCATCTTCCGCTTTGAGAATTTCTGGGCTGAGCAACCGGATTTCAGCGTCATAGTTTCCAATTGCTGGTCTCTCCCAGCATTCCCTGGGCATGCAGCAAAGAATATTGCAAGGAAATTCAAAACCTTGAGAGCAGGGCTTCGATCTTGGAGTAAAAGTTTTTCTAATCTAAAGGCTCTCATTCAAAACTGCAACACTATGATTGCCTTTCTTGACTTGCTCGAGGAAGGAAGGCGCTTATTCAACACAGAATTTAATATGAGAAAAGTGGTTAAAAAGAAACTTCAACATTGGCTGCATATGAAGAATATTTACTCGAGGAATAGGTACACTGTGAATAGGGTAAAACTTGGGGATGAATGCACGAAATTCTTCCACAGCTTGGCCTCTATTTCCTACAGGAAAAACATGATTTCGCAGATCAGAAATGAGCAAGGTGACTGGATCCTGGATCACATAGGAAAGGCGGCAATCCTTTGGTCCTCCTTCAAGGATAGAATGGGATCTTCTTCCAATCCAGATATGATCTTTCATCTCCCAAGCCTTATTCAACCAAGAGAAGGATTAGATTTTCTGGCCCAGCAAATTTCTCATGAAGAAATTGATCTGGTGGTCAAAAGGATGCCGACTGATAAAGCCCTAGGACCGGATGGCTTCAATGGTCTTTTCTACAAAAAAAAGTTGGTCAATCATCAAGGATGATTTCTACAGACTCTGTGACTCTTTTCAGCAAGGACAGATCAGTCTTCAGCCAATTAATAACTCCTTCATCACTTTGATCCCGAAAAAGATAACCCGAAAGCAGCCAATGACTATCGGCCTATCTCCTAGCTCAACTCCTCCCTGAAAATAATAACAAAAGTATTAGCAGATCGGCTACAAGGAGTCATAAAATCAGTAATTCACAAGAATCAATATGGCTTTATTCGATCAAGAACAATCCAAGACTGCCTTGCCTGGGCCTTTGAATACATACATCAATGTCAGCGCTCCAGAGAAGTGATCATCCTCAAATTGGACTTTGAAAAGGCATTTGATACCATCGAACACTCAACCATCCTCCTTATGATGCAAAGTCTTGGGTTCCCGGATAAATGGCTGCAATGGATTCAAGAAATCTTATCCTCCGAAACCTCCGTTGTCCTGCTAAATGGAATCCTTGGGAAAACTTTTCGCTGCAAGAGAGGTGTCAGACAAGGAGATCCACTTTCGCCCCTGCTCTTTGTGCTGGCGGCTGAGCTGATTCAGGTCTTAATCAATAAAGCCGAGCAAGAGGGCCTTCTTCACTTGCCAATAACGCAGCCAACGGAGGATTTTCCAAGTAGTCCAATATGCGGATGATACCATTATCATCCTTCAAGCGATGCCGGCAGCTTCTCTTTATCAAAAGCCTTCTGAACACAATCCAAACGTGACTGGACTTAAAGTGAACTACAAAAAATCAAGCATGTACCTGATTAATCTTAGCAATGACAAACTTAGCCACCTGGCCAACACCTTTGGATGCGATGCCGGCTCCTTGCCATTCACCTACTTGGGTTTACCACTGGGGACAACTAAGCCAAAAATTGAGGATCTAATGCCGCTTTTGAACAAAGTTGAAAGGAAGCTCTCTTCATGTGCGTCCTAGTTATCCTACTCAGGTAGGCTCGAGATGATCAACTCGGCAATCACTTCGATAACAACTTATGCCATGTGCACCCTCAAGATCCCTAAAAGTATTATAGAAGCCATCGACAGGGCAAGAAAACAGTGTCTGTGGAGGAGAAACAATCTGGAAAAAAAGGAGGCAACCTAGCAGCTTGGAATCTAGTAACCAGACCAAAAGCGAAAGGGGGCTAGGGTACTAAATCTCCGCCTCCAAAACGATGCTCTACTCATCAAGCAACTCTCAAAATTTTACAACCGTGAAGACATCCCCTGGGTGGAGCTCATTTGGTTTAGATATTATCAAAACAAGGTCCCCCACCACTGTAGGGAAATGGGATCCTTCTGGTGGAAGGACATTCTTAGACTCAATGAACTTTTCAGGATGGTGGCCTCATGTCAAATAGGTAAAGGTTACTCGGTAAGCTTCTGGGCAGACAACTGGAATAACTTAAATATCCAATCCAACTTCCCCCACCATGCCTCGTTTGCCAAGAAAAGCAAGGCCTCAGTAACCGAAATCATGCAAGTTGAAGACCTGAATTCAGTTCTGCACCTACCGCTTTCTGATCAAGCCTACCATGAACTACTTTAGCTTCAACCCCTTCTACAGGATCTACCTTATGAGGAGGAATCTCTTGATAGCTGGTCGATGGTCTGGGCAAAGAATTACACCTCAAGGGGGTTCTACAATTACGTCTTTGATTCCTTCGCGGGTCACCAAAGCTTTGAGTTGATTTGGAAGTCAAATTGCCTTCCAAGAATCAAGTTCTTCGCGTGGCTTCTGTTATTAGACAGGTTAAATACAAAATCAATGCTACAAAGAAGACACATCAACATTCAGGATGACAGTCTTTGCATAATGTGTGACCTGGGAGAGGAAGAAACTGCTGAGCATCTTTTCTTCACGTGCCCATTTGCGATTCAATGTTGGTCAACCCTTCAGTTACAACGGGACACCTCCCTATCCATCATGGACAGATTGCTGCAATCGATCTCCACGTCAACGCTTCCTTGTGCCACAGAGATAACCCTCTTAGCGGCTTGGGAAATTTGGAAGATTCGAAACGACAAGGTATTCCAGAGAGTAACTCCAAATCTGCCTCTTTGGAAAAGGAATTTCAAACTTCAGTGCTCTTTACAAGTTCTTAGGCTTAGGATAGAAGATAAGAACTCCTTCTGCGCTTGGCTAGATGCATACAGTTAGAGACAGTTCTAGTTTCTATCTACGAGTAGTCGCGACCTCACTTATGCTAGTGGCTTCAGCTAGCAGCTTTGTTAGGGCATCTTCGCCCTTTTTCTAAAAAAGGTTGTATTCTAATCTTTTCCTTCCCTTATCTATAAAAATTTGGCTCGAAACTGTGGGGACCTCCCCCCCAGTGATTTACGGTCAAAAAAATCTTTCTGGACAAACTGTGAAAGGAAAGAATGCATGCTCCGACTGTATGGAACATACACACAATAGGTGGCTGAAGAAATCAAGAAAGATGGTTTACATGGGTCATAGGAGATGGCTCTCGCTCCATAATGCATTTAGAAGAAAAAAGAAACTTTTCAACAGTAAGAGGGAACTTCAGCCTGCATCCTAGGATTTGTTCGGAGATGAGGTCCACAACATGGTTAAGGACATAACTAATGAGTTTGGGAAGAAAATAAAATGTAGTGACGCAATGGACAAGAGTATATGGAAAAATCCATATTTTGGCGACTACCTGACTGGAAAGATATTGAGGCCCATCATTGCATTGATCTGATGCACGTAGAAAAGAATATGTGTGAGAGTTTGGTTGGGATATTGCTAAATATTCCCGGAAAGACAAAGGACGGGTTGAACGTGCGCCTTGATATACAAGAGATGAATATTCGCAGTAAACTCTTGCCTGTAACAGATACAGAGACTGGAAGAGTGTACCTCCCTCCAGCTTGCCACACCTTGATGAAGGATGAGAAGATCGCAATGTTATCATGCCTGAAAGATATTAAAGTTCCATCAGGCTATTCAGCAAGGATAAGTAAGTACGTTAAATTGGACGACCTAAAACTGGTTGGAATGAAGTCCCACGATTGCCACATGCTCATCACACAGATCTTGTCAATTGCTATTAGAGGCATTCTACCACCCAAAGTCCGCCACACGATCCAACATTTGTGTGCCTTCTTCAATGCAATCGATCAGAAGGTTATAGATCCCGAAGATCTAGATTGATTGTAGACTGATATTGTCAAAATACCCTCTGTCACATGAAGATGGTTTTTCTGTTGTCTTTCTTTGATATCATGATTCATCTCCCTGTTCATCTTGTGAAGCAAACAAAACTATGTGGCCCAGCTTTTCTAAGAGAAATGTATCCGTTCGAGAGGTACATGGGAGTTCTGAAGTCGTGCGTTCGAAACAGAGCAACACCGGAGGGGAGCATCATTGAAGGTTACATGATCGAGGAGGTTATTGAGTTTTGCGTCAATTATATGTCTGAGGCTGATCCTATCGGAGTACCTGACAAAGAAAGTTGTCAGGTGTTGGCACAATAGGCTGGAAAGAATTGTGCCCGATCGAGCCTCCTATTCACAGGCTCATTTCAGTGTGCTCCAACATATGGAAGAAGTTGCCCCATACTTTGAGGAACATTTAGCGACAATTTGACAGGAGAACTTGGGGTGATCGAATATGTGAATTAACAGAGAACATAACTCTCAAGTTCAACGATGGTTCATGAATCGTATTACAATGTCGACGGATGTTTCAAATGAGACAATACGGTTGTTCGGGATGGGACCATGTTGGGAGATAGACACATGGCAAGGATACAATATTAACGGATGCACGTTTTACATCGTAAAACAAGATGACAAAAGCATAGTGCAAAACAATGGAGTCCATATAGATGCATTCCAGGATCAAGTTGGGTCGAACACATACTACGGTCGCATTGAACAGATCTGGGAGTTGTACTACGTGAAGTTCAAAGTCCCTTTGTTTCGATGTCGTTGGGTGAATATATGCATTGGTGTCAAAGTCGACAAGGAAGGTCTCACTTTAATAGATCTATCCAAAGTTGGATATGCCGATGAACCATTCGTACTTGCGAAACAGGTCGAGCAGATTTTCTACATAAAAGACCCTACAAACCAGAAGATGCACATTATCAGGGATGGCAAGCACTGAATTATCGGGGTTGACAGCGTCGTTGACGAAGAAGAATACAACCAGAATCTTCATGTAAGACCTCACATCAACCCTAACGATGTGGCATATGCTCGTTTAGATCATACGGAAGGCATAACCTTGTGACTGATGCCTTTGTACTTATTTGTTTTGCTATTTTTTGTAACGAATGAAGTATTTTGTATTAACAAGCCTTTTGTGTAAATTATTTAGTGAATTATATGAAAACAGTAAGTAATAGAGTGAATTTAGTTAATTTGGAGAATTATTTAGTGACTTAAATAAATTATTGAAATTTACTGAATTATTTAGCGAATTATATGAAAATTATTATTCAAATAGTAATTTACTGAACTAAAATAGTAATTTATGAAAATAGTTTATATAATTCACTAAAATAGTAATTTATATAGTTTATTTAATTCGCTAAAATAATTTATATGAAAATAGTAGTTTAGTGAACTTTACTAAAAATTTATTTGTCTATATGATAAAATGGAAAAATTATATCGGTGATGGGCTTGACATAAAGATAATGTCATCTCAATCGGACCATAATTATAACCCGATAGAGATGTTGGATCATCGGTGACAGGCCTTAACTACAACCTAATAGAGATGTTGACAGTACTAATCAATCTTATGCTCTAACCTGTCACCGATGATCTCATCCATGATGGGCTTTAGATTAAGCCCGATTGAGATGATGTCATCTCTATCGGGCTTAAGCTTAAGCCCATCGCCGATAGAATTTTTGATCAGCCATTAAATTTTTCCTAGGGCACCGATTTAGATATCATCTGTGATAGGCTTTAGATTAAGCCCGATTAAGATGATGTAATCTCAACTAGGCTTAAACTTAAGCCCGTCACGGATGTGCTTCCAAATCAAATTCAGATCTATACATTAAATTTTTCACGTTAATGTCCTCACTCACTCTCAAAACCCTAGAGCCGCCACCGTCTCTCGGAGCCCGTCGTCGTCCCTCATGCCCTCCCGAGCCCAGCGTCACCGTCCCCGAGCCCGGTGCCGTCGTCCCCGAGCCCAAGCATCGCTATCCCCGAGCCCGGCCACTGCGCGCCACCGTTCTCCAGAGAAGTCCCCCTCATGTGCTATTACTTTTGTATATTGGGTTGTATGCCATTGTGTTCCGCCGTCGCCGAAGATTGTATATTGGTTGTGTGTCGTTTGGAACTGTTTGGTTGTGTGTATTGATTTGGTTGTGTAAATCTGAGAAATATCATGCCATAATCTGAGAAATTTGGTTGTGTATATTGGTTGTACATTGATTTGGTTGTATATTGTGAATGTTGGCCAAATTGGGACTGTCATATATTGGAATAGTATAATGTTCTGTGTATGTATATGTTGGTCATATACTTTTGTATATTGAGACTGTTATATAATGGCACTGTTATATACTGGGACTGTTATATACTTTTGTTATATATTGGGATTGTCAATGTTGCACTGTATAATGGGACTGTTATATACTAGAGTTAATGGGACTATTAATGTGAATGTCTATTACTTTTGTATATGTTGATTTGTGTAAAAAAAGCTTGTGTGTTCAAAGATTCAAAAATAAATTCAAATATTGAAAGATTCAAAAATTTGAAAGATTCATTCTCCTCTATTTCTCTTCCCTTTCAAAAATAAATTCAAAGATTCATTCTCCCCTCTTTCTCTTCCCTTTCAAAAACAAATCCAAAGATTCATTCTCCTCCCTTTCAAAAATAAATTTAAAGATTCATTGATTTTGATGCAAATCAATGAGCCCTTCATTCTCCTTCCTGTCAAAAATAAATTCAAAAAGTTGAAGAATTTCTCCTTCTCCTCTTCTTCTTGATTTAATTAATTTTTTATTTTGTGATTTTGTAAGCTAGTTAGATGATGTCTCAGCACGAGAAACCAATGTCGGCGACAACTAGTGGGTCCACAAGGACACGGACCCCTAGAAGCAGAAATAAAATCCCAAAGGAACAGTACACCAAAACAGAGGTGGACCTCCTAGAAGTGTCGTCCGCTCCCCCGAATGTGCCCAAGAAGTTCAGGTCAATCTGCGGGATAATAGGGAGGTAGACCTTTAGTATTTTAAATGATCACACTAAGGAAGTATCACACATGGAGAAGAAAACTGCTTGGCTGAATTTCAAGGAGAGCTTCAAATATCCTACAACTGACGAGGACAGGCTAAAGCAGATGGCTTTCAAGATGATGGGACATGCTTGGAAGAACTTTAAGTCCAAGCTAGTCATCAAATACGTCTTCAACCCCAGCACCCCAGAGCCTTTCGGGAACTTCCCCTTCATCACGCCAGCCGTGTGGGAGGAGTTCTACAAAAACAAATCAATTGTTGAATCCCGAGCCAGAAGCGAGGCTTATCGGGCACTCCAGCCTCGGAACTTGCACCCACACCGGCTAGGCATCGGAGGATATGCATGGAAGCAGGAGCAATGGCAGAAAGATGATGAAGCGGCAGAGACATCGAACGCGCCACCACCATTTGCCGATATCCTGCACCAACGGGCAAGGAGCTGGGCAAGGGCAAGGGCTGTGAAGAACAGCAATGGAACAATCACTTTGCCAAATGCCCAAGATCAACAAGTTTATGAAAATATTGTAAGTGTCTCACCTAATATGTTTAGTTTCTTTACACATATCGTACACTCGATTTATACCAATCGCATTTGTACTGCAGAAAGAGTTGGTTGCCGTGAGACAGTCCTCCTAAGAGGCCCGCTCTGCTAGACGCGAGGATGACATCCTCACACAAGCGTTGGGCACCGACGAACACCGTGGACGGACAAGGGGCGTTGGCTTTATCATTCCCTAGAAATATGGATTGCCAGAATACGTCGGGCAGTATAAGAGTGGACCCTCACGAAGGCGAAAAAAGATACACGCCTGGCTGAGACGATCCGGGAACAGGTCAGAGCCAAACTGAGCTTTGAATTTGACGAGAAGCTAGTCTAGGTGGAGGCATGGATCAGGGAGCAGATCCGAGCCGAGCAGCGGACTGCTGAACCCGCCGTGGCTCCATACCGAGAAAGCCCAACGCAAAGGCGGAGCAGTTGTGCATCAACTGAGGCAACAAAAAATCCACCACCGGTCCTAGTCGTTGTCGACCATATAACGGTAAAACTCTCGACCAAAATACGTAACGTCTTAACGAATCTATTTTCTACAAAATATTCTAACATTATGGATGAATCTATCACAGGAACCGACTAACTATGTGCTAACAGTTAGGGTGATGCCCTCCTTCACGGTTCCGACGGCCGAGTGACTAGCTTTCAAGCTGACCGCCGATACAGGAGTGCATGGGGTGCAACTGATGGCCGGTCATGCAAAAGTGCAAGTGGACATGGTGAAGACCGAATGGGCCCATTTGCCACTGCAACATCCACCAAACGACGAGATCCTAACACTAGGAGCTGCACGAGGAAGCTTTATCCAATGGCCCAAGGATCTCATCAACATCAAGTTGATTCTGAGGTCGGCCATTGCACAGAGTACTCGGTCGCCGCTAAAACCGGCACCCTCTCCTTCAGCCCCTCCAGCTCCCCCTCGTGTTCCACAAGTTGACACATATTTTGGGGACGATCACATGGAGGCTGACAGCACAATGATCCTTAATCCCCCACCGATGAAGAAATCCAGGAAGATGCATTCCTCTTCTCCATAGATAACTATCTCAAAACCTATGGCAAGGGGAAGAGAAAGATTGAAAGACAAGGTGCAAGCCTCGCATCTAGCTTCGAAGAAGCTAGAGATGGGCATCGGGCAGGAAAAACCAAAGAATAGTGTTGCTCTGGCGTTGTTCCAACTAGTCATTCTGTTGATTGGAGACGACGCCCTAGGAATGATGGGTGACGCTTGCAAAGAGCTCCACCGCTACTATATGGAGAAATCAAACGCTAGGAGGACGAACATGGAGAGTGACATCATAGGCCATCACGATCGACAACCATTTCTTGGACCAGAAAATTATATTGTCATAGACTTTAATGATCTGTTCGGCCTCTTCAGACTATGAGCGGTGGACACAAGTCTACTTAAGTGCTACTATTTGTAAGTATTCTTGCGTTTCTAATTTATGTAACAACAATCCTTATAACATGCTTATAAAAGTGTTTCTCTTGTGTGTAGGTATAGTTGGAAGTGGTGTCAGAGAAATGCACCGGAAGTGGTCTTCCTCGATCCACAAATAGTCACGGTCGCCAATCTTCAAGCCGACCGCAAGGGAATGGTAGACTACATATTTGAAACCTTGTGGGCCTGCCAAGACAAGGAGTATATTTTGTGCGCCTATAATCAATATAAATATATGCAATTGCATGACACGTATTGCTTTAGTATTTAACTTTCATTATATTAATGCCGCAGTGCCCGTTGGATCCTTCTAGTCATTACGCAAAGTGGAGTACATGTCACTACATGAACTCCGAAGTCATTAAGGCCTAGGACTGGACACCGATCCAATAAGCAAGCAATGAAGCGTGTGGACCATATGTGAAGAAATGAGGCATGCATAACAAAGAACAAAAAGCTTCATCCACAAAATTGACTTCCCCGTCAAACCACAAATTGACGACCAATGTGGATTTCATGTGCCACAACATGCGAATTCTATATAACAAAAAGTTCTTTGGTCGATTTGAGGTTTGTGATTGATATATACTAACTATTTCGAATTATATAATTATATATATAGATCGATCGACTAATTTCGAAGTATGTACATGTAGAAAAATATATCCAAGTCTGAGCCTACCAGCTTTGAGGGGATTACAGAGGAGATAGTGGACTTTATTGTCTGTGATATAGTGTACCCCAAAGCAATGTTTAGAATACGGGATTAAAGTTACATGATGAACTTTTTTATCATTTCAAAATTGGTATCAAAGACATGTAATTATGTAACACTTATGATATTATTAAATTATAATTTTGTTAAATGTGTTTATGTATATACTTGCAATGCTAAATATTTTTTTCAATTTATAATTCGGCTTTGCAGGTTTCGATGCTTAGCACTTGAAGATGTGTATGTGAAATATGTGAATAATGGATGTGTATGTGAATAGAAGTATAAATATTAGATGTGTGTGAATGTCAGATGTATGTGAAAGGAGATGTTGGGAAAGGGAATATATCTGTATTTCTCGTATTTTTTGCAATGGGCATGGCTAGCAAAGGCCTGAAGCTAGAAAAACAGAATATATTTTTTTGGCAAAAACTTATCGGTGACGGGCTTTAACTTAAGCCCGATGAAGATGACATCATCCGTGACGGGCTTAAGTTAAAGCCCGATTGAGCTGTTAGTCATCCGTGATGGTTATTAATTAAGGATTGTTTGAGATTGTTTCATCGGTGATGGGTCTTTGTTTGATTGGGCTTTTGGGTCAAACCTATCGGTGATGGTCTTTAATTTAGGCCCGACAAAAATAAATGCATTGGTGATGGGCGTTTGCCTGATAAAGATAACTTCTTACAACAGTGATCCTTGTAACGGACGTTATACCCGATAGAGATGAACGTTGTTGTTTGATTGAGATGAGGATAACCGTTGTAGTGTTTGCACATCGTATGATCATCGTCGTGCTCATCAGTGCTCTATCGTATTGTGAAGGACAATCTGTGGAGCTTAGAGAGGAGATACGCCCAGATTTAACTTCTCCGGTCACCGACATTTCGGAGCTCTCTCATGGTGTTAGGTACTGGTCACATTCGACCGCCGTGATATCGAGACGGCCAGATCTGGCTGCTCACCAACTATAGTTTGTCCAAGGTCTACGATGACTCGACACGTGGTAATACGATTTAATTACCTTTTTACCTCGGTAAAAAGTGAATCGCCATGTCGTTTTCACCGTGCACCGCCCACATGCCTGACCCACTGGCATGCAACCCACACCAGCGTTGGCAGGATTAAAGAATTGCAGAACGTGTTAATCCAGTGGAGTGAAAAGGTAATAAAAGGACAAACAATGGTCACTCTCATCCGTAGTTTCAACTGGGCAAAGAAAAAAATAAAATCACTTGTCCGTTTCTCATCTATCCGGATCATATCATGTCATTCAGAAGCTGAGATCTAGAGCTTGCTTGCTCCATCGAGAGATCGTGTCACGCGACAATTAACATTTAATCTCTTTGAGATTTGATTAGCCAGTCCCTACAGCCATCGAGGTGACCTCTAATATAATGGCTGTCGGTTTTGAAGAGATCCTCCCATAGTTTACTTAGCTATAGCTAGCTTGTTAGTGGGAAACAAGGAAATTACTGGCAATGACTCCGGGACTTCTGCCCTAAAATCCAAGCTCTTTCTTTCCTTTTTTTTTCTTTCTTTCAAAGATCCAAACTTTGGAAGAAACTAATCATACACTCGACGAAATTAAAAAAGGTTGTTTGCAAGTACTCTGGACTACTTAGTGCATCTAACACAAAAGACAGATTAGTCAAGTAATTGATTTCTTCTTTTGAGCTGAAATCAGGGGGCCTTTCAAATGTCGGGTTCATGCACACCTGTAGTCCACTTTGAGATCAATAATTAATGCTAGACAAAATTAAATTCAGACAACACACCGGACAAAGTCAAAATTTTGACGAGTATAAATGGATTATGCACCGCATATTATATATATATAATGGTATATAACTATCTATATAAAGTAAGTAGTATTTCTATCTAAAATTTTGTTTTGTCTGGCTATTTTGCAGAAAGCCCCTTGAGTTTTTTTGTGAAATGGAGGGTCGTGGCCCAAGAAGCGATCCACCTCGGACTTGATCCAATTCTGAGGTCATCTCGCGCCCAACACAAACCAGGCCCGAAATCCCTAATGGATGACCACGCGCACGGCCCACTATGCGTGCGACCACTTTCATTTTCGGCTCATTGGTTGTTTTGGGAATTTTCTTTTACTGGTCCACCGGTGCGATCTATTTGACCCGTTACCAAATTTGGTTGCACGTTTTCAGACTTTCTCTTTTGTAATTTTTTATGGGCTTCATTATTTAGAAGACCGACTCAATTCGTTCAAACACACTAAATCAGGTTTTTTAGAGGCCTACTATTCAACCTATGTATATACACTTTTGTATAGGTATGTATGCATACAAATTATATATATTTATATCTATATCTATATCTATCTATAAAGCAATTAGTGTTTTTACCCAAAATTTTCGTCTGCCTGACTATTTTGCATATAACCCCGTGAGTGTTTATAAAATTAACCCGCAGTCCCAATGCTGAAAAGAAAGGAAGGACTTGGATGAAAAAAACCTCCTACGCCCACCCGCCCATCCCTATTCGCGCCGCGCCTGCGCCCCTCCCTCCCATCGCCGCTCGGAGCTTCCGCGCTGCGCTTGCACCCCTCCCTCCTTTCCCCATCCGCGCCGCGCCCCGACTTCACCCGTTGCAACGCACGAACACAGTTGCTAGTACATATAGAGAGAGTTGCGCTATTGTGTGGCGCGCCGCACAGCCCTATCCCATGTGGTATGACCGAATCTCTAATTTGAAAACTCAAATTGAAAATCTGAACCATTCAAATTGTTCTACATATTAATATCGTCTTGTAGACCAAATTTTATATTTTTTTGAAATTTTTACTATTTTATCGGATAGGTCAAAAATGCATTAATCCAACAATTTGTGGAGTATCTATTTTATTACATCTTTGACCTATCCGATAAAATAGTAAAAATTCAAAAAAATATAAAATTTAGTCTACAAGGAGATATTAATTTGTAGATATTAATATGTAGAACAATTTGAACGGTTTGAATTTTTAATTTCAGTTTTCAAATTAGAGATTCGGCCATGCCACACGGAATGGGGTTGTGTGACGCGTCACACAGTAGCTTTTATATATATATATATATATATATATATATATATATATATACACATACTAGCAAAATGTCCGTGCGTTGCAACGGGACGATGATGCAGGGAGGAAAGCAGGCGGAGGGCGAAGGTCCAGGTGGCGACGCGGGAGCTCCGAGTGGCGACGGGAGGGAGAGGCGCAGGCGTGGCGCGGGGTGCGGTACGGATGGGGACGAAAGAGAGGGACGTAGGAGGTCTTTTTTTCATCTAAGCCCTCCTTTTCTTTTCAGCATTGGGACTACGGATTAATTTTATAAACACTCAAGGGGTTTTCTGCAAAATAACCTTTTTTCTTTTTTAATTGGGATTTTTTAAAAATAGCCAGACAGACTGCGGGTTAATTTCGAAAAAACTTAAGGGTTTTTTGCAAAATAACCAGGCAGAACAAAATTTGGGTAGAAACACTACTTGCTTTATAGATAACTAGCAAAATGCCCGTGCGTTGCAACGGAACGACGACGCATGGAGGGAAGCAGACGGAGGGCGAAGGTACAAACGACGGCGCGGGAGCTCCGAGCGACGACGGGGGAGGGGCGCAGGCGCGACGCAGAGCGCGACATGGATGGGGACAGAAGAGAGGGACATAAAAGGTCTTTTTTTTCACCAAGCCTTCCCTTTCTTTTCAGATTAAGATTACGGGTTAATTTATAAATAGTCAAGGGGTTTCTGCAAAATAACCATAGACGAACGAAAATTTAGATAGAAACACTACTTGTTTTATAGATAGTAAATTTGGATAGGAACACTACTTATTTTATAGATAGTTATATATATACATACATGTATATATAACTTTGAAAGCAAGGTATTTTTAACTTTATGTACCACTGGACCTTGATTAAGAAATAGTATCAGATAGATATTTAGTCTAAGTTAATTTAATTTCACCAAATTAAGTAAAAAATATAATGGAAATAGATATTGACTTACTGATACTTTAAATCGATTAGAAATTTGATAAAAGTTTAATATTTACGACTTGGATATTATTAGTTAGAAAAGTATATTGATGAATAGGATAAGTTGCATGTATATCGACGGCGACGTGCTAGCTCACGCGTGCAGTGTGTGCTCGGCCACCGCTCAGGGCAATGCACGGTGACGCAGGAGGCGCGTGAGTCGGGCTCGCCTGTTGGAGGTGAGGAAAGTGAGGCAACAATGGAGTGAAAGATTATACGGATCAAAAATTTTATAGATTTGGATGAAAAAATGATTTGATGATCGAAAAGTTATAGATTTTTTAAGTAGTTAAGATAAGCTATATCGTACGTATAACTGGGTTTTTTAAAAAATAGCCATGGATTGCGAGTTAATTTAGAAAAATCAAGGGGTTTTCTGTAAAATAGCCAGGCAAACCAAAATTTGGGTGAAAATACTATTTGTTTTATATATAGTTATAGATTATAGATATAGATATAGATTATAGATATAGATATATATAGAGAGAGAGTTTGTGATCATGAGATTTACACGATGAAAATCGGACGGTTAGAGTTACGTTTAAGCTTGTATCACCTCTGGTTTAAATTCATGGACAGTTACGTTCACATAACAATTCTGTAATTCAATCTGTCCCTTTTACACTTCTTTAAAAATTGCATACGTATAGGCAAATTAATCCTTCTCGCGCATCACTCTCACAGGAGTGCGAGCCGAATTAATAGTGTATATTGCTCACGCATTAAAGGCCTTGACCTAAATTTGCATGCTTGAAAAGGCAATGCTGACCAAACGTGAGCTTGGTACCTGTATGGTACTAATAGAGCAGTCTTACATAGTTTCATCCATAATGTCCCTATTAAGGCATTCCAATATAGACTCTATCATTACTTTTATCCTTATTTATTATTTCTTATTTAATGAGATTTGCTATGGTTTTTATTTTTATTTATTATCCTTCTATTTAATAAGATTAGCTGATATGACACCCTATTTATTGAAGAGAGAAGCCTTATAAACAAGAAATCGTTTCCTATTTAGACTCGACGTCCTCCCGTGGACAGAGGAGTTGGACTCTCGCGTTGGAAGGAGATTCTAGTTTCTTCCAGATCCTGTGCGCCCGTGCCTCCGCCTACTCCCATCCTCCAGCGGCGCCGCCCTGGCCCTCTTCGCCAACGTCAGCATCACAATGACCCGCTCGTGTAACGCTCCGAAAATCGAAGAATTTAAAAACCGGAAATTAAAATCGGAACTTACAAAAATCTTTCGCTTGTTGTTACTTGATCGAGTTTTTCGCTTCTTATTTGCCAGCTTGGTTGCATAAACTTATAGGTGAGCGATTCATCTCGGTGTTTGAGAAAAACCAAATGATTTGGATTTTCGTTGGGGAGAAAGATCTCGGAGTTTTGTCGACCCCCGTTTTTGAGAACGGGAATCATTCGTGTTCATAGTACCATATACCTTGATCGAGTAGTTTGGTACCCACGAATACAGTTCTGAATTACCAGGTGCAAAGTGCATGAATAGTCTTACAACGATTTATTACAATAATAGGCCCGAGAGCAATATCCAATACATAAAAGGACCTATGGGTCCGAATTCAACCAAATCAGAGTTTAGATGAGATGAGCAGACGAAAAGCAGCGGCATGTCGATTGCCACAAGCAATGACTGGGGACTAAGACCTAGCGCGCTCCAAAGTCTTCATTCCTCCTGGTAGTAAGCATAGGGGTCCTCCAGTTCTTTGTTTCCTTCATCTGAAGTTTGTGCATATAGCAAGGGTGAGTACCCAACGTACTCAGCAAGCCGACACAGAATAGTGCACATGACAGGGTCATTCAAAGGATGCTAAGGTTTATTTGCGCAAAGCCAATTTTTACAAATCATTTCACAAACCTAACATCTAGCCAGGTCATGTTTTAGGTCCATAGTATATTAAGTCGGCGATGGTTCTGTCCACCACCCATTGTGATCCCAAGGATAGCTTCCCGTCTCCGGTTCGTCATGGTTTTTCTGGGGAGTCTATCCCTTCTCGCAGGTCGAAAAGTTAAGTCCACCAGCATACAAAATCATTATGCATACCAACCCATCATTTTAAAGTTAAGAGTCTAGCCACGGGAGAAACTTGTCACGTCGCTCATTAACCGTGAGCACGGCTATTCGAATAGAATGATTGACTCACACTGCAGTGGATGTACACTTTACCCGTACTCCGCAACTGCTCATTGAATGAGCTTACATGAACTTAAGTCCTCATGCACTCTAGTCGTCATTTCCTAGCAGTGACAGGAGTTTTGGCGTTCCCGAGGTAAGAGAGAAAACTCACTTCATCTTTAAGTCATCGTTAGGTTCAAGTTACTATTCACATAAAGGCCTTTCATCTCATCACAATCATGGGCACACTACCCTTGGTAGGTCCCTACTCAACACTTACACCTGAACCACTATGCAGGGATACTGCCTCCGCTCTGCTATCTACTCTGCTAGGTCTATACCCATTCGAGAAGTACGGTTGTACTGGTTCGCTCTAAGTTATAAGTCTCATGGCTCGGTCCTTAATTGACCAGGGACGGTACTAGCCTTTCCCGGAAAACCACCCAAATCCATCCATCTGCCCCAGTCTGAAAACATTGGTTTGTATTTTCATTTTTCATCGAAGCTATTTCCATCATGATCAAGGCAACGTGGCGCTCATGTCTCCACTTGTCGTGTCTCAACTATCTTCCCAAAGACAGTTGCCCAAGCACGAGGCTTATTTGTAAAATTATGAGTATGCAAGAATCTAGTATAATCATGGCTAAGCATTTTACCGAAGTTAGCCTTCGGTCATATCACATCGAAGGTTACAAAGAATATTTCTAAGGGTATTCAATATCAAGGCAGGGTATATCAAGTATAGGTACTCATTTGTGCATAGCATGCAATTTGTAATTGAAATCAATATCATTTCGCAAAGTAGGATCAATATGTTCAAAGGAATGTGTAGACTTGCCTTGCTCGCACACTTGTTGGCCGGGGTCTTCAACGTAGTCAGTGCTCGCTCCCTCAGTTGCTATCCATACGTACGGAAGATCAATTGAATTCGATTAGAATTCAATAAATACCGAGAGGTTGAAAAGAACCATAAGAACGACTCCAAATGTGTAGCCTAGAATTCTACTCGAGTTCGGACAAGGGTTGTTAGGGTAAAATCCAAATTTGAAACAAGTTGATGCCCTAGGGTTTTCGCAAAACGTCGATTGCATTTGTTTGAGAAAATAGATTTAGAAATATCAATGGAGGGGTTTTGTACTCGAGGTTTTGGAGGTTCGAGCACTAAATGAAACATATTTCCAAGGGCGGAAAAGAAATAAACAAAACCCGGATTAAAACGACGCGAAACAAAATCTCCGAAAAGTTCGATTTCAATTTTCCGAATTTGCTCCGAGAAAATATACGAGAAAACAATATATTTTTACCCAAATATTTTCCCAAATCTTTTCTAAATACTTTTCCTTTTTTTTCCAAAATTTTTCCCCATTTTTTCTATTTTTCTTTTTCCCTTTTCTTCTCTTTTCTTTTCTTTTCTTCTTTTTTTACTCAGCCCTGCACTGTATACTCTCTCTCCTCTACCCCCCCCCCTTCGTCTACCCTAGCCCGCACAGCCCGGCCGACGGCAATAGCACGGCGGCCTGACAGCAGCGGCGGATGGCGGCGACAGCGACGGCCGACAGCAAAAATGGGACGGCAAAGGGCTCACCTAGCGACGGTGGACGGCGGGTGGCGGTGAACGGCAGCGGCACACGACGGCGATGGCTCGGCAACACGGCAACGGCGAGAGAGAAAAGAGGAAGCAAGGGCGACGGCGAAGTTGGAGAGGAATGGGGCTTTGCACCCCCTCTTTATAGGCGCGCACGGGAGAGGGAGCGAACGGGGGAAAAGGTGGGAGGGTCCGGGCGCGGTACGGCGGGGTGCACGCGGCGCGGGGGTGGCCGGGGCTAGCACGGCGAATGCGGTGATGCGTGGGGCCAGGCGCGGGTCGGGCGGCACGTGGCGAGGTCGCGAACGGGGTCGGGGTAGGGCGGCGACGGGTGGCGGGCGCGAGCGCGGGGTCCGGATGCGGCGGCGATGGGTGGCGGGCGCGGGGCCGGTACGACGGGCAAATGCGTGGTGGCGACGACGTAAGTGTGGCGGCCGTATTGCCCATTTATTTTCTAATTAATTATTCTACAATCACCAATTTATATTTTATTTTCCAAACACATATTTTTATGAATCTACCCCACTTCCTATTTCATTTTAAAATTCCTAACCTTGGACTTCGACATTTTTCCTCCCCAAGAAATCCAAATCATTTGGTTTTTCACAAACATCGTGACGAATCGAACATATATAAATTTATGCAACCAAACTGGCAAATAAGAAGCAATAAACACGATCAAGAATCAACAAGCAAAATTTTTTGTAAGTTCCAATTTTTAATTTCCGGTTTTTAAATTCTCCGATTTTTAGGGCGTTACAAACCTACCCCCTAACAATAAATCTCGTCCCCGAGATTTCTTACCGTTCGTGGAATAGGTTCGAATACTCGGTCTTTAAATAGTCTTCTTTTTCCCAAGTGGCTTCATCTTCAGTGTGATTGCTCCATTGCACCTTGTACATTCGTCACGTTTGGTCCTAGTCTTCTTCTCAGCTTCGTCCAAAATCTTTACAGGGTATTCGGGGTATGTGAGGTCCTCACTAATAAGAACGTCTTTCGAGGGGATTTGTTCTTTTGGTACTCGCAAACACTTCTTCAGTTGTGACACGTGAAAAGACAGGGTGTACATCGGAAAGATTTTCCGGTAGGTCCAGTTGATAAGCCACTTCGCCTCTTCTGGCGCTTATCGGGAAAGGTCCAACATATCTTGGCGCCAGTTTTCCTTTAACCTTGAACCTCTTGGTTCCTCTTAGTGGCGAGACTTTTAGGTACACAAAGTCACCTACTTTGAATTCCAACTCTCTTCGACAAGTGTCGGCATAGCTCTTTTGCCGAGATTGGGCTACCTTAAGCCGATCTCTTATCAGTTGAACTTTCTCTTCAGCCTCCCTAATGATGTCTGGTCCAAATACAGCTCGTTCGCCGGTTTCTGACCGCATCAACGGAGTGCGGCATCTTCGTCCAAATAGGGCCTCGTTCGGTGACATCTTCAGACTAGCCTGGTAGCTATTATTATAGAAGAACTCTGTGTAAGGCAGGCATTTCTCCCAGTCCTTAGTAAAATCCAACGCACAGGCTCTTAGCATGTCCTCTAGGACTTGGTTCGTCCTTTCAGTTTGTCCATCTGTCTGAGGGTGATAAGCAGTACTGAAGGCGAGATGAGTTCCTAACGCCTCGTGAAACTTATCCCAGAAGTGAGATGAGAACTGAGTGCCACAGTTTGACACAATCCTTGTGGGTACTCCATGTAAGCACACGATTCTGGACATGTACAGCTCGGCCAATTTGGCGCTGCTATACCGAGTCTTGACCGGGATAAATCGGGCAGTCTTGGTCAGTCTATCCACGATCACCCAAATGGAATCATATCCGGTAGCAGTTTTAGGTAACCCTACTATAAATTTCATGCCTATTTCAGCCCATTTCCACTCAGGGATTTTGAGCGGTTGCAGCAATCCTGCCGGTCGCTGATGCTCAGCCTTAACTCGTTGGCATACATCGCATACGGCCACGTATTCCGCTACGTATCTTTTCATGTTGGGCCACCAGTATTCCATTTTCAAATACTGGTACATTTTGGTGCTGCCCGGGTGTAGCGAGTATGCTGACTCATGGGCTTCCTTCAAGATTAGTTTCCTCAATCCGCCTTTCTCGGGTACGTAAATCCTTTTTCGATACCATAGGGTTCCAGCGTCGTCGGCTGTGAATTCCTTGGCTAGTCCTTCAGCCATGCGTTCCTTGATTAGCCGGACTTCCTCACAATCCTGCTGGGCTTCCTTAACTTGACTTCGTAGGAGAGGTTGTATCTCCAGCGAACTTAATTGTCCTTGAGGAATCAACTGTAGGTTAAGCCGAGCTATCTCTTCTTGAAGCTCATTGGCCATATATTCCATCCTCAGTTGGTGGCACAGAGCTTTGCGGCTCAAAGCGTCAGCCACGACATTGGCCTTGCCAGGGTGGTAAATGATTCCTAGGTCATAATCCTTGATCAGTTCCAACCATCTTCTCTGGCGTAGGTTAAGATGCATGTCTGGGTAAAGAAATACTTCAAGCTCTTGTGGTCCGTGTATATGTCACAGTGGTTTCCGATCAGGTAGTGCCTCCAAATCTTTAAGGCATGCACTACTGCGGCCAATTCTAAGTCATGGGTGGGATAGTTCTCCTCATGAGGTCGCAGTTGTCTTGAGGCATAAGCCACAACCTTTCCTTCTTGCATCAACACACCTCATAATCCTTGTCGAGATGCATCGCAGTATATGACGAAGTCTTTCCGGTTGTCCGGTAGGACTAAGTTCGGGGCGGTGGTTAACTTTTCTTTGAGCTGGTCAAACGCCTGTTGATACTGCTCAGTCCATGCATACTTCTTTTCCTTCTTCAATAGTTGGGTCAGGGGTCGGGCTAACTTAGAAAATCCTTCTATAAACCGTCGGTATTATCCAGTCAATCCCAAGAAACTTCTAACCTCTGTTACCGACTGGGGTGCTTTCCATTTGGTAACAGCTTCGACCTTGGCGGGGTCTACTGCTACGCCTCCTGCTGAGATCACATGTCCCAGAAAAGCTACTTCTTTAAGCCAAAATTCACACTTGCTGAATTTGGCATATAGTTGATGCTCTCGCAACTTCTCTAGTACCAAGCGCAGGTATTCTGCGTGTTCTTCATCATCCTTGGAGTAGATGAGGATATTATCAATGAACACTACCACGAACTTGTCCAGATATTCCATAAATACTTTGTTCATGAGGTTCATGAAATAGGCCGGGGCATTGGTCAGTCCAAAAGACATTACTGTGAACTCGTATAAGCCGTAGCGTGTAGAGAATGCAGTCTTGGGGATGTCCTCAATCCTAATCTTCAGCTGATCGCATCCAGATCGAAGATCGATCTTTGAGAACACTCGGGCTCCCTTGAGTTGATCGAACAGGTCGTCGAGTCGAGGTAACGGGTACTTGTTCTTAATGGTAACCTTATTCAATGATCGATAGTCTATGCACATTCTCATGCTTTCGTCCTTTTTCTTAACAAACAATACTGGGGCTCCCCACGGTGAAGAACTAGGGCGTACGAAGCCTTTCTCTTGCAGTTCCCTTATCTGCTTTTTAAGTTCCTCCAATTCATTCACCGGCATCCGGTAGGGTCTCTTAGCTATGGGGGCGGTACCAGGCATGAGGTCAATAATGAACTCTATGTTTCGGTCTGGGGGCATTCTTGGTAATTCCTCAGAAAATACATCAGGGTAGTCCTGGATTATTGGCATTCCATCTATGGGTAGCATGGTGAATATTCTCGTAGCTCGGTCACAGAGCATAGGGTCTTGGTCCATGGCCACTGTCATCGATGATCCCCATGGGGTAGATAGGGTAACTTCTCTTCGTCCACAGTCTAATAACCCTTGGTTCTTGGTTAACCAATCCATTCCTAGTATAACGTCCAAGGTTTGGGGCGGCAAAACCATAAGGTTGGATAGGAATATTGATGCACGCATGGGGTATGGTCACGTCTCCCCCAGGTGAGTGTACTACCATGGGTTTCTTAAGGTCTACTCGGTGCAAATTGTGCTCTTTGCCTATCCTCGACGATATAAATGAATGCGAAGCTCCAGAATCAAATAAAACTTTAACCGGTGCAGAATGGATAGAAAACATACCCATTAGCACGCTTTGGTCCTCCCGAGCTTCCTCAGCACGCACATGGTTGACTTGACCACGACGGAATCCGGTCGCGGCTTCCTTAGGTTGGGGTGTTCTGAACAAACTGCGTCTCGGTGCTGGGGCAGGGGTTCCTCATACTGCAACGACATTGGCTCCGGTGCGGTTGGGGGTGTTGCGCGGCTTAGGGTAGCTGTTGGCATAATGCCCAAGCTCTCCGCAATTGAAGCAATTGACATTCCTGGCTCCTGGGGCTGCCAAGGTAGGTGTTGGAGTGCGAGACGGGGTTGTAGGTGGCCTGCTGACATTCCCGGGTGCGGCAGGGCGACGGGTTGCTACAATGGTTGGCTTCCAACCCGACGGGGTTGCTCCTTTGGGTCGCTGGGGCATTCCTTAAATTGGGCGGGCTAGAGCAAGTCTTCTCTTCCAGTTGTTTCAACCGTCCTTTGGTCATGCTCAAGCCTTACGACATTGTTGATGAGGCTCTAAAAGCTAGTGTGGTCCTGACCGATCATCGGTCCTCTTAACTCGTCGTTCAGTTCTTCAATAAACTTGTTCATCTTTTCCTCTTCGTCTGCCAGATCGCTTGTGGCGTAACGGGCAAGCTGGGTAAACTTGTTAAGGTACTCCTGTACCGTGGTGTTGCCTTGGTGCAACCTATAGAACTCGTTCTTCTTCATCCTCATAACTGCGGCGGGTACAAAATTTTCACAGAAGGCAGCTGTGAACTCCTCCCATGTGGGTTCACCGGCATCTTCAGCCCGTGTTTCCTTGTAGGTGTCCCACCAATCACTTGCGGGTCCTTCTAGCTGATTGGTGGTGAAGATGACTTTGTTGACTTCCCGTACTCGAACAAGAGTCAGCTTCTTTTCTATTACCCTTAGCCAATCTTCGGCGTCCATGGGTTCAATTGCCGAGGAGAATGTCGACGGTTTTGCCCTCATAAATTCGCCGAGGTTTGATCCTCCGCGCTGTCCTTGGTTATTGGCGATAGCTTGCAGCAACTGCGTTGGCAAAGCCATGACTTCTGCTAAGGTGGAAGGGTTAGGCTCTGGCGGGTTCTCGGGAGCTGCTGGGGCTCTGCGACGATGCACCATCTGAACAATGGGGATAAGGTAAGAGACTCGCTTTGCTAACGTCGCAATACTAAGGAATTTTATTTGAGTTGTTTGAAGTGATCTTTCAAACAAGCCTGGTGGAATAAACTCATCTAGGACATAACATAGAACTTAATTATCAGTTCTTAAATGTTACATCTGAGGGATACATTGGACTTGTATAGTCCATACGACACAATACCACATTACTGATATCGTTCTAGGGTCTCATACATAAGAGGGTAGGGGAGCTTGGTCATTGCTGTCTTAACGCCATCCAAAGCAAGACCAGGGCTGCTGCTGGTGTCCAACTAGTCATCCAGCCATACGCATGATCCAGGTGCTGGCAGGGGGTGATCCTTGGCCGAAGCGAATCGAAGTCCCCATGGCTCAGAGGTAATGGCCTCAGAGTCATGTCTGACCTTCCTGCTTGGCGACCAGGTACTCTTCCAGGCAGTCCTGAGGGTGATAGGACCTCCGGTGAGTGTCATGCGACGAGTAGGAGCTTCCTCCTCTAATGGATCAGTATCACTTGGCTCCCGCTTGATCTCCATAGGTTCTATCTCGGACTCGGAGTTAGTGTTGATCTGGATGGGGTTCTCCTCTCCCAAACTAGGCTCGGATGGTACAGCCATGGAAATCAAGGTGGGTTCCAATGAGGTAGCAGCAGTGGGGTCAATCAGGTATGGACCTGACTCTGTGCTCAACATGAAGGCTTGCTCCATCATGGCTTGAAAGGTGTTCAAGCATGCTGGAGTCGTGAGGTAGTAGTGGTCGGGCACAGGGGCAGGGGGTGTTGGTGCAGCTTCAGTGGAAGTACCAGCAGCGGGGACAGGGTTGGAGCGAAGTTGCTCTTCCAGCTGGCCGACCTGTTGCTTGCTCTTCCTAAGCTGTTCTTCCAGCTCAACTAAGGATTCTCCACGGGCCACGTAACGATCAGAGAGCTGCTCGTACTGGGCACCGTTAGCCTGCAGCTGGGTCTGCAGCAAGTTGATCTGATCTCCATAGTTTTGGTGTTCCTCGACCAGATCATTGAGGCATCGCTGCTGGTCATCGATCTCGAGCAATGCCTCTTCATAACAGTCATCCGCTGTTTTTGCCCAGCGGGACAGACGGGTAACCATAGGATTGAAGCAGCAGGGGGTGGCCTCCACGGTGCAGACTGGGTTGCCTTCCTCCCGGTAGGGGTGGTGTACAAACTCAGTCATGGTCAGCTCAGCACAGTGAATGGCGTTGAGGCAAAGGAATGCCTCACGGGTTGCGTCCTGAAGAGCTGCTTCTACCAGATCTCTATGGTAACGAGTGTGGAAGCAATAGGGTGTCTCGCTCCCTGTGTGGGCCTCAACCGAAACCGCGGCCTCCCATACCGGGTGTCCTTCGGTGCCATGTCTCCTAATCCGGTAGGTGGGTGCATCTGGGTACCTTAGGCACCATAGCAATAACAGGAGTTGTGACACGAATCCTTCTTCCCGTCGAACTTTGATCTCCCAAACTCCGATATGGTCCGACATCTATTTTGAAAGTAATTTAGGGTCAAAGAGGGATAATATCAAAACAATTTGAGCAAAGGAGATGGGGATAAGAGTATGAGAAAAAGTATATTTGTTTTGTGAAAATAGTTTGTATTTGCAAAAATAATCCTACGTAGGGATATTTCCCTTTAACCAGCTAGTCAGGGGTAGGGCGCCAGTTGGTCTTTTCCTACAGTCGCACTGCTCTGATACCAGCTCTGCCGACCCCCGTTTTCGAGAACGGGAATCATTCATGTTCATAGTACCATATCCTTGGATCGAGTAGTTTGGTACCCACGAATACAGTTCTGAATTACAAGGTGCAAAGTGCACGAATAGTCTTACAACGATTTATTACAATAATAGGCCCGAGGGCAATATCCAATACATAAAAGGACCTATGGGTCCGAATTCAACCAAATCAGAGTTTAGATGAGATAAATAGACAGAAAGCAGCGGCATGTCGATTGCCACAGGCAACGACTAGGGACTAAGACCTAGCGTGCTCCAAAGTCTTCATTCCTCCTGGTAGTAAGCATAGGGGTCCTACAGTTCTTCGTTTCCTTCATCTGAAGTTTGTGCGTATAGCAAGGGTGAGTACCCAACGTACTCAGCAAGCCGACACGGAATAGTGCACATGACAGGGTCATTCGAAGGATGGCTAAGGTTTATTTGCGCAAAGCCAATTTTTACAAATCATTTCACAAACCTAACATCTAGCGAGGTCATGTTTTAGGTCCATAGTATATTAAGTCGACGACGGTTCTGTCCACCATCCATTGTGATCCCAAGGATAGCTTCCCGTCTTTGGTTCGTCATGGTTTTTCTGGGGAGTCTATCCCTTCTCGCAGGTCAAGAAGTTAAGTCCACCAGCATACAAAATCATTATGCATACCAACCCATCATTTTAAAGTTAAGAGTCTAGCCACGGGAGAAACTTGTCACGCCGCTCATTAACCGCGAGCATGGCTATTCGAATAGATTGATTGACTCACACTGCAGTGGATGTACACTTTACCCGTACTCCGCAACTGCTCATTGAATGAGCTTACATCCCTCTATACGGGACGGTCACGGCAAAGCCTTTCGATAACCTCACTTCGGCAGTGCCCGCTCCATGAACTTAAGTCCTCATGCACTCTAGCCGTCAATTCCTAGCAGTGAGAGGAGTTCTGGCATTCCCGAGGTAAGTGAGAAAACTCACTTCATCTTTAAGTCATCGTTAGGTTCAGGTTACTATTCACATAAAGGCCTTTCATCTCATCACAGTCATGGGCACACTACCTCGGTAGGTCCCTACTCAACACTTACACCTGAACCACTATGCAGGGATACTACCTCCGCTCGGCTATCTACTCTGCTAGGTCTATACCCATTCGAAAAGTATGGTTGTACTGGTTCTAAGTTATAAGTCTCATGGCTTGGTCCTTAATTGACCAGTGACGGTACTAGCCTTTCCCGGAAAACCACCCAAATCCATCCATCCGCCCCAGTCTGAAAACATAGGTTTGTATTTTCATTTTTCATCAAAGCTATTTCCATCATGATCAAGGCAACGTGGCCCTCATGTCTCCACTTGCCGTGTCTCAACTATCTTCCCAAAGACAGTTGCCCAAGTACGAGGCTTATTTGTAAAATCATGAGTATGCAAGAATCTAGTATAATCATGGCTAAGCATTTTACCGAAGTTAGCCTTGGGTCATATCACATCGAAGGTTACAAAGAATATTTCTAAGGGTATTCAATATCAAGGCTGGGTATATCAAGTATAGGTACTCATTTGTGTATAGCATGCAATTTGTAATTGAAATCAATATCATTTCGCAAAGTAGGATCAATATGTTCAAAGGGATGTGTAGACTTGCCTTGCTCGCACACTTGTTGGCCGGGGTCTTCAACGTAGTCGTGCTCACTCCTCGGTTGCTATCCGTACGTGCGAAAGATCAATTGAATTCGATTAGAATTCAATAAATACCGAGAGGTCAAAAAGAACCATAAGAACGACTCCAAACGTGTAGCCTAGAATTCTACTCGAGTTCGGACAAGGGTTGTTAGAGTAAAATCCAAATTTGAAACAAGTTGATGCCCTAGGGTTTTCGCAAAACGTCGATCGCATTTATTTGAGAAAATAGATTTAGAAATATCAACGGAGGGGTTTTGTACTCGAGGTTTTGGAGGTTCGAGCACTAAATGAAACATATTTCCAAGGACGGAAAAGAAATAAACAAAACCCAGATTAAAACGACGCGAAACAAAATCTCCGAAAAGTTTGATTTCAATTTTCTGAATTTGCTCCGAGAAAATATACGAGAAAACAATATATTTTTGCCCAAATATTTTCCCAAATCTTTTCTAAATACTTTTTCTATTTTTCCAAAGTTTTTCCCCATTTTTCTATTTTTCTTTTCCCTTTTCTTCTCTTTTCTTTTCTTCTCTTCTTTTTTACTCATCCCGCATCGTATACTCTCTCTCCTCTACCCCCCCTTGTCTACCCTAGCCCGCCAGCCCGGCCGACGGCAATGGCGCGGCGGCCTGACGGCAGCAGTGGACGGCGGCGATAGCGACGGCCGACGGCAAAAATGGGACGGCGAAGGGCTCACCTAGCGGCGGCGGACGGTGGCGAGCAACGGCGGACGACGGGTGGCGGTGAGCGGCGGCACATGACGGCGATGGCTCGGCAACACGGCAATGGCAAGAGAGAAAAGAGGAAGCAAGGGCGATGGCGAAGTTGGAGAGGAATGGGGATTTGCCCCCCTCTTTATAGGCGCACACGGGAGAGGGAGCGAACAGGGGAAAAGGTAGGGGGGTCCGGGCGCGGTACGGTGGGGCGCACGCGGCGCGCGGGTGGCCCAGGCCGGCGCTGCGAATGCGGCGATGCGGGGCCGGGCGCGGGTCGGGCGGCACGTGGCGAGGTCGCGGACGGGGGTCGGGGTAGGGCGGCAACGGGTGGCGGGCGCGGGCGCGGGGTCCGGGTGCGGCGGGCAAACGCGTGGTGGTGATGGCGCGGCGCGGGCGGCGCGTGCGGGGCGAGCCGGGGCAAGGCGCGGGCACGAGCGCGTGCGCGCGGCGTGTGGCGCGCACGGGCACGGGCACGGTACGGCGGGCGACGCGCGACGGGCGCAAGGCCGGGGCCGGTACGGCGTCGAGCACCTCGTGACCAATAAAAAGTGCAGATTTTTATTTTTCCCATTTTTTTCAAATCTGTTTTCCAATTCCAATTTTCCTCCACTCTAAAAGTTTCAAATAAAAATATAGTATTCCCATAATAAATTAAATATATATCAACACTCTATCCAGGGATATGGTACTATCAACACGAATGATTCCCGTCCTCAAAAATGGGGGTCGATAGAGCTGGTATCAGAGCAGTGCGACTGTAGAAAAAGACCAAATGGCGAAATACCCCTGAATAGCTGGTTAAAGGGAAATATCCCTACAGAGGAATATTTTTTCAAATACAAACTATTTTCACAAAACAAATATATTTTCCCTCATACCCTTATCCCTATCTCCTTTGCTCAAATTGTTTTCATATTATCCCTCTCTGACCCTAACTTACTTTCAAAACAGATGTTGGACCATGTCGGAGTTTGGGAGATCAAGGTTCCGCGGGAAGAAGGACTCGTGTCACAACTCTAGCTATTGCTATGGTGCCTAAGGTACCCAGATGCACCCACCTATCGGATTAGAAGACATGGCACCGAAAGACACCCGCTATAGGAAGCCGCGGTTTCGGTTGAGGCCCGTGTAGGGAGCGAGACACCCTATTGCTTCCACACTCATTACCACAGAGATCTTGTAGAGGCAGCTCTTCAGGACGCAGCCCGCGAGGCATTCCTTCGCCTCAATGCCATTCACCGTGCTGAGCATACAGTGACTGAGTTCTTACATCATCCCTACCGGGAGGAAGGCAACCCAGTCTGCACCGTGGAGGCCACCCCCTGCTGCTATAATCCTGTGGTTACCTGTCTGTCCCGCTGGGCAGAGACGGCGGATGACTGCTATGAGGAGGCATTGCTCGAGATTGATGACCAGCAGCGACGCCTCAATGATGTGGTGGAGGAACACCAAAACTATGGAGATCAGATCGACTTGCTGAAGGCCTAGCTGCAAGCTAACGGTGCCCAATACGAGCAGCTCTCTGATCGTTATGTGGCCCGTGGAGAAGCCTTGGTTGAGTTGGAGGAACAGCTTAGGAAGAGCCAGCAACAGGTCGGCCTGCTGGAAGAGCAACTTCGCTTCAACCTGTCCCCGCCGCTGGTACTTCCACTAAAGCTGCACCAACACGCCCTGCCCCTGTGCCCGACCACTACTACCTCATGACTCCAGCATGCTTGACCACCTTTCAAGCCATGATAGAGCAAGCCTTCATGTTGAGCACAGAGTCAGGACCGTACCTGATCGACCCCACTGCTGCTACCTCATTGGAACCCACCTTGATTTCCATGGCTGTACCATCCGAGCCTGGTTCGGGAGAGGATAACCCCATCCAGATCAACACTGACTCCGAGTCCGAGACAGAACCTATGGAGATCAAGTGGGAGCTCAGTGATACAGATCCATCAGAGGAGGAAGCTCCTACTCGCCGCATGACACTCACCGGAGGTCCTATCACCCTCAGGACTGCTCGGAAGAGTACCAGGCCGCCAAGCAGGAAGGTCGGACATGACTCCGAGGCTACTACCTCTGAGCCATGGGGATTTTGATTCGCTTCAGCCAAGGATTATCCCTTGCCAGCACCTGGATCATGCGGATGGCTGGATGACTAGTCGGATACCAGCAGTAGCCCTGGTCTTGCTTTGGATGGAGTTAAGACAGCAATGACCATGCCCCCACCCCTTTTATGTATGAGACCTAGAACGATGTTAGTAATGGTGTATTGTGTTGTATGGATTATACAGGTCCAATGTATCCCCCTGATGTAACATTTAAGAACTGATGATGAAGTTCCATGTTATGTCATAAATGAGTTTATTCCACCAAGCTTGTTTTGAAAGATCACTTCAAACAACTCAAAGAAAATTCCTTAGTACTGTGACGTTAGCAAAGCGGGTCTCTTACCTTATCCCCGTTGTTCGGATGGCGCATCGTCGCAGAGCCCCAGCAGCTCCTGAAAACCCGCCAGAGCCTAACCCCTCCACCCTAGCAGAAGTCATGGCTTTCAGACCCAACTGCTGCAAGCTATCGCCAACAACCAAGGACAGCGTGGAGGATCAAACCTCGGTGAATTTATGAGGGCAAAGCCGCCGACATTCTCCTCGGCAGTTGAACCCATGGACGCCGAAGATTGGCTAAGGGTAATAGAAAAGAAGTTGACTCTCGTTCGAGTGCGGGAAACTGACAGAGTCGTCTTCGCCACCAATCAGCTAGAAGAACCCGCAAGTGACTGGTGGGTCACCTACAAGGAAACACGGGCTGAAAATGCCGGTGAACCCACGTGGGACGAGTTCATGGTTGCCTTCCGTGAAAACTTTGTACCTGCTGCAGTTATGAGGATGAAGAAGAATGAGTTCCATAGGCTGCGCCAAGGCAACACCACGGTACAAGAGCACCTTAACAAGTTCACGCAGCTTGAACGTTACGCCACAAGCGACCTGGCGGACGAAGAAGAGAAGATGGACAAGTTTATCGAAGGACTGAACGACGAGTTAAGAGGACCGATGATCGGTCAGGACCACGCTAGCTTTCAGAGCCTCATCAACAAGGTCATAAGGCTTGAGCATGACCAAAAGACGGTTGAAAACAACCGGAAGAGGAGGCTTGCAATGGCCCACCCAATTCAAGGAACGCCCCAGCGACCCAAAGGAGCAACCCCGTCGGGTTGGAAGCCCGCCATTGTAGCAACCAATCGCCCTGCCGCACCCGAAAACATCAGCAGGCCACCTGCAACACCGTCTCGCACTCCGGCACCTACCTTGGCAGCCCCAGGAGCCAGGAATGTCAACTGCTTCAATTGCGGAGAGTTTGGGCATTATGCCAACAGCTGCCCTAAGCCGCGCAAGACCCCCAACCGCACCGGAGCCAATGCCATTGCAGTACGAGGAACCCCTGCTCCGGCACCTGGACGTAGTTTGTTCAGAACGCCCCAACCAAAGGAAGCTACGACCGGATTCCGCCGTGGTCAAGTCAACCATGTGCGTTCTGAGGAAGCTCGGGAGGACCAAAGCGTGCTAATGGGTATGTTTTCTATCCATTCCGCACCAGTTAAAGTTTTGTTTAATTCTGGAGCTTCGCATTCATTTATATCGTCGAGAATAAGCAAGGAGCACAATTTGCACCGAGTAGACCTAAAGAAACCCATGGTAGTACACTCACCCGGGGGAGATGTGACCATACCCCATGCGTGCATCAATGTGCCCATTCGGATGAAGGACGTAATATTCCTGTCAAACCTTATGGTTTTGCCGCCCCAAACCTTGGACGTCATACTAGGAATGGATTGGTTAACTAAGAACCAAGGGGTACTAGACTATGGACGAAGAGAAGTTACCCTATCTACACCATGGGGATCAGCGATGACAGTAACCATGGACCAAGACCCTACGCTCTATGACCGAGCTACGGGAATATTCACCATGCTACCCATAGATGGAATGCCAATAATCCAGGATTACCCGGATGTATTTCCTGAAGAATTACCGGGAATGCCCCAGACCGAGACATAGAGTTCATTATTGACCTCATGCCTGGTACCGCCCCCATAGCTAAGAGACCCTACCGGATGCCGGTGAACGAATTGGAGGAACTTAAGAAGTAGATAAGGGAACTGCAAGAGAAAGGCTTCGTACGCCCTAGTTCTTCACCGTGGGGAGCCCCAGTATTGTTTGTTAAGAAAAAGGACAAGCATGAGAATGTGCATAGACTATCAATCATTGAATGAGGTTACCATTAAGAACAAGTACCTGTTACCTCGAATCGACGACCTGTTCGATCAACTCAAGGGAGCCCGAGTGTTCACAAAGATCAATCTTCGATCTGGATACCATCAGCTAAAAATCCGGACTGAGGATATACCCATGACTGCGTTCTCTACACGCTACGGCTTGTACGAGTTCACAGTAATATCTTTTGGACTGACCAATGCCCGGCCTACTTCATGAACCTCATGAACAAAGTATTTATGGAATATCTGGACAAGTTCGTGGTAGTGTTCATTGATGATATCCTCATCTACTCCAAGGATGATGAAGAACACACAGAACATCTGCACTTGGTACTAGAGAAGCTGCGAGAGCACCAGCTATTGCCAAATTCATCAAGTGTGAATTTTGGCTTAAGGAAGTAGCTTTTCTTGGACATGTCATCTCAGCAGGAGGCGTAGCAGTAGACCCCGCCAAGGTCGAAGCTGTTACCAAATGGAAAGCACCCCAGTCGGTAACAGAGGTTAGAAGTTTCTTGGGATTGGCAAGATATTACCGACGGTTTATAGAAGGATTTTCTAAGATAGCCCGACCCCAGACCCAACTATTGAAGAAGGAAAAGAAGTATGCATGGACTGAGCAGTGTCAACAGGCATTTGACCAGCTCAAAGAAAAGTTAACCACCGCCCTGATCTTAGTCCTACCAGACAACCGGAGAGACTTCGTTATATACTGTGATGCATCTCGACAAGGATTAGGAGTTGTGTTGATGCAAGATGGAAAGGTTGTGGCTTATGCCTTGAGACAACTGCGACCTCATGAGGAGAACTACCCCACCCATGACTTAGAATTGGCCGCAGTAGTGCATGCCTTGAAGATTTGGAGGCACTACCTGATCGGAAACCACTGTGACATATACACGGACCACAAGAGCTTGAAGTATTTCTTTACCCAAACGGATCTTAACCTACGCCAGAGAAGATGGCAGGAAATAATCAAGGACTATGACCTAGGAATCCATTACCACCCCGGCAAGGCCAATGTCGTAGCTGACGCTTTGAGCCACAAAGCCCAGTGCAACCAACTAAGGATGGAATATATGGCCAACGAGCTTCAAGAAGAGATAGCTTGGCTTAACCTACAGTTGATTCCTCATGGACAACTGAGTTCGCTGGAGATACAACCTCTCCTACGAAGTCAGATTAAGGGAGCCCAGAAGGATTGTGAGGAAGTCCGACTAATCAAGGAACGCATGGCTGAAGGACTAGCCAAGGAATTCATGGCCGACGACGATGGAACCCTATGGTATCGAAAAAGGATTTACGTACCCGAGACAGGCAGATTGAGGAAGCTAATCTTGAAGGAAGCCCATGAGTCAGCATACTCGCTACACCCGGGCAGCACCAAAATGTACCAGGATTTGAAAACGGAATACTGGTGGCCCAACATGAAAAGAGACGTAGCGGAATACGTGGCCGTATGTGATGTATGCCAATGAGTTAAGGCTGAGCATCAGCGACCGACAGGATTGCTGCAACCACTCAAGATCCCTGAGTGGAAATGGGATGAAATAGGCATGGACTTTATAGTAGGACTACCCAAAACTGCTATCGGATACGATTCCATTTGGGTGATCGTGGATAGACTGACCAAGACTGCCCGATTTATCCCGGTCAAGATTCGGTATAGCAGCGCCAAATTGGCAAAGCTGTACATGTCCAGAATCGTGTGCCTACATGGAGTACCCACAAGGATTGTGTCAGACCGTGACACCCAGTTCACATCTCACTTCTGGGATAAGTTTCACGAGGCGTTGGGAACTCACCTTGCCTTCAGTACTGCTTATCACCCTCAGATAGATGGACAAACCGAGAGGACGAACCAAGTCCTAGAGGATATGTTAAGAGCCTGTGCGTTGGATTTTACTAAGGACTGGGAGAAATGTCTGCTCTACGAAGAGTTCTCCTACAACAACAGCTACCAGGCTAGTCTGAAGATGTCACCGAACGAGGCCTTGTTTGGACGAAGATGTCGCACTCTGTTGATGTGGTCGAAGACCGGCGAACGAGTCGTATTTGGACCAGACATCATTAGAGAAGCCGAAGAGAAAGTTTGACTAATAAAAGATCGGCTTAAGGTAGCCCAGTCTCAACAAAAGAGCTATGCAGACACTCGCCGAAGAGAGTTGGAATTAAAAATAGGTGACTTTGTGTACCTGAAAGTCTCACCACTAAGAGGAACCAAGAGGTTCAAGGTCAAAGGAAAATGGCGCCAAGATATGTTGGACCCTTTCTGATAAGCGCCAGAAGAGGCGAAGTGGCCTATCAACTGGACCTGCCGGAAAATCTTTCCGATGTACACCCTGTCTTTCACGTGTCACAATTGAACAAATGTTTGCGAGTACCGAAAGAACAAATACCCTCGAAAGACATCCTTATCAGCGAAGACCCCACATACCCTGTACATCCCGTAAAGATTTTGGACGAAGCTAAGAAAAAGACTAGGACCAAAACGTGGCGAATGTACAAGGTACAATGGAGCAATCACACTGAAGATGAAGCCACTTGGGAAAAGAAGACTTTTTGAAGACCGAGTACCCGAACCTATTCCGTGAACGGTAAGAAATCTCGGGGACGAGATTTATTGTTAGGGAGTAGGTTTGTAACGCCCTGAAAATCGGAGAATTTAAAAATCGGAAATTAAAATCGGAACTTACAAAAATCTTTCTGCTTGTTGTTGCTTGATCGAGTTTTTCGCTTCTTATTTGCCAGCTTGGTTGCATAAACTTATAGGTGAGCGATTCATCTCGGTGTTTGAGAAAAACCAAATGATTTGGATTTTCGTTGGGAGAAAAATCTCGGAGTTTAAAGTTAGGAATTTTAAAATAAAATAGGAAGAGGGTGTGGATTCATAAAAATGTGTGTTTGGAAAATAAAATATTAATTGGTGATTGTGAAATATTAATTAGAAAATGAAATGGGCAATAAAATATTTTAAAGGATTTATATAAAGTCTAGAAATTAATTGGGATTAAAAATTGTGATTTATGAATTTAAGAAAAAAGATTAAATTAAATAAGGTGATATATATTTTTAAATAAATGAAAGTGGGTGAAAAGTTTGAAAATATATTCTTAAATTAATTTTGGGAATACTAGAGTTTTAAAAGTTTGGAATTTTTAGAGTGAAAGAAAATAGGAATTGGAAAATGGAATTGAAAATCGGAAAAATCAGAAAAAGCACTATTCATTAGGCCACAAGGTGTTCGACGCCGTACGGCCCGCCTCGCGCCGCCGCGCGCCGCCCGAGGTACCGCGCCGCGTGCGCACGCCACGTGTCACGCGCCCGCCCGCGTCGTGCGCCACGCGCCGTGCCGACGCACCCGCCCCGCCCGTGCACGCCACGCGTCGCCGCCGCACCCGGCCCGCCCACCCTCGCCCGCCGCGCACGCCCGCCGTATCCGCCCGCGCGCGCCGCCACGCGCCAATGCCCCGCGCCGCCCCATGCGTCGCCCACGTTCCGCGCCGACCGCCCCGCTCGCGCGCCGCGTGTGCCATCGCCGCACCGTGCGCCGGCCCCCCTTCTCCCCGTTTCCCCCTGCAGCGCCTATAAATGGGACCCTCTCCCCCTCTGTTTCCCCCACCTCGCCGCCGTCCATCCACTCTCCCCTCGCCGATTTTTCCACGAGCGCCATCGCTGCAACCCTAGCCGTGCGCCGCCGTCGCCTTGAGCCACCGCCGCCGTGCGCCGGAGCCCCGCCCTCCCCTCGCCGTCGCCGTTGACACCGGTGAGTCCCGAGCTGCCGCCTCGCGCTAGCACGCCGCCGCCGGAAGCATAGAGGAAAGGTAGTAGAGCGCCGGTCGAACGGTGGGAGGGTAATGAATAGTAAACGAAAAAAAGAGAGGAAAAGAAAGAAAAAAAGAAGAAAAAGGAAAAAGGAAAAATAGAAAAATAGGGAAAATTTGAGAAAAATAGGAAAAGTATTTAGGAAATATATGGGAAAATATTTTGGCAAAAATATATTGTTTTCTCGTATATTTTTCTCGGAGCGAATTCGGAAATAGAAATCAGGTTTTTCGGAAATTTCGTTTCTCGTCGTTTTAATCCGAATTTTGTTTATTTCTTTCCGCCATTAAAAATGTGTTTCTTTTAGTGCTCGAAGCTCCAAAACCCCGAGCATAAACCCCCTTGATTAGCATTTCTAAATTTATTTTCTTAATTAAATGCGATCGATGTTTTTGTGAAAACCCTAGGGCATCAAACTCGTTTTTAACTCGGATTTTATCCTAACAACTCTCGTCCGAACTCGAGTAGAATTTTAGGCTAAACGTTTGGAGTCGTTTTTATGGTTCTCTTCGATCTCTCGGTATTTTGTTGAATTCTGATCAAATTCAATTGATCTTTCGCACGTACGGATAGCAACCAAGGGAGCAAGCACTGACTACGTTGAAGACCCCGGCCAACAAGTGTACGAGCAAGGCAAGTCAACACTTTCCTTTGAACATATTGATCCTACTTTCCGAAATGATGTTGATTTCAATTACAAATTGCATGCTATACACAAATGAGTACCTATACTTGATATACCCTACCTTGATGTTGATTACCATTAGAATTATTCTTTGTAACCTTCGATATGATATGACCTCGCACGTACGGATAGCAACCAAGGGAGCAAGCACTGACTACGTTGAAGACCCCGGCCAACAAGTGTGCGAGCAAGGCAAGTCAACACTTCCCTTTGAACATATTGATCCTACTTTGCGAAATGATGTTGATTTCAATTACAAATTGCATGCTATACACAAATGAGTACCTATACTTGATATACCCTGCCTTGATGTTGATTACCATTAGAATTATTCTTTGTAACCTTCGATGTGATATGACCGGAGGCTAACTTCGGTAAAATGCTTAGCCCTGCTTATACTAGATTCTTGCATACTCATGATTTTACAAAGAAGCCTCGTGCTTGGGCAACTATCTTTGGGAAGGTAGTTGAGATACGGCAGGTGGAGACATGAGCGCCACATTGCCTCGATCATGTTGAAGATAGTTTTGATGGAAAAATGAAAATACAAACCAATGTTTTCAGACTGGGGCAGATGGATGGATTTGGGTGGATTCCGGGAAAGGCTAGTACCATCCCTGGTCAATTAAGGACAGAGCCATGAGACTTATAACTTAGAGCGAACCAGTACAACCGTACTTCTCGAATGGGTATAGACCTAGCGGAGTAGATAGTCGAGCGGAGGCAGTATCCCTGCATAGTGGTTCAGGTGTAGGTGTTGAGTTAAGGACCTACCAATGGGTAGAGTGTCCTGGGCCTACCAATGGTAGAGTGCCCGTGTTTGTGATAAGAAATAAGGCCTTTATGTGAATAATAAACTGAACCTAACAATGATTTAAAGATTAAGTGAGTTTTCCCTCTTACCCCGGGAACGCCAGAACTCCTCTCACTGCTAGGAAATGATGGCTAGAGTGCATGAGGACTTAAGTTCATGGAGCGGGTACGCCAAAGTGAGGTTATCGAAAGGCTTCGCCGTGACCATCCCTTATAGAGGGATGCAAGCTCATTCAATGAATAGCCACGGAGTACGGGTAAAGTGTACATCCACTGCAGTGTGAGTCAATCAATCTATTCGAATAGCCGTGCTCGCGTTTAATGAGCGACGTGACAAGTTTCTCCCGTGGCTAGACTCATAAATTTTAAGATGACGGGTTGGTATGCATAATGATTTTGTATGCTGGTGGACTCAACTTCTCGACCTGCGAGAAGGGGTAGACTCCCCAGAAAAACCATGACGATCCAGAGATGAGAAACCATCCTTGGTATCACGATGGATGGCAGACAGAACCATCGTCGATTTAATATACTCTGGAACTAAAACTTGACTGGCTAGATGTTAGGTTTGTGAAATGATTTGTGAAAATTGGCTTTGTGCAAATGAACCCTAGCCATCCTTTGAATGACCCTATCATGTGCATCATTCCGTGTCGGCTTGCTGAGTACGTTGGGTACTCAACCTTGCTATACGCACAAACTTTAGATGAAGGAAATGAAGAACTGGAGGACCCCTATGCTTACTTCCAGGATGAATGAAGGCTACGGAGCGTGCTAGGTCTTAGTCCCCAGTCGTTGCCTATGGCAATTGACATGCCGCTGCTTTCCGTCTGCTATCTTATCTAAACTCTGATTTGGTTGAACTCAGACCTGTAGGTCCTATATGTATTGGATATTGCCTTCGGGCCTATTATTGTAATAAGTTCGATGTAAGACTATTCGTGCACTTTGCACCTGGTAATTCAGAACTGTATTCGTGGGTACCAAACTACTCGATCCAGCGATATGGTACTATGAACACAAATGATTCCCATCCTCAAAAACAGGGGTCGACACTCTGCCAGCGGCCCCTCAGGCTCCGTTGACCGCAACGGCCTCCTCTCCCTCCTCCCCTCCCTTCTGACCGCGGTGAAGCAAGGCCCGTCTCCCTACTCCCGGCCTGTCGCGCCAACCGCAGGGCCCGACAAGAAGGATCTCCCCAGCAACTCCATCGCCATCGACGCCATGTGCCGGAGCTAAAGCCACAACAAGCCTTGCGGCTCCGGCGATGGTGCCACAGGGCAGGTCGGAGAGGTCGACAGGTGGGAGAGAGAGGGAGGACACGGCGGGCGGGAGCGAGGAGAGGAACGTGCGCTGCGTCGCCCATGCCATCGACGCAAAGGTGATGAGCGTCGTTGTCGCCCCGTGCCGCAACGCCAGGCGCTTGGCCAGCTCCACCAACGGGATCAGGTGGCCCATCCCTAGTGTCACCAGCAACGCCGCGCCCCGAAGCGCCGGCTGGCGGAGCGCACCTCCTCGGCACCGACGACTCCCGCATCACCCTCCGCCGCCCCCTCCCTCCTCCTCCCCGCAGCAGTCGCGTCATACCTCGGATCGACGGTCAGTGGAGCACGCCTCCTCGACGTCGGTTGTCGCCGTCGTCCCTGATTCCGACGCCACAGGCCCTGTGTAATATATTATAGGTACCGGTTTTCTTAAAAACAGACACCTAAACAACCAAGCCGAGCCGCAAGCTGGCCGAGTGGGGTTTTATATGCTCTCGATGTCTCCAAGACAAGTCATCCGAGTGTGCATCTCTCTCCCTTATCTCTTCTTCTCTCCAGTGCTTAGCATCTCTTCTTCTCTCCCTTATCTCTCCTTCTCTCCGGTGGAGGGGCGGCCCGAGGATGGGGACGGCGACGCGGCGGCCGACATCGGCGGGGACGGGGACGCCGGCATTGGCATCGGCGGGGATTGTCGTGGCATCGACATTGGCGGGACGGGGATCCGGGGCTCGCAGATCCGCGATGGGGCTCGGGGATCGCGGCGGCGGTCTCGCGAGACGGCGACAGCGAGCCCGTGCCGAGGAGGTGGCGGCGGCAGTGGATGAGCCCTCTCCTTCGCCAGATCCGACGGGAGGGAAGGTGGCGGCAGGGTGATGGGGTTCAGCGGCAGGGGCGGCGAGGGCTGGTGGGTTTCGACGAGGACGACGGGCAGCGGGGTTCGGCGGCAAGGGCGACGGGGCCGTAGGGTTCGGCGGTAGGGGCGGCGGGGCGGCGCAGCGTGAAGACGGTGACGGCTACGCGACCGTGTGACGACAAAGGTGTGGATTCTTTTTTGTGTCAAAATTTGTGTTATGGATGGATTGATCTGTGGATTGGAGTGATTGTTATGTGAATCATTCTTGTTATGGATGGATGTGGATGAATCATTCTGTTTATGGATGGACGAATCGTTCAAAATTTGTGTGGTGGATGGGAAGACTGCTCGGTTCGATTCATCAGCTTGATATGTCGATGCATCGAACCCGATATTTTTGATTCCTTGGACCTAAAAGGTGTTGGTTCTTAAACCGACACCTATTCATTTTCGTATTAGTGTTGACAAATAGGTGCCGGTTGGGAAAACCAGCACTTAAGGGGTTTCCCAACCGGCACCTATCCGTGTTTCGTAATAGTGAAACTAGAGAAATAACAACGGGTTTTAAGCTCCACGGTGCCACTTTAGACTCCGTTCTTGGACTTATATTTAAGCAAGTGTAATAGTATAGTCAACTACAAAATCTAAAGTTGGTATATCATTTATAGCCAATATAATAGCCTACACATATAATAGCTTTATACAAACATATACTACACCATTAAACTTGGCCCACCTTTCATACATACATAAATAATATCTTTAAGCCCGTGTTGTGGTTGGCTACAAATCTGTAACCCGTTTTTCTTCACTCTTCTCTACTCTATCCTTCACATGTGTTTGTAGCTAGCTTATAGCCTAGTATTACTTGCTTCAGAGTTAGAGCTCGTCAAACAGACCGTTTTTCTTCTCTTTTCTCTACTCTATCATTCACATATGCTTATAACTGGCTTATAATCTACTATTATAATACTTGCTTTAGAGTTAGAGCTTGTCAAACAGATCGTGCATATAATTATATTTTTGGAAAAGACAAAACAGACAATAATCAAACACACCGAGATGGATCACACATATACGTGTGTAGTTTCGTAAAATAAAATGATTACACTACCACGCAAGTGATTTTTATATGCGGCTAAAATCGATTTATATAGATGGTGGAGTTAAACTGTGGAAATTATGTAGTGTTTTGACAGTCAAAAGAATGATTACAGTCTAAATCTCATCTCTGACGTATAGTAATATCTAATCCAAACTAATTGTTTTTTTTACGGAGTATGTCGATGTCTCGATGATATACACGTAGCCGTAAACACACTTTTTTGCGTAAATGAGCTGACTGAATAGGACACATGCTAATATATATACATATATATATATATATATATATATATATATATACAGACGTACGTGTACTAGTAATATTTGAGCTAGTGTACTAGTAATATATGGAGTGCACGTAGACCACGTAGGCAGCTCCAAATGGAGGGTCCCATCAGAACAGGTGGCCATGACATTACACATGGATATATCAAACTTTTAATGATGGAACGATTATAAATACATAATAATTATCACCAGTTTTATCTACTACTAGTACACATCTCCAGTGACAATATAGCTTTTTCCACTGACAATATAGCTTTTCTTTTTTGAAACGGACGGAGTGTTTGGTTAGAAAGATTAAAATTAGGTTTCCGTCACATCAAATATTTGTACATCAATTTAAAAAATTAAATGTAAACTAATTATAAAAACAATTGTAAAATCAGATGATAATTCGTTAGAAAAATCTATTAAAACTAATTAATCTATAATTAGCAGTTGTTTACTATAGTATCATATCATCAAATCACGATATAATTGACTTATTAGATTCATCTCACAAATTATCCATCGATCATGGATATATTTTATAAATAATTTATATTTAATATTTTAAAATAATATATAAACAATTGAATAGATAGGAGTATAAATACTAGCTCTGGTCAATGGAAGAAAACATGAAAAGCCAAGCCAGGCGCACGTGTGATGGGGAAACCGACACGACTCGGCCTGATCCGGTTCATTGAACCAAAAATCCATTCTATTATTACTACATCCACCCCGTCACATCTCTGCGCAGCCAAAGGGGGCACCCGGTCGTTGCCGCGTGATTTGTGCTTCTACTGTACATGTGGCATTTTGTAGATCGTGTTTTTTTTCCCTAACGACAAGAAGCACATCAACCAACGTCACAGTAATAATCTAAACCTTAGGACACATGGATGTGAGTAGCAGAGAAGGTAATAATTAACTTCATCGCAATAGCATTCACGGCTGAGAAGGGATAGTCTCGGTTTGCCTCCTTTAACCTCAAATTGTAAACTGTAACGACGAAAGAAAGTGAGACTAAGAATATTTATTTTTAGTTTGGTTCAAATAATCAAAAACCTGGTTGGTGTTACTAACCAGGACTAAAGATAAAAACGTCACATGCTCGTCATTTTTTTTCATTGTTTTTTCTTGCATATCGTTTTTTGAATAATACAACAACAAAATCATTCATAAATTAAAAAACATCTTAAAAAATCTACAACAAAATCATTTACAAATTCATTCATAAATTCAAGACATTGACAAACTTTACAAAAGGATGACATTGAATCTAGGAGCCTTTGCAGAAATCCCCAAAATCCTCAAAATATAGTTTAACAAGAAACAGAAGGGGAGGAGGAGGACGAAAGCCGCTGCAGTGCTGCCGCCGCCCGCGGCCACCTCCAGTTGTCGTCTGATTTGTGCGAGGAGGGATGGAGGAGAAATAGGGAGGAGGCGAGGGACAATAGAGAGGAGGCGCCGATCTGATCCTGATATGATGATTTTTTCGAGAAGATAAGACCAGGCGGGAAGGCGTGCGTGATTTTTTCGCTCTTTGTCCCACATGGTATAAAAGATCAGGACAAGTGTTTGATTTTTAGTCCTAGTTGATAACACCAACCGAAACTAAAAGATAATGGGAGCCTGTAGATTTTTTGAACCGAGACTAAAAATAACATTTTGTTTCGGTTGGTAATACTTTTAACCGGGACTAAAAATATTTTTTAGTCTAAGTTTTTATTAGCTCCGGAACTATTATGAATTTTGACGGATGGATCAAAGATTATTATTCAGTAGTGATTACTGGCTGACAAAAAACAATTAAAAATAAACACTATTATTCTCTCTCTTTTCCTGCTAACCATTGCTCTAAATATGTCCCAGCTAACTACATATACATTGTAAAGAGCTAAAAACAACTATGACATACTTTTGTCGATCTCATCTTACTATCCACTTAATAAATATATTGAGAATGTTTTTATGACTCCACCACCATATCACTTTCCTTTCCAAAGATTGGCACAAATCTTACTGCCTTTGTATTTCAAGCAACAATCAACAAAATATGTTTAAAATGATAACTCTCTCCTGTTTCAGCTTTGATCGATAACATTTATATATTATGTTTTATCACATTATTAGTTTCATTTTGCATTAACTAAATCATAATAATGTAGAACTTTAAGTATTTTTAAATTTACTATTGCAAAAAAACAATTGATTCAAGTTCACATACATCAGTCAACATTGTCAACTATTAATTAAAATATAGAGCAAGTATATATATATATATATAAGTATTTTTTTAGTCACCTAACAATATCACTGTTTTGTCTGGTTAATTAACATAGAGTAGTATGTATCATGGTGTATGTTACTTGTCTATGCCCATGTGAATTTATATAAAGGCAAAAAATATGTTACATGGCACATAGTACTGCTCGCAAAGCATCGTCGCAAATGGGCCCAAGAGCCTATCATAACGGTTCTGTGAACATCTTATTCTTTATGTTTGTGATAATATGAGGTCGTCTTTGAATTTTTTTCAGCCATAGGAAAATTTCTATTGGAAAGGAGGGTCACAATTACGTATACAATGAAACTCCTAGTTTGGATGAAAACTCGTGTAGAACAAAAAAAACCATCTAAATTAAAAAAAAGAAAGGTCTCACATGTAAGATAAAATGATGGTGGATAATAGTGAAAAAAATCTTGTCAAAATTCGACTTTGTTAAAAAATGTTTGCGTTGGGCCATTTGTGGTAACCTTTTGTATGGTAGAGACATATTAGAAAAATTGTCTTGGGACTATAGGAGTGTTGGATTGCTAGCCAAAGTTTGCCTTATTTTGTCACAGATTTAGCAAATAGATTTGATCTATAGTGTAATTTGGTTCCTGCCACGAGTTAGCTATGCCAAACTTTTGTTTAACTTGATCCCACACTTCATTAATACAATAAGTTGTGGGTAGTTGATAAAAAGGCTACCAGTGAGTATAACTGATGTAAGTGGGCTCTAAAAATTATCATATTAGATTTGTGTTGAAGCTTACCTGTAGCCCGTTTTTTTCTATTTTCTCTCTTCTTTCTTCCACATGTATTTATAGCTAATTTATAGTTTGTTATTGTGCTCTAAACTTACTTTAAAGTGTGGTTTCAATTTTCTTAGCCACAACTTTGGCAACTTAGCTAATAAATGTATTGGCAAGCTTAAGCATCTTTAGGCACAACCAACCAAACGTTTTGTAGATTTTGAAACCAAGTTAAAAATTATTGTAGTTGTTGTTTAGAACAGCGTGTGCTATGTAGGATATGTCTGCGTGTGCAGTGTCTTTAACTGAAAATAAAGTTAGAGAGAAGGTAATGAAATGTTAGTATGAATCATGGTTAAAGGAAAAAAGGAAAGGAAATTTAATTTGTTTGTTTAAGCTCCTGTCCCTTTGAAGGCCGGGCCTTTTTAGGCCCGTCTTAAGGTCTATTCCTCATTGTATAGGATACATCAATACTCCTAGTGTAGCAGTCCAGATAATAGTGTAGCAGTCCAGATAAGGCAAGAGCACAACAAATAACCTTCACCATTCAATTTTGCCGTCTACACATGTAATATATCTCCAAAACCCAGTAGGAGTAATCTTGAACGAATCATCATCATCAGTCTGCATCACTAAGGTGTCCCAAAGTCGTCCAACCTTCATCCATCTGCACGTACGTGTGATGGAGGAGTTAACACGAGTATGGTAGTAAGCCCATACGAAGATCTTCTTCCTCTTTGGCAAAAGGAGTCTTGCTAAATTCTCTAATTTTAGGCTCTTGTCAATTTAAGAATCTTAACTTTTCGGCAGAGGATGAAAAGCCAAGTTAAATGCATGGCACTAATCCAAGAACTCTGCACCTAGATCTCCTTCAGTCTCTCTTCAGTGTATTCTGTCCAGATTGTATATATTGGTTCCTGACCCACAAAGACCCATGAATACATGACATATAGTACATGAACCAAACCGAGGATAAGAATTCAATTCAGCAAAGCGATCATAGCTCGTCTGGGTAGTTTTTTTAACCTGTCCATCCATATTCAAATGTAATGCTTAATACGGATGCTCATATTTACGGTTAATTTTTTCAGTGATGTATCCGTAGTCAGCGAGGGGTTAGTGGTTATTTTGTCAATCTCGAAATATACCAACCTAGTCTTTTAAATATGTTTATAGGATAGCATGTTTATACTATGTTTAAAAAAATTCAATTCAACTAAACTAATTAACTACTTCGTGTTTCTTTCTTAACCAGTCCATAATTAGATATATATTAAACGAAACTGATGAGGTTTTTTTCTTCTTCTTTTTTTGCAAAAAATAACTTTGACTGATTATCATGTTGGACGATGTCCATGTTAGGAGCTCTGTTATATATAGAGTTGGCCGGATATGTGATAGTGAATCAACCAACGTCCCTGTCACACGGGGGGAGAGCCCAATCATGTGATTTTGGTCGCCATCTCTTCCATTAATTCAATGATCGATTGGTGTAGTACGTACTCGCTGAGTCCGGTTGGCCATTGATTGATAGTTAAAACTTAATAACACGATTTATTAAATTTGATGCTTATATTTCGGTGTGTTACGTTGGTGTTTTAAGGATATAGGGCCTGGATTCTCCGATAGGAACGGCACCCCAACCTTGACCATGATATGTAGAGAAAAGCTCGTCCAAAGGCATAGTCGTGGCAAGGTAAGACGACAAACACACACACCGCTCTCCCAGGACCTCAATGATTAGATGAGGCTAGTCGAGTGACAAATTTGCATCCATCTGTCCCTTTTTCTCAACATTGGGGAGCTTGTTCTCTTTCCCTTGTCATCTCATCGTGGAGCAACTTTGTTTTTGTTTTTGCAGTACATGTAGCACTATTTGGTGAGTGGGATGTCCATTTTTCATTTAATTTTCACTGTGCTGCCTAGCTACTAGCTAGAGTATTTGATTAAGTATTCTTTTGTTTTTCTCATCTTCTACCTAGTATGTGATATAATGCTTTATTCATGTGCTCAAGTTCTGTTGCGAACATCAAGGATGGATTTCTTTTTCCCTCATTTCAAGAAAGCTCACTCCTACCTTTTGCCAATGGAAAAGTTCACAAGTCCTCAAGCTGCATACTCCATGCAGTTATGCACTGTTGTCTTTTGGCGCAAAGATAAATTTATAAAGCAATTTTAATCTAATAAAATCACACACCAAGATCCATTTAGATAAAGAAGAGAAACACAAAGAGTAATGCTTGGTTTCAAAATTGAAAAATAATATCCCTGTAACTTTTGTAAAATTCTTGCGTTCTCAAAAAACCGTTACTCCTGTTGAAAAAAACTGCATAGGATTCAAATCTATATAAATTTTTCGTAGTTGATCAATCATATTAACTCATTTATTATATAGATATTTTAAAGAAAGTTAGCATCACTACTACAGAAAAACCAATAAGGGACGTCTTTATGTTCGGTTCATCGGCATATATGAGGATTTTTCGTCCTCCAACCCCTCAAAATAGGTTTTAAATTAAAAACCGGCGTCTATAAGTTTAACTTATAGGTGTCGGTTTATTAGAAAAAAGCCACCGATAATATAAATATCATTTTTTAAAAAATAGCATAAAAGTGTTGGTTTCTTAAGAAACCAACACCTTTCAGATGGAGCCGAGCCGAACCTTAGAAAACCTTATCCTCTCATTCAAATAAAATCAACCTTATCCTTTCTCTCTCTCAGCCTCTCTCGCTTTCTTCGTCTCTCCTCACATGCAGCGCTGCCTTTGCGCCTCCTCGCTCGTAGTGTTGCGCCGCCGCCGCTCGCTCCTCCTCCTCTCCGCCACTACCGTCGCACATTCTCTTCACCGCTACCACCGCTGCCACCTCATATCCTCTCTGTTGCCACCATCGGTCCTCCTTTGCCGCAGCGGCTCCTCCCCTCTCGGATCTCTCCCTCTCCTCTTTGTGGAAGGCTAGCATGCGAGTAGGAGGCAGCGGGTAGATTTGTGCCCTCCTCCTCCTCCAGGCCGGCGGATCCACCATCGTGAGCTCGGAGACGGGCCCCTCTCCTTCTCACCACCGTCTCTCCGTTGAGCACCAACCTCAATCATGTCGGTCATCACGCCTACTTCACTCCTCGGCCTCTACCTCATCATATCCACGTGCAGGTGGGCCTCTCAACGTTGGTGAGCAGTGGGTTTGACTTCACCCACGATGAGAAGAGGCACGTATTGGACCAATAGCAGAAACTGATTTTAAGGATTTGTCAATTTTTTATTTGAGTGGCAATGCATTTGTGCCAAATTTTTGATTCATCTCTGTTCTTACATGTGGATAATTTAATTTGTTCTTCAATGTCAAATAATTTGAGGCAACGGGGAGCCACTTGATGCATCGGCTTGATTCGAGCCGATGCATCGAGCCTGTTTTTCCTCGTGCGTGTCTCAAATGTGCCGGTTGTGAAACCGATATCAATGAACTAGGGTCATCAGTGCCACCTCCGTGATACTGGTTGGAGAATCCATCTTCTATATAGGGTTTGTCAACCGACACATATGAGTGGCGGATCTGCAGCTCGGCAAGGTCATGCACTTGCCCGAGCTTCCGGCCTACGAGAAGCATAACACATAGTACTGTTCCATGATGAAAAAAAAGAATGTAGCCTAGGTAGCTCTGGCCCAATAACGTAGCCTGCAACTGATCCAGCACTCCAGCAGCCCATACTAGTAGCGGTATTGCCCAGTAGTGCAGCTTTGGCCCAGCAAATACCTACGCAGCAGCGACAACCGACGATTAGTCTCCTGGTCTCTCCGCATCTGTGGGCGGTCATATCGTTTTTTTATTTTAATCAATGGATATTCCTATGTTATCCAATAGATTTTACTTTTAAACAACGGTTGAATTGTCAATGTAGTTATGAGATTTTACTATATTAGATTTGTCCAAGGTTCAGCAAATTTCTAGATCCGTGAATGATACATATTAGTCTATGTAGTGGTGCATGCAGTCTAACCTCATGAAAAATATCCTTTGATTTTTTTTCTCTTTGGGTTGTTCTGGTTCTTTTTATGTGTTTTACATTTCTATATTTTGTTCATGCATTCATACCGAATTAATGTGTTTCTTTTATTTCTATGTTTTACAGTAGAAAAAAAGTTTGTTAATTTGATGATAACCAAGATCCTGTTAATCTGACCAGTGATTCGTACACAAAAACGTCCGGTCTCTCTCACGCTCTCATCTCATGACGCTGCATACATCAATGAGCATTAAGCATGGGGAAAAGGAGAGGCATCAAACCAGTGAGGGCCCAGGAGGAGATGGATAGTGGCAGAAGAGGACAAGTTAGAGGCCCTCGTGCAACTCTGATTTGATTGATAAGCCCCATGTACTACCTTGACGCTCATCCCAAAAGCCAAAAACAAAAAAACCAACACGTACGCACACGACCGAATAGTTAAATGGAAGAAAAAAAGAGAGAGAAAAAGTATAGCAACTGGCACTGACAGGCCGCACACAGGACCGGAGGAAAAGACGCAGCAAAAGCGCAGGATTTCCTGGGAATCTCTCGTTTCTGTCCTTGGACCCAAAGGTTTGGACCAAAGCAGTGCCAATAACAACCGACTCAACAATCCTACCACTCCCTAAAAATATCCATATATTTTTTAGTATTTCCTTCATTACCAATTAATTCGTTGCAGGACTATTTTGAAACCCGGGAATTCCCATAAAATTTCATCATTTTAACGGAGGACTAAAACTACGTTATGCCCCTTCCCCCGTCCGCCTCCTCTGACTTGTTAGAAATATTTGGATTCTCGTGCATAAGAATCGGTGTACTAAGAATATTTATATAGTATAAAAAATAAATCTTAGAAATACTTATATTTAAAATGGAGGAAGCGATAAGCATTCGTCGAAAGATGTTTGTTTTAAATCTGAAAATTTTCATGGTCTCAATAAAATCAAACTACAACAAACTAAATTCCTGTAAAATTTTCGCTCAACAGATGAGACGCAGAAGTTACAGAGAAAAAAATTTTAATTCTTAGAAACTATAATTTTTAATTATTAGAAACTATAAATCATTCTAGAGTGATTTTTGCTATAAATCTATCGTGTGATTTCTTTCCCCATATTTGTCTAAGTGTTGTGCCAAGATCCGTGCTGATTGTTAGATAATCCAAGGCTCATGCTAGGTGGGGAAAAACAAATAAGCTTCTATGTGGGGATTCAATCCTGCGCCCCTCACATCGTGTGCAATACGCCTCTCCTATTGAGTGATGGGCGGTTTTTTATATTTATTCAAAACTAGTTACATCCATATGACTTCAACGAAAAAATGTTAACTGATATATAAGTGGTCAATGACGGAGGGCCTAGTAGAACAAGGTACGGCCCGTGCCACATCTTGACCCGGCCTAGACCCTCACCCACCCCTCACGCCCTGCTCCACTCCGACCCAGCACACGATGTCACGATCCCTTTCTTGGCTCCGTTGGTTCTTTCCCTCCCCGATCTCCTTTTTCCCTCCTGGTGTCGGCCTCCCCGATCCCTACGCGTGCTGTTGAGCTTGGTCCTCTCTGCACCGCCAGGGCGCAAGCCGCGAGAGCCACTCTGGTCACGTGAGCTGTGGCCCCTCGGCACCCCCTCCTCTAGTCCTCCGCCATAGGCCCACGGTCGAAGCGCCAGCTGCACAAGAGCAGCAGAGCAAGACGCTTCGCCATGCACTGCTCACCAACCACGTCGAGGACCGACAACTCGACTCCTCACGAGTGCAATCCATATGTAATCTCCAAAATCACCTAATCTTCCTGTCAATTCATTCTGATCTCCGCATCTCTATTAAGTAGCATATATGTGTTGTGTTTGTTCATTAGTAACAAATTGAAGCGACGTGCTGAGGGATAATCCGTCATACCTAAAAAAATTTCGTCCTCCGCCAATTTTATAAATGCACGTTATACGTGTTTCTATATTCCAAACAGCTCAGATTTTTAATAAATGTTCTCAATATATTAGTATATATAAATAAGACATCGCCATCTCCCTGATCTAGGCTGTGAAATATGATGCGGCATAGAGGATAGGATGGATGATGGGCAACGGATGCATGTGAGGTCGCATGTGGCGCTAATGAGAGGGCACATGGTGGAGCTAGAGCAGAGCAAGAGAGGGACATTCCCCACTCGTGTGGGTGGTTGGTTGGCGGCTTAAATTACACCCCACCCCTCGCCTTTTTTTTCGCATGACAGAGTTGAGCGAGTGAATGACACTCCACTATAGTACAGTACTACTACCAGTCGATGATGATGCATGTGTGCATGGATTGATGGATCTGTAGAGATGGATGCTCTGTTTCTGTCCAGTGTTGTTCGTGCGTGCGTCTGTACCTGCGTGTTGTGTACCTACTCGTTGGAAGTACTCGTGGCCTTTTTATTTTTCTTTGCATGTTTGCGGCTTACTTTGCATGGATCATATGGATCTCCAAGCATGCGCCCCATATATATCTCTGCTGGTTCTCAGAACGTTCCGTGATCGATAATAAAACAACTTAACTAATTGCAGGACCATTTTGTTGGTGTCACGTTTCTGAATGATTGCAAACCAAAAAGAAAAAAGAAAAAAAACGCTGTTGAATTTCCTTTTGACAACTGGAGAGGACAAATGAGTTAAGAGGAATATATATTGTACACCTATCCATTAATACGAAGAGAAACTAGAGATGAGGTAAATTGAGAAATGGTAACATACGTTAAACAATGTTCCATCCGATCGATGGGCACATAAATGATGTACTCGTTATGTGTGGCCACGAAATTATACATAGATACTATTTGAAAGGGCTTAATATTCTAAAAATCTGTTGATGTTAATTGCCAACTTCTGAGAATATGAAGAAACTGGGTTTTTCAGTTTCTGACTTTTAATTCATTTTTTGAATTCTACAAACATTCTTAGAATCTACATATCAATCTGAACTTTTTTTTTTGCAACGGTCAATCTGAACTATTTAAAAAACTGAAAATTATGTGAGAAGCTGCAGTTACTATACACTTTCCAAACAGAGCCATACATACATACGGCCTAGCTAGTGCACAGTATGTGAAGCTAGGCGGAGCTCCCCCAACTCCCAAGGAAGGCGCCCGATCAGATCCATGCATTGATCTGCATGCAGCTAGCATAGCAAAACGCAAGACGATCCATGCATTGATGCGTGCCTAGCTGTGCCAATAAATACACGCACGCGTGCACGTACATTACACCCATCCTTCCATGATCGATCCATCACCGTCTCCATCGATATATATCTGGCGTACTCAATCAGGAACCGAGTGGTTGGAAGGATCGATGAAGAGGCGATCGATCGGAAGGTTAGGTTCGGGGGTGCGCGCGTATGGGATGATGGTTCGATCGGCTTCAGGTCTTGGGTCTAGTACTCCTGGAGTATAGTAGTACGAGTAGTAGCTAGCGGCAATAAATGCACGCGGCGTACATCCATCTCCATGGATATTGCTAGTACTACGACTACTACAGTGTAGGCATCGCGCGCGTATCGACCCTCCAATCCATGCGTGCGCTAGCCCCCTCCCCTTCCCCTGCAGCCTGCAGCGAGAGATGATGGTTGGACTTGGATGGATGATCTGCAAGCTGCCAACGCGACGGCCATCGCCATATCCTACTCATCCTCCGCGCGTCAATTCATTGCTCCCAACCAACCAGACGCAGGGGGGACTGACTCCCGCCCCGAAGACGGCAGACGGCGCAGAGACAGTAATTGTGTTCGTGCGGGCGTGCGGGAGCCGGGAGCACTACCACACCTCCACAGCGCCTACCGCCGTCCTCTATCTTACCATTAACGTCCAGCCCATATACTCCCCTGCCTCAGCCCCTGTTTTTTTTCATACTCATACGTTTTTACTACATAATAAGATAATGGCGTAAGTTTTCATAATAAAAAACTTTTAAATATAATTATATATATAATATAAATTTATCATAACTTATTATATAACTGTAATTCTACCATAACTTATACTACAGCTACAATATAACTAGTATATGTGTTTCCACCCAAATTTTATTTTGCCTGACTATTTTGCAAAAAACCTCTAAAGTTTTTTCAAAATTAACCCGCAGTCCGTTTGACTATTAAAAAACCCAATTAAAGAAGAAAGAAGGGTTATTTTGCAGAAAATTCTTTGACTGTTTATAAAATTAACCTGCAGTCCTAATGTTGAAAAGAAAGAGATGACTTGGATAAAAAAAGACATCCTGCGTCCCTCTCTTCTGCCCCCATCCGCACCGCGCCTACGTCCCTCCCTCCCGTCGCCGCTCGGAGCTCCCGTGCCGCCGCCTGGACCTTCGTCCTCCGCCTGCTTTCCTCCTCGCATCGTCATCCCGTTGCAACGCACGAGCATTTTGGGCATTTTGCTAGTAAATATTAAAATATGCAACTTTTTATACCTAAATTATCTTATAGCTATAGTTACAATGAATTATAATAAACTAACTATAATATAACTTATATGTAACTAGTGTAGCACGAATCTTGACACAATATCGTACAACGGTCAAAAACTTGAAAGTTAAAGAAAGAAAGAAAATGTCGCAAGTGCAATAGTAAAACTGTATGTTTATATCTAGAAATCGGTAATAACATCATGGTCGGTCAGCACTGTTCCAGGAGAGGTTGCTCGGGTAGCCCAAACCCTATCCACCACCACAACCCTCCCTCGTTCCTCATCATGACCTAGCTGTCATTCGAGCGAGCCACCAGAGATCACTGCAGCCGTTAGGAAGACAATGGCGAGGCCAAATCCCCAAATCTAGGTCGATGGGAACAACCTCATGGTGATTTTTTTTATTGTGGTGGCACAAGCACGAAGGCAAAAGCACCCGACGAAATTGCTAGAGCTAGCACGACGACAGTCCAGCACGTCGGGACGTGAGGATGGGGCTGACATCCTAGATCACAACATGCAGTGGTACGGACAACAATAGTTGTTTGTATACGTTGTCAGCCGAGACAGTGTCGCAGCATGGCAGCGGCAGTCGACATCTCCCTCTCGTGATTGGCTATTGGCAGAAGGGAGTCCAGCAAAGTGGTGAGCCATATCCATCACCGTGCCACCTTCCTACCTTATCACCACCCGATCAAGACGCCGTATTGTGTGCGGCTACTGGGTCAGCAATAGTAGGCTCTCGCATGCGAGGAGGCGGAAGCAATCCGGATCCGTTTGCGAGACGATACAAGTGGCAATGATTTTTCAGTTGCTTGTCATGCCTCTCTCCTCCGTGGAGCCCCTCCCTTTTCTCTGACAAGTGTTGTCTCCTTATGACTATTCTTATAACAGTGTCTTTATTATTAGTCAAAGGTTTTCATACTAACTTATAAACCGGTGTTATTTTGGTTTTGAATCATAGATTGCCTACATCAACACTTTATTTTTTTCCAGATGTACCTTATGGACGTTCGGCGTATGTCACTTGTTGACCTGTGTTGTACTATAAAAGAGGCCATGAACGTATAAATAATTTTCACTATAACAAAATTAAAAACTGACATAGGGAATGTAATTCAGTTATACAATTTGAAAAACGTAGCAAAACTTATCCAGCTAGGCTAGATGATCGGATATCCCCCTTCCTTTCTCCATATCTAAGCTTAAATTCGCATGTCGTCATCGCTGAACCGTGTATCCGCACACCATGCATGGTACCCGTACATACTAGTGTACCACGTACGGGAATAGCATGCATAGTTGATACTTGATACTCCGTCTCTGCTCATCACGACAAGAATTTGGTGTCGCTATCCGCGAGCTATGGTCTCCCAGGCCAACACGATTGCCTTTTTTTCTCCATGGATGGATGGCTGACTGACACGATAAGCATGCATAAGTGTATATATATATACATATATATATATATATATATATATATATATATATAAAGTATAGGAGGCATAAAAGATTTTGGTCAAATTGATCCAGCACAGCACTGTGCCAGGATTGGGCACCGCCATGTCGTACGAATCTATCAAAATCTTGCAAACAGTCCCGGGAATAAAATCCACACGGTTTTCTCTGCAGATAAATTGCTATTTCATCAGATTGTCATATCTATAACTATCTATAAAGTAAGTAGTGTTTCTACCCAAAATTTTGTTTTGCCTAGCTATTTTACAGAAAACCTCTTGAATTTTTTCAAAATTAACCCATAGTTAGAGGTGGATCGAGCCGGCTCGGCTCGGCTTGGTAGAGAGCCGGCGTCGGCTCGAGCCAGCTCGTTTAGCTCGCGAGCCACTTAAATACACTGCAAGTACAAATTATATTTTATTTTTTCTGAGTCTATGAAACATGCAAATATACAATTGAAAAAAAGTAAAAAATGATATATTAAGTCCATAATTAACGTAATAACACTTGTCCATCGATAATTATCCATGCAAATGTAATGATGCAACTAGATTAGATATTATTACTATTATAATCTAAAGCATTAGATCCATATTGACCATCATAAAATCATAAAAAAGTATTGATTTATTGCCACATCAACAACAAAACAAGAAAAAAATAGCAAAACAAGCAAAACATTAGGCTTTGCTTTGTACATTGCATCTGGCTCGTTGAGCTCACGAGCAGCTCGCGAGCTGACTCGAGCTGGCTAACGAGCTAAACCCTTGGCGCAGCTCGTTAGCATTTCTCAACGAGCCGAGCCGAGCCGAGCCAACCACGAGCCGAACGAGCTAGCGAGCCACGAGTATTTCGTCCAGCCTACCCGCAGTCCCAATGCTGAAAATAAAGGGAGAGCTTGGATGAAAAAAGACCTCCTTCGCCCTCCCTCCCGTCCCCATCTGCGCCGCGTCTCGCGTCGCGCCTGCGCTCCTCCCTCCCATCGCTGCTCGGAGCTCCCGCGCCCCTCCGTGCCGTCCTCATCCGCGTCGCGCCTCGACTTCACCCGTTGCAACGCATGGACACAATTTTTAGTATATATATACACACATATAACACTATCAATAATAATGTTTATATTCAAAATTTTCGTCCGTCGACTATTTTGCGAAAATCCTTTGAATGTTTATGAAATTAACCCGTAGTTCCAATGCTGAAAAGAAATGGATGACTTGGATGAAAAAAGACCTTCGCACCCTCCCGCCCGTCCCCATCCGTGTCGCGCCCGCACCGCGCCGCGCCCTTCCTCCCATCGTGCTCGGAGCTCCCGCTGCGCATGCACCCTGACTTTACCCGTCGCAACGCACGGGCACAGTTGCTAGTATATATATATATATATGTATATATAGGGTAGGGCTAACGTTGCATAGGGGCCGGGCGGACCAACCAGGCGCGCGTGTGACCGAGTCATGCCGCGGAGCAGCGTGACGCACACATATCCTCGCCCAAACCTTATCTTCATACGCGCGCTTGAACAATCACACAACCACCGGATCCCACTAGGTAGCGGATCCCATTAAAACTCTAAAGTTAAGCGTGCTTGGACAAGAGTAATATTAGGATGAATGACCTCATGGGAAGTAGGTGACCTTTTGGAAAATCTAGTTGCAACTTTATTTACACACAAATTGTAACTTCATCTAAACATCAGTTGCAACTCCACTAGTTTGTTACTGGTTGCAACTCCACCAATATCATCGACTGCCTGCCCAGTTGCAACTTCATCTAAACTCCGATGGAGTTGCAACTTCACTTAAACACCAGTTGCAAATGGAGTTGCAACTTTATTTAAACACCAGTTGCAACTGGTGTGCAGGTCTGATAGTTGACTAGTTGCAACACACTTGGTATGCTGGTTGCAACCTAATCTAAACACCAGTTGCAACTCCGCCGGAGGACTTCCCAGGAGGTCACTCATCCTAGTACTACTCTCGCCCAAGCACGCTTAACTTCAGAGTTCTAATGAGATCCGATGCTTTAGTGTCGGTCCTGACAAACCAGCCGGTGGGTTCGCATGTGGATTGGTGCGCCTGATTGGTTGGGTCGGTTGGCCTGGGTGTATTCTGGACCTAGAATGCACCCATGCATATTATAGACACACAGTGTATATATATACACACACACTAGCAAAATGTTCGTGCATTGCAACGGGACGACGATGCAGGGAGGAAAGTAGGCGGAGGGCAAGGTCCATGCGGCGGCGGGGAGCTCCGAGCGGTGGCGCGGGAGCTCCGAGCGACGATGGGAAGGAGGGGCGCAGGCGCGGCGCGGATGGGGACGGAAGAGAGGGACGCAGGAGGTCTTTTTATTTTTGTTGTTAATCATTTATATATAACTTTGAAAGCAATGGTGTCTTCAACTTTGTGTACCACTGGACCTTGATTAAGAAATAGTATCATATAGACATTTAGTCTACGTTAATTTAATTGCACCAAATTAAGTCAAAAATATAATAAAATAGATATTGACTTACTGATACTTTAAACCGATTAGAAATTTGGTAAAAGTTTAAAATATTTACGACTCGGATATTATTAGTTAGAAAAGTATATTGATGAATAGGATAAGTTGCATGTTATCATCAAGAAGCATGCGAACCCTTGCATCTCCTTATAATTTACTTATCTCAGTTAACTATGGTCAAACATCACAACCAATGGGGCCTGATGTAGCCTCTAGGACCTATCTGTGATTTATCACAAATATGAGACTAAAATAAAAATTGCCAAAAGCTACAGGATGTCGTCTTCCTCCCATCCTCACGCGGAAGGTGACAGCGCTCGGCCATGCCTTCGGCCGTCGGCGATAGGAGGACGTCAGGGAGGCATCCTACCTCACAGGCGCTTCTCTCCCTTGTTCGATAGAGGCGCGCTAGCTCACACGTGCAGCGTGTGCTCGGCCGTCGCTCAGGGCAGTGCACGGCGAGGCAGGAGGCGCGTGAGTCGGGTTCGCCTGCTGGAGGTGAGGAAAACGAGGCAATAATGGAGCGATAAGTTATACGGATCGGAAATTTTATAGATTTGGACGAAAAACGATTTGATGATCAAAAAGTTATAGATTTTTAAGTAGTTAAGATAAGCTCGTTTATACGTATAACTGTTTTTTTAAAATAGCCAGGTGGACTGTGGGTTAATTTCGAAAAAATTCAAGGGTTCTCTGCAAAATAGCCAGGCAGAACAAAATTTTGGGTGGAAATACTACATGTTTTATAAATAGTTATAGATTATATATATAAGCAAAACGAGCAATGCTTCATACTAAACAGTGGCATATGTACTGGTTAGTCTTAACCAACTACCAAATAACAAAAAGTAGCAACTATCTATTTTGGACGTGACTAAACAGTGCATAGTGCATGTACACTAGCTAGTCTTAACCAACTACCAAATAACAAAAAGTAACACGTATCTATTTTGCACGTGGGAATATCCAAACATGTAACAGCAAAGAAAATATTTCTAATAGCTAAGTTTCAAATATTTTTTTTAAACTACTTATCGGACCTATAATCCAACGATATCATTATATTTATTATTATATTTATTGTAATTAAATCTTTATAACAAAATCTTACATGATTATATTAAAATAGTTTTACCTCCACAATGGGTTTCCTTTTGATGTCGTGGCAACTTACTTTCATTTTCATTTCGCCTTAAGTTACTTCTATGATTTATGTAAATTACCTTTAGGTTTTATTGGATTTACTTTCATAAATATCAAAAAATAATCTAATCAAAGCTAAAAGTAGTTCATATATATATATATGATAAAAGTTATTTACAATGCTATAACCGGATTGTAAACCGGATAAATAATTTTGAGAAAACTTTATAAAAACAAGAAAAAAATCATGTATGACCTAACAAAACAAATCTTGCGCTTGCCGTACCTGTCACTTCCCTCACGCATGGAAATTGATTAAGACTACCACATTGTGTGCACATGCACTATTTAGATTTTGCCCTTTATTTTCCGCTGATTTTTCCATGCATGCATATGGTTCTTTCAAAAACAAATTAAAGGATATGCTAAACTACATTCGCGTAATTATCAGGGGCAAAATCTTTCATAATACTAACCATCTGATTGGTGTTGCATGCTATCTATGCTCCATCAAAATACTGACAAATCTATGAACTTCGCCGATAGCAACAACGGCCCTAATCAGTTAGGATTTGGGATACGAATTGAAGTGGGATAGAGATAGGAGAGAGGGGGAGGGGGCAGGGAGGGACTCTCTGGTTTAGAGGGAGACCGAGGCAACGATGGCCCCGCAGTGGGTGGTGGCGGCGGTGCCACTAGAGTCACTTGGTTGGCAGCGGGCGGGTAGGGGCAAACAAAAAGGCTGGATTAGGACGTGGTGGGTGGTGGCTGTGTATCTAGCAATGAGAGATGTAAAAGACAAGAAAGACAGTGACGCAAGGACACGTGAAGTGAATGAATAAGGAGGGTGATGTGTAAATAAGCCGCTAAAGGCAAGGGGAAGGTAGGGGAAGGGATAGGGGTGGAGCTTCTCAGCGACAGGCATCGTCGGTGTTGAAGGCGGCAGGACGGTCATTTTGCGCAGGATGAAGTTGGGGAGGGATGGTGGCAGTTGCCTAGGGCCAATTGGATGGGTTCTTTATATAGCAAGGTGCGGGTGGATGTTATCTAGGCCTTTAGAATTTGCAAGATTTGGACACCAATTGTCTTGCACAAAATTATATAAAATTATATAGGTAGTCCCTTATTCTAAGCTGTAAGTTCTGATATGTTTCAAAACTGAAAGAGTGAAATTCATGGACAAGATCAGGATGTAGATTGATCGGCAAATTATGTTCTAGTCATCAACCCATACATATGCACTCGTTATAAATTTCAAACAGTCAATATTGACTCAATATTTTTATTATCTCTGATTATATAATTATTAAAACACAAAAATATTATAATGAATAATCCAGCTAAGCACAACAACTCTTTTGACAATAATATTAACGCGAGACGTTCTAGCTTTTTTAGTTTTTGCAACAATGTAGGGTTTATAGAAGAATCTCCAATTAATTTATATAAATATTATGCATGTTCTTTTAAGTAACTAAGAAAAAGCAAGATTTATAAATAGCCAACAAAGAAAAAGGGATTGTAACTAAGTCCAGAATTCATGTGACTAAAATATAATCAGTTCTCTTTTTATGTCCCTTGGACGAAGATCTAACACATCTAGTTTATCACACCCCTCTTTCATGTCTAAACATGATTTCTTCTTAGTAATAGGCTGAACTAATTGTACTCTAACCTGGACGTGAAACAAAGTTACATTTAAGACAAAAAATCAAAACTAAACATAAAAATTTTCAAACTAAAAAATATAAAGTAAATCAATATAGTAACAATATTACTACTAAAAATGAGCTAACATTTTCAAATTACATATAATTGGAAGTTTCAGCTTATCATGCAATTTTGAGTAACTAAAAATTTCTAGGCGACTAATATAGTAAAATCCAAAAAGGAAAACATCCATAAAGGTGTGGACCTAAGAATGAGCAATACATTGGGAATTACTCAAACTGTGAATTGATCTAATTGACCATTCCAAACTTGCATTCCGTCCTTATGTTATAAAGGAGTGTAGGTTGAAATATTTTTATCAATGCGGAGAGTCCCTTGTGGTTACGTTAGTGTTTATAAAAACTTTTCTACCGCCTAAACTATGAAAGCCATGCGAGTAAGAGAGCATATATCATTGCCATTCGATGCACTGAGTAGTAAAAAAAAGTTACATGGCTGGAGAATAGCATAATAGTCCCGGTTGATAACCCCATTACACTGCTGAAGAATAGAATAATAGTCCCGGTTCTCGAACTGAGACTACGAATCCAGGACTAAAGATCGCTATTTTTAGTCCTGATTAAAATAACCGAGACTAAAGATGCATCTTTCACTACTGGAGAAACGGTTTTTCCATGCGAGCCGAAAGACATCTTGCCGTGCGGAAGGCCTGCCCGCATGCGCGAAAAGGTCTGAGAAAAGATCATTTTCACGTGCGGACGGCTCAACCGCACGAGAAGATCGATTATCCCATGTGGTCGGCTTAAGCGGCCCACACGGAAAGATCGATTATCCCGTGCGGGCCGCTTAGCCGACCGCACGGGAAGATCGATCTTCCCGTGCGGTCGGCTAAGCCGCCCGCACGGAATATTCTATCTTCCCATGCGGGCGCTTAGCCGACCGCACGGAAGATAGTCGTGCCCATTATTTTATGTATACGTTGTTAGCTAGCTATTGTCCTCTCTCTCTCTCTCTCTCTCCTCTCCTCTCTTTCTTCTCTCCTCTCCTCTCCTCTCCTCTCTGTCCTCTCCTCTCTCTCAGTAATGTTAAATGGGTCAATATATATATATTTTTCGCACATGAGGAAAAAAGACATTTAATATTATTTTCTCATAAAAGATATATATATATAACACATATCAATCATGCGTAATGTTTATATACATATCAAACGTTTCGTCTCGCAAATTAACATAGTCTAGCTAGAACAAATTTATAAATTATTATTGGCGGTGCTCTTTTTCCCACTCCCTAAGTCGTTTGAATTTATCGTCCATCGCCAGCTCGCTCTCCGGATCGTAGAAATCGCCCAAATGATTGCAGACATCGCGACGGATGAAGCGGCAAAGATCTGCAACCAAGTTAAGCATGGTTCTATCGTCGAACCGGTTTGCTAGAACTGGAACTTCCGTGATCTGTTTAAGAAAAAATAGTACACATATACATACGATTAGGAAAATTATACAAGATCGATAACATGTAGAAATATATATTTCTCTGATGAATTTACTTCTTCGAACTTAGTAGAGTATCTCCCGTAGATTCTGAGCATCTCACACACGTAGTAGCCGGAAAGGTTAGTGCCTGGTGGTTGCTTATAACACTATGTCGAATAAAATTTATTATGTGCATGCGTCAGTAATTTGAAGTTAAACACAGTATAAAATGTCGGCATATATCGAGCATATAATTACCTGCCAATTTGTCTTCACAAGAAGCTTCTTCTTTTGTGGATCCTTCACCGGTCCACCCTGCCTTACATAATTATGATGTGCTCTGTAGACAAAATAATTGCATGTTAAACTGATCAATTGTTTAATTATTTGATAGTAAAAACAGACAAAACTTATTAAATGGTGCATGATAGTACTTACAAATTTAAAATGACGAGGAACTCTTTAAATTTTTCCTGGCTGTAGTGTGCCGGATCAAGCACTACGGTCAAGTGGTCCCACGGATATACTAGAAATAGTATGTAGTGATCGCTGCGAAAGATCGAAGAGATATGTTAATTGTAGATGATATTAGTAAAATATCGGTTTTACGGATGAATATTACTTACTGCAACGCATAAGGGACCATTAGGACATTTTTGTCTCTGTGCTCGAACATAGCACAGCCCAAGTAGAAGGCTACCGCAATCATCTTGTCCATGTGCAATTGTTTGATGATCGCGTCCTTTTGTTTCTTTGTTTTGCCTTTGAGCTCAGCGGAGTCTTCACGAATATGTAACTCGTGTTCCGTCCAGCATATCCTTGTTGGGTTAACGAACACAGCTGGATAGTTGGTCTTTTTCGCGTCTGCGTATTGCATCCTAAGTAATGCAGCGAGTAATTAATTATTCACAAGTTAGTTTGTAAATCAATTCATTAATGACATTAAGTTAGGCTGATACTTACAGGCAAAACGTAGCAACGAGATTTATATTCATTTTTTTCATCCTGAATAATGCATGAAGGTCGTTGAAATCGATGACCAGCATCCCATTTGGGCCACTGGTGAACGCATCATCCGGGACCTTCACGGTAAGCATGCTGAGCCCCAATCTGGATGCCTTTAGGTACCAGTCATGCATTAGCTTGATTTCCCAGGGCATGTCTTCCATGACGTGCCACGGCAGGAACGGCTTGCCGTACTCGTACTTTGTTGGCACTTCGTCCGAAGTCCAATTTTGCAGTCCTCCGCTTTGTTCTTCACGATTGTTGTGAGTCCGACAACTTGGACGGTTGATCCTGCGCTTGTCGGCCGGCCCCTCCCCATAAAAGCCAAGAACCCTAAGTCTCTCTCGTCTTTGGCCATTAATTCCTTGTCATAGCTTGATCGAACCATCTTTGGGATAATCCGACAAGAGAGCTTGCTCGGACTTGGAAGGCTTGTTGTTTGTAGAAGGAGCCAATGCTGACTGCGGTGTCGAAGGAGATTGGTGAATATGTTGTGCAATGACTTCAGGGGCTGACGGCATTGGCGAATCAGGACCTTTATCCTTAGGAGGGGAGCGAGGTGGGGAAGTAGGCCGAGGTGGGGAGCGACGTGGGGAAGAAGGCCCTGGTGGAGAAGGCGGTGCATGCGCAGCAGCAATCTGATGAACCGACTGTACTGGGGATGCTGACGATGTACCGACCAGTAAGATATCTCGTCGATGCCATAGAATAAATTGATTCACCGCATCCCCAAGCAATTCTATCCCTTCAGGTGCTGGAATGTCTAGCTCTAAGCTTTTATGCTCTGCATGCACCTTGGCCACCTGCACCCTTGCATATTCCTCAGGGATTGGAGTGTTGTGAAATTGTTGCGCTGGTATAGCAAGTCCTGTACCCACCTCCTTTCTCTTTCCGGCCTTTTCTATCGGTACGAGGAGGCTGCACGGCGTCGGGTCAGTTATGGCATCCACGGGATAGGGTGCGGTGTCAACTGACCCGACGCTACTGGGCATGTGTACTGTGGGTTCTTCGAATTGCTGAAAGAAGTTAGGGAAGACTTGGCGATTCTGTGCAACAAGAGAGTAGAAATGCTCTTCAACTTGTTTTGCTATCTTTTCTTCAAGTTTATGTTTGTACATGTCCCTTTTCTTGTAACTTGCAGCTTCCCCAGAAACCCTTCTTTCCAACTTGTCTTTGACGATACACTCCTTACTCGTCCGGAATGTTCGGGGTTGCCCAATGCAGCTGTCAACTGATCGTGTTCCCTTTTAGCAATAAATTTCCCAGTCTTCTCCTTTTCGGCAATGTCTTTTAGACTTGTGGTGACACGCTCTATATCCAGATCCTCGAACAGGATCTCTCCCTGGTCGGTGACCTGTCCTGTGCTGCGTGTCCACACCCAGTTTTTGCTTCTTTCTTTTAGTGCATCCACAAGCAGAGGCTTTCCTTGGGCGGCAAACTGTTCTTCGGTTGCTCGCCACTTCTCTACGTGGCCATCGTAGCCGCTAGAGCCCAACCGGTGCGGGTACTTGTTCCTTTTCGCGAGGTCGGACATCTTCTTCCTCCGTGCTAATGCTTCAGGGCTTGTCATCTTCGCCACGAACCTATCCCATTCGGCGAGCGTAATCCCACCGTAGTCTTCGAATGGGGACTTGTTCTTTTGCACGTAGTTAGTGTTCAAGTCCGATTTCCACTGCCTCCACCTCCCCCCAATCGTTTTTAATGCAAACTCTTTTCCTAGAGCCTCTGAACCAGGCAGATATATAAGCCACTTCTGCAGCTCGTTCCATATGAAGTTCTTCAAGTTGTCATCCACCTGCTCCTAGGAATCTACATTTAAAAGGGTCGTGGGTTCTGGCCAGTACCCCGCAAGCGCTGCTGAACTTTGTCATTGCTACCTTGGGCTCTAATGGCTTCCCATCCTGGTTCAGAGAGGTGATATAATATGTCTCCTTGGGGGGTTGGTTCTTACTTCTCTGACCACGTCTTCTTTTTTGACGTCCTCCAGCGCTCGCGGACGTGTCGGTTTCTACTGGACCGGACGTTGTTGTGTCCGTCTCGACTTCAATAGACCGGATGACAAACTTGGCGGCCTTTCTTTTTGAGCGGCGCCTTGCTTCCATCTGTACATAAAACAGATAACGTTAAACGAGATCCTACGATAGGGATCATAACAACATGGCTGGACTTACTGCTTGCTCGATAGGGATGTAGTTGAGGTCTTCTTCAATCGGTGGTGCTGGTGCTTGCATAACTTCAATGAACGGATCGCTTGGTTCATGCCATGTGCCTTCGCTCGAAGACTTCTCCGTTGATTCGACGTTGCGTGCCTCGGAGGGAGCTTTCTCGTTTGACATTTGATCTACGGTTGTTCATAACGCACAACTTGTGAAATTTATGAACGCACAACTTGTTATATTATATAATATTAAGGACATGCATAAAAATATAGAGAAAAAATAAAGAGAAGAAGAATGAAAAATGTATTTATTTCCTTCTTCTTTTTATTAGAGATGAGAGATGAAAATATATATTTTTGTCTATTTTGTCCGTGAGAAGAGGTGAGATTGGGGGGGGAAGAGATGAGAGATGAGAGACATAAAGGAGAGAGGGAGAGGAGAGGAGAGAGGGAGATTAGAATATACCGAGGAGAGGGTGGGTATATGTGTTTGAAAATTTAAAATCTAACCTAAAATCTAAAATTCATCCTAAAACAAACGATCGAACGAACGACCGAACGAATGATCGAACAAACGACAACGATCGAACGAACGGACGGACGGACGAACGAATCGTTCGTTCGTCCGTCCGTCCGTCGGCCGTCGCTCGGCCGCTCGCTCGCTCGCCCACGCCGTTCGTTCGTTCGTTCGTCCGTTCGTCCACGTCTGTTCGTTCGTTCACTCGCTCGTTCGCTCGTCCGTGCGTCCGTTCGTTCACATCAACTAATTCACATAAAAAATTTCACAGCAACTATTTCACATGAAAAAAATCATCAACAAAATTCATCAAAAAAATAGCAGTCCATTTTACATTTCCATCAAAAATTAAAGTCCTACACATCATTTCACACAAAAAAATTCATCGACAAATCCATCAAAAATAAACAGTCCATTTTACATTTCCATCAAAATTAAGTAGAGTTCCATCAAATAAATAAAAGTTTATTTTACAGTTATATCGAAACTCATCAAAAATGTATCTAACATTCATCCAAAATTTATCTAAAATTCATACATAATCCATTCATCCACATTTATTTTCTATAAATCCATTCATCAACACATCATATTTTTCTATACTCTACTACTATCCCAAAAACATCCATCACAGTACAATCACATCCATAATCCATTCATCCACATTCATATAATCAACTTAGCATAATCATCTTCTGGCAAGAACATAGCATAAACATCCACATTCCGGGGGGGGGGAGTACTAACCGATGGCCGGCGGAGGTCGCGCGGGGATGGGGTGACGGCGGTCGCGCAGGGATGGGCCGGCGGCGGTGAAGGGGCGGCGGTCTTGAAGGCGGCGGCGACGGTGAGCCGGTGAAGGGTGGAGATCTTGAGGGCGGCGGTCTCGGTGAAGGTGGCCGTGTGGGCGGGCCGGCGGTGGTGGGGCTGGCGGTGTTGAGGCCGACGACAGCGACGGAGAGAGAGGGGGGCGGTGAAGGGGCGGACGACGGCCGGTGAGGTCGGTGAAGGGGCACGGACGGCGGCGCGACAGTCTTGAGGCCGACAGCGACGACAGAGAGAGAGAGGATGGGGCAGTGAGGCGAGGGTTAGGGTTGAGCGGATAATCACTCAAGCATGTCTAAACAACATGAATATAATTTTTCCACTAATTTTATTCTATTTTTAATCACTTATAGTTCAAATGTGAGACTTGGCAAAAAAATTCATGAAAATAAAATAAATCAAAGAAATATAGCAACAGTTGGCATCATCGCATGCGGTCCACTTAACGGCCCGCACGGAAAAATGCATTATCCCATGCGGGTCCTTAAGTGGACCGCACGGGATAATGCGCTATTATCCCGTGCGTCTGAGGGACCGCACGGATAATGCGATTATCCCGTACGGCCATTAGCCGCCCCCGGACCGCCAGTTTCAGGCTACCTCTTATGGCCCGCCCTGAACCTATTTGGGGCCTCGTCCAAAAAAAATCGTTTCTCCAGTAGTGTTTAGTCCCGGTTGAAGCCACCAACCGAGACTAAAAATGGAACCGGGACTAAAGCACATTTTCTCTCTTTTTTTATTATTTTCCAGCTGGGCCAAGCCTCTAGCTTCTAATAAACACCACAAAAACGATTTCTCCAAAATCTGCTTAAGAACCAATTGCACACAAGGAGAGGTTTCATGAAAAACGCAATCATTTTGATGCTTCCAAATCAACTAAGCTCCTAAAGTAATGAGCAAATCAGACCAAACTTAAGCACCTTTGGAACAAAGAGAAAATTGATCTTTATCCACCCTTAAAAAAAAAGAACATCTTCTGGTTGTGGCGAAAGCTCCGCCGGCCTGACCATACCAGCGAAAGAGGAGATAACGGACTTGTCGCTAGAAGACAAAATCTATCAAAATGTGCTAAATAGTCTCCTCCTGATCACATATATAGTGGACAGGTACATGGATGGGGCAAACCTCTACAAGAAAGCCTACTAAGTATGTGACATAGTATGTTCTTGTGTACTCAGCCATAATCCGAATACATATTTGGTACATGAATCAATAGTTGTTCTTAACATGGTATATTTCACTCTCAAGCATACATCATATCTATAATCGATCGGCCGAATCTGTAGTGTATCCAACTCAGCCACATGCTTTTTGGCAAAAACCGAAGGTACATTACCCCTTTTGCTACAATAAGATTTCTCAGTTAAAATGAAATTTCATTGGCTGATAGCCTTGAGACCCAAATTCCACAGTACCAATGAGATAATTTGAGAGAAGGAATGAGGGTACTGTTTGGATAATTAGCCCTCGGGCTAATTTGAAGATTAAAAATTAGCCCTTAAATTAGCTTTTTAAAATTAACCTTTTAAGTAGTTTGGATTCATGGGCTAATTTGGGACGACGGTGGATTACGACGGTGGCAGTTGTCGCAGCTGGTGGCGGCACGATGGGCGCAGCGCTCAGGAGGAAGAAAGACAAATGCATTGTACTCTCTCTTAGAAACTCGTGAGATTGGTGAGATCCATGTCAAATTAGTCCAAATAAGCATTTGGTAGGCTAATTTACTTTAACCCTAAATTAATTTTTTTTAATCCTTAAAAATTAAGTAGGACTAGAAGGTAAGTTACTATAAATTAACTTCGGGAGGATACGTAGGAACTTGTCATGAATAAGGTTCGGATCTGCCGACCATTTGCATGGCATCAAGATTTACTTTTTGTAGATCATTACGTTTGTGCTACTACTCCTACTCCAGTATAGTATCAAAACATCGGATTGGAATCGATCTCAGCTGGTCAATAATTAAAGAGAGAGAGAGAGAGAGAGAGAGAGAGGCAGGAGTAAAAAGTGAAGGCAGGAGCAGAGAGGGAACAGAGGAGGGCACAGGGTGCACGAGTGGGCAGCAGAGAGGAGAGGGAGGGAGATCTAGTGAAATCAGCAGCGTAGGGCCAAGTTTTTTATTTATGTGCTGCCACCCACGCTCACATGCACCTCCAGTAGGGCTCACACACACACTCTCACTCTCTCTCTCTCTCTCTCTCTCTCTCTCTCTCTCTCTCTCTCTGCAAATGACATCTCTCATCGCCCAATCCATCCAATGAGAACATCTCATCTTAACCTAATCAAGCGCCGGGCATAGTGTATAGTAGTAGCACTTCCGTTAGTTAATTCACAGATCCAACAAACCCTGCAGCTACGTACATATTTGCATGTGAGGGGGTGAAAGGCCATCTATCCTTGGTTGCAGAACTCATCAGCTTGCTTGATATGCCCCCCTCTTAATTTGATCTTGTAACTGCTCATTGTTGCTGCATGAGTGCTGCAGTCTAGGTCTATTCATCGAAGGTTTTACCTTGTGACTGAGTGAAAAAGCGTCGTGAAGTCTAAGCAAAGTATTTTTTTCCCCAAAATTGGTTTATAAATATTGTACGACAATCTTTTTCTCAGTAATGATAGTGTTACTTGGCAAGCATTGTCATCGTCTCGAGGTAACTCTGCTGCCTAGAGGCTAGAATCTATTCAAAACCGTGCAAAATAAATTGTATTTATTTTATGGCATAAAAATGTCCAACCGGTAAAATTGCTAATCAGGCTTAAATTCGGTGTTTAATGGTTTGTGCAACTGTAGATGACACCGTAGATGACACCCCTGGATGATGTCCACTCCTGTATGTGCAGATGCAAGCACGCCCCACGCTGGTCCTCCAATGGGAACCACCCCATGTGCCACCTCAATGGCAATGCAACCTTCTCTTTCCATGTTTTGTTTACTTATCCTTTTTGATAAATTTACCTCATCCACTCATTTTTTAATATAATGTACTAGTTGGTTTGGCATAGTTTTGTTTGATTTCAAAAGATGCATATATTAATATAATATTTAGACTTTAAAAATGTATGTGGTGCCTTTTCTGCAATAAAACCTTACACACAATTTTTTAATCTAAAAAATGTATTGAACCTTATATTCAAATAGGGAAAGTAATAACAACGGGTACTCCATTTAGACATTGATAGGTTTACTCCACTTGTAATGAAATCAACCCATCCATCCACCTATAAAATCTCATTGAGCACTGTGCATGATCAATCAGTAGCTAGACACTACCATGTATCGCGCACATGGCGCCGGTCATCGACACCCATGCACTAATGCAATTCCCCTTTTCAGTTTCTTTATTTTACATCCCGGACCTCATGATTGATTGGATCGACCCACTCACTAACAAATCTCCGTTCAAGATCAAGGACACAAGAACATCTTTCGTTGAGGAAAAAAACGAGCTAGAGAAAGCCAATAGCAAATTAATGTGATATCTTCCATAAATTTTGTGGATGTGTGCCTGGTGGAGTACGCAAATCAACTAGAACAACCCTTATCTTTTTTTTAGACTAAGCGGCTTGATTTGTACTCGTTGCTAGATTTGCCTTACCAATCTTTTTTGTGCAGATTTGGTACGTCAAAGTTTAGAAAGCATCCATCAATGATTGGAGGAAACATTGACAAGAAGATGAACCTCATAGGCCATAGCCAATGGCAAATTAAGAGAATCTTGTCATATATATAGTAGCAAGCCAACATTCGCAAAATTGAACATCATGAGAAGCCATTAGTGATGAAGCCGACTCCTGAGTAGGTCGGCCGCCCGCCTATTCTTTGTCGCTATAACTTATTAACTACCGATAGTCCAGTCCGTGATGTCAATGAAAACTATCGATCGTCGAAAAACATTATAATGATCTCACCATTAAATATAACAACTATGAACATTTTAGCAGAAATTAAAACTGCTAGCTCAAAATTCAAGTCATCGTTTAAACTAAAAATATCTCTAATATATTTTAATAAACCGCGAACACTCAGTAATACTTCCTCCATCCAAAATTCATTTTTATCCATATTCCACACATATCAATAAAAAACTAAAATACCTTTGTTTTATTACATTCCAATATAACTATTTATCATTTTATCTATTTTTAATACATTTATCCACTGCATTCACATAATTTGATAAAATGATGATTTAAAATTAAATTTATTTCTGAACAATAAAAGTGAAACTGAAAATAAACAAATCCCACCATTATAGTTATATTGCAAGGTGCACGTGCAACTCTGCAAGGTTGGCCATCCCCAGACGACCCCAGTCCCCAGCCGGCGTCCATGATTTTGCTCCTCCCTAGTCTCAAGCCGTGTGGTCGTGTGTGCTCCTTCCCATGCACCACCATCGCATCGTGCCGTGCCGTGCGTCGCAGCGCAGCAGTAGTACAGTACCCCGTACAGAAGAAAATTCAGCAGGAAGCTGCAGGCGGCACGCGGCTGGCTGGCTGTGTGTGCGTGGACGGATGCGTCCAGGGCAGGCCGTCCAAGCGAGCGTGCGCGCGGCGCAGGGCGGCACACATGGCCATGCCAGATGCACCACCTGTAGCTACTCTACGCACGCACGGTGTTGGTGTTGGTGGCATCGATCGATCTCTCGATCTCTCTCTCTCGCGCGCGCGTTTTATTCCTTTTGACCGGTGCGGTGCCATCCCACCACCATGCAGTCGCAGTCGCAGCGGCACGGCTCCCGAGGCCAAGCATGCGCCGCGCCGCGCCGCGCCGAGTACTACTACTCCTTCTCTAGTAGATAGGCCAGTGCTACCCCCTGCTGCCTACGTAAGTGGTGTACGTACCACTGCTTCCTCTTTGCTCTTTCCCCTCTCAGGCCTCTGAAGCTACAACTTCTTTTCTAAAATCAGAATCCTTGTTTAGCTTTTCGTTTAGATTATAAGATAAAATTTTAAAAATAAATTAAAAGCTAACGGTTACTTCTTAAAACCTAAGAAAATGTTTGATCGATGTCAACTTTATCATAACTAAGGTTAAATTATTTATGACATAGTGAAACAAATGTGATGTTCAAATTTGAGAACATACATATGAGTCACTTAGCTAAAAAGTATAACATGATACAGTTATAAGAACGAAATAGCTAAAAACTATGACATGATTAAAATATGACGCGGTAAAAAGCAACAAGCCACAGCCTAAAAGCTTCCCTTAAACATAATCTAAAGCTAGTTTATAGTTGAGTTATTTATTGACTATTAGCTTATATTAAAATTATTTGGTCTCATCTTTTAGTTGACTACGAATTTGTAGTATACTTCTTCTCTCTTTCGACTTTTATTTTTTCCGTATATATTTATATCAGATTTATAATGCGCTATTGTCTATGCTCTAGACAGACCTTAGCAGCCCAGATTTCAATTTGTGCGTTTTTTATTCTCGGAACAACTAATTTTCCTCGGTGCAGCTGCCATTACATCTGACAATTGTCTCGACATACACACCACACGGTCAAGGCCTCCTTGCCTTGGAATGTGGACCCATTAATCAGAACATAGAAATAAAATATTTTTTCTATGTACATGCTCCCTCTAATATCAATACGAGTTCATTTCTAGACTCCATGGTCCATCTTAAAACGGGTTTTATTCTTTCAACATATCTTATCAATTATAAGAAATATAAGAAGCACATTGATAATAGTCACATGAGAAGTAGGTTAAGGCAGCGTTCTTGACCCACAAACGTCCACCCTGTCCCGAGAACGCAAGGATATTTTCATCCCGACTTCATAAAAACTTCTCGCAATAAGCGCACCGCGTTTCTTTACCCCATCGGAAACCAAAGTTTTTTAATCAATTCTATTTAAAAACGAAGATAGTATAATCTAGTTTAGCACTTTATCTTATAATCATCTTTTATTTATTTATTTTTTATTTTAATTCTGACTACTCTGTCACACTAACTATCCCTTGTTTAATAAGGGGTATTAAGTTTTTTCTCGCTAACCTTAATGTTTTATATATGTTTTGAAAAAAATAAAATATATATCTTTGTTTATAACAGTCCAGTAGTATATTTTTCTATAGATAGGATGAATTATACTCTTACTTTGTTCGGTTTCGGTTTCATAATTTTTTTAATGTTTTAGATAAAAGTAATAGCTTTGACTATAATATATAGTTTGAAGGAAAAAACAACATAAATTTCAAAACACTATAATGAATATTTATAAACATATATTTATTTATTATATATATTATAATAAAAATTATGTTAGAAATATATTTTGTAGACCGTGTTATATGGTAAAAATTATGGAACTGAAGAATATATAATACATATTTTTATATAATACATATTTTTATAATAAGAAGAAGTCAAAGTGATGTTTTGGAGACCGTGTCGCTATCCTAACAACGTTTATTTTGTATACGAAGGGAGTATATAAGTATATAAGTAGAAGATTTATAATTAGAGTAGAAGTAGTGATTTATAATTAGAGTTACGAAGGGAGTATATAAGTAGGAGATTTATAATTAGAGTAGATGTAGTGATTTATAATTAGAGTAGTAGTGATTTTTCAAACAGAGTGGGAGGGGGAAGGAAAAAAAACGAAAGAGAAGGCAGGCAATAATTCTTGTGTAGGGGGTGGTGGTGGCTGGCTCGCCTATATAAAGGGGGAGGGAGGGGCTTCTCCTCTTCCAGCACAAGCAAGCGCTTGAAGCAACCACCACTGCCTTCTTCTTGCTCCTCCTTCCTCGCTGAAGCAGAGCAGGGCAGCAGAGGAGGGAGAGATCACTCGCTATCATTCACAGCCTCACACGGAGGAAGAAGAGGAAGACGATTCATACATACATCTATAGACAATATATATTTATATATAGAGATTACTTTGAGAGTAGCTAAGAAGAAGATGGTTTTGGTGGCGCTTGGGTTGGCGGTGGCGGCGGTGGTGGTGGTGAGCAGCCTGCTGCTGCGGTGGAACGAGGTGCGGTACAGCCGGAAGCGCGGCCTGCCGCCGGGCACAATGGGGTGGCCGCTCTTCGGCGAGACCACCGAGTTCCTCAAGCAGGGCCCCAGCTTCATGAAGGCCCGGAGGCTCAGGTATATTATGAACACCAAACCAAGCAACCAACCACATGCTTCTTGACATGCTACCTGACGCCTGCGCGCCATACAATCCTTTCCTGCAATCTCTGCATCGTTCTCCAACTTTCCCATGCACGCGTGTATCCACCATGCTCTGCTCTCTGCTTCCGCAAGAGCAAGCTGGAAGCTTGGCCATGGGGGGTGAGGCAGAGGAAGAAGAAGAAGAAGCAGCAGCAGCTGCTGCTTTGATGACGATGAAGACGTGGAGAGAGAGAGAGAGAGAGAGAGAGAGAGAGAGAGAGAGAGAGAGAGAGAGAGAGGAGGTGATCTGGAGGAAGGGAGGGACCTCGGAGCCGTGTCCCCCAAAAGCTCACACTCATCACTGTTCCAGCTGGGAGATCCTCTCTCCCTCCAGTCTACCAAAAAGTGCCCACCCCCTCCCCCTCATAAAAGATTTGATTTTTTTTCATCCAAGGAAAAAAGGAGCGATTTTTTTATTACATCCACCCCCACTTTGCCCCTCCTAAACTTCTCTCCCTCAATGATCAACTAAAAGAGAACATCCACAGCACAAACAAGCATTTGTTTTTCTTGTCGTTGTTGTTGCCGAATCTGTACTACTACTAGCAGCAGCAGCAGCATGCATGCATCCATCACAGTCATTCATTCCTTCCTTCCTCCATTTCCTTTTTATTAACAAGGAAATTAATCAACGCTAATACTAGCAGTAGTACTGAGAAGGGTGGATTTGCTGCAGGTACGGGAGCTTGTTCAGGACGCACATCCTGGGTTGCCCGACGGTGGTGTGCATGGACCCGGAGCTGAACCGGCGAGCGCTGGCCAGCGAAGGGCGGGGGTTCGTCCCGGGCTACCCGCAGTCGATGCTGGACATCCTCGGCCGGAACAACATCGCCGCCGTGCACGGCCCGCTCCACCGCGCCATGCGCGGTGCCATGCTCTCCCTCGTCCGCCCCGCCATGATCCGCTCCTCCCTCCTCCCCAAGATCGACGCCTTCATGCGCTCCCACCTCGCCGGCTGGTCCGCCGCCGCCGCCGGCGTCGTCGACATCCAGGCCAAGACCAAGGAGGTACGCTACTCTACTCTACTCTACTCTACTTTCCCATGCATGGATATTACTATTATCGTTTTTTTTCTTTTTCTTTTTGGTTTCTGAAACAACAGCACCAGTAGTCCAGCATTTCGATCTGTCTGGTTATTAGTAGCACAGTACTAATGAGTAATTAATTATTGGGAGGGGGGCGGTAATTTTGTGGGACCCGCTGTTAGAAAATCTTGGTCTCTTGCTGTGCTCAACCCTGAATTAAGAAAATCTCAATTGTTTGACGTTAGTTAGTACTGGTTCCACTGATGCTGCAACTTGGCAACAAGGAATGGGTGGCGCCACTAGCAGCAGCAGTACGAAGCACACAGTAATTGCCTTTTGACCTTTTTACCACTCTCTACTGCTGTTGTTGCTGCTGCTGCTGCTGATAGTCCAATGGCAGGAGACAGAATGATGGTGCCTCTTGCAAATGGGTAATGGAGCAAAGAAAAGAGGAAAGAAGGGAGAAGAAGGCAGGGGGGAAGATCCCCCTTTCCTCTCTGGACCCTCAAAAAAGGGGAATCTCTATCTTTTCTAGAACACTTGTACTGCTGGATAACAAAAGAGAGATTGATCTATGATTACCTCTTTCCTCAGCCAGAAAAATAGAAGACACTCTACCAGACAGAGCATCTCTCATTCTCTCTTACTAGTACATATTCCAAAGTGAAATCTATCCATAATCATGGCCATCACATGTCTCAAATGCCTCAGGAACTTGTTTTTGTAGTAGCAGTAGCACTGTATGAGTACCTGGTTTGCTTTTGGTTGGCATGCTGAATTTCATACTTGCATGGCAGCTCACACCAATGTTTCACTTTCAGATGGCCTTGCTATCTGCACTCAGGCAGATTGCCGGCGTCTCCGCTGGCCCACTCTCTGACGCGCTCAAGGCAGAGCTCTACACCCTTGTGCTTGGCACCATCTCCCTGCCCATCAACCTTCCTGGAACCAACTACTACCAAGGCTTCAAGGTTAGCTGACTGCAGCTTGTACACTGAATATGATATTCGGTTAAACTAATGCCTGAAGAACTGCTCTAACAAGGCACTGTTCTTTTTCAGGCAAGGAAGAAGCTTGTGGCCATGCTAGAGCAGATGATCACCAAAAGGCGATCCTCCAGTCAGGTCCACAATGACATGCTGGATGCACTCTTGACCGGCCTCGAGGGAACCAGGGAGAAGCTCACCGATGAGCAGATCATTGACCTGATCATCACCCTCATATACTCTGGGTATGAAACCATGTCGACAACCTCGATGATGGCGGTCAAGTACCTGTCGGACCATCCAAAAGCTCTTGAGCAACTCAGGGTATAGACAGTCTGAAAACCACCACTTGAATCCCATGATGAAAAGGAAATCATTCACACCTCGAGTTTACTGATGATCTGTTCATTTCTGCAGAAAGAGCATTTTGATATCAGGAAAGGCAAGGGGCTTGAGGATGCCATCGACTGGAACGATTTCAAGTCAATGACCTTCACTCGAGCTGTAAGTTCGATGATGATAAACTCAGAAAGCAGCCATAGTAAAAATGTACTAGTAATGATCATGATGAACTCATGGCCACTTCTACCATGCAGGTTATCTTTGAGACGTTAAGACTAGCTACAGTTGTGAATGGGCTGCTGAGGAAAACTACCCAAGATGTTGAAATGAATGGTAAGATATGCATGATATATCTTGCTGCGACTAGCATCTTTGTGATGATCTTTAGATAATTCTCCTAATGCAATGCTTATCTATTTCTTCCAGGGTATGTTATCCCAAAAGGTTGGAGAATATATGTTTACACAAGGGAGATAAATTATGATCCATTCCTCTACCCTGATCCGATGACATTCAATCCATGGAGGTGGCTGGTAAGTAAAAGAGCAATCAAGTAATTTCAAATAGCACACCGATAACACCACTATTGATTAAATTCTAACCATGTAATACTTACTGATAACAGGAGAAGAACATAGAATCACATCCACACTTCATGCTGTTTGGAGGAGGCAGTCGAATGTGCCCGGGGAAGGAAGTAGGCACCGTTGAAATTGCAACTTTCCTTCACTATTTTGTGACCCAATATAGGTTTGTTCGTCTTATCAATCCCCCCATTGCTTATCAATCCCCACATCGCTTAGAACATGCTTGCGTCTTTTTACTGAGAAAGAAGACATGGTGTTCATCTTCTGTTTTCAGATGGGAGGAAGAAGGTAACAACACAATATTGAAGTTCCCCCGAGTCGAAGCTCCCAACGGGCTACATATCCGAGTTCAAGATTACTGATCCTGGAACATTTTGCGAAGTTAGATAGGAATTCACAATCAGATAGGAAATAAGAGTGCAATTCTGATGCTGCTGCCCTGATGACAGGATTAGAACAGCCGTTTGGCTCTTGTAACATATGTCCATGAAAATAGGAATATTATAGAGATAATATAGGCATTATAGGTCCAGTAGGAAACTAATGTAGATTGCCATCAGATGCTCCTGTATTCTTTTGGTCCATCAATTGTTGAACAAAAACAGAAGTGTCATCTGGTTTCTATGCTTCTGAACTTGATAGAGAGTTAACAGACACCAGCTGTCCATAAGAACAGAGCACATGGATGAAGAGTTTGACAATATACATGAGTTCTCATAGGAACAGGGATGAAGACTAAATTTCTCTTCTCATGTGCACTAATTTACCATTGTGTAAATTGAATCTAGTAAACTGCTCCAATGGTGGCTCAGTTCTCCCTAAAGATACAAGGAACTCATGTTAATGAACAGGGGATGCTTCAATTGGTTGGACAATATATTGATGTCGGGAAAAGAACTTGCCTCACCTCAACATACTGAAAAGCAATATTGATTGCTAGTACAGGAGATTTAAACAGTTGTTCAAATCCAGTGTCACTGCTGCTGCTATTCATAGGAGACGAAACTACATGGTGTAAACACTGAGGTACCAGGCCACACCACTTATAAATTATTATAATTCATCATACCGAAGATAATATGAATGGACAAGTGGACAACACTTCCAGCCTGCAACAGCTACATTTTCTCATGGACTTAAATGCCCCACCCAGGTAAGGCATGCAAGGTATTCAAGTAAAGAATTAAATGAATACAAGAAACACAATGCAGTTCTGCTAAGTTGTAGTAACATTTCCAGTAAGTCCCATTTTCATAAACATTACCACCAGAACACCCTTTTATGGTGCTGTCATAGCACCCTTTCTTCATTAAAAAGAACACCCTTTATTCTGGAAGATAACCCCGAATTCAGATCAATGGCGCTCTTTAAGACCATAAAATGGCTAAAGTCAGACTATATAGCCTATCAAGTTATTTTGTGGGCATTAGTAATAGGTCCTTGACGTTCATTATGCTCAATTGTCACAATGAAAAACAAGCTTGAAAATGGAAATAAACTTTCATGGGACATGAGCTATAAATCATATCTATCAGAAACAGTTTTGCACTAATTAAATTTGATATTACTACAATAAGTTAAATGTAATATGAATCTTGTAAGACCATGTGAGCAAAACACTCTTCCACCTGAAGTGCAGTTTCCAGAATCAATGCATAGTTCTGAAACCAACAGGTGTAACTCCAACTGAAATAGGACTCCAAAACATAGTTTTGCAAACTTCAACAAATTGCCAACTGCCAATGCCTGGATTAGATGCTTTCACTTTCACAAGAAAACAACCAAAGAGACAAAAAATACTGATTAGAACAGTCATGTATGCGCAGATTGCAGATACAGCAACAAGGCCAAATGCATATTGCACACACTCGCAATAACTGACATGCAAACTCCACTCACTGACAGAATAGAGTTTCTGGCAGTACGTATCTGTGCAACACAACATCTATGATCAGAAGTAGCTACAGGTAGAGACAGACACGTTGCATGAACTAGCGTGCCACTGAACTCAAGAGCTGGTGGTACATGGTTGAACAGAAGAAAGCATATGCCTAGTACTTGTCCCTCTCTCTCACTCTCCTCTACTCCTACTTTTTCCATCTCAAAATAAACAAACCTAGTATAAACACATTTTAGTACTATGAGTTTTTGTCCACATTCGTAGTATTAGGATGAGTTATATCCTGTACTAGGTTTGTTTATTTTAAGACGGAATGAGTATATCTTAGGTGATGTACACACACTGGAGACATCCCATGTGATGAAACAAGTACAAAACTTCGCAGATGCATTGCATATTCCCCAGACTATTGGATTTGGAAGACACTAGACTGACATTGTCAGGGAGCAAGACATACACATGGGCAGAAGTAAAAGATTACAGAGTTCATATCTAGAAACATGGAATAATTTTCATCCCTTGCCAAACAAAAAAGAGAGAATAATTTCATCCAAGCAGAACGAGTGATTTACTATTTTGGTGAGATATAAGGCAGAAGTTCACTCAAACAGAGGAAATCTAAGGAACAGAAGGAATGGTAACATAAGAGAGTATAACAATGGTTCAGTAGAAAAAGCTAAAAGAAATACAAACATGTACTCAATTTTGTCGTTGAATATGTTGAGCAGGTAGACAGCTCATCGAATTCAATTTAGCAAAATGCCAATCAAAATAGCCGGGGAAAGCTCAATTACAGAGGATAGCTCAAGATCACCTCATCTTTATTTAGTCTCTTAGTGACATGAACTCCTACACTTGAATAGATTTGGATTATATTCTGGATTTCATGAAAAATTCAAAAGATCTTAGGCTTAATCTTATTATTAGAAAGGCAATGTTTTACTCTGCTTTAGCAATGTGTCACATATTTTTGCAGAAACGCCAAATCTGGCATTGTGCACTTTGATTATGTTGACCAACCAATGTTGCAGATGAGGCAGCATGAGCTGAAACTCTTTCGATGGGATCAGTATGGTCACATATTTCACCTAGAAATATTTTTATGGATGGTCATTCAACTAACATTGGCACCTGTGAAGCACCGATGCTTCTTTTACTCATCTCTCTTCTTAGGGATGGTAGACCAAAATAAGTTCATCCAGAACCTTTTGAGAAACCAATTCCGGTGTCAACAATCATTCTCCACAAAGGATGAGTGTCATTTCTGTGCCACAACACCCTTGAGTATCGTTCCATGGCCACTTGCTTGCAAACATCTTCTTAATTCAAAATTTGATCACTTGTATTTTCGAGGGATCATCTCTCAGACATATTACTGTGTAAGGAGCATCATCACATAACAGCAACTTGACCTCAGTAATACATCGTCTACTTCTTGAAACTTCGCTCGATCACTTGAACTATCAGGTTCAGGTTGAGTATACCCTTTGCCAATCAAACAACTCATGACCTATGGGCAACCCCCATCTTAGTATTTGCTTTTTAATCAAGGGCTCTCATCCAAGATTCTCCAAGAGTTAGAAGAGACCACTGCATTTTGAGAGTGAATGCCAACTTCCATCAATAAAACTTTCAGTAGACGAACCTAGAAGATCCATCACCGGAGCCATAACAATAGCTGCTCATGTATCCATTCATGCAGTATTGTCAAAACTTCAGAGTTTGTCTGGCACTCTGGTGCTTACCATATGCAGCTGTGGTGTTGAGCACAAAGGGCACTATTCTTTCACCATTTCTTTATCTGGTGCTTACTGTAGACAAATAATATCGAGGTCAATTGGTCCAGGACCATATCTTATTCCATCAGTATGGCCCAACTCCTCAATTTCTTTGCTGTCTCAATCTTTGTTTAATTTGGCCCTTATCATAGCAGCTTCCTGAGCAATTCATGTGGTCCAAGCTTTATTGTTCCTCTCAACAATGGAGTTTTGATACAACGGTTCATCAGTGACACATGCAGGTGCAGTTTTATACAAGCAGGCATGTGGTGTAATGATAATGCATGAATCTTTCATGAGCTGTAGGGATGTATAAAGTTACTGATTCTATGACCTACATTGCTCCCAAAAGCAATGGCAGTCGCTTGCTCTTGGGATCTTGTCTTGGATAATTATCCTGATTCCTGAAAAATGAACAGTACCTCGAGAAATTTGTTTGTGCACTTATGTGAGTCAACAGGTTGACATGGCTATAGCAGCGGCAATATTTAAAAAACATGAGGGAACACTGTTGCAACAGTACTGACCATTTTGAAATGATCAATCCTTTCAAGTAGCGTTTGGCAGAAGGAATTAGCTGTTTAACTCTATCCTTGATAAAGAACCATGGGATTTAGTACACAATACCATAGGATATATCATGCTCAGCTAAACGGTTGGAATGCCCTTTTGGGTTTGATTTTTGTACAGAGGAGAAAAAAATCTATGTTGCATGAACAGCTCCCATTTCCTGCAAGTATCAGCCAACCTCAAACATGAGAAAAAATACACAAATATTTTGGAATAAGAAGATTTCATGAAAACTCAAAATTTTAGTGAGATATTACAGAAGAAAAGGGTCCTCAATTGGTATCTGAACAAACAGCTTCTTTTAGGGTTAATCTACTCACGGAACAGTACTTCTAGTGTTGTACAACATAAAGCAGTCGTTAAGCCTATAGGCTGAATGGAAGAGAAATGGATATTTATAAACTAAAAATGACACACAGCAGAGATTAAAATAACGTAATAGAAGTAGAAACAGTCAGTACAATACAAAACCGACAAATTATTCCGTTTTAATCCTCCAGAAAGAACAAATCCATATGCTTATCTGAACAGGCTCATTTAGATTCTCTTACTACCCTGACACACTATTTCTCCCTGAGCGAATGATACTAAGGAGCAATGGCTGAATGAATAACAATTACTACTACATATCACGTGGTAAAGTGCAATGAACCAGCACCATGTCCATTATGACCTACCACGAATTGCCACAAACACGTGCAATGCATTGCCACGAACTGGACAAGGTTGCAAGAATGACAATGGACTAGACTACATGAGAAGCAGAGAAGCCTTCCCATCAGTTTACCACCCACAGTCCCCACAAAGGAAAAAAAAGGGTTCACCGCCCACATTGTCACACAAAGAAACAATAGATCACCATCATTAACACCGCATTCAAGTATTCAACAATAGATAACTATCATTAACATTGCCATGGCGCCGGCGGCGATTGAACTAGAGGTGACGGCGCGACGCTTTAGCTCGGTGAATGTGCGGCGGCCCAACTGACTCCCAAGCAGGGCCCCAAATCCCCAAGAAGCTTACCCCCGTGCGGTTGTTATTTGCGTACCAGAGAGGAGGCCGGCGGCGGCGGGCGGCGACCAGGCCGAGCAGCCGCCGAGGCGCGAAACGGCGGCGGAGATGAGTCATCGGGGGAAGCCAAGAAGAAAAGCTTGTTCTTTTTTTGTTTTTTTCCTGTTTATTCGTAACCCCAGGGATGAAGCGTATTTCTATAGTACGTCTTCTTTTGCTCGATGGTGTTATTACGCTTATGCCCCTTATCCTGAGATGGAAGGCAGGGCAGGCATGTAATTTGCAGCAGCAATCTTCTTCTTCCACCTCCTCCCTTCTCCCCTTCCCAATGGTGGGGGTTTTGCTCTCTTGCTGAGGCGCTGAGCTCTTCTTCCTCCTCTGTCCGCGGGAGGCGGGAGAAGTAGGCCTCCTCTCCATTGACGCCCTGAACTAAATGGCTTCTCTTCTTCTCCCTGTGCAGTTCGCTGGCTCCTTGCCTTGTAGTAGCAACTCAATCAGGTATGTTTCCCTTCTTTCCCTGGTCCGGTGGACTTAGCACTAAGAGTGATGATGCGAAAGATGCTGCTTCCCTCTTTCTCTCTTCTACTTGATCACAAACGTTTGTAAAGCCTCATGCTTGTTTGGTTCGTGCGCTGTCAGTTCAATAGCATTTCTTTTGCGTTTGTACTTCACTTGATTTACTGCCAAATTTCCAATGGATCTCCGGTCTATGTTTTGTTCATTTTTAGAGACCAACTATTTGATCTTACAAAATGAACGATATCTAAAATTACAATGTGTCTTCAATACACACACACACACATACATACATACTGCTTGTAGGTAGCCTTATCTGAATGTGTCCTTGTAAACTAATGTGATAACATAGTTTTATTTGCATTCGTCTATTCTTTTTTTAACAGATTACTACTTTTTATTTTAAATGCCAACAGTTATAAGCATTGTAATGCCAACATTACAATGTGTAATGTGCAGGAGTCATTTACATTATAAGCCCCACTTCTTGGGAAACATTATGACTAAGCCTAAAGCTAAAATGAGGTTGCTCAACCGAAACGTAACATCCATGGCAAAGAAGAGCTCTCAAGATGTAGCAGAAGCTGCAAGTGATGATGAGAGTGACGGCGAGACATCAAAAACCAAGAAAAGAGCTCCGAGACGTGGAAGAAGGAAAGCCACCATAGAAGCATCAGAAGAAGAAACACAAGAAGGTCAAGTGAACACTGAAGGTGAATCCCCCAAAGGGAGTAAGAAAATAAAAAGGAGGGGCCGCAGGAAAGGTACATATCGTTTTTCAGTAGGAGAAGCATATTTTCAGTAGAGTACTTCCTTCAGTATCTTAATAAAGAATTTATTGTTTTTTCTATATTGTAAACTCTTAGCAAATCATGACTTCTCTCCTATGTTGCAGCTGCAACTACTGCAAGCTCATCGGAAGAGAAGGACAAAGCAAAAGAACCAAAGAAGAGGGGCAGAAGAAAAGTTAAGACTGTAGAGGAATTGAGTGAAAATGAAGGGGAAGATCTGGGTGAAGATCTAGTGCCCTCCAGTGACAGACAGGAGCAAATTTCAGCAAATGGCCTAGACAGTAAAATAGCGGCATTGCTATTAGAAGATACTGATGATATTGACAATTTACTCCCTCTTGTGTGCTGCTTTGGGCCTGCTAAGTACTCATTTATTCCTTCTGGGAGACCTGCTAATAGGCTGATAAATCATGAAATTCATGAGGGAATGAAAGACATGTTCTGGTCACCAGATGAATTTGTAAGGGCACCAGGAGGATCGTCATCCAATGTTGCTCTTGCTTTAGCAGCTACTGGTGGCCGGGTTGAATTCATGGGAAAACTAGGCGATGATGATTATGGTCAAAGTATGCTATATCACTTAAACATCAATGGAGTTCAAACTCGGGCAATTAAAATGGATCCTTCAGCATTTACTGCCATGTCCTTGATGAAGGTCACGGGTAGGGGTATCTTGAAAATGAGATGTGCTAAACCTTGTGCAGAGGATTGTTTTGTCCAAACTGATATCAACCCAACTGTTTTAAAAGAGGTAAAGATGAATACATGAAACAATATTTTGGTTACACCTTATCCTCTACAATACTATCCGTTACATGGTTTAATGATAAACTTTATAACACTTGTTTGGTTGTGCCATGCACATTGTGGCAACAATAAATTCTTTACTATGCTGACCTATAATTATGTTCACATGGTAAAACTATTTTACTATGCTGACCTATAATTATGTTGTGGCACATTTTCTTTTATCAGAGAGGATTAGTTAATGAAAGAGTACTACACGAATTAGAAGATTTACATGTCACAAGTTCTTTTGTTAGTTATAATTAATCTGGTATGAAACATTTACCACATAAAAGCAATTTTGTTGAATAATTCTGTAACTTAGACAATTAGAAAAGATTCTATTTTTCTTTATCATAATTCATAAGAAGAGCTCTACACCTGGTAGCAAGAAAATATCAGCTCTGGCCTCTGTGCCAAAGTGAACAAGTTGCTTTCAGCTGAAATTTATGGCATATTATACCTGTTTAGACGTGCAATTCATAATTCAGTTGCTGCATATAGCACAAATGCACACTTAATTTCAGATATGTAGCACTGTTTGCTATACTGAAGTCATTCTATTTATATTACTAGCCTAGAACCCGTGCGTTGCAACGGAAAACAAATTAAGTTTCTACCTTATTAAATTAATTAATAAGCATTTATTTAGTCCAAATAATATTATGATTTTTCTTATTAAATAAGTAGGTGATTTTAAAGTTTGGGAAGAACCAATAGTGAAACGGAAAAGGACTTTGAAAGGTGATGTAATGGTATAGATTGTGGGGCTTATATGTCAGTGGTAGGGTGTGGTGTGGGATGAACACTTACTATTGCCAAAATTTTAAGTAGTATAAAAAAGACTTAATGAATAACTAGGGCTATACTGTTAGATTAATGTACTTGTCCAAAAAGATAATAATAGGCAATTACTCAACACGAGTTCCATTGCTATCTATTAGTTAGCCATGAATGTGCCAAAATGATACTATGTACTATAAACAAATTGGAGATTTAGCTGTTTTAGTGCTCATGCTTTGGTAGGTTCAGAAGAGAAGTAAATACAACACTTTCAGTTCACAACTGTGCTTTTTCTACATGTTTGCATGCAGGCTACACCCTAGCATTTATCGTGTGGTTAGTTTTTAGTTAGAAGGCACATAAACCTGTACCGTAATGAACTTAATTTTTTGTAAAATCCTTTTAGCAGTTAGGCACTACAAGCTGCTCTGTACTGGTCTGGATAATATCTTTGCTAATGCTGAACGTCTGAAAATTCCCAACTCAAGAGAATATGAACATTCAGAAACAACTAATTAAAATATTAGGTCTCTATGGGCAATCCATATCTGAAATTAGGTAAATCAACTAGATCTACGAACCCTGAAGAAAATACTGTACACTTATGTGTTATATCTTACATAAAAAATGAGTTGTTTCTGCTTGTTAATGCAGGCTAAGATGTTTTACTACAATTCTTCAGCTTTGCTTGAGCCCACGACACGTTCATCATTGTCGAAAGCAATTGAAGTTTCCAAGAAATTTGGTGGTGTAACATTCTTTGATCTTAATCTTCCATTGCCATTGTGGTCGTCCAGTAAGGAGACCAAGTCACTTGTCAAGGAAGCATGGGAAGCTGCTGATATTATTGAAATCACTAAGCAGGAACTTGAGTTCTTGTGTGGCATTAAACCATCTGGGAAATTTGATACGAAGGATAATGATAAATCCAAATTCACTCACTACAGCCCAGAAGTTGTTATGAAATTGTGGCATGAAAATCTCAAGGTCCTTTTTGTGACAAACGGCACCTCTAAGATTCATTATTACACAAAAGAGCACGATGGCTGGGTTCGTGGCACAGAAGATGCACCAATTACTCCTTTCACCAGTGACATGTCACAATCAGGTGACGCCATTGTCGCAGGTACTGCATCTGATGTTCTTTTCTTCTTACTTCGGCAGGATATACCATTTACATTAATGACACCAAAAGATAGCAAATACATCATTACATACTTGTTCTGCCACTTTCATAAAGCAGGAACATACAAATTCTTTCAAACAATGTATACAAGTTTTTTTTTTTGGAAATTATGGCTTCAGCCTTTTATAGCTTATATCATCAGATGCCAGCATGATAATAATTTAGTGACACTTCATTTTGTGTTCATGTTTTATCAAGAGACATTTTGTTTGTGAATGTTGAACTAGTTCTGATGATATTTTACTGTGTTCTTACTTTCTTCAGCTCTCATGAAGATGCTGGCAATTAACCCTCACCTGGTCACTGACAAGGATTACTTGCATACTGCAATGAAACATGCTATTACATGTGGTGTCATTGACCAGTGGTTACTTGCACGAGAACGAGGGTTCCTTCCGAGAGAAAGAGCAGATCCAACCAGCGAGCAGTTTGGAGTGAGATTCGTCACAGAGAAGGAATACCGCACACTTCCTGATTCCATACAATCAGAGGATTCATTAGAGAGTGAGCTTTTATATGTTGAGTGAACAAAGAAAATGCAGATGCCTGTCAATTTCGATAGGGGGAGAAACTTACGAACATCTGGATTTTTCTTTCAGCACCATTATGGGAACTGCTGGAGTTGGTATTTAGAAGAACTAGGTGTAACCTGCAGGCTCTAGGTTTTTTTAACAGAGTAATAGGCTCAAGATAAACTAACACATCTGTATTATCAAATTTTGGATTAAGATTTTGTTGTAAATGCACATGATTGGTGTCAGAATTTTCCTAGAACAGATCGATGCTAATTATTTATTTCACTGCAACTCCACTATTCTACCAGATTACCAATTGTATAATTAAGCTATCAATTATCAAGTTATTTAGTTATCAATTTATCTTCGCAGCGGTGCACCGGTGCCACTGTGCATTGAAGGTGAGTATGCATATCTAGTGCCCAACAATATTTTTTACTAACTGACCTAAGCATCTCATTTCCTTTTCAGACATATGTAGCACTTAACAATGGAGCTACATATGTACTTGGGTCCAAATTAAGCTCCTAGCTGGTTGTTGTAGATCTTTGAACAAGGTAAGAAGGATATACTTGCTGGATATACTTAGCCAACAAGGTAAGAAGGATCTTTGACAACAATAGAGTTTTTTACCCGGCACATGGATGACGTTTTAGGCTACGGATAGAGGGCTTCTAAAGCGGATAGAGGGCTTCTAAACTTTTCCTGCTGTCTTGGATGATGAGTTTATCTTCTCTTTCTTTCTTGTTGGCTGTGTGTACTCTTCGGGTGCACAGGCCGAAGAAGGTGTTTTTAGAATAATTGTATCACTTGATGTAATTTACTGAGATTAATAAAGCTATCAGTATCTAAAAGAACTTATTCCTAGATTGCATCATTGACTGAACATGGGGAAATCATGTCACTGCAAAAGCACAAATGGAGCAAGTTTTCTGGAAGCTAAAGTTCATTATACGCTGAAATTTTCTGCAATCTACAAACTAAGTACCTGATACATGCATTGCTAGTGAACCTGACAGTAGAATTAATTAGAAATTTCAAACCTGATATGTGGAAAGCCAATTGGCTAAGCAAAAATAAGTTAGCCTTCTGACATGTTTACTTTTGTTTTTAAGATTCAACAAGAGGATGTAAAACCATTCACCTGATCTATCATGAATTACTCTCAACATAAAAGAATAATTTTCACCAAACTACTCTTCAAGGCATAAGTGTGTCAATGAATACACTTCTAAGCAGTTAAACATAACTACACCTTTCGTTGGAAGTCATTTACATTTTAAGGGAGAATGCCACTGAAGTGTACAGTTCTTTCATAGCTTTCGCATTGGAAGTATAGTTTTGTGAAATTTACTCGTATGTTAAATATGTGATCTGAATTTGGATTAGTTTTCTAGTAGGACTTCATGTCTTTTCCTATTAGGTGTCTTTTATTTTATCTCCTATATATACTCTGGTAAGTCGTACGGGAAGGGAGCGGTTCTTATTGTTATTCCCCTACGTTTGTAGTCAAATCCTTAATAGTGATCATTGCCGGTTGGCGTCTGTGGTTTTTTCTCGTAAGGGTTTTCTACGTAAAACTTTGTGTCACTCTTTTGCATCTATTTTCATAACAAGTGGTATCAGAGCATTGAAGATTTGATCTACACCACATCATCGTTCGTCGTCCCGCAATCCTGACCATCAATGTGTTTTTCCGATCGAAGAAATCAATCTGATCGGCAACGGCGGCGACTCGCGTCATCTCGTTGATTTCGTCAGCACCGTTCCGAAGCGGAGTCATTGTCATCGACTTCGAGTTGGTGTCTGTTTACGTGTTTCTGTTAGGTTTATCATAATTTCTTACCAGCAGATTCAGGATTTATTCCCATGACGAGTTTGAAGTATGATCTATCGCTCCTGGACCGAGACACAAGATTCTCCCTATGGCAAGTGAAGATGCGAGCTGTTCTTGCTTAGGAAGACCTCGATGATGCGCTATCTGGATTTGACAAGAGGACTAATGATTGGTCCGACGATGAGAAGAAAAAGGATCGTAAGGCTATGACATATATTCATCTTTATCTATCTAATAATATTTTGCAGGAGGTGCTTTAGCAGAAGACAACCGCTGAGCTATGGTTAAAGATGAAGCAGATATGCATGACAAAGGATTTGACCAGTAAAATGCACCTAAACAAAAGTTATTTTTGCACAAGTTGCAAGATGATGAGTCTATGATGGATCATCTCTTCACTTTCAAGGAAATTGTTACTGACCTTGAGTCTATGGAGGTAAAGTACGATGGAGAGGATTTAGGTCTTATTCTATTGTGTTCGTTGCCTAGCTCATATGCAAATTTCAGAGATACTATTCTTTATAGTCTTATGATGCTTTGCATGCCAAACAAAAGATGAAAAAGATGGTACCCTCTGAAGGTTAAAATTTACAAGCAGGAGGCTTAGTTGTTTGGGGGCAGGCAACAAGAGAAGAACACAATGAACCAATCAAGAGATAGAAGTTTAAGTAGCTACCATAGAAGACCAAAGTCTAAAGGCAACTATAAGTCATGCAAATACTATAAGAGAGATGGACATGATATCTCTGAGTGTTGAAAGCTACAGAACAGAGACAACAAAATTGGAAATTATAGACCAAATAGTAATAAAGAAGAAAAAGATACAGCCGTAGTTGCTACTGATGATAAGTTTGGTGCATAATTACTTGTTGCTTATGCTGGTTGTGCATAAACTAGTAATCAATAGATTCTTGATACTGCTTATACCTATCACATGTGTCCAAATAGGGATTGATTTGCCACCTATGAAGCTGTGCAAGCTGGTACTGTTTTGATAGGTGATAATACGCCATGCAAGGTTACATGTATTGGAACAATTCAGATCAAGATGTTTGATGGCTGTATCAGAATATTGTCAGATGTGTGACATATTCCAAATTTGAAGAGAAACCTCATCTCTTTATGTACTCTTGATCGCAAAGGGTACAAATATTCCGGTGGAGACGAAATTTTGAAGGTAACCAAAGGCTCTCTTGTTGTGATGAAAGTTGATATTAAAACTGCCAACCTGTATCATCTGCGAGATACAACTATATTAGGTAATGTTGCTGTAGTTTCAGATTCATTATCTAATTTCGATGCTACTAATCTTAGGCATATGCGTCTTGGGCATATGACTGAAATTGGTTTGGCAGAATTGAGCAAGTTAGGATTGCTAGATGGACAAGGCATAGGGAAGTTGAGATTTTGTGAGCATTGCATCTTTGGCAAACATATGAGGGTGAAGTTCAACACATATACACATACTACGGAAAGTATTCTTGATTATATGCATTTTGATTTATGGAGGCTTGCTCGTAAGACATTTTTTGGAGGTGCTCGTTATATGATGATTACCGTTGATGATTATTCATGAAAAGTTTGGCCTTATTTCTTGAAGCACAAATATCAAGCTTTTGGTGTGTTTAAAGAGTGGAATATTATGGTTGAAAGACAAACTGAAAGAAAGGTAAAAATACTTCGTACTGACAATGGGATGGAATTCTGTTATAGATATTCAAATCATATTGCAAGTCTGAAGGAATTGTGCATCACTACACCATTCCTCGTACACCTCAACAAAACGGCGTAGCTGAACGTATGAACAGGACAATTATATCAAAGACCCGTTGTATATTGTCTAATGCAGGTTTGCCTAAACAGTTTTGGGCGGAAGCTGCTTCCACAGCTTGTTATCTTATTAATTGGTCACCTAGTTATGCCATTGACAATAAGACTCCAATTGAGGTATGGTCTGGTTCCCCAACAAGTTATTTAGACTTAAAGAGTATTTGATTGTACTACTTATGCTCATGTTGATAATGGTAAATTGGAGTCTAGAGATATTAAGTGCATTTTTCTTGGTTATCCATCTGGTGTGAAAGGCTATAAGTTAGAAAGGCTGTGATTAGTAGAGACGTTGTCTTCCATAAATTAGTTATATTACATGACAAATCTTCTACTAATGTTCCTGTTGAGAGTCAACAGAAAGCAAGTGTGTAGGTGGAGCACTTGATCAGTTCAGGACATGCACCAGAAAAAAAGATGTTGCTATTAACCAAGATGCACCTGTTACTGAAGATTCTGATTCTTCTACTGTTGAGCAGTCACCAAAATATTCTATTGCACAAGATAGGCCCAAAAGAAATATTAAACAACCTCAAAGATATATTGAAGAAGCGAATATAGTTGTTTATACTTTGAGTGTGGTAAAAGAAATTGAAGGTATTGCAGAACCTTCTTCATATCCTAAGACTATTGTTTCTGATGATTGCAATAGATGGATAACTGCTATGCATGATGAGATGGAGTCACCTGAAAAAAACCGTACTTGGGAATTGGTGAAATTACCAAAGGAGAATAAACCTATCCGTTGCAAGTGGATCTTCAAAAGAAAGAAGGTATATCTCCAAGTGATAAGGCAAGATACAAAGCAAGCTAAGTTGCTACAGGTTATAGCCAGATTTCATGTATTGATTTCAATGATGTCTTTTTCCCTGTTGTGAAGCATAGTTCAATACGTACTTTACTCAGTATTGTTGCAATGCATGATTATGAACTAGAGCAAATGGATGTTAAAACTGCATTTTTACATGGGGAGTTAGAAGAAGACATTCATATGGAGCAACCTGAAGGTTTTGTTGTTCCTAAAAAAGAAAACCTAGTCTGTAGGTTAAAAAGGTCTCTTTATGGGTTGAAGCAGTCACCTAGACAATTGTATAAGAGATTTGACTCCTTCATGCTTTCTCAAAAGTTTAGAACATCCAATTTTGGTAGATGTTTATCTCAAAGTTATTGATGGTTCAACTATATAATTGCTTCTTTATGTTGATGATATGTTGATTGCTGCAAAAGACAAATCAGAGATAGCAAAGTTGAAGGTACAATTGAGTAGTGAGTTTGAGATAAAGGATTTGGGTGCAGCGAAGAAAATTCTTGATATGGAAATTACTAGAGAAAGACAGTCTGGCAAGTTATATCTTAGTTAGAAAAGTTATATTAAAAGGTCCTTCGTCGTTTCAATATGCATGATGCAAAACCAGTGAATACTCCTTTAGCTACACTTTTCATATTATCTTCAAATTTATGTCCATAGTCCGATTATGATGTTGAGTATATGTCTAGAGTTTCATATTCAAGTGCAGTTGGTTCATTTATGTATGGCATGGTATATTCTCATCCTGACTTATCATATGCATTGAGTGTTATCAGTAGATATATGGCTAATCCTGACAAAGTGCATTGGAAAGAAGTTCAGTGGATTTTCAGATATCTGCGTGGTACTTCTAGTGCTTGTTTCAAGTTTGGAAGATCTAGAGATGGATTTGTTGGTTATGTGGATTCATATTTTGCTGGAGATTTAGGTAGAAGAAGATCGCTCACAGGATATGTTTTCACTATTGGAGGCTATGCTGTTAGTTGGAAGGCAAGTTTGTAAGCAACTGTTGCCTTATCTACTTTATAGAAGCAGAGTATATGACTATTTGTGAAGCTTGTAAAGAAGCTTTTTGGCTTAGAGGTTTGTACACTGAGCTTTGTGGAGTTACGTCTTGCATTGATATATTTTATAATAGCCAAAGTGCAATATGCCTTACAAAGGATCAGATGTTTCATGAAAGAACAAAGCACATTGATGTGAGATATCACTTTATTCAAGGTGTGATTGCTGAAGGTGATGTCAAGGTATGCAAGATAAGTACTCATGATAATCCAGCTGATATGATGACAAAGACAGTTCCTACTACTAAGTTTGAGCTTTGCTCAAGCTTGGTGGGTGTTACAGTACAGTCCTAGAGACTATTTGGCATGTGGTGATTTTACCTACATGAGGTATTTTTGGTAATTGATGATTTTTATGCTACAAGAGGAAATTCATCTCAAGGTGGAGATTGTTAAATATGTGATCCGAATTCGGATTAGTTTCCTAGTATGACTCCATGTTTTTTCCTATTAGGTGTCTTTTCTTTTATCTTCTATATATAGTCCAGTAAGCTGTACGGGAAGGGGGAGGTTTCCATTGTTATTCCCCTACATTTGTAATCAAATCCTCAATAGTGATCATTGTCGGTCGCACCCATGGTTTTTTCCTACAAGGGTTTTCGCGTAAAATTTTGTGTCTCCATTGTGCATCTATTTTCATAACAACTCGAAAGTATTCTTCCAAAGGTTTCTATTTCTCTTTGTTTTTTCCACGTGTATCATGCACCAATCAGTATATTGTAAAGAGCCCAAGCCCGAGCCCGTCGTCCCCCACACCAGATCCGCCACTGCCAACGCACACCGCTAGATCAACCGCCATCGAGCTCCCTATCGCCGAATCCGTACGCGCTGCCCTTCCCACCACCAGTCGCTCCCGCCGTCGCTCCTGCTCATGTCTGCCGCCGGATCCCTTCGACGCCAGCCACCCCCGCCTGCTTATGATAGTTGTCCTCGTCGCGACCGTCGCCAGCCACCACCGCTGCCTTCCCTTGTCGCCGCAGCCGTCACCGAACACTGCTGCCTCCTGTCGAAGCCCGTCCATGCCCGAGCCCGCCGATGGCTATGTGACCACCCGTTGTCGCCCCACCGCCAAATCTGAGAGAGTGGGTGGTGGTGGCTGGTGGGAGGTGAGGGAGAGAGAAGGATGTGGTGGCTGGTAGGAGGGGTAAGGGAGTGGGAGGAGCGGGGAGAGTTAGTGGGGGGGGGAGAGAGAGGAGGGGATAAAAAAGGAGGGTATTTTCCCATGCGGGTTTCTTAAGAGGTCCACCCTCCTGTGAAAATTGATTTTCACATGCGGTTTTTGAACCATGAACCATGAACGGGGATCAATTTTTGCATGCGGGAGAATTTATAGGAGTGCATCACCGAGCTCACTGAAGCCGACCCCGAACACGATCGCCATGACATTGTCCAGGCTTGCCAGGTGCGGCAACCGCCTCACGCTCAAGTCGATGGCGCCGTCACGCGCCATTGGTGAGCGTCACATGTCACATTGTCTCCTCGCCGATCGCCCTTCGATGATCAACAAGGGCACGACTGGTGAGCCTCCTCAGGCCAAACTCGTGCGCCGATGCCAGGCGGCAAAGCTAGCGCCAGTACTTGCCATGCGAGGCGAACCCCATGCTGCAGTGGAACATGAGCTCGGCGGCCGCCTCCTTCACGAGGCGGTCTGATGGCATTCTCCGTCGGGCTCACTCGGTTCGTGGTGATGAGCCACCCTTACACGTCACGGGAGATCCTCGTCGGTGCGTGGCGCCGTGTGACGCGGCGAGTCTGGCCAGCGTGCGGTGTGGGTTGGGGCTGGCGAACAAGAGCAGGACTCCCGGCAGGCCAGGGATCGCGGCAGCACCATGGCTGCCGGACGACAACGCCCACGCAACATCGCTGTGATGGAAGAAGGCCAGCGCGAGGAAGAGGAGGACGAGGAGGAGGCAGATGTGGAGTGAGTTTGGCCATGGTGGTGGCGATGAAGAGAGGTAGGAAGGTGGAGTCTTGGTAGGAGAAAGACACCATTTTTAACTTCAAGCAAGTTACTACAGTGTGTAGGGTTTAGGAATCAATAGAAGGTGATGAAAGGAGAGGAGACATGGTATTTATAGATGTACTGGAGATGAGAAGAGAAGATAAGCTTTATGAGTACTATCTTTGTTTTTTAATATATTAGTTTTTTAGTATATGATATAGTTAGCTTTTTTCAAAGATTGCCATTAGAGCGAAAAGAGTACCACTAGATCTATTATCAAAAGTACTTTAAGTGTGTCTTGTATATTTGTCTATTTCCATAAATATTTCTAGAAAAGATGAATGATCAAATAAATTACAAAAGTTAATTGCATCATACTCCTTCCCTTTTTTAATATATGATGCCATTGATTCTTGATGTTACATTTAACTATTCATTTTACACCAAAAAATATATACAATATTATAATATTATTTATTTTGTTGTGATTTGTTTTATCATCGAATAAACTTTAACCTCAGCATATATTTTTATATATTTACACTATATTTTTGAATATATTTTTAAATGTTGTGTGAAGCGCGTCATATATAAAAAGATGAGGTAGTATATATTAAAAACTGAGGTAGCTAGTATACCTATTTGAAATCCTTGGAATTGAACCATGAATTGAAGAAATGGAATCAGATACTGTTGATGTAGTTTGTGCCTAGCAGTAAACCAGAATAACAAAATCTTCAATTCCGGAGTCATATCATAGCTACCTACAATTATTCTTGAAAATAAACTGATTTCACTATTCCATCCAGCAAACTGTGACTCCACTTACCTCATCCCTTCGCACCAGCACGCAACATTTAGGTGTGCTCTCGAAGGCTGATTAACATGCGATTCTTGCAACAAGAACCTGATTACTTATGCATACTACAACTGTTATCCTCATCTCAATCAGGCAGCAACCCTTATCTGTATGACACTCGTCATGGCGTAAAGGTCGCTGATGTGAGAAGTCATCTCTATCGGGCAAAAGCCCATCACCGATGCATTTATCTTTGTCGGGCCTAAACTAAAGCCCGTCACCGATAGGTTTGATCCAGAAGACCATTCAAACAAAGGCCCGTCACCGATGATATCATCTCAATCGGGACCCAACTAAAGCTCGTCACGAATAACTAATAACTCAATCGGGCGTTAACATAAGCCTGTCACAGATAACTAACAACTCAATTGGACTTTAATTTAATCCCGTCCCCGATGACTAACAACTCACTCAGGCCCCAAATTAGCACCCATCATGAATGACTAACAACTCAATCGGGCTTTAACTTAAACCCGTCACGGATGGCTAACAACTTTATCAGGTTTAAGTTAAAACTCGTCACCGATGAGTTTTTTCCAAACAAAAACTCATTATTTTGTGGATTAGGCTTTTTTGTCCTTTCTTATGCAGACCTCCTTTCTTCACATATGGGTCCCACACTTCATTTATTTGCTTCTTGGATCGGGGTCCAATCATAGTCCTTATTGACTTTGGTGTTCATGTAGTGGCATGTAATCCACTTTGGCGTTAGGACTAGAAGGATCCATTGGGCACTGTGGTATTAATATAGTGAAAGTTAAATACTAAAGCTAGGTATGTCATGCAATTGCATATATTTAGGGTACACACTTACTATTGATTGTAGGCGCACAAAATATACTCATTGTCTTGGCAGGCCCACAAGATGTCATATATGTAGTCTATCATTCCCTTGCGGTCACCTTGGAGATTGGCGAATGTGACATTTGTGGATTGAGGAAAATCACTTCGGTGCATTTTCTGACACTACTTCCAATTATACCTACACACAAGACAAATGCTCTTATAAGCATCTTATTACCATTGGATTCATTTTGGTTGGCTCAAATTTCTCTGAGTAAAATACATTTTTTGTTCCCTTACATTAACTCCTCCCATCATGCACACCCATGCATAAATGCATACTCTCAACCAAAACGACATCATAAAAATCGTAGGTCCAACCTTCTAAATTGTCGATTCTCTGGATCAGCAATAATATTTATGGGATTGTTGGTATTTGATACAATCACAGATAAATTCGCAAGGATATTCCAAGGGTATTTCAAGGGATACCACTCATGGATACCGCTATAGCACTTCACCTTAGAGTATTCCAAGGGTATCGAATCATAGGGAACGTGTATGTATTATCTACGAACGGAATTCCATCCAAGGGCAACCACTCATGACAGGATAGACTTAGAGAGGATTCCTATGGACTTAATTAGCTGACTTAAGTTAAATGTAAAACACTATCGAATGCTTCGAGCATCGGCCCTCTCCTGACCTGCCAAGCTGAGTCCGGCCTTGAGCTTATGATATAGCCAAACGTTGAGGGATACAAAGGAAGAACAGGGCTGTCACCACCTGCCACCTATCTCACTTTCTATGGAGCACACAACTAATGAAGGTAATCGCCAACCTAGACACCACGCCTAAGCTATTGATTACTACTCTAGCCTCGCACAGGAACTTTCTTCTTTATTCAAAGTCCTAGTACTAGAGCGCTTAATTATAAACTAAGTGATGAACCCACACCGATGACAATATATCTCACTTAAATAAACTAATTAAATATCATAAAGGAAAGCTCGAACACTTACTTTATAAAAGAAGCATCCATCGAGGTACAAGCAGAAGAAGACTAACAATTCCAGTGCTTCTCCAGAACTCCGATGGAAGAATGCCGACAAGTCCAATACTCCTTCGAAAATTCTCGGAGAAAACTCTGATTATACGAGGCACTCCTTTTGGAGATTGCCCTCACTCTCCTCCTAATCACACATAGTAAAGCAAAGTCTAAGATATAAAAGTGAGTTGTACTCTACTTTGTTGTGCCTTAAGAAATGGCTTGAGCTCCTCCTTTTGTAGTGTGTTATGATGGTTAGAATGACGGTTACCACCCACAACCATCATAGGGAATGCATCTAGGACCTACATGTGAAAGGCCAGGATGGGAGGTTGCAATGGCGGTTCAGCCAAGCCCCTAGTTTGGTAGAACTGTGGGCCCCACCTCCCAGCTGCTCCTTCGGCTAGGAGGCTGATTGATGGGCCCCTATGATGGTGCACTATGGTTGGCCCCACTTTAAGTTGGTTTTGATTGTCATGTGGTCCCTCCAATCCTTGTACTTACATATGATTGGCCAGCGGTTCCATTTGTGACATGATGGGTGCATTTTCATCCATAAATGACCTGCATATATATACATATACATACACACACACGCCAAAACTAGTGGAGAAAGTTAGTAATAAACTACTACCACTAAGTTTGATATTATATTTTTGTGTTCTTTATGCAGGAGTTGACGGTTAAAGTTGGTACTTAACGACCATCAACAACACCCCCACACTTATTCTTGGCTCGTCCCTGAGTAAAGCTCATAGATCTAAATAGAGTAATGTCTCCCTGTTTAATGATTCCGACAGATAAGTCATTCCAAGACATACCTATACTTGTGAACTTTGATGTGTCTACCATGTCATCTTTGGTAATTGAAAAATGGAACGGCCTCGACTCAAGTCACCTTAACTGCTTCTGATGAACTACCTTGGGGTTTTCTTGTTACTCATAAAAACATAACTTTTACTATAATCCTCAATTGATCCTTTTGAATCACTTAAAGTGTTTTATTCCTCACCAAGACATTGATATTGCCCTTTCTTATCTTACCTTTCTAGAGGCTTACATGAAGATCAGGGTATGGAATAAGAAATGACATACTTGCATCAAATATATTATAAAGTCAAATAGAGGATCCAAGAAGATAACCAATCGTATAACCATGATCAAGCTTGTGCACTTATATGTGCATGCAAATGTGGAAAAGTGGAAAATGGGATGATGACTCATTTTTATATGATCCTTCTCCTTACACTTTAAATGCATGTATTATAGTTAAGATTTTATGTACTAAATGTTTAATTAATGTGATTTGTAGTTGATGAGATGAATATTGGAGGGACATGTGAGTTTCTGTTATTTTGTAGACAAAGCAGAATTTACTGATTTTATATGGGATTAACAATCGTATGGATTTACAACATTTTTGAGACCATTTTTCATTATTTTTTGAGAAATAACCAATTAGTTATGCATTTTTGACAAAATTATCAAACATTTGAAAATTATCTTTGTGTGCGGGCGGCTTAAAGGCCCGTGTGCAAAGATCATTTTCGCATGTGATTGTCTTAACGATCCGCAGGGAAAAATGATATTTGCATGCGAGCATCTTAACTGGGCCCGCACACAAAGATCATTTTCGCGTGTGGGCCCACCACCCGCATCTGATGATCAAGCCCAATATATAGCCCGCGCGGGACTTGGAAAATTTTCAAGTCCGAAGGCCGTGAACCCTAGCGCCGTGAGGCTGACAAATTTTTCCACACCGTCGCCCCCAACTATTCCCTCCTCCTTGTCAACCTCCTTGTCGATGTCGACCGCTACATCGACTCTGTGCCGGCCTCCGCCTCATCACTGTCGTCCTTCGCATTGACCTGCATAGGCCCCGCACCCTTTCATCCCCACGCTGGTCATCGCCTCGTCGTCGACCTACACCAGCCATCGTCTTGTCGCTGTCAACCTCCATGTTTCTGTCTACTGGCCGCCGCCACGCCAGCCATCTCCTCACCGAGCTCGCCAACCCCCTCCTTACCATTCCCTCGCCAGTACTTTGAAAAATCTTGACCTCAAATTTATTGAATTTTTGTGATGTGCATTTGTGAAAATGTGTGATGTGAAAATTATAGATACTATGAGATGTGGTCATTGTTTGAGATGTGTTGATGCGAAATTAGTTGATTGTGAGGTTTTGAGATGTGAAAATTTGTGATGCAAAAATTTGTGATGCGAATATTGTTGATTTGAAAATTAGAGATGTCAAAATAAACTAATAGATGTGGAAAATTAGAGATGTGAAAATTGGAGATATCTAAAATAGAGTTGTGAAAATAATAGAGATACAAAAATTATTGATGTGAAAATTAGAGATGTGAAAATTGGAGATGACATGTGTAAAATTTAATTTCTAGATGAGTTGTGCTATATTTACTTTTTGTATAAAAACATATCATATTTTAATTTTGAGGATTTAACGAATTTGTAATGTGCTAAATTTGAGATGCGAAATTTTCTATTGTGAAGAACGACCATACAACAAATGTCGAACGACAAAGTTCCATCCGAGGCACTCGTAGCATCTGAAGGTAGAGAAGCGGCGTCTAGCGAAGAAACATGGTGCAACCCTAGTGACCCTTTTTCGATAGAGATAACACAAGTGACCTCTCGCGAGGATGACCCTGACTTTATACCTATCGAGCAGGTAGTTAGTCTGAAACTTAGTTTTCCCATTTTGTAACTAGTCTGCAAAGAGATCATAGGCGCCTAATGGTTCTTAATGACGTGTTGGTGCAGATGGCTACACGGTGTCACTCAAAGTGAAAGGCCGCTCAGACTACCACTTTACCTGAAATAGAGCTGGACACAGCCACATCTACCCCTGAGCCAACAGACACGTCGACAAGTGTAGGAGAACGTGGAAAAAAAGACATGATGGAGAAGTAAGAACCAACTGCCGAAGGAAACCTATAATGTGACTGCTCTCGACCGGGGTGGAAAAGCCCATCGAGCCAACGATTGTGATGTCGAAGTTTAGCAACGCATGCGAAACTCTGGAGAGACTCCACGAGCCAATAAATGTAGAACAGTGGGAGAAGGTAGATGAGAGCATTAAGGCCCCTGCTATGGAATGAGTTGCAAAAATATCTAGTTTATGCACCTAGTTCAGAGGTTAGGGGGAGGGAGTTTGCACTTAAAAAAGGGAGACTGTTGGTGACAGTGGAAGTCCGATCTAAAACATACTGTTGACGAGAAAATTCTCTCACGCGCTGGCCTGGAAGATCTGCTTAACTCCAATGCAGGTCCTTCTCGGTTGCCTGTGCAGTGCAGGGCGTGCCAGTTGGTTTGATCTGTTAACCAACAAGAAAAACAAGATATATGCGTTAAGTGTTAGGTTAGATCCTAACTGGATCGGCTGAGGGAATCCATGAACATATATTTGCTATCCTAAAATATATCTAAGCCAAGCGACTAGAATGGATCGGCTATACCGAGACAACATCAGCCGCTTAACCCAAATACAGTAACGGATAATAAATATATGTGGTAATAACCTAACCAATACTGGAAAGCTAACCACAACTCGGCTAATACTCCGATGATTCTTATAAAAAGATATCATTCTTGAGCCAGATGCTTAGCCTAGGAAATCGGCCGTCGGCTGTTGATAGTAGGTCGATTTCGGCTTATGATGTCCGACAAGAATGAGATCTTAATATAAGGGGCAGTCCTAACATAAATCTAATAATAAATATACTAAAAGAAATATATTAGGGTAGATAAGGCCGGCTGAAACCCCGACACTGTCTCTAAACATATAAATCTAACCAAACAGATCATTGGAAGTTCTAACAATGAGTTAATAGTTCAACGTTGATGCAGCATTAAGTATAAAAACAACAACCTGATCTGTTGTAGCTGATTTATACCTCTCAAGACGGTGGATACCGCATATAAACTAGCCCAACCTTTAGATGTCCTATCGGCTGCGGGTTCTTGATAGAACTGGCCGATGACAAAATAGATCTAAACATTTCTTCAGTTTATATGCGATATATGGTAAATAGTGCATCATAAACTCCTGAATCTAATGTGTCGTTATGATGGAAGCACTAGAATCAACAGAACATACCACTAATGACAAGCACTTACTTGGATTTGGGGATCGAAACGATGCAGCCCGTAGCCAAATCAATTGCTCGTCTGAAGAAAAGGTTTGGCGATGCGCCGAAGGTGGTTTGATTGATTGAATGAATCTCTTTTTACAGGGGGTCTCAGGTCCTATTTATACCCAAGATAACTTTATCTGTACAGACCCTGGACTCTATCTAAACTACCATTTAAAATACGATGATATCTCGAGAAGGACCCATGCCGCATTACAATAAACAATTTAAACAAACTCCTAATTTACAGATACAATTGCCGTTACAGGACTCTATCCATAGATGATAATATCTTTTAACGCGCAATCTGATAACCGAATCTTCTATTTGTCTTCAAACATCTGCACCAGAAATGGTTTTTATCTTCTCTGATCCTAGAATCGGCTATCGGTTGCTCTTGTCCGATTCAACCTTAGCCGACTGGCTTCGCAGCCGATCGCTTCTCAGCCGATGCGGCCTCTGTTTCTCCGTCAAACCAGCCGATCCGATTCTGTTTCACCCTTGCCAGGACTTAGGGATTCAATTACCAAATTTAGGTGTTAACACATGCCCCCAAGTCCGTGATACGAAGTGTTACGGATTTGTTGCGTTTTCAAATTCCCGCTCTTTTTGACCTAAACCGCTTCGGCTGCCCCAAGTGCCCTTTAAATAGCCTTTCACTTTCGACCGAAACGATCACGCTTTCAAAACCCACTCAAACACTTCGCAAGCAAGCTTTCTTCCTCTCTCCTCTCCGGCGACTCACCGGCGCTCGCATCACTTCCGGCGCCCTCGCGAATCGAACCCGTCTTCGTCTCCGACGACTCCAATGGCTTCCAACACCGCCGCCGCATCGAGCGCCTCCGCACCGCCGCCGCGCGCACGCCGCACCGCACCGCACGCCGCACGCCGCCGCACTGCCGCCGTCGCCGTTGAGTTCCCCGAGGTATGCCCACCGGTTCAAAACTCTTTTTCTTCGGATTTCCTTTTACAGCCATGCCTCCCTAGCATTGTTGCATTCATCATGCCTTTAGCCGTTCTTGATTAGCATATTTTCCTCTTTCAAACTGTAGCACCTGTCACATCAAGTGGTCATCCCAAGTTTGACCCAAGAAAAGAGGTACTTTCTCGGCCCCATCGGCAACACTAACCCAGCCGATGTCATCATAGCCGAAACCAACAGAATCCCCTACAACACCAATAAGCCATCCCTAGCCCACTCGAACGGGACTTTCAAGTCGTGGCCGACCACAGACGCAGCCTGGATTGAATGGTATAAGAGGGTGCGATCGGCCAAGTACGCTCAATGGGAGGAAACTGGGATAGCCCAATGCTTGGCCCTGCCCGTCGCCAGCATGGAGAAAGATGAGCCGCTTATGTCGGCTGCGACATACTTTTGGAATGATAGCTTCAACACCTTCATATTCCGGCAAGGGCTGATGACGATCACCTTAGCCGACGTATACATGACGACCGGACTGGACATCCTGGCATCGGCTAACCCTGGAAACCTGAACCGAAAGGGGCAACACCAATTCAAAACCAAAGCCATCGGCGGGTGGAGCGGCTTCATTGCTCAAAACATGAAGGACGGATCGGTCGGCCACAGGGAACACGCCGCGTTTCTTATAATGTGGCTCGAGAAGTTCTTGTTCTGCGGATCGAGCTGCGGGCCGACCGCCAACTGGTAGGTCGTATCCGAACTCCTGGCCGATGGGAGCAAGCTTGCGATGGGGAAATATCTCCTCGGATATCTATATCAGATGCTGCATCAAGCTGCCGCAAAGATAGCCGCCAACGCCCCTGTCAACACCAGCGGCCCCTGGTGGTTTTTACAGATCTGGTTGGTGCTGGCGACCCAGAAAATAGCCGGTCGGCTCCCCTGACTGAGGCTGTCTTCCCAAGATTGGAGCCGATCGAAGACGAAGATGGCAACACGATCATCACCACCATATGCATGAGCTATGGAGAAGCAATGGCTGCTCGTGCGGGCTCAAAGCAATCGGCCAACCTGCTGGCTGAATGGTTCATCGCCCTGTACGATGGGCTGTCATGCGAGAACCACGCCTGGTACTTTTACCGGGATCGGGCACTGTTCGAGTTGCCGGTCGATTTCAATTGGGAAGACATCAACTCAGCCGACGACCAAAGTGCAGGGAGTTGTTCATCGCCGCTTTGTCCCCTTGCATCCTGCCGACCGGGATCCACCAGGGCCGATCAGTGGCCAAAAGTTATGAATTTTACTACCTGGTATCGACTGCGAGACAGTTTGGTCTTGGGCAACTGCCCGTCGGCTTCTATTATGTCGACAAGATTGAGACGAGGGAGTGGTGAGCCAAGAACTAATAATGCATCGGCTACTGAACATAGCCAGCCCTCCCCTCGGCAGCATCGCCGAGATGACCCTGGCGCTCAAGAAAAGCACGGCCTACGACCAATGGTGGGCCGAAATCAAAAGACACATCTTTCACCAACGGTCATCTTATTACGTCGATCTGCTCCTGCCTGAAGAGACCCCCTCGGTAAGCTTTAAACTCCAAATGATTTTTCTTTTCTTGTTATCAGCCGATGTAGCCAATTAACACTGGCCCTCTGGCTTGCAGGAGACCGAGACGGAGCGGCCGACGGTGAGTGACTCCGAGATCCCCATCGAATACCGTCTAGGTGTTTTGGATGGGGACGGCCTTGCTCCGTCGGTGATCGGCTGGGGAGCACCGAAGCTGGCGTCCTTGCTGCGTGGGCAAGTGCGCGAGCCGATCACTCACAAGAAAAGGGCCACACCTATCGTACAGCCATCGGCCGCGCCTTCCCCGAAGAAGCTGAAGGAGAAGAAACTGACCGTGCCAGCCGATAGCCTTCCCCCTTGGATCCGAGCGTCGCGCAGTTCCTTGACGTCGTCGCCAGTGAGGAGATGCCGGCGGCTGTCGGAGCGGCGGCTGAACCCGAGAGCTCTAGCCACGAATCCATCAACGCTCCAGCCGATGTCCCGCTGGTTCCAAGTCCCCCCGCGAAAAATCGGGCGGTAAGCACTCATCTCATCAAATTTGGCCTTATGATGATATCACTTGACTCTGACCGAACAATTCTTCTCAGGTCAAGAAATTGGCCGACTGCACTCCACGTCACACACCATCGGTAACCGTCCCTTGCAATTTGATTTATAGAACTTAGCCGACTTGACCGCTAACCCTTTCTTTTGCAGCCCCCACGATCTCCGTCGGCTGCCCCCCAGGCATCCAGTGAGCACATTGCGACTACCGCGGGTGGCGGCAATGGCGCCGATGACGAGGCCCCGTCGGCTGCAGGCGGTGAACCAGCCGAGCCAGCTGCTCCGACCTTGGTGCCCAAGGTAAGCCGGCTGAATTTTATGATCGGCTTTGCCAACTCAACATTTTCTAATCATCTTTCTCTTTGCAGAACATAGCCGACCTCCTCAATTTTGACTTGTTGGAGTTCGAGGAGTCCGGCGAGACCGGCGAGGAGGCGCTGGTGACGCCGGCCGAGGACCTAAGGGCCAGCCTAGCTAACATCGGCAACCGGCTGGAGGCCTCGCTGGACGCGCTGGTAGTTGACAGCGGCTCGATCCGCGCATGCTTCAAGGAGATTCAAGGCCAGCTGCTGGAAGCTCTAGCCGATGCCATCGTGCCGGCCACCTTCTTGGAAGCCCACCAACTCAAATATGAGCGGGCACGGCAGCGACTAGCCGACCGTCGCGAAAACTAGATACGCTCGGCCACCCTCCAGTCGACCAAGGAAGCCATCGAGAGCCAGAAGGCCGCCTTCGACTGCCTGAAAATCGAGCCGGCGGCCAAGCTCGAGCAGCTCCTCTCACACCAAGATCAGCTGATGGCCGATCTCGTTCAAGTCACAAACGAGATCGACGTCCACAAGGAGTACATGGCCGGCCTGCCAGCTGAAATTAACACTCAACATCAAAGTATCAAAGCATCTCCGGGACCTGGTGAAGGGCATTCGACCGGTGGCTGGGTCGGAGGCCGATGACGTCAAGGCCATCGAGGAGGTGGACCAGATCAAGCAGACGGCACTGTCGGCTATAGCCGATTTCCTCAAGCAATGAACTTTGTAATATTTTAGCGTTCTGAAATCGGCTACTGCTTCATGTAATATATTCACTAGATGTTTGTAATGAACTTGGTTAACTACCCAACTCTTGTAATCGCTTTCTGCCTTTGGCTTGTTTGATATATCTTGACTTTTGCAACTGTGCTTGTAAACGAAATTGGCTCCGGCCGCACGTACTAGCTCGATACGACTATCAATTCTAACTTAGCTGTGCGGAAATCGGCCTCGGCTTCACGTGCTGTACTATGTTTGCCGATTCTGAAACCATGATTGTGAATGAAATCGGCCTTGGCCTTATGCGTTGTCTTAGTACAACTGTTAATCCCAAACTGCCTATGCCGAAATCGGCCCTAGGCGCCCGCGTTACGTCGCGTTTGTCGATTCCAAAACCACACCACGACCGTCGATCTTAACACTTGAATTACGGCCGCCTATCCCAATCACTTAAAACGCCTTTGACTGCCGATTACGAAGCTTAAAAAATTAGAATTTCTTGACACCCAATTTTGTAATCGGCCATGTATGTATATGCCTCCCAAATTTTTTTGATAGCTTCGGTGTCGACAAAATTGTGAATCCAAGCCATCCGCGCATCATTGCCGTCGCTATCGGCCAATCGTTAGTTGACCATAGAAAACTTAGGGAAAATGTTGCATAAAAATGCCTAAGGGCGATGCCTTATTGAAAACAAGACATCGGCTGTCATAAATCAGCTAAGCAACTAGAACCGAATTATGAGTTGATCCATACACTTGGGTAGTATTTCTTTAGGTACTTTCCATTAAGAGCCCTTCCAAATACTTCTCCGTCCAGCCCTTCTAGCATGTAAGCTCCTTTAGAGATGCATTTGTGGATCTTGAAGGGCCCTTCCCAATTTGGTGACCACTTGCCGAATTTGTTATCCCTACGTCCAATCGGCAGTATCAATTTTCAAACGAGTTTGCCTTTCTCGCAAGATTTCGGCACTACTTTTTTATTATAATGTCTGGCTACTCGTTCTTTATCTCTTGTAACTTTTTCCAAGGCCCTCATCCTGGATAAAACTAAATCTTCTGATTCGTCCACCATCAAGTGATAATAATCGTCGGCTGTAAGTTGATCCTGTAGCTGAATGCGCCTTGAGCCGACGACGCTTTCCCATGGTAGCACCGCCTCATGACCGTAGACCAGCTTATACGGAGGGACTTGAATTGATCCGTGGCATGCCATCCGATACGCCCACATTGATTCGGCTAATCGGCCGTGCCATTGTTTGGGGGCACTTAGAGATCTTTCTTTTAATCAATTTAATCAAATTTTTATTTGAAGCTTCGGCTTGCCCGTTGGCCTATGCGTAGTACGACGAAGAATTAAGTAGCTTGATCCCCATATCATCGGCAAACTGAACAAACTCATCCGATACGAAGATAGATCCCTGGTCTGTTGTTATCGTTTGTGGGACGCCAAACCGGTAGATAATATGTTCTTTGACAAACTCGATTGCGTCCTTAGAATCCACTTTCCTCAGGGGAACCGCCTCTACCCATTTTGTGAAATAATCTGTCGCCACCAGAATAAATCTATGCCCTTTGCTTGAGGGTGGATTGATCTGGCCGATCATATTGATGCCCCATCCTCTGAACGGCCAAGGCTTAATAATTGGGTTCATAGCCGACGCTGGTGCTCGTTGTATGGCGCCAAATTTCTGACAATCCTGGCAACCCTTGTAATATTTGAAACAATCCTCCAGCATTGTCGGCCAGAAATATCCTGCTCGGCGAAGCAACCACTTCATTTTGTGGGCCGATTGATGCGTGCCACAGATCCCTTCATGCACTTCTCCGATGGCCACTTTGGCCTGATCGGCTCCCAAACACTTGAGCAGCACACCATCAATCGTCTGATAGTACATATCTTCATCGAGCAAAACATATCTTAACGCCTTGTACCTAGCTTCCTTGTAGCCGATTGAGAGGGGTTTTTGAGATAGCTGTAAACTTCAAACCTCCAATCATTGGCTGTAATGGCGGCAACCTCTATGTCGATCTCTTTCAACATCGGCCTATAGCCCGATGCCCCTTGAGCTAAATCATTGGCTTTTATGTTCTGCTCTCTGGGGATATGTCTCAAAGTAACTAGCCAAAAACTGTCTATTAATTCCCGGCATTGCTGATAATAGACCATCAGCGCATCGTTTTTGCATTCGTATTCTCCTGATAATTGGCTGATGACCAACAATGAATCTCCCATTATCTCGATGGCGTCGGCTTCAACTTTCTTGAGTAGATGTAATCCTTTAAGGACGGCTTCGTATTCGGCTTGGTTGTTTGTAGCATGTGGGTTGATAGCAAAAGCAAATTCGAAACTTGCCCCCTGGGTGAAATGATGACTAAGTCGATGCCGCAGCCGTTGGTGCAAACCGAGCCGTCAAACGTCAAAGTCCAAGGCATAATTTCCACTGGGCCGATTGAGTCATTTCTGTGTTCCACAATAAAATCGGCTATAGCTTGTCCTTTGACTGCCCTTGGTGCCTGATACCTCAAATCAAACTCTGTTAGCGCAAAAATCCACTTCCCAATTCTTCCTTTCAACACCGGAGCCGATAGCATGTACTTAACTACATCGGCTTTGCAGATTATTGTGCACTCGTTGGATAGCAGATAATGCCTTAACTTTGTACATGAAAAATAGAGGCATAGGCATAGTTTCTCCACAGGTGAATACCTTGTTTCTGCGTCTATTGACCGTTGGCTGAGATAGAAGATGCCTTTTGACTTGTCATCGGCTGATAGGTACAGCTTAGACGGTATCCCTTTCTGTGGAGGCATTAGAATTGGAGGGGAACTCAGATAATTCTTGATGTTGTCCAAAGCCTTTCGTTGCTCTGCCCCCATGTGAATGTTTGATCGGCTTTCAGCCGAAGCAGTGGTGTGAACGGCTCCATCTTTTCTGAGAGATTGGCTATGAACCGCCTGATGAAATTTATCTTGCCGATCAAGGATTGGAGTTGTTTCTTGTCCTTTGGAGGCTGAATTGTCTTGATAGCATTTATGCTCCTTGGTGTAACCTCAATCCCTCTTTCATGAACAAGAAATCCCAAGAACTGCTCGGCCGACACGTCGAACACGCACTTAAGTGGATTCATCTTCAAGCCATATTTCCTCGTCCGTTCTAATACTTGTCTCAGGTCGGCTATGTGGCCCTCTATCTCCCTGGACTTGACAACCACGTCATCAATGTAGATCTCTACAAGTGAGCCGATCATTTCGTGAAAAATGTAGTTCATGGCCCGTTGATATGTTGCCCCAGCATTCTTCAGGACGAATGTCATTACCACCCATTCGTACAAGCCGATTGCGCCGGGACACCGAAAAGCAGTCTTGTGGATGTCTTCGTCGATCATAAATATCTGATTATAACCTGCATTGCTGTCAATAAAACTAATGATCTTGTGGCCTTAAGTAACGTCGACGAGCAAATCGGCTATTGGCATTGGGTATTCGTCCTTAGGGGTTGCCTTGTTTAGATCTCTAAAATCGATGCATACCCTAAGTTTACCGTTTTTCTTCAACACTGGGACAATGTTCGAGACCACTCGGTGTATCGGCCAGGCCGAATGAATCCTGCATCGTATAACTGAGTGATTTCGGCTTTGATTGCATCGTACATATCGGCCTTAAACCTCCTGGGAGGCTGTTTGAACGGCCGATAGCCTGCCTTAATCGGCAGTTGATGGACCACTATTGATCGGCTAAGGCCGGGCATCTCGAAGTACTCCCAAGAAAACAATCTTTATATTCTTTTAACAAATCGATAAGCTGGGATCTACAATGAGGAGATAGATTTTTGCTAATATACGTCGACCTCGGCTTGTCACCAGAGCTGATGTCAATTTCTTCTAATTCGTCGACCGACATGAAACCTTTCCCGAGCTTGCCTCATCTTCGTCCGCGGTGTCCATGCCGAAGACGCTTGAGCCCTCCACCATGTCTTGTTCAAAGCAGCAGCTGCGGCTCGTCATCTCCAATCTTGTATTGTGGAATTGGACACATTTAGAAAATTGACTTGCCGACTTTCCCGGAGAAACAATCGATGCCTTCGATTTCCCAAAGTGGTAAATCGACACTGACGATGCTAACTGACCTGTCGGCTGGTACGATCTCAATCTTGTCGCCGTCCCATTGGATCAGGCTCTGATGCATTGTAGAAGGAACACAACAATTAGCGTGTATCCAGTCCCTTCCGAGCAACAGACTGTAAGACCCCTTCTCGTCGATGACAAAGAATGTTGTGGGCACGGTCTTATTGCCAATGGTCAGTTCGATGTTCAGGACGCCCTTGGTTTCTGATGGGTTGCCGCCGAAGTCTTTGAGCACCATATTGGTCTTCATCAGGTCTTCGACTCCTTTGCCTAGTTTTCTGAATGTTGCATAAGGCATGAGGTTGACTGCAGCTCCGCCATCAACTAGCATCTTGGACATCGGCTTGCCGTTGACGAATCCTTTAATGTACAACGGCTTCAAGTGTCGATTTTTGGTCCCCTCGGGTTTGTCAAAAATAGCTTGGTCTGGTGAGATTGCTAGTTTCACCAAGTCGTCTTCAATGGTGTCTGCATCGGCTTCAGGAGCACTGAATTCGGTTGGTAGTATGAACACCATGTTGACCGATGCAGAAACTTTGCCCTTCCCTTTGGTTGCCCTTCTGACTTGATCGGCTGGACTCTCCTTGGCTTGCTCCTCATCGACTGCGGCGGTTTTCTCTTTGGGGACCCATCGCCTTTTGATCTTACCCAGCCGACGACGCTGTTCTTGGATCATTTGCCGAACTTCATCCTCTTTCCCTTCACGCTTGAGTCGTTGGATTCTTCTTTTCTGCGTCTTTGTGAAGAGATCGGATGGGCACTATTGGGGATTGGCCGATTCCTCGTCGTCGGCCTCTTCATCGTCGCGGTTGTTGTCGCTGCGGTCTTCGTCGACGAAGAAGTCTTGATGGATTGGGCCGAACCAATCATGGACGGACCGCCGCCTCTGGTTTAGTTGAACGGCTCTAGGGATGAACCGGGCTGGGCATGCAGCCGATGAGCTCCTGTGCTCGTCGTCGCGGCGATCGTTGCACGCTGGGTAGTCGTCCAGTGTCGGCAGCCTCATGCCGGATTCCCAGCAGTACCTAAAAAAATCACAATGCCAATGCGGATCAGCACTATTGTGGCTCGCTTCGTGCCGGCGGTTTTGGGTTTCCGGCTCGCGCCGACGAGGTGCTTCATTGTGAGCTTCTTCTTGCCGAGACCGGTGCTGAGGACGGTGTCGGCTGTCTTCATAGATCGGTCGTTGGTCAACCAACCTGATGACGGGGCGCACCATGTTGATTGGCGCGGCGTGATATTCAGTCAGCTCGTCTTCTGCCTTGGCCCCGATTGATATGTTGACTAAGTCGTGCACCATTCTGTTCTGTTGATCGGCTCGCCTGGGGCTGACTTGCACTGTGTTGACCGGGAAAGGGTTGCCGTCTACCTTCATCGGCCGATTTGAATCGGCAAACTTCAATTTCCCGGCCTCGATTGCCGACTGGATTTGCTGCCTGAAGACTTTACAATCGTTGGTGGCATGGGATGTGAAGTTGTGCCACTTGCAATATTTCTTCTTCTTTAGTTCTTCGGCCGATGGGATCACGTGGTTTTCAGGGAGCTGTATTTGTTTCTCCTTGAGCAGCAGGTCGAAAATCCTATCGACCTTAGTGATGTCGAAGTCATATCTTTCCTCTTTGGCCGTCTTCAGCAGCCATTGGCAGACGATGGCCTTTTTGTTCTTGGCCCATTCGGTTGCCGCCACCTCTGCGTCATCGTCATTAGAATCGTAGTCTGATTCAACGACGACCTGAGTTATGTTCTTGACGGCCTTCCTGGTATCTTGGAATCGCTGCTCGTGGGCCACCACCTTCTGCGCCAAGTGGGCTAGGCTGTCGAAGTCCTACGCAGAGAACCGTTCTCGGATCGACGCGATCAAGCCGTGAAAGGCCAAATCGGCCAACTGGGCGTCCGATAGCACCAAGCTGTAGCATCGGTTCCTCATTTCTCTGAAGCGTTGGATGTATTCTTGAACCGATTCGTTGTGCTTTTGCCTGATACTGGTGAGGTCCGACAACTTCATTTCATGGTTGCCAGAGTAAAAGTAGCTGTGAAATTGTTTTTCGAGATCAGCCCAGCTCTGTATTGAATTGTAAGGCAATGAGGAGAACCAGGTAAAAGCCAATCCCGAAAGAGACAGAGGGAACAAACGGACTCTCAAGGCGTCTGTAGCCGATGCTTCACCGCACTGCGCCAAGAATCGGCTGACATGCTCGTAGGTTGATACGTTGTCTTGCCCTGAGAATTTCGAAAAATCTGGGATCTTGTATCGGTTGGGCAACGGAATCCGCTTGAAATGTTCTGGACAGGGATACCGATACATGTTCCCTGAGTCCTTTGGCTTGAGGCCGAATTGATTGCGCATGAAATCTGCAATCAGATCGGCCCAAGTCTGGTTGTCCTGCTGTATCAGCTCATATGGGTCATATGGCGCGGGTGCTTGCCGATACAGTGGTGGTGGCATCAGAGGCCTGTAGTGATGGTCTTGACAACCTCCTTGATACTGGTAGTGGGGCGGATGATCAGCGGGAGGCGGCCGATGCGCCGGTGGTGGCGTTGGTGGTCCCAGGAACAGCTATCGGCCATCGGCCTACCGTCTGTCCAGGTCAATCTGGGCAATCGGCTCTAGCTGCCGATTGTCGTTGAACATGTTAGCAATCTGATCCTGGGGCAGCGGTTGCTGTCGGTTCAGCATGGTAATCACTGGCCTTGTAGCCGATTCAGTTAGATTCGGATGGCCGAGGACCCCTCCTAGCGGCCCTGGTTGTGTTGGTGGTGGGATCGGCCGATTCTGGGTGACCAATGTCCTGTAACCAGGAAACTAGCCGTCTGTGAAGTACGTCGGCCCCCGTTGCATCTGGTCGGCTATCTTGGCGTCGACCATGGTAGCGATCATGTTGTTGAGAGTGTTGACCAGGATGCTACTTTGGTTGACCAGCGCATGGTGAACGGTCGAATCAATTCGGTCTTGCAAAGTATGTAGGGCCGAATCGTCTTATTTCTGAATCGGCTCCTCCACCTTCTGTTTGCCTTTTGATCCGCCGGAGGAGGATGCCTTGAGCTCATCCATGCTGAATTTATAATTTTGGTGCACGGCCCCGGACCTTGTTTGGGTGAACGATTGTAAGTAGTTGGCCTGGAGCTCTTCCACCATCTTCTTGTAATCGGCTTGCTGCTCAGCCGATAGCTGCTCCATCTTCACAGGCACGATGTTGTCCTGAGAAACATTGGGGCTCTTTGTAACGCCTTGAAAATTGGAGAATTTAAAACCGAGAATTTAAAAAATGGAACTCATAAAAACTTTTGGCTCATTGCTTCCTATCGTGTTTATTGCTTCTTATTTGCCAGCTTTGTTGCATAAATTTATTTGATGAGTGATTCATCTCGATGTTTGAGAAAAACCAAACGATTTGAATTTCCATTGAAGAGAAAAATTTCGGAGTTTAGAGTTGGAAATTTTAATATAAAATAGGAAAAAGGTTGTGGATTTATAAAAATATATATTTGGGATCAAAACATTATTTTGGTGGTTGATTAATATTAATTATTGAATAAAATGAGTGCTAAAATACTTTAAAGGATATATATGAAGTCTGAAAATTATTTTGAATCAAAATTGCATTTTCGGAATTTTGGAAAAAGATTAAATTAAATATGTGAAATATATTTTTAAAATAATAAAAGTGGGTGAAAAGGTTGAAAATATATTTTACAACTTAATTTTTGGGTATACTATATTTTATTTCAAATTTTAGGGGTGAAAGGAAATAGAATTTGGAAATTAGGAATTAAATCGGGAAATTCGGATAGTGCACTGTTCATTATGCGCCACGTGCTCGACGCCATACCGGCCGTACCGTGCCCCGCCCGCGTGCGCGACACGCGCTGCGCCGTGCCCGGCCCTGCCCTCGCCGCCGCGCGCCCGTGCACGCCGCGCACGGACCCCACGCCCGCGCGCGCCACGCGGTCGCGTCGCGTCGGTCCCCGCCGCCCGCGCGCGCTCCCGCGCCGGACCTCGCCCGTGACGTGCGCCACGACCGCCGCATCGCGCCTGCCCGTACGGCCCCGCCCCGTGCGTCGCCGCGTGCTGCTCGCCGCGCCCCACGCCCGGACCCGCGCGGCGCGCGCGCCACGCCCGCCGCGTGCGCGCGCCCGCCCGTATCGGCCCCCGTCCCGCGCCTCGCCGTGTGCCGCGCTGCCCGCTCGCCGCTCCGACCCCCTCTTCCCTCTCCGGTCGCCTATAAAAGGGACCAAGCCCTCCCTGTTCTTCCCCACCTCGCCGCCACTTTTCCCCTCTCCTCGCCGGTTCTCCCCGCCGCAAGCCGCCGTAAGCCGTCGCCGCCATGCGCCGGCGCTGTGTCGTGCGCCGTGCGCGGAGCTCCGCCGCGTCCCTCGCCGTCGCCGTCGCTGCCGGTATGTCCCGGGCCGCCGCCCTCGCGCTTGCGTCGGCCACCGGCCAAAACAGAGAAGGGAGGGAGCGCGGGGAAAAACAAAGGAAAGGGGAGAAAAAAGAAAAGAAAAGAAAAATAAGGGAAATAGGAAAAAGGGAAAACAATAGGGAAAAATCTGGAAAAATTAGGAAAAATATTTGGAAAATATTTGGGAAAATATTTGGACAAAAATATAATGTTTTCTTGTGTATTTTCTCTAAGTAATCTCGGAATTCAAAAATCGAATTTTCGAAGATTTCGTTCTCGCGTTTTTAACTTGAAGTTTGTCTATTTTCTTTCTTCCATTAAAAATATATTCTTTTGGTACACGGACCTCCAAAACTTCGAGTACCAATTGTTTTGATCAACGCTTTTTAATTTTATTCTCTTAATCAATTAAATCGATATTTGCGAAAACCCTAAAATCCCGAACTCGCTTTTTAAATCGAATTTCATCCCGAAACTCTCGCCCTAACTCGATTAGAATTTTAGGCTAAACGTTTGAAGTTGTTTTTATGGTTCTTTTGATCTCTTGGTATCTTCATTGAATTCTGATCGAATTCAATTGATTTTTCGCATGACTACGTTGAAGACCCCGGCCAACAAGTGTGCGAGCAAGGCAAGTCAACACTTCCCTTTGAACATATTGATCCTACTTTGCGATATGATGTTGATTTAAACTTCAAATATGCATGCTATACACAAATGAATACCTATGCTTGATATGCGATGCCTTGATATTGATTACCCTTAGAATTATTCTTTGTAACCTTCGATGTGATATAACCGGAGGATATCTTCAGTGAAATGCTTAGCCATGCTTATATTAGATTCGTGCATACTCATGATTTTTACAAAGAAGCTTCGTACTTGGGCAACTATCTTAGGGAAGATAGTTGGAATACGACATGTGGAGACATGAGCGCCACATTGCCCTGATCATGATGAAAATAGTTTTGATGGAAAAATAAAAAGTACAAAACCAATGTTTTAGACTGGGGCGGATGGATGGATTTGGGTGGATTCCGGTAAAGGCAAGAACCGTCCCTGGTCAATTAAGGACCGAGCCATGAGACTTATAACCTGGAACAAGCCAGTACAACCGTACTTATCGAATGGGTATAGACCTAGCGGAGTAGATAGCCGAGCGGAGGCAGTATCCCTGCATATTGGTTCTTGAGTGAAGAGGTGGTTCTGGTTATTGAGATAAGGCTGCGGCCTAAGTATTGAGTAATGAATGAGAATGTTGTGAAGTTTTTTTCTTACCCCGGGAGCGCCATAACTCCTCTCACTGCTAGGAAAGGACGGCTAGAGTGCAAGAGGATTTAAGTTCATGGAGCGGGTATTGCCAAAGCGAAGTTATCGAAAGGCTTTGCCTTGACCATCCCATATGAAGGGATGAAAGCTCATTCAATGAGTAGTTGCGGAGTACGGGTAAAGTGTACACCCACTGCAGTGTGAGTAAACCAATCTATTCGAATAGTCGTGCTCACGGTTAATGAGCGACGTGACAAGTTCCTCCCGTGGCTAGATTCGTAAATTTTAAAATGATAGGATGGGAATGCATAATGATTTTGTGTGCTGGTGGACTCAACTTCTCGAACTGCGAGAAGGGGTGGACTCCCCAGAAAACCATGACGAACCGGAGGTGGGAAGCCATCCTTGGAAATCACGATGGATGGTAGACAGAACCATCGCCATTTTAACCTACTATGGAACTAAAACTTGACTTGGCTAGATATTAGGTTTGTGAAATGATTTGTGAAAATTGGCTTTGTGCAAATAAACCATAGCCATCCTTTGAATGACACTATCATGTGCATCATTCCGTGTCAGCTTGCCGAGTACATTGGGTACTCAAATTGCTATACGCACAAACCTTCAGATGGAGGAAACGAAGAACTGGAGGACCCCTATGCTTACTGCCAGATGGGCGAAGGAGGAGAAGGCGTCTACTAGGTCTTAGTCCCGGTCATTGCCTGTGGTAATCGACATGCCGCTGCCTTCCGACTGCTATCTTATCTAAATTCTGCTTTTGATAGTATCCGGACCAGTAGGTCCTGTATGTATTGGATATTGCCTTCGGGCCTATTATTGTAATAATTTCGATGTAAGACTATTCGTGCACTTTGCACCTGGTAATTCAGAACTGTATTCGTGGGTACCAAACTACTCAATCCAGGGATATGGTACTATGAACACGAATGATTTCCGTACAACGGGGGTCAACACTCTTGGCAGCTGAGTCGATGCGTCCTAGCCGAGCCGACAGAGAAAGTCCCACTGGGCGTGCCAAGAAGCGTGTTGACGAGAAATTTCTCTCACGCGCTGGCCTGGAAGATCTGCTTAACTCCAGTGCAGGTCTTTCTCGGCTGCCTGTGCAGTGCAGGGCGTGCCAGTTGGTTTGATCTGTTAACCAACAAGAAAAACAAGATATATGCGTTAAGTGTTAGGTTAGATACCCACTGGATCGGCTGAGGGAATCCATGAGCATATATTTGCTATCCTAAAATATATCTAAGCCAAGCGACTAGAATGGATCGGCTATACCGAGAGAACATCACTTGCTTAACCCAAATACAATAAAGGATAATAAATATATGTGTTAATAACCTAGCCGATACTGGAAAGCTAACCACAAATCGGCTAATACTCCGATGATTCTTATAAAAAGATATCATTCTTGAACCATATGCTTAGCCTGGGAAATCGGCCGTTGGCTGTTGATAGCAGGCCGATTTCGACTTATGATGTCCGACAAGAATGAGATATTAATATAAGAGGCAGTCCTAACATAAATCTAATAAATATACTAAAAGAAATATATTAGGGTAGATAAGGCCGGCTGAAACCCCGGCACTGTCTCTAAACATATAAATCTAACCGAACAGATCATTGAAAATTCTAAAAACGACTTAATAGTTCAACGTTGATGCAGCATTAAGTATAAAAACAACAACCTGATCTGTTGTAGCTGATTTATACCTCTCAGGACGATGGATACCGCATATAAACTAGCCCAACCTTTAGATCTAGTCCTATCGGCTGCGGGTTCTTGATAGAACTGGCCGATGACAGGATAGATCTAAACATTGCTTCAGTTTGTATGAGATATATGGTAAATAGCGCAGCTTAAACTCCTGAATCTAATGTGTCGTTACGATGGAAGCACTAGAATCAGCAGAACATACCACTAATGACAAGCATTTACCTAGATTTGGGGATCAAAACGATGCAGCCCGTAGCCAAATCAATTGCTCGTCTGAAGAAAAGGTTTGGCGATGCGCCGAAGGTGGTTTGATTGATTGAATGAATCTCTTTTTACAGGGGGTCTCGGGTCCTATTTATACCCAAGATAACATTATCTGTACAGACCCTGGACTCTATCTAAACTACCATTTAAAATACGACGATATCTCGGGAAGGACCCACGCCGCATTACAATAAACAGTTTAAACAAACTCCTAATTTACAGATACAATTGTCGTTATATGACTCTATCCATAGATGGCAATATCTTTTAACGTGCAATCTGATAACCGAATCTTCTATTTGTCTTCAAACATCTGCACCAGAAATGGTTTTATCTTCTCTGATCCTAGAATCGGCTATCGGTCGCTCTTGTCCGATTCAACCTTAGCCGACTGGCTTCGCAGCCAATCTCTTCTTAGCCGATGCGGCCTCTGTTTCTCCGTCAAACCAGCTGATCCGATTCTGTTTCACCCTTGCCAGGACATAGGGATTCAATTACCAAATTTAGGTGTTAACACATACTACGTTCAAAAGAACTGGACCCCATTCTAGAATTATGGGAAGATCACGCAGGTTGACTGGGATCAGTTTGGCGCGAATATGACAGACCTCGCCAAGAAAAACAAATATCCGAATTGATTGGGATTGAGAGGATATACTGGCCATGTAGAACAATGGCAATAAATGGAACAAAATTTTGTAGTGCAGCAAACTCCTTCTGGTCGACCCCCTAAAGGAACAGAGCAAGAATTGGGTATGGGCACGAAGCACGGGGCAGGTCACGGAGGAGCGTGAAATCCTGTTCGAGGATCATGAGATTGATCAGGTGACCACTAGTTTGCAGCAAATCACTGAGTAGGATAAATTAGGAGAGTTCATCGCAAAAAGGGAGAATGACCAACTCACTGTTGCATTGGGCACTCCCGAACACTCTGGTAGGGTAAGAGGTGTATCCTCAAAGACGAGTTGGAAGGAAGGGTTTTCACAGGACGCCAAGAGTTACAAGAAGTAGGACACATACTAAGGGAAGTTAGAAGACAAAATAGCCGCACAAGTGAGGCAACATTTCTACTCTCTGGCGGCACATAATCCCATTGCCTTTTCAAGATTATTACCTGAATCTCAGAAAACCGCTCAAGCGCCACAGCAAACTACTCAGATGCCAAGCAGTGTTGGGTCAGTTGAAACAACCCCCTACCTCATGGATGCTATCACTGGTCCAACTCCATGCAGGCTCGTCATTCCGATCAGCAGGGTTGGGAAGACAAAAAAGGTTGCCACTGACTTAGCGATATCCAGATGACAAGTCCACAACACCTCCTTTTTAGAAGACTATGCAAGGATGCAAGTGCCTAAGGTCCATGCCGAACATATCGAGTTGGAGCTAGACATTCCCGCACCGGAGGGGATAGAACTTCTGGGAGATGCAGTGAACCAGTTCATCTTGTGGCATCGTCAAGACATCATCCATGTCAGACAGATGCCATCCACCCCAACTCCATCCCAACCAATGATAGCTGTCGCTCCTATGCAGTTGTCCCCAAGGTTTACCTTACCGCGAAAAGCACGGTGGTTTTTGCGGTTTTCGTGCAAACCGCCGGGGGTCGGCACGGTACCGGCGCGATTGAATTTGAGCAATTTCATGGAGATTAAAAATTTTTGGAAAAATTCACTTAAAAAATACAGCATGTAGATCTCGATTTTACAATAATTATGGTAACTTTTATACATGAAAATACACAAATTATCGGCGCTTAAAAAATTGTTTTCAGTTTGGGGAAAAAGAAAAAGAAAAATCATACTGTGCATGTATACTGTTCATCAAGGCCCGTTGAGGGCCCATCACCTTTCCTTCTCAAAATATCTCCTTCTTCCACCTCTCTCATGTCGCAGCCAGTGCACAACCATCCTCCTTTCGCACTTTTTCTCCCTGTCCCTTACAAGCCGCCGCGAGATCTAGGCAAACCGCCGCTGGCGAGGCCAAAGCCTCATGGTTTGCGACGAAAACCTCGGCGGCATGCGCGAAAACCGCGGCTAATATATTGATTTTAACACAACATTTCTTTCTAATCGCTCTTGTGTACTACTCAACAGGTGAGACTTACTTCACCCACGCAACGCATGACATAGACCATGGCCCTTATGAAGCTCCGACATCTCCACAACACACTACAATGAGTCATGGGGGACAATATCCGACATACGATATATGGCCAGATTATCCGTCCCAATCGAGCTACACCGACTACAGCTCATCTAGTGTGGACAGTGCTTATCCAACGTACAACTACCCTAAACCGAATGCGGCTGACAGTCCTCCAGTCACTTGGGTGTACGGGTGGCAAGAGCCGCAGTGGTAAGCTCAAATCTACATCCAGTGGCAAACCACCACTGCTTGGACTGGACAGAGTTGGAATGAGTACAAGGCGGAGTTGCTCCGAACAAATGGGTTGATGGTAATGTCCACCAAGGAATATTCATTGGCTTACAGAAATTGGAATCAGTAGACTGCACATCTACTGCCATGAATGTATCCTCTCCATCTTTTTTTACGACATATACAATTTTCGTATGACATGTTAATTGCATTGTGACTTTGTGATATGTTCGTGTCCTATGTGAATTGTGTTGTTGTGAACTTGTGTTCTCATATATTGCAGAATTATAAAGTTGTGGATTTGTGATATGTTGGCTGGGGAATGTATAATCATTGTGCATATGTCTTATAGGCTCATCTCTTTTGACATGAAGACTGCAACGACTAAGTATCTGTACGAACTTCCAATTGCCATATTTTTACCATGTTTATTTCCAATTTTGTAATGGGACCTATTTGCAACTTTATAACATATGCTAACTCATATTTGTTTCTCAACAATTTCCATTTTTATTATGATTCATTTAATAACCTTATTACTTCGTGAAGATGGCGAAACCATGTTTAGTACTTCTCTTTGCACAAAATTTTTTATCACATTAATATATTAATGTAAATATTATACATATTTATCACTGATTTTTGTATTTTTTTCCATTTTTTAACATGACATAAATTTTTTCTCCACGGTATATCATACATACATACTAATGTAAATATCATATATACTAATGTAATTTTTATCACACAAATATATTAGTGTAAATATCATACATATTTTTCACTAATTAGTATTTTTTCCTAATTTTTTTGACACCAAATAATTATTTTTCGCCACGGTTTTACCTATTACCATGCTAACCTCCACGGTTTTTGCGCGGCACGCACGAAAACCACAGTAATGACGAAATAGGGCCAAATTCAAAAATCGTCACTGTTCATCCTCCGGCGGTTTTCGCGCAAAAACCGTGCTACCGCGACGCCACGGCACGACATAGCATAGCGAAAAGGTAAACCCTCGTTGTCCCCACCAGGATCACCTGCTCCACTAGCTTCCCAACATCCCATGGCATCACCACACTGTCCACCTTCCCCACCTTCGATGGCATCACCATATCGTCCACGTTCTTTACCTACATCTCCTGCTCAAGTCCCTTGCACTCCCCCTACGCCACCTGTCAAACTACCTACTCCCATTCACCAATCTCTGCCTACACCACGACTTGCTTTCGCCCAACAAGCCCCACCTCCCCAAGTAGCTCCATCTGGCCCAATTCGGCTCATACCAAAAATGGTTTCAATGTACGACCCCAAGGAAGTGTCAAGAGATAAAGAGAGGTTCTTGTTTTCTGCATTCAAAGGGAGAGGATCGATGGAGAAAAAGAATGAAGATGCTCTCCGATGTCGGATTCCCAAAAGTCAGTACTATAATCTTGGCTATTTGTTGATGTGCCCAAGAAATGAATATGGCAAGTCATTCTTACCATTGCACATTATAAACTATCTACCATGGCAGATGAGGGTGATGCATGAATGGTAACCTCAAGGCAGCTAGAAAGGGCCTCACCTTCATTAGTGTCAAGGTCCCGTGTGACGCTTTCATGAGTGGACCCAATGGGATCTTTTAATCGATTTCCGTGACCTACACGCCCTCTTCAAGCTCAATAAGATGGATGTCAATCTCATTGATGCGTTTTCCCTGTAAGTGATTACTCTTTTATGCTGTAAGTGAATATATAAAAGAAACTTCCATTTCATTTAAATTGCATACAATTCCATGAAGCGGAAAGAGCGAGGCAACCCATTGGCTACATCAACCCAACAAGGGTTTGCTAGACAAACACATTGTACGACTTCGTGCAGATTGCCCGGAACTAAGGGTAAGACACCGAAGGAGCAACAAATATATATCAAGAAATTGGATGGGGACAAGAAGATCGATGTAGCTTGCTACTTGGGAACAACAATGCTATTACACTGAGACAAAAACATCTTAATGGTCCCTTATGCTTTTACATAAGCAACATCTCTTCCATTTGATTACTATTTTCATAGTAATACGCTATGAACTAGCAAGTTTTGTCTCTAATTAATTTATCTTGTTTCCAGGGACCACTATATTTTATTCCTGATATATCCGAGGGACCACTTGGTCGTAGTGCTAGATCCGGCACACTATGACAAGCACACTGTCATGCCCGGAAATTCATCCCAAATTTCTAGACTATTTTATGTATTAAATCCCTGTCCAGGAATTAACCAGGATACACAAAATGACAAATTAATATACAGATCCAAACGTAAAATAAAGCGTAAAATAAAAATACTTACTGAAAAGGCACTTAGTCCTCACACTCAAAAGAAACAGCAGCGGAAAAGAAAGACGATCCTAGCGACTTCAACTCCAGTCCACAGGCAAACTCAAGTGGGGTCTAAGCCTTGGCTTTCTAACATCATCTTCAACTTAGAAGCACTACACTTCTGAAAGGAGGAAAAATAGCAAGTCTGAGTACAACCACCGTACTCAATAGGCCACACAAAGGAATGCAAACGTGCAAGGGAAGACAAAGAGTGGCTTGGGCTATTTTGCATAAAAGCAGTTGTAAACCTTTATAGTTTAAAATCAGTAAAATAGTTGATTAAGTTGAGTCATGTTTTATCCTCCACTGAACAACATTGTCCCATGTTGAACAGGCCCAACCATTCCACTTGAACTGAACCAGTTACATTAAGTCCAATTATTTAAAGATGATACTAATCACTGTGAATCTGGTTGATCGCCCATAATCGTGGGCACAACTATTCGAATAGTTTTACTCTGATTAGAGGTGCGCAACTTTACCCACAAGACAAGATTTCACAAATGTTACGATGCCCCGAAGTATCACCGTGTTAACGACCAAATTTGGTAAGAAAATCCCCGAGTTTGAAGCAAGGATTGAAGTGGAATCGGAGGAAATGCGCGATCTTTGAAAACAGAGGCCGCATCGGCTAAGTCCGACTCGGCACGAGCCGTCGTGAGTCCGAGTCGACCGGATAGCCGATAGCCGATTCCAATTGGAGACAAAAGGTGGAGCCAATCCGGAAGGAAAGCTTAGAGATAATCATTGGATTCGGTTTCCAAAGTGCTTCAAAGACGTTGCCATCTATGGATAAAGTCTTATAACGGTAATTGTATCTGTAAAATAGAATATCTTGTGTAACTTCCTTTTGTAACGCGGCATGGGACTCCGTCCCAGGATATTGTCATACTATAAATAGTAGATAAGATAGAAGCCGTGATCTACACGGATGTTGTTGTAACCAGGTATAAATAAGACCCGAGGGCTCGTTGTAAAAAATATAACACACATCAATACAACTTCGGCGTATCGCCAACCTTTTCGTTTTTACTCTTTCGACGAGTTCTTACCTCGTTTTCGGGCTACATCGGGTTTCGATCTCCAAACAAGGTAATTTCTTGTTACAAGCAGTTTGTGTTATCAGGATTAGTGCTTCCAACGTCATGATGCTCTGATCCCGATGTTACAAATTTTTTAATATACCATATGCGACATATAATCTAGATCAATGTCTAGATCTATCTCCCGATCGACTAATATCTTCCTCAAGATAGCAGCCGACAGAGCTAGATTTATAGGTTGATTTAGGTTATATGGCGTATCCACCATATTGAGGAGTTCTCATTAGTCTAAATATATCTTGTGCTTCTTTTTGTACTTAATGCTGCATCAAATTGACCTATTAAGTCGCTCTTAGAATCATATAGATATATTCGGCTCAATGATTATTATTAGAGATAGCACCAGGGTTTCAGCCGGTCTTACCTATTTTAATCATCTTTTATGTATTATTAGTGCTAGATGTATTAGAACCGCCTTTTATATTAAGATCTTAATCTATTTAAATATACTAAGCCCGGTATCAATATGTTAAGTTACATTAACAACCGATTGATCTTGGTTTAGTGTATTTAGTTCAGATTAATATCTTCATATAAAACATATCGGAGTATTAGCCGATTTATATTAGATCTGCGACATCGGCTAAGCTATAAATATATGTAATTAGTATTCTGGTGTGTTTTTAGATGTAATTGATTTACACTGTTTCGGTATACTACCGATCTATCCCAATCACTTAATCTAAATGCACTTTGGAATGGTAATTATATATTATGAATATCTTTAGCCGATCGAGTAGGATCTAATTTTAACCTAATCGCCTATTCTTTGTTTCTTGTTGGTTATGGGATCAAACCAACTAGCACGCCCACACAATCACCAAAGGCGACCAGTTTTGGACCTGCACTGGAGTTAAGAAGATCTCCTAGGCCAGCGCGTGGGAAAAATTCTCATCAACACGCTTTTGGCACGGCCGATGGGACCATTGCCACGTCCAAGTCCAGTACAATGGTGAACATCAAGACTCCGGAGCTGGACCAGGAGAACATCATCCCTGTGACCATGGACAAGTGTCGGGACGCTTCCGGTCCTCTTGGTATAATTAAGAGCTGAATGGAATTCATACATTCTTCTCCAAAGTATAGCAAGACATACGATGCTCCGAGAGAGAGATAACTGAGACATCGCTGGGCCTTTAGCCTGCCAGTCAACTTCAACCTGTATTGTGCCCATCAAACAACTCGATGGTGGCGACCAGATGTGTTACACAATCAGGAGACTTGACTTCAAATGGCTAAAGATCTACGTTGTCTCAATTATCTTTAACTCATACTCGTGGTTAATACGTTCCTAACAAAAGGAACGGGCTAACCACTTTCATCCAAGCATATGGTATCGATAACTGGTTCAATGATCCATTATGGGTCATAAACTATTACACATAATTGGTCTTAGAGATACATATGGCCATCAGGCCTAGTAGTTATATAGATAGCAGCGGTAGCATACGGCATTCCCGAGGACCTTTCTCCAACCGACTAGGGAGTGCCCTAGTATGAACTGTCCGGGTAGAAAGGTGCATCTTTGTCGTACTCTTCCTCCTCGAGGAATGTTTCTCCTGCAATCATATCTATGCACAAACCAATATGCACGCACATAGCAAGGATCAGTACAAGAATTTGTACTGGCAAGCACCCAATCAAGCCTAGTACTACATGAACGGTATAATCAAGGTGAAGCTCATGTGGGGTTCCATTTTTGCACAAAGCCATCTTTGTTTTAGCAAAGCCCAATTGCAAATACCCGAGTCTGAATAATAAATTTCAGCAAGCAAGTAGCTCTCTAAATCAGGCATTAATACATAGTATTACTCATAATTACTCCTCACTTTGCGTTACAGGGCAACAAAGGAGTATAACGTTCATAAACCATTCATCATTTTCCTTTTTGGGGCAACAAAGAAATAAATTAGAGAGCAAGAAATTTTGAATACTTTTGGTGAAGAAAGTTGTACAAATATTCACAAACACATGAAAACTATACCAATGACACATTCACACGACGCTCGTAACCGTGAGCACGACTAATCGATTAGTTTTAAACTCTGCAGAGTGTTGTTACCGACATGATGTGACATAATAATCATGCAAAGCATGGCACACAATACATAAGTATCCGATTTATTATACACAACAAAGCCCTTCAACTATCCATGATTTAGCCTTACACCAGCACGATATGTGTTTCCTCTATCCTATACCATTTTGGAGACAGGGTATAGGACCATTAAGTGGCAGGCCCACGCCTTAAACTTAACGTCGTGGGGGCGGACATGACAGGGAACCCACCCACAGGGCACATTATCATTGTATTGGACAGCCTTAGTCGCCTAACTGCCACGCCGGGGCATTAGGAAGCTCCTCTGGGTTATACGAACCCATACACTTCGGCCTATCAAAATGTGAGGCGAAACCACAAATAGGGTACTAAGCTAGGGCTATCCCATACTAGCACATGTGGTTGTACTGTATTCAAGTTGAATAATCGTGGAGTGAAGTCCTTAGGGTAGTCTGGGCACACACTCCCCCTATCGGTATACAACTAAACACCATATGTATACCACTTGCAGCCCAAACTTGAAAACCAAGTTATACCATGTTTTTGTTTTTAGCATAGAGCATAATTGTCATAACATAATTTTTGGAAATGGAGATTTTGCAAATAGAACATCGTTAATTAGCCCGATGATCGTGGGAAAATGTATACTACTAGCGAACTAAGCATGGGGATAAATAAGTCATAAGACTTCAGTTGGGTTCACTATAATTTAGCTTCTAATTGTTTCTAGGTTTGGAATTGGCTAATGTGGGAGGTGAATTTTTCAGGGTGTGCAACATTGGTGTAGTATCTAACACGTTTCTATCAAGATTTTAGTTTTATACATCAAACATCATGCAAGTTCCCAACCATTTGAAATAACCTCCATAAAATTAGGATCAATTTGCTCAAAGGGGGAGGTGAGACTTGCTTGGTTCTCCTTCTTCCGGTTCGTACGAGTATACGAGATCCTCGAACGATGCCGACGGTTCATCTACGGTAAATATGCAAAGTCTTAGATTTTAAGTGCTCATGAAAACTATAATGTACTAGGATGAATGCACATGAGATGCAAGGGTTTTGGTCTCAGGTCGACATATTTAGTGTGGTTTCTAGTAAGTCTTTTTCTCTCCTAAAGTGAGAGGCTTATTTGTGGCCTATTTTGTAGTATAAGGATATAGCGTTGTGTCGTTCTAATTTGTTCAGGTCCAAACTATAGGCTTCCTGGTAAGTGTGTTATTTTTAGTTGGTAGTACACAGTAGAGTAGTCCTAACAAAATTTAGTTTGTATTTTTAGGGATTTTATTGGGCCCACTATGATTTTTTGGAAATCTGGGTGTTTTCAAAATAACTCTTTTGCTAGATAAACCTATAAGTGTTTTTTCTGCCACAGAAAGCATATGGTTTCCTATTTTTGTCCTAAATTACGTCTTACATAGTTTCTATAGAATCTTGTTTTACATTTTTTGGAGCTAAGGAGATTTTCTTATGATTTTTAGAAGTTTAACCTGCCTTATGTGAGTGTTTAGAAAATGGATATTTTTAGATAAATCTGCTACTGGGAGTAGTTATTTTTATTCTATAGCTTTAAAGTACATAGCCTTTCGGTTCTAACAAAATTTGTTTCAAGTCAAATGGTGTTGTTTTCAATTTTCTATAGATTTTTAAAGTGCACCTATTTTCCTGTTTGAAATAACCCTAATCGGATTTAACTTTCTATTTAGCGTGGGGCCTACATGTCAGCGGCAGCTAGGTTTAAACAATCCAATAGTGCGCCTGTTTGGTGGGCCCCGGTTGTCATTGGCTCAGGTGGAGGGAAAATAGAGCAGCGGCGCGGGCGAAGCACTACGCGCCGGCGGCGAATCCGCGGCCGGTGGGAGGTCAGCATCAACAGAGAAAATATATTAGGACTCATGGCGAACCTAATGGTGGTCGGCTTGCTAGCTACCGTGGCCAGAATAGTGGCCGGCGACGGCGACGGCGGTGCCATGGCTCAAGTTCGACGTGCATGTGTGATTCTAGTGCTCGCTGGGCCTTGCATGCAACGGAAATAGCATCTAGGTGGGCAGGGGGTGCTTACCGAGCAACGAATTGGTGCTGGCGAGGTCCGGGTTGCGGTGGCGTCGTGCGGGTCTCTCGGCGGTGGAGTTCTTCCACTTCGGGTGATCGGCGTAAGCGGTTTTGGGTGCTTGGCTACACGAATCAAGCACGGGACGGTGTCAAGGGACTACTAGAGATGCTCGGACCGAGAGGAATTAGTACGGGGCTCACCGGAGAGGGAATGGAGGAAGATTGACGGCAGCGGTCGGAGTTGGGGACGAAAAGGGGCTTCTTTCCTTGGTGCTTCTCCGGTCGATTCCTTGTGTTTTAACCATCGTTAGGCATCAAGGTACATGGTGGTAAAAGGGTTTGGACAGTGGCTTACCGTAGATGGCTGGCAACAAGCGGGTGGTTCGGCGGCGGTCAGAGCAGAGCGCACGGTTCACGGTCTCGGCTTGATGGCGTTCCCGATCATCGGCTGCATCATTTGAAGCGAGACTTCATCGTCAGAGAGAGCGAAGATCAGGGAATTGGGAATGTGCATTGCCTAAGGGAATAGCTCACCGGAGTTCCGAGGCGATCGGATCTCGTTCGGTGGCGGAGGGAGCTCACCAGTGATTTCTTGGCGCTTCGAGGGCGGTCAGCTCGGTCTCTCTCGTGGAACATGTGCGGACTGAGGGGAGGAGCAGTGCTGGTCGGGCGGTCGAGTTTTATTTGCATGCCGGCGTTGCAGTGGGATGCTGAGCTCGGGGCGACGCGTGCGCAGCGTGTTCCTCTCGCGCGACGCGTGCGCGTGTGCGTGGCGAGGGCACCAGTGTGAGGAAGACGAGCTGGGACATGGTGTGACGCTGGCAACACGGACCCACGAGTCAGTATGGCCCACTTGTCAGTGTGCAAGGGATGAGAGATGGTAATCTGAGAATTTTTCTAAGTCTGGACACTGTGCTGACTTTCCAACTTTGGGCTCCATTTAGAAATACTTCTAGGGCTGATTCAGGGGCGGTGCCCTATGGCAAACTTGTAAAGTGTGATGCAATCTACAATACTGCCAAGTTTAACCACCTGGGGCTTGCTGGTTTAATTTTTGAAACGGCTCAAAGTAGGCTCCAGAGTTTTGTGTCGGCCAGCTCTAGCACTTAGAAAAATTCACTATGGTCAAATCTAGTCTTTGTACAAATTCACCATTTTCAACTCTAATGATGTGTTCCAACCTTTAGAGTTTGTTTGCTGAGGTGCATTGCAAGTATTTGGGTATTTTACTAAATTTTCTAGGGGCTCCTTTTGACAATATTCCAAAAAGAAATATTCCATTACTATGGGTTTGCCTTCAATGCATGTAAACCGTATTTCGCTCTTTACTCAGCAGAAAGTTTTTCGGTTCAAAATTTACACCGTACAATCATCTTGTTACTTCCATTCCAAGACTTTCCAGGATGTGACAACAAGTTGTCAGGTTAGCAATAGGCCGACTATCAGCAGATGGTTGAACGATTGCAGTCTCACTATTTGCAATCCTTTACCCAGCCAGATCGGGGACAATCATTCAAAAGTACAAATTTGTGATCCTTGAAGACTTTGACCCTGGAGCCACCTCCAGCGAAGACAAGGGGAAAAAGAAGGTTGAAGACATCAAGCAGGAGCAGGATGACTCCGGGCTGCACACGCTCCAGGATTGGATCGACTCGGTTGTCCACCACTCGCTCGTCAACCAGTCAGGGATATTGGTGAATACGTTGAACAACATGATCAACACTGTGGTTGACTCAAAGACAGCCGAGCAACTGTCAAGGGGCCCGACCTATGTCCCTGATGGCCGATTCCCACCTTAGAGGACTCTGTCGACGCATGGACTGTCAGTTCCTCCATTGGGACAGCCGACTCCTCCAGGGAGAGCCTCTATTCAGCCGAATGTACAATCATCGGCTGCAAAACCAACACCCAAGCTTCTGACCAGGCAACAACCTCAGCATCAGGGCCACGAAATCCCAGTACTAACTCAGGAGCAAATGGAGAACATGTTCAGCACCAATCGACGACCTCTCATACACAAAGTGCCGGTTGGCACCCCTGAGCAGCAGCCTCCGTTGATGCCACAGCCGCCTCCTGCCGTGAGCCAAGTCCAATATCAGTACCTAGGAGGCAACTACGAGCAGTACTACCAACCTCATTCACCGCAGATGCCGTATCGACAGGCTCCCATGCAATATGAGCAGTACAAGTCGATACCACAGGTACAAACTCAAGAAAACAAGCCTTGGGCCGATCTGATCACAGATGTCATGCGCGATCAGTTCGGTCTCAAGTCGAAGGATTCCGGCAACATGTACCGCTACCTGTATCCGGAATACTTTGAGAGAGTGCCCCTGCCAAGCCAGTACAAGGTGCCGGATTTTTCAAAGTTCTTTGGGCAAGATAATGTGTCGACCTACGAACACGTCAGCCGATTCCTGGCTCAATGTGGCGAAGCATCAGCTACGGACGCGCTCAGAGTGCGTTTGTTCCCACTATCTCTCTCAGGATCAACCTTTACATGGTTTTCATCACTGCCCTACAACTCGGTACAGAGCTGGGCCGATCTCGAGAAGCATTTTCACAGCTACTTTTACTCCGGCAAGCACGAGATGAAGCTATCGGACCTCACCAGCATCAGACAAAGGCATGAAGAATTGGTTCAGGACTACATCCAGTGCTTCAGGGATATGAGGAACCGATGTTATAGCCTGGTGCTATCAGACTTGCAACTAGCTAATTTAGCCTTCCATGGCCTCTTGGCCCCCATCAGGGAAAGGTTTTTGGCTCAGGACTTCGAGAGCTTGGCCCACTTGGCCCAAAAGGTGACGGCCCACGAGCAACGTTTCCAAGAATCCAAGAAGGCCTTCAAGAAAGTTAGCCACGTCGCTTACGCATTGGACTCCGACTCAAGTGATAGCGACACAGAGGTGACGGCAACCGAGTGGACCAGAAACAAGAAGGAAATAACATGTTAGTGGCTGAAGAAATTGGCTAAGGAGGAGAGATATGACTTCGATAGGATCTTCGATCTGCTGCTACGGGAGAAGAAAATATAGCTTCCAGCCAATCATGCATCCCATCAGTCGAGGAGCTCAAGAAAAAGAAATATTGTAAGTGGCACAACACCACCTCCCATAGCACCAACGAATACAAAGTCTTCCGCCAGCAAATTCAGTCGGCCATAGAAGCGGGGAAGATCAAGTTTGAAGAATCGGCTAAGCCGATGAAAGTCGACGGCAACCCCTTCCCTGTTAATGTAGTCCATGCCGGCCCAAGGCAAGCTGATCGGCAGTACAGAATGGCGCACAGCTTAGTCGAGGCCCAACAAGGAAGCACGGCTGAGATGGACTACCAGGAACAATCCAAGATGTCGACTGGAGCCGACCCGACGCCCATCAATATGGTCTACACCAGTGGCCGATCGACCGATCGTCGGCCCAGGCACATGGACAGCCAACTCCAGTTTCAACTCAGGGTTCAAGAGGAGGAAGAAGTCCGGCGTGGCAAACCTTATCAGAGAACGACTGATCGGCTGGGAACGGCCTACATCCGTCGCCACGACGGCTGCGACCCCCATTGGCGGTGCGAGTTCTTTAGATTTTACTGGGAGCAAGGGATGCGGTTGCGCACCTTAGAAAATTGCCCAGCCTGCAGCGAATTCGGGGCAGACGAATTCAGGCAAGAGCCGATTGCAAGCCCCAGCCGATTCATCCCCCGAGCCATTCAGCTCAACCAGCGAAAACTCTCCGTCCATGAACGGCTCGACCCGATTCACCAAGACTTCTTCCAGGGCGAGGATGAAGAAGAGGACGAAGAAGAACAGATTGCCAACCCTTAATGGTGCCCCTCCGACGTCTTCACAAAACACAAAAGCGGAAGGTGCAATGGCTAAAGAGCGAGGGTCGACTGAAAGAAGTCCAGGCCGAGATCGACTATCGACTGAAGAAGAAAAAGGAACAAAATCGCCCAAGGAGACAATGGCGCGTAAAGAAAGATGTTGCCCCAGCCGATGAGAGTCCAACTGACCAGGCCAAAAGGGCGGCAAAAGGTAAAGGAATAGCTTCTGCATCGGTCAATATGGTGTTCATATTACCAGCCGAATTTGAGGCTGCCAAGGCCTATGTAGACATCGTCGAAGAGACCTTGGCCAAGCTAGTTCTGTCCCCCAAATAGGCCATATTCGAAAAACATGAGGGAACCGAAAATTGGCACCTGAAGCCCCTATACGTTAAAGGATTTGTTAATGGCAAGCCGATGTCAAAAACTCTAGTCGATGGAGGAGTCGTTGTCAATCTCATGCCTTACGGTATCTTCAGGAAGCTAGGCAAGGGGGCCAATGACTTGATCAAGACCAATATGGTGCTCAAGGACTTCGGCGGGAATCCATCGGAGGCCAAGGGAGTTTTGAATGTCGAGTTGACCTTCGGCAGCAAGACCGTGCCCACAACGTTTCTCGTCATCGACGGGAAGGGATCTTACAGCCTGCTGCTTGGAAGGGATTGGATCCACGCCAACTGCTGCATCCCTTCTACAATGCATCAAAGGTTGATCTAGTGGCAAGGCGACAAGATAGAAATCATGCCAGCCGATAGGTCAGTTAACGTAGCAAACGCCGACTTAACATTATGAGAAGTCGACGGCATTGATTGCCTATCTGGCAAAGTTTGGCAAGCCGATTTCCTAAAGGTGTCCGATTCTGATATACAACCGATTGGAGATGAAGAACCTCAATTATTACTTTGAGGGCATCGTGGAGGGCTCAAGCGTCTACATCAAGGACACCGTGGAAGACATCGATGGCAAACTTGGGCAAGGTTTTATGTCGGCCGACGAGCTCGAGAAAGTTAACATTGGTCCAGGAGATAGGCCTAGGCCGACATATATTAGCAAGAATTTGTCTTCTCATTTTAGGACCAAGCTTATTGATTTATTGAATGAATATAAAGATTGCTTTGCTTGAAAGTATTTTGAGATGCCTGGTCTTAGCCGATCGATTGTTGAACATCGGCTCCCCATTAAGCCTGGATATCGGCAATACAAATAGCCTCCCAGGAGGTTTAAAGCCGATATGTACGATGCGATTAAAGCCACAATCACTCGGCTATATGATGTTGGTTTCATTCGGCCCTGCTGATATGCAGAGTGGGTTTCAAATATAGCTCCGGTAATCAAGAAAAATGGCAAGCTTAGGGTGTGCATTGATTTCAGAGACTTAAACAAAGCTACCCCTAAGGATGAGTACCCTATGCCTATAGCCGACTTGCTCGTAGATGCAGCCTCTGGCCACAAAATTATAAGTTTTATGGATGGCAATGCTGGTTATAATCATATCTTTATGACCGAGGAGGATATCCATAAGACAACTTTCAGGTGCCCAGGAGCAATCGGCTTATACGAATGGGTTGTAATGACTTTTGGGTTGAAAAATGCTGGAGCTACATTGCGGAGATTGTGGCAATCGGGTATCTACATGGCAAGCTTATCCGACTGGAGGTAGGGATGGATTGCGCCTGCCATATCTGTAAGCCAAACTTGACTTGGGTGTTACGATTGCCAATATAGATAAGGCAATCGGCCTATAGTCACGGTTTGGTAAGATTGAGGAAACCAACTTAGAGTAAGATAGGGTTTCCGATCTGTAAGCCCACCTCCCAAGACTATATAAGGGGGGTAAGGGGCGTCCCTTGAGGGATATTCCGAGAGGAGATCAGAGATCATATTCTAGATCAACTTTTAGCCTTCAGCTTTAGATCACGAGATCAATAAAGACACTCGGCGGATCGAATCCACCGAAACAGGAGTAGGGTATTACCTCACGAGAGGGCCTGAACCTGTCTAAATCTTCTTCCTCTTCTAACCCATTGTGCTTGGCGATCTCGACTGCGACCCCAGAAATTATATTGCCGAAACCAAGTTTCGACAGTTGGCGCGCCAGGTAGGGGCCCGCGCGTCGAGACTTCTTCAACAATCTCGCCGACAAGCGTGATGGGATCTCCTTCAGGACTCGGCGGCTTCGCCGCCAACTTCTTCGACGACTCCTCCTTCGACTCGGACTCAAACCAGTCGGAAGGGAAGTCCCACTCGGCGCCGTTCGGGCTCCCCAATAGCGCCGAGATCTTCGACGACATCTTGAAGACCAAGATGCGATCTACTCTCTCCGACAACGGACTTCACTTGGCACCATTCGGATTACCGAATGTCGCCGAAATCTGCGCCAATCTTCTCGCCTCCCCGACGGAAGCAATCTGCTCAGATGAAGACCTCTCAGTGCCGTTTGGATTACCAAATGTCGCCGAGATTTTCAGCAAGCTTCTCTCCCCCGAGTCGGTGGCGATCCACTCGGAGGAGCCCACACCCCCAGGCTCTGATTCGGACTGGAACGATCCAGATCCGGGTTACCCAGGAGCAAGGGAGGTTGCTGTCATCCTCCCGTCATTCGGCTCCTGCTCATCTTCGGAGCTCAATGGATACCTCAGCTTTGCCGGCTTCGACAACCTCTACGGCATCCCTTCTGACGAAGCCGACAACTCCGACTGCCGCATGGACTATGAGCCGAAGTGCTTTGACGTCCTCATGGCCGAGCCGGACGAGTCCGACTCAGCCATGGCCGAAGGCTTGCCGAAGAAGAACGAGCCAGGTGGAGCTCGAGCGCAAGACAGCCGAGGAGGAGAAACAACGCAAGGACGAGGCCGACAAAAGGAAGGGGATCTACGTGCGGGACGATCCGCCCGGGAGGCCATACTCCAAACACGGGTTCGCAACACCAACATCTTCCGGACGCCACAACAGAATGCCGTTGCTGCACTCACGCTCCTGGACACCGTCATGGAGACGGCTCCGCCAAAGTGACTCCTATACTTGACAAGATCAAGACCATCGTCGCGCCACGGCTAACGGCCATCCCACCACTTCGGCATGAAGACCGACCGACGTGGCCGAAACGCCGACAAGAGCCGGCTTCCACCTCTAAAGTCGGAGACTATAGGAGGCCCGAGCCGGCTCGGCCGACAACTGAGCCAAGAGGCCCACCTCGCGAGTCCACGCTGAAGTACGGAGCGACGGCCGACTCCCGCGACAAACGACACGGACGTCCACCCGTCCACCACCGAGTCCGCCGCAATGTTCGGCTATCCAACCACTAACCGAAGACCCCGCCGAGTGATCTCGCGGGAGGTCCTCGATCGCCGCTACCGGAGCGCGACCGACGCACTCGAGAAGATCGGAGGGGATCACCCGATAGCAGCGACGACGGAGTACCGGCCTTCACTCGAGAACTTCGCCGAGTGCACCGGCCGAGTGGCTTTAAGCCTACAGGATTGAAAGGTACGATGGCAAGACCGACCCGAATCTTGGCTAACCGTATACACCCTTGCCATCCGAGCCGCAGTGGCGACAACAAGGCTATGGCCAATTACCGCCCGTGGCCCTCGCAAACTCGCCGGAATTGGCTCACGAGCCTGCCAAGAGGCTCAATCGGCTCGTGGAGCGAGCCGAGGATCACTTCATCGCCAACTTCCAAGGTACCTTCGAGAGGCCCGACACACACTTTGACCTTTACAACGTCATCCAGAAGCCAGACGAGCCCCTGAAGGATTATATTCGTCGTTTCTCCGAGAAACGCAACAAGATCCCGAATATCACCGATGACATCATCATCGCCGCCTTCCGTAAGGGAGTCCGTGATGAGCTGCTCATCGGGAAGTTCGGCGCAAACCACCGAAGACGGTGAAGCAAATGTTCGAGACGGCGAACTCGTACGCCAAATCCAATGACGCCATTAAGGCCGCCCGTCAAGACCGGCCCGATAGAAGGGAAGATAAGCAAGCGGGAGGAGGCCGTAATCCTAAGAAGGATGGCGGCAACAACGGCAACCAGGGCCAGAAGGATCGCAAGCGCCGATCCGAGGACCTAGTGGCCGCAACCTCCAACACTCAACGCCGTCCCGAGTCGCCGCCACGACGCAATCATGAACGCCAGTGCACCCATCATCCGAATCACAAGCACGCGGCGAAGGACTGCTTTATCTACAAGGTTCGCCGAAAGACGCGGCACAGCTCAACAAGAAGCCGATCGACGAGGCTGGCCCGTCGGCGCCAAAAAGAACAACGCGCGTAAAACGCCGAACCTTTTCAAGACCCGGGGGAGCTCAACCACATCTTCTGAGGTCCGCTAGCCTATGAGTCCAAGAGGAAACGAAGCTAACCGACCGGGAGGTCAACGCGGCTCAACCCGAAGTCCCTCAATATCTGCGATGGTCGGAAGTGGCCATCACCTTTGATCGCTCGGATCACCCCGACCGAGTGGTTCACCCGGGGCGCTATCCATTCGTCCTGGACCCCGTGGTCCGCAACATCGAGCTTAAGCGCGTCCTCATCGATGGGGCAGCGCCCTCAACATCCTATTTGCCAAGACCATGGATGAGATGCGATCCCGAGGGCCGAACGCGAAGGCAAGTCTGCCCCTTCCACGGAGTTATCCTGTGGCTATCTTCAACACCACTCGGGCATATCTCCTCCCAGTCACCTTCGAGCCCGAGAGAACTTCCGAACGGAGAACGTCACCTTTGAGGTGGCCGACTTCGAAACAAGCATATCACGCCATCATCGGAAGGCTGCGCTTGCCAAGTTCATGGTGATCCCTCACTACACCTACCTTTGCATAAAGATGCCGGGTCCCAACGGCGTCATCACTCTTCGCAGCGACGTGAAGCAAGCCTTCACATGCGATAAGGAGAGCTGCGACATGGCCCAATCTCGCGAGAGATTACGTGGCCAACAAGAAGTCCGATTGGCTGCATCAACTTCGGCAGAGGGCGAAGTCCCCACGAAGAAGATAGCCAAATCAGGATCCGGTGATGCCAAGACCAAGAAGATCTCCCTTGATCCGTCGGATCCCTCGAAAACTGCTGTAATCGGCGCTGACCTAGATCCCAAATAGGAAAGCGCGCTCGTCACCTTCCTCCAAAATAATAAAAATGTCTTTGCTTGGAAACCATCTGATATGCCTGGAATTCCTAGGGAGGTGATCGAGCACTCTTTGAACGTCAAAGATGACGCCAAACCAATAAAACAACGATTACGCAGATTCGCGCAGGATCGAAAAGACGCTATCAAGGAAGAACTCGCAAAGCTCTTGGCTGCGGCTTCATTAAAGAAGTCCTTCATCCCGACCGGTTAGCCAACCTGAGTCCCGGTCCGCAAGAAGACGGGGCAATGGCGCATGTGCGTTGACTATACCGACCTCAACAAAGCTCGCCCCAAAGATCCGTTCGGGCTACCTCGCATCGACCAAGTCGTCGACTCAAGTGCATGCCGCTCCCGAGCTTCCTAGACGTTACTCGGGCTATCATCGATCAGCTTAAAAGAATCCGACCGCTGAAGACATCGTTCATCACGCCGTTCGGGGCCTATGCTACATCACCATGCCTTTTGGCCTGAAGAACGCCGGAGCCACATATCAACGAATGATCCAAAGATGTTTCCAGACGCAGATCGGCAAGAACGTTGAAGCTTACGTCGACGATGTTGTCATCAAGACCAAGCAGAAAGAAGACCTGATCGCCGACTTAGAAGAAACCTTTGCAAACATTCGGGCCTTCGAATGAAGTTAAACCCGGAGAAGTGCACTTTCGGTGTTCCATCGGCAACCGCTCGGCTTCATGGTGTCACATCGCGGCATTGATGCAAATCCAGAGAAGATCAACGCCATCTTAAGCATGAAACCCCGAGTAACCGAAAGACGTCCAGAAGCTCACTGGCTGCATGGCGGCACTAAGCCGTTTCATATCCCGACTCGGCGAACGAGGCATGCCCTTCTTCAAACTGCTAAAGAAGACAGACGACTTCCAGTGGACCGCCGAAGCCAACCAAGCCTTTGAAGATTCCAAAGAGTTCCTTACCACGCCACCCGTTCGGCCTCGCCTCGGCCCCGGGAACCCTCTCGCGCGTACGTCTCACCACTCACCAAGTGGTCAGCACGGTCCTTGTGGTCGAACGCGAAGAGGAAGGACGGACTCGAAGATTCAAAGGCCAATCTACTTTGTTAGCGAAGTATTGGCAGGAGCCAAAATTCGCTACCCTCAGGTACAAAAGCTGCTCTATGGTGTTCTAATAACCACGAGGAAACTAGCACACTATTTTCAGAGTCACTCGGTCACCGTCGTCACCTCCTTCCCACTCGGCGATGTCATCCACAACCGCGAGGCAACCGGACGCATCGCCAAGTGGGCCCTAGAGCTAATGCCGCTGGACTTGACTTTTAAGGCAAGAACGTCCATAAAGTCACAAGCCTTGGTGGACTTCCTGGCCGAGTGGACTGAACAGCAAGAGAACGTGCCTCGAGAAGACCTCCAACACTGGACCATGCACTTCGACAGATCCAAGAGGATCACCGGCTTGGGAGCAGGAGTTGTGTTGATTTCCCCGACTAGGGAAAGGCTAAGATATGTCCTTCACCTCCACTTCTCCGCCTCACACAACGTTGCCGAGTACGAAGCTCTCCTACATGGACTGCGCCTCGCAGTTTCACTCGGGATACGTCGGCTTATTGTGAAAGGCGACTCCCAGCTGGTCGTCAATCAAGTGATGAAGGACTGGTCCTGCCTAAACGACACAATGGAGGCCTACCGGCAAGAGGTCCGCAAGCTTGAGGACAAGTTTGACGGGCTCGAACTCTCACATGTCCTGAGACATAACAACGAAGCCGCCGATGAGCGGCACGTTTGGATCTAAGCGCGAAGCTGCCCCAACGACGTCTTTGTCGAACATCTCTACGAACCAACCATCACGGCAAAGGCAACTCTCACCGAGCAAACCACGAGCGAAGTCGCCATGACCGATACCGACCGGAGGACGCCGCTCATCAAATTCTTAACCCAACAAGAGCTGCCGGATGACTGGGATGAAGCAGAACACGTCCGACGTCGTTGCCAAGCATACGTCATGGTTGACTCCGATCTATACAAGAGAAGCCCCTCCGGAATTCTAATGAGGTGCATCACACCCGAAGAAGGGAAGCAGTTACTCCAAGACATCCACTCGGGCATATGCGGAAGCCACGCGGCAGCACGCACTCTAGTCGGCAAAGCTTACAGGCAAGGTTTCTTCTGGCTTACTGCGGTCTCCGACGCGGATAAAGTCGTACGAACCTGCGAAGGCTGCCAGTTTTTCGCCCGACAAAGCCATGTCCCGGCCCAGGAGCTTCAAACAATCCCACTTTCATGGCCGTTCGCGGTATGGGGGCTGGACATGGTCGGCCCTTTCAAAAAAGCTCCAGGAGGATTCACACACCTCTTTGTCGCAATCGACAAGTTCTCCAAGTGGATTGAAGCCAAGCCGGTCGCCACAATTACAGCTGACAAGGCACGAGACTTTTTCCTCAACATCGTGCACCGCTTCGCGTCCCAAAAGAATCATAACCGACAACGGGACTCAATTCACGGGAGGCATCTTCAAGAAATTCGTGAGGACTTCGGAATCAAGATCGCTACGCATCGTAGCTCACCCCAAAAGCAATGGACAAGTCGAGCGAGCCAACGGCATGGTCCTCCAAGGCATCAAGGCCGCGTTTTCCGCCCTAAACCCTTATGCGGCAAGTGGGTCCAAGAACGCCCTCGGTTTTATGGTCGCTGCGAACCACACCCAGTCGGGTCATCGGCCAAACTCCTTTCTTTTTGGTCTATGGCGCAGAAGCCATGTTGCCAAACGAGATGGAATATGAGTCCCTCCGGGTCCGCAGCCTTCAACGATGAACGCTACGACCCGACCGAGTGGATGACCTCACCCGATTGGAAGAGGCCCGTGAGGCAGCCCTCATCCGCCGGCCAAATACCTTCAAGGGCTCGAAGATACCACAGCCGCAACGTGCGAGCACGAGCTTTCATTGTTGGCGACTGGTCCTACGCTAGATCCGACCACCAAAGACCGACACAAGTTGTCTCCCTTATGGGAAGGACCATACATAATCGCTGAAGTGACTCGGCCCGGTGCATACCGGCTAAAGCGTGAAGACGGGTCTATGGTGGAAAACTCCTGGAACATCGAGCATCTTCGATGATTTTATGCCTAAATCAGCTAAGGCTTCATGTTTTTCTTGACTGCCAACCTCAAGCAAGATGACTTCTTGAGTTAGCAGTCGGGGGCTGTACACATGTCAATAAAGCTCAAGTTTTCCTCATCAACTTTTATGCATAATTTAGTTTATCATTGTTTAATGTCCTTCGATTTGAGCTCAGTGTCTAAGGACTGAGAGTTTTCCGATGACCTAATCAAGCCTAGGCTTGATGACAGCCAGACGAAAACTACTTAAGAAATTTCGCGCAAAAGCTCGAATCAAGGCATTAACATAAATAAACTAAAAATATCACAAGTTCTACATTGGAGTATTACGGTTACGCGACATTTACAAGACAAAGTCAGAAAGACAAATCAAATCTTGAAGTTGTTCACTACATCAAGGGATATTTTCTTCGCCGCCTCCTGCGCCTCTCTCAGCATGTCCAAGGCCTGCTCGTCGGTCGTTCCGTCAGCAAAGCCTTCCCCAACCGAGTGGATGTCCACTCGGGGGTAGAGGGACTTGGTCTGTGCAAGAGCTAGACCAGCCCCCATGTTGGCTGCTTCGGTGATGTTGGCCAGGTACCGGTCGGGAGCCAGCCGCAGCTTGTCGAATATTTCCACCGGCTCCAACGAACTGGCCCCAACTCCTTGATCGAACAAGGACAGCAAGATCGGCATGGCGGCGTTGGCGACCTCTTCCCGCACCTCGTCGCTTCGTTTGATCCGCCCAAACAAGACGTCGTATTGGGCTCGGGTTTTTACCTTGTAAGCTACCAAAAGTCCTGGATCATTCAAAGCACTCGGAAATAAAGCAGCACAAGAAGTTTCACTTCAAGGAAGATTACCTTCAAACTCGGCCTCCATCTCGGCCTTGTCGAGGCTGACCGCTTCCAGCTGGACTTGAAGCGAATGAACCTCCGAAGAATTTTCTACAACAAAAGAAGATCGTCAACAACCAAGATCAACATAAGAATCATGAAGAAACTTGGAAAGGCGAGCTTACTCCTGATTGATCCTCGGAGGTCGAGATTCGCCTCCCGAAGTTCTGCGATCTCCCTCCTTAAAGCCGCCTCCCTTGACGCGGCCTCCTCCCGAGTGGCCTTCACTGCGCCGAACGTCCTCTAAGGAGTTCGGTGGGGGACCAACTTCTCCAGCGCTCGGATTTAGCCATAGAGCGGCAATACTCCTTCGCGCGCAATGACGAAGAGTGACCGATTGAAAGACAATGATGATACAATTTAAGAGAAAGACAAAGGCTTACGTTGAGCAGCGGGTCGCCTCGTTCAGCTCTCGACAAGGGCATCCCTTTCATCTTTTCGGCTTGCCGGTCTAAGATGATGCCCCGCCTCTCGCCCTCCGAGTCCCGCCACTCGATCCGAATGGGGGAACCGTTTCAAACCGCAACCTGGGATCTCCTCCACCGTGGTCGGCAAGCGGGAAGGACAAATGAGGACATGAAAGATTCAAATCGAAAGAGTAAAGGAGAACTTGAAACAAATCTTACCGGTTTCGGCGGCGCTTGCTTAGGCGGAGTGGCCCGGCTGGCCTCCTTCTTCCGACTCCGCGCCGAGTGACCCTCGGTGGGGGAGCTTGAGCGCGGCCTCGGGCTTCCCGCCGCCGACCGGTTTCCGGTCGGGATATCCCGGGGGCGGGGCTCCTTCCTCGGGGCATCCTTCTTTGGAGGCGAAGGTTGTTTCCCCGGAGCGCTTGCACTCGGTTGCGAGCTCCGGGGCTTTGGTTCTGCTGGCCTTGGCACCTCGGGAGCAGCGGCTGGGATTGATCCTTCGCTCCCCCCGGTAGGATCTATGTCCTGGGGCCTCCTGTGAAAGCGAATGCAGCAGGGGTAAAGATAAAGAGAAGTTTTCAACGAAAGAGTTCAGACTTCGGTTTCGGAGCATACCTGGATGATCGGCGGATCTTCGGCGCTGTCCGCGGCGATCGTCTCAAAGGTGGGGTATCGGTGGGAGGAGCCGGGACGTCGTCATCCGAGTCCTCTATAATCAGCCTCCTCTTGCTCACGCGCTTGTTCGAGTCTTCACTCGGCGCCGCTCGCTTCCCGACTGGATCGCTTTGGATCTTGATGCCTCCCGCCGGCTTCTTAGCGGGGCGACGCGGCGCGTCATTGTGGGACACCTTGTATGGCTTGGAGATGATAGAGACGTTTTCCTGCAGAAGAAGAGTGTACAATGTTAAGAGACAAGATGTCAATGTTGAAAGATACTATGAAGCAACCAATCGGCTTACCGAAGGAGGAGGTCGGTGGATGCTGAAGGGAAGGACCGGCAGAATGAGGGCCCGCTCAACTGCAATTCCAGTCGAGAAGAGCTTGTACATCTGGATCTTCAGGATCTCGTACTTGAGTGGATCTGGGTCTTCCCGATTGGGGTCCGTTCCGCCTTCGTACTCAAAGGCTGGCTTTGACCGTTCCTTGATCGGAGCCAGTCGGCACCTGATGAAGTGCCGAGTGATTTGTTCCCCGCGAAGACCTTTTTGCTTCATCGCCAAGATCTTCGCGAGCAGCTCGTTGGCCTCATCCCAATCATGGGCTACTGGAACAGTGCTCCACGATGGACTCGGGACAAGAGGAAGGCCGACGAAAGAAGGCAGGCTGGGTTCTATGTTGCTAATGTAGAACCAGCCCGCGTGCCATCCCTTATTGGAAGATTTCAAGGGAAGAGAAAAGTACTCCTTGCGGAGAGATCCGCGGAGTTGGAAACCTGCCCCGCCAACAACGCAAGGCTGGTCCTTGTCTGGATGAGGTTTGAGATAGAACATGCGACGGAAGAGATGGAAGTGGGGAAGAATGCCAAGGAAGGCTTCACACACATGAATGAAGAGAGCTATGTGAAGCATTGAGTTGGGGTTCAGATGGTAGAGATGAAGCCCATAGTAATCCAGAAGCCCCCGGAAGAACTCGGAGGTGGGAAGGATGAACCCGCAATAGAAGAAAGAAGTAAAAACGACGAGCTCACCGGTGTTCGGGGTCGGGAACTCCTCCCCCGCCGCCGGGCGCCATCCCACGATCTCCTTTGGCGGAAGCACGCCGTGCTTCACCATCTCCTTGAGAGTGGTTTCCTTCACGTCAGATGCGGCCCATTGGTCGAATGGGATCCTCTTTTCCTCCGCCATGAGAGTGGTGTTGATGGGAAGTGGATCTGGCCGGAAAAGTTTGGGTTTTTGACAAGGGAACGAGGGAGATTTGGCTGCGGAAGCTAGTTGTTGCGGAGGGCGAGCTCCTTGATGGATGGATTTGGGAGTGCGCGAGTCTAGGGTTCTCCGCGATGGACTGGTGAACAGTGCAGAGAAAAGGGGAAACTTTTGGAAGACGAAGAGGCGGGGACGACCTCATGCCTTTATAGAAAGATTTGAGGGTTGCGCTAGGTTTTCTGGTGAGTGGGCCGAGCCCATAGGAAAATCTACGGCCCAGCTAAGGTGTGGCCCGATGCGTGTCCTTAGGGACTTAAGCGGATGAGCTTAAGCAGATTTGCCCTGGCAATATGCGCGTGTCCGAGTGCCCTATACCTTTGAAAATCCTTCCATACCGTAGTTTGCTTGACTTCATGAGAAGCTAGCACGATGCAACTTGGAAGGTGGCCAACAGCTAAGTTTCTATAGCTGCCTTGATGACAAGGGCTGTTTAGTTTTTTAGCATTTGGCTAATTAATTAGGTCGATGCTGTTTTTCCACCTTGGTGAAGATCTTTATAGATTGAGACCAGTATTATGGTATAAGCTATTTAATAACTTGGTCATATTTTTCATACGATTGAAAGAACTTGTTTTCCCATGAGGGATGATTGAAATATTTGTTCCGGGATTACTCGGACAGATCTACTCGGATAAGCATGAGCTTACCGAGTATTTTTCACCCATATGGGTTGATTGAATTATTTGTTCTGAGATGACTCGGGCAAATTCACTCGGATGAGTATGAACTTGCCGAGTAATGAGATTTCTATGATTGATTTAGCATGAGCTAAGCATTTACATGAGAATGATTTTTTATAGTTCTTGACTATATGCTTAGTCTGTTTTTGACTAACCACATAGTCGAGGGCTACACCTAATTAGGTGCATCAGGAGATGCACCTAGATATTTATTTTTGAATATTTTTTAAATATTTTTCCAGCCCTTCACAGTCTTTGGAGCCACTCAGGAAGATTCAGGCAGAGATGATGGAATCACTCGGCGCCAAAGGCACTCGGTCAAAAGAGATTTTTTGGCTGTGTGCTGTTTTTGGTCTGAAGCTGAGTTGTCTCGTCGACTAAAAAGGACTCGGGGGCTACTGTGGAGATTGTGGCAATCGGGTATCTACATGGCAAGCTTATCCGACTGGAGGTAGGGATGGATTGCGCCTGCCATATCTGTAAGCCAAACTTGACTTGGGTGTTACGATTGCCAATAGAGATAAGGCAATCGGCCTATAGTCACGGTTTGGTAAGATTGAGGAAACCAACTTAGAGTAAGATAGGGTTTTCGATCTATAAGCCCTCCTCCCAAGACTATATAAGGGGGGTAAGGGGCGTCCCTTGAGGGATATTCCGAGAGGAGATCAAAGATCAGATTCTAGATCAACTTTTAGCCTTCAGCTTTAGATCACGAGATCAATAAAGACACTCGGCGGATCGAATCCACCGAAACAGGAGTAGGGTATTACCTCACGAGAGGGCCTGAACCTGTCTAAATCTTCTTATTCTTCTAACCCATTGTGCTTGGCGATCTCGACTGCGACCCCAGAAATTATATTGCCGAAACCAAGTTTCGACATACATATCAGAGGACCATGAATTATATTTTTCACGACCTAAGCAGCTTCTTGGTGGAAATTTATATCGATGATGTCTTTGTCAAATCCAAGGAAGTAGAAGACCACATAGCCAATTTAAGGAAAGTCCTCGAGAGAACTAGAAAATATGGTCTGAAGATGAACCCCACAAAGTGTGCCTTTGGCATATCGGCTGGCCAATTCCTGGGTTTCCTTGTTCACGAGAGGGGATTGAGGTGACATAGAGAAGCATCAATGCTATCAAGACTATTCAACCTTCACAGGACAAGAAGCAGCTGCAATCTTTGATCGACAAAATCAACTTTATCAGGCACTTCATAGCCAATTTATCGGAGAAGATGGAGTCGTTTACGCCTCTACTACGGCTAAAAGCCGATCAAGCGTTTACTTGGGGGGCAGAACAGCAGAAGGCTTTGGACAACATTAAGGATTATATAAGTTCTCCTCCAGTGTTGATTCCTCCGCAAAAGGAAGTGCCATTCAAGCTATATCTATCAGTCGATGAGAAGTCTATCGGCTTAGTTTTGATTCAGGAGCTCGAAGGAAAGGAGCAGGTAATTTTCTATCTTAGCAGAAGACTTTTGGATGCAGAAACAAGGTACTCTCCCATGGAAAAGTTGTGTTTGTGCCTATATTTTTCATGCACAAAGTTAAGGCATTATTTGTTATCCAACAAGTGCGCCATAGTTTGCAAAGCCGATGTAGTAAAATATATGCTATCGGCTCCAATTCTGAAGGGGCGAGTTGGGAAATGGATATTTGCTTTAACATAGTTTGATTTGAGGTATCAAGCACCCAGGACAGCGAAGGGTAAGCCATAGCAAATTTTATCGTGGAACACAGAGATGACTCAATCGGCTCAGTTGATATCATGCCTTGGACGTTAACTTTCGATGGATCAGTCTGCACAAATGGATGCGGCATCAGCTTGGTGATAATTTCTCCTAGGGGGGCAAGCTTTGAGTTTGCTTTTTCCATTACGCCTCACGCCACAAACAATCAAGCCGAATACGAAGCCGTTCTCAAAGGTTTACAGTTGCTGAAGCCAACGCCATAGAGATAATGGGCGACTCGCTCTTGGTCATCATCCAGTTATCAGGAGAATATGAATGCAAAAATGACGCGCTGATGGTCTACTATCAAAAATGTCGAGAGTTGATGGACAACTTTCGGCTAGTAACATTAAAGCACATCCCTAGAGAGCATAATTCAGAAGCAAATGATCTAGCTCAAGGGGCATCGGGCTACAAGCCGATGACAAAAGAAGTTGAAGTGGAGATTGCAGCCATTTCAGCCAACGACTGGAGGTATGACGTCTACAATTATCTACAGAATCCTTCTCAGTCGGCTTCAAGGAAATTGCGCTACAAGGCTTTACAATATGTTTTGCTCGACGATGACTTATACTATCGGACGATTGATGGCGTGCTACTCAAGTGCCTAAGTACTGATCATGCTAAAGTTTCCATAGGAGAGGTGCACGAAGGAATTTGTGAGACTCATCAATCAGCCCACAAGATGAAATGGTTACTTCGGAGAGCGGGCTACTTTTGGCCGACTATGTTGGAAGATTGCTTCAAGTATTATAAAGGCTATTAGGATTGTCATAAGTTTGGAGCTATCCAAAGGGCACCAGCATCGGCTATGAACCCTATCATCAAGCCTTGGCCGTTCAGAGGTTGGGGATTCGACATGATCGGCCAGATCAATCCACCCTCAAGTAAAGGACACAAGTTTATATTGGTGGCAACCGATATTTTACCAAGTGGGTGGAAGCAATTCCTTTGAAAAAGGTTGACTCCGGGGGCGCAATAGATTTTGTTAAGGAACATATCATATACAGATTTGGCGTCCCTCAAACTATAACTACGGCTCAGGGATCTATCTTTGTCTCCGACGAGTTTGTTCAATTTGCCGACAGCATGGGGATTAAGTTGTTAAATTTTTTACCATATTATGCTCAGGCTAATGGACAAGTTGAGGCTTCGAATAAAAGTTTAATCAAGTTGATAAAGAGGAAGATTGCTGAGTACCCAAAATAATGGCATAGCCGATTGGCCGAATCACTATGGGCTTATCGGATTGCCTGTCACGGATCGATCCAGGTGCCTCCGTACAAGCTGGTCTATGGACATGAAATGGTTTTGCCATGGGAGAATATCATCGGCTCAAGAAGGGTTCAGTTGCAGGACGAGTTGACAGCCGATGACTATTATAATCTGATGGTGGATGAATCTAAAGACCTGGTTTTATCAAGAATGCGTGCCTTGGAGAAGGTGACTGGAGATAAAGAATGGGTGGCTCGTCATTATGACAAGAAGGTTGTGCCTAAGTCTTTTGAAGAAGGCGAGCTCGTTTGGAAGCTGATATTGCCGATCGGTTCAAGAGATAACAAATTCGGCAAATGGTCGTCTAATTGGGAAGGGTCTTTCAAGATCCACAAATGCGTCTCTAAGGGAGCCTATATGCTGGAAGGGTTGGACAGAGAGGTGTTCGAAAGGGCTCTTAACGACAAGTACTTGAAAAAAATATTACCCCAGTATTTGGATCAATTCATGATTCGGCTAAGTCCTTGCCGATCCATGCTAGCCGATGTGTTATGAGATTATACACATCGCCTTTAGGACATTTTTACTCAAGTTTTTCCCCTCTGAATTTTTAAATCGGCTGAGTTTAGTTGACAGGTGTTAGATGGTTTTTCTTATAATTTTATCAATGCTGAAGGCACCATTGAGAAAATTAGGGGGGCATATATCATACAAAGTCAGAAACCAGAATTTGATGACTTCGAAATTTTTCAGGCTTTGAAAACGTTTGAGACAATCAGGACATGAAGACTAAGAAAGTCGGCAGAAAATATATGATAAACGTTCCAAGCATAACATGCTGATTACAAAAGTTATATGAACAAGCTAAAACAAAAAGTTTTGAAGACTAGCCCTATTACATTTCGAGGAAGTCTTGGATAGCTGACATTGCTTAATGGCTTTGATTTGATCGATCATGGCGATGTCTTCTGCCTCGATGCCCGGGATCACCTTAGTCGATTTGTTTATATCTCCCAAGAACTTGATGGTGGAAGTCACCTTAGCTCTTTGCTCTTCGGTGGCCTTGGGAAGATTGGCTAGTGCTTGCTTCTCTTCAGCGATCTTGGCCCTGCACTGCTTCTCTCGCTTGACGCATGGGGGCAGCTGATGAAGACCGAGCAGGCTACAAAAAGGCACAAGTGTCAGTACAAATCGGCTAGGTAAAAACAAGCAAGGAAGAGATAGAATTAAAGATTACTGAAGAAGCTGGACGAGGAGGCCGATTGGCTAGTCTTTTGAACTACAAGAAAGAACTTGGTCAGGGATCGAATGATTATAATTTGAAGATCAAATTGAAAAGGCAAAGATACATACCAGTCGCTTTGGGGGTGAAGGGGTCTTTTCAGTTTGTTCATCGGCTGGCGGTGTGGTTGTACTTTGATTTGAGTTGCTCGATGCCACCGCCTCTTCAACGGCTTGGGAGATCTCTTCGTCCATGACATCTTGGTTGAGTTCTTCGTCTATGCTGGGGTCGAGAGAATGTGAGCTATCGGCTGGTGCAGCGGGCTTCGGATTCTTTTGTTTCTTTGCAGGTGCAGCCGATGGACCCGCAGCCGATGAAGCGGCTCTCTTCTTCCTTGTTACAGCTTGGCGAGTTTGGACATATAGCAACATCTTCACCTTTGGCGTGCTACAGCCGATAAGAGATGGAGCATAGCCGCCGCCGTTCGGGATGAGGCCTGTGCGATACTCGATGGCAATGCCCGAGTTGCTCACCTTGGGAGGGTCTGAGTCTGTCATCTTCAAAGGAAAAAGTAACTAAGTGTTAGGAAATGACGACAGCCGATTGCTCAGAGAAAAATGTTGAAGGATGAAAATACTTACAGAAGGGATTTCATCTGGCAGAAGCGTGGTGAGGTACATGGAGGCGCGTTGATGGAACATGTGTTGCTTGATCTCCACCCACCACTTGTCATAGGCTGCACTTCTCTTGTGGGCCAGCTCTAGGATCCCAATGTTGCCGAGGGGTGGGCTCTCTATCTCCATCAGCTTGTTCATCATAAGGTTTGAATCAATCACCCCTCGGGTCTCAATCTTGTCGGCATAATAGCACCCGATCGGCAGCTGTTAAAGACCAAGTTGCCTTCTAGCCGATGCAGGATAGTAAAATTCGTAACTCTTCACCATGTTTCAGCCTTGGTGTATCCTAGTCGGCAATATGCAGGGGGTGAGCGCTGTGGTGAAAATCTCTCTGCACTTGGGGTATCCTTTTGAGTTTATTTCGTCCAAGTTCAGCTCGATTGGCAACTCGAACTCTGCTCGGTCTTCATAGAAAAACCAAGTCCGATTGCTCTTCGCAAGGCCATCATAGAAAGATATAAACCAATCGGCCAGAAGCTCGCTTGATTGCTTCGATCCGGCGTGAGTGGTTGCGGCCTCCCCGTAGGACAGACACCTCCTGGTGGTTATTTTCGTTCCCCTCATCATATTCGATTGGCTCCAACAGGGGGAAGCAATGCCGAGCGTGGGGAGAGCGAAAGAGGAAAAACGGTGCTAAGAGGCTTGTGGGTTTTATAGAGGGGGCGAGAGACCAGATTACGCATGGGAATGACGCATATTTCTCGTCGTCCATTGTGGAGTCGGAGAAAGAGAGCAGCGACGGAGCGGTTAGGGTTTGGCAGTGCAGGCTCGGATACGGGGCGGCGCAGGTGCGAAGAGGCGGTGCGACATGGCTTGGGTGCGGCACGGACTCGGGCGCGGCGTGGCGCGGCGCGGCGGGCCGTGAAACATGGCGGCGTGGGCTAGGAACAACCCCAATAGGTGGGGCCCACCTGTCGATGGCTCGAGGAGGAGGATAGAGAGGTTGACCGATGGGCCCACTAGTCAGTGGCTCGGGAGAGCGAAGAGGGGAATTAGACTTTTGCATGGGTGCGGGAGGGAGACGGGCTGCGATCTGGACCGACGCAAGGGAGGAGAGAGAGAAGGCGGCGTTGGCCGGGCTAGGCCTCAAGGGAGGTGAAGCAGACTTCGGCCGTTTCCGCCCAGACAAAAGAAGGATTTTAATTTGTTTTATATTTAAATTAATCACATAAATGATCTTTGAATTTTTATAAATGCTTCCGACGCTCAAATAATTCCAAGAAAAATTCCTAAAAATATATATGGATACTCAAAATGTTTAATAAAAATATCATCGGCTCATTTATTGATTAATTTATTTATTTAAATAATTAATTTAATGCTTTTGTATTATTAAAATTATTTCGAGCTCCAAAATTACACGGAAAATTTCAGAGAATACTTTAGGACATGGAGAATATTTCAAAATATTTTCAGCCATGATTTTTAAAGCAAAATTTAATTTCCTTAATAATTTCACTTGATTAATTTGCCTTTTCATTTTATTTAATTTCTAGAAAATGATTTATTTAATGATTTTTAATCCCGAATGAAAATCGGGCTGTGACAGAGACCTATATGGAATTCCTCACTATTATGAATTTGTAAGTAATAACGTACCACCTTAGTACCTAATTGCTGTTCTCAAATTAGTAAGTAACACAAACAAATGTTTGATCAGCACAGATCACATAAATATTACACCAAACATAACAGGCCAATAAAGGATCCACAGAAGACGAAGCTTCAAGTGATGCCAGACTAGCCGATACGTACTGACGTATGCCATGAACACAAATTGTTGTAATGAATACTTTTCTATATTGACCGGTGTTATTATTATGTTCGCAGTGTTTTAAGCAACCCCAAGCAATAACCTATGTGGATATTACGTGTGCGAGATGCTTAGGGTCAACGGGAGGTACACAACAAACAACGATAATGTAAATATGAAGATTGTTCTCTACATAGAGTATTTCATCACATTTGATTTCCTAACTTTTATTGTCTTCTTTGTTTCACACATCCCTCAAATCCCTTATGTAGCAAATAGGTTAGAGAACCAACCAATTCTGAACATGTGCGCCAACCTATGCCACTTCATCCGCCATAAATGCCACAACATATTAGGAAATTTCTATGATGATCAAAACCAATTGGCATTAGAAGACAAATTCAAGCCCTTGAGAGAGTGGGAGAAAGAACATATGAAGTGAAAATTCGTTAGTGATGAAACAATTATTAATTTGTAATATATGGGACAAACATGTTTGTATGTATATAAATATTTTCGGTTGTATATATTGAAAGCCTGTTTATTTTTCAATGCAAGATTGTACTATTTATGTACGAAGAATGACAACTTGGTTAGCTCGTATACGTATCATTCCAAATTTTGATTATAAATAGCGAAAAATATTATATTATATATGGAACGTGGTCTTTTCATGCGGCCAATGGGTAAGTGGTCATATGCAAAGATCAATCTTCACATGCGGTTGGGCCGGCCACATGCGAAAATGATAATTTTTGTAGAGCTTTTCGTGCAGACGATCCGTCCAACCGCATGCGAAGATCAGTTTTGGCCACGAGCGAAAACCATTTATGTAGTAGTGTGAATCCAGATGTTTGTTACCAAATCATTTATATTTCTTTTTAATTTTGTGTGTATATATATATATAACTATCTATAAAGCAAGTAGTGTTTCTACCCAAAATTTTGTTCTCGGCTATTTTGCGTAAAACCCCTTGAGTTTTTCCAAAATTAACTCAGTTGGGTGGATACCGAGCCGGCTCGGCTCGGCTCGCGGCTCAGCCCGTTCGGCTCAGCTCGGCTCGACTCGGTAGAGAGCCGAGCCAGGAGGCCGGCTCGGCTCGGCTCGTGAGCCGGCTCGAGCCAGCTCGAGCCAGCTCGTTTAGCTCGCGAGCCACTTTAATACAATGCAATTATGTACAAATTACATTCTATTTTTTCTAAGTCTATTAAACATGCAAATATACAATTGAAAAAAGTAAAAAGTGATATATTAAGTCCATAATTACCATAATAACACTTGTCCATCGATAATTATCCATGCAAATATAATGATGCAACTAGATTAGATATTATTACTATTATAATCTAAAGCATTAGATCCATATGGACCATCATAAAATCATAAAAATTATTGATTTATTGTCACATCAACAACAAAACAAGCAAAAGAATAGCAAAACAAACAAAACATTAGGCCCTGCTTTGTACATTGCATCTGGCTTGTGAGCTCACGAGCAGCTCGCGAGCTGACTCGAGCTGGCTCGTTATAGCTAACGAGCTAAACCCTTGGTGCAGCTCGTTAGCATTTCTCAACGAGACGAGTCGAGCCGAGCCCAGCCAACCACGAGCCGAACGAGCTAGCGAGCCACGAGTATTTCGTCCAGCCCTACCCGCAGTCCCAATGCTGAAAAGAAAGGGAGGGCTTGGATGAAAAAAAGACCTCCTTCGCCCCCCCTCTCTGCGCCCTCTCTCCCGTCCCCATCCGCGCCACGCCCGTGTCGCGCCCGTGCTCCTCCCTCCCATCGCTGCTCGGAGCTCCCGCGCCCCTCCATGTCGTCCTCATCCGCGTCGCGCCTCGACTTCACCCATTGCAACGCACGGGCACAATTGCTAGTGTATATATATATATATATATATATCATATATATATATACATACACGCGCTTAATGGACATATTATATATCTCGTCATGGTTGTGTCCCTAAATTATGTTAAAAAAATTAAGTATATGTATTGTGCTGTTTTGACCACTAGGCATTACAATAATCGATCATTCGCAATTTCAACATACTATCATCATAGCAATTTTTATGTATGTCATGGTTTTCGTATAAATTATAATATTAATTTTGTATTTCTATTTTGGCTTAAGCTATAGTTAGCATTTTTATATGTACCTAATGACTTCTAAATTTCTTGTCATCAAATTTACAAACATTAAGTTTTATACCAATTTACAAACATATATAGGATATCATCTAGTTTTTCAAGAATATGCTCCACAAGGGATAAACTAAGAAGAGTGGGTTTTCCGACTAATTTATTTAGCTCGATCGGAAGCATTAATTATGAAAATCAACCGTACATATATAGCTAAGTACACGTCACTTCCAGTCTTCCATCAAGCAAAGGCAAGATCAGCTCTAAGGATTGTGATGAGTAGTCTATGAGAAGTTATGTCGGAAATGGATTTTAATCTTTTGATGAAATATCCACTCATCAAAATAGTTTTCCGAGTTTTGTCACCTCACCACATATCTCATCTTGATTGATCTCATCTCGATCTGGTTCATCGATCATCACACACATCATCCCAGCCTGCGCTACAAGCCGCGCGCTGCATGTATGTATATATGCTGTAGAGCGGATGCGCTGCATGCTTCCACTGTTGCTGCACATAGTTATATACATGTGTGTCAACAAATTAGTCAGGGCATGTACAATTGAACTGTAAAACTTATCTGTATAACGTTGATTTTGCAAAAAGCCCCCTGCCGTCCTGCATTGAAGGAGGAGAGAGAGAGCGAACCCGTCGTCTGACGAGCGACGGGCTTGGCTCGTGCTTCAATGTCTCATCGCCAGCTGACTGCAGCGTTGTACGGAACGCTCGTCTGCAAGCCGAGCGCGCAGGATCTGGATGTGGGGCGCACGATTTCCTTTCTTCCGCACGCTTTTTCCCTTCTTCGCGCCCATCTCCGACGGCCGAGAGTATGGTGCGTCGGCGGCACCCGTGCCCTCTCGGCGGAGCCACAAATTCAAGTCAGCGGCGGTTTCCTCAACGGCGGCGGAGGCTTCCCCCATGGCTGCCTACCGCGCTTCTGCGGCGGCAGGTTCTGCCATGGGTGAATCTGGTGCGACCGATCTAGATTCACTACGTCGTCATCGGCTATCTCTAACGGACATTAATTCTTATCTTTATTGGGTTGGACCTCATCACTCTGAAAATGTCACTGATGTGAGAAAATATCTTTAACGAGCACAAGGTCATCACGGATACACATTATCTCAATCGGGCCATAAAAATGCTCGTCACAGATGAGTTTGAAAGTCAAACCAGTGGTGTTGAACACCCGTCACGGATGACACATCTCAATCGGACCTTGTTCTAAGCCCGTCACAGATGACAACTCATCTCTAACGGGCCGTAGTTACTAGGCCGTCACCGATAAGGTTGACCAAACATAGAGTCAAAATAATGTCCTGGTTTGTTGCTCGTCACGGATGATATATCTCTAACGGGCTTAAGTAGCCCGTCACGGATGTCCTATCTATCTCTATCGGGCTTTTGGTTGAGACCGTTACGAATGTTCTATCTCTATCGGGCTTTTTCACAATGCCCGTCAGGGATGAGTTTATTATAAAAAATAAAATTTATATTTTGGCTAGCCTCAGGCCTTTGCTAGTCATGCCCGCTGCAAAAAATGACAGATATCATCACAACCCAGCCCCAGCCCCAGCCATTCATCACAGCCACAGCCATGTTGATCCATTCACATATATATTCATCACAACCACAGCAGCAAGTTGATCCATTCACATATATATTCATCACAGCCACAACAGCAAATTGATCCATTCACATATATATTCATCATAGCCACAGCAGCAAATTGATCCATTCATATATATATTCATCATAGTCACAGCCATATCCATATCCATTCATATATATATATTCATCACAGCCACAGTCATATCCATTCACATATATATTCATCACATATATATTCCACAGTCATAGCCACAGCAAAATAACAAGTGTACTAACCTCAAAAACAGAAAAAAAGACAAATATAGATGATTATTTATTTTTTGCAAAAAAGAACATGAGTAAGAACCAAAAAATGAACAAGTGTACTGCTCAAAAAAATACAAGTGTTAGATGGCTGTTTTGTTCCAAAAAGGAACAAGTGTAGTTAAAAAAAAGAACATGTGTAGTTCCAAAATGATCTTTACCTTTTTGCTCTCAGAACAACTAGACTATGTATGTAATAGTATGAGGTGTTGTGGTAGATTAGGTGGCTACCAAAAAATCTCCGCTGTGCCCTGTGACATAAGGTTTGATGCGGAGATTTTCGGTAGCCACCCAGCCTACAACACACCTAAGTAATTTGAACCGTGTTTTGGAGGATGTAATTTGCAACATGTCTGAACGGCTCCAGTTCATCATCGAGCGAAATAATTTAGTTACAGATATATTCATCATATATATATTCCATAGCCATAGCCACAGCAAAATAACAAGTGTACTAACCCCAAAAACAGAAAAAAGACAAGTATAGATAACTGTTTTTTTTCAAAATAGAACATGTGTAAAACAAAAAAAATTAATGGTCTGTTTTGTTCCAAAAAGAAACAAGTGTACTGCTAAAAAAAGACAAGTGTAGATGTCTGTTTTGTTCCAAAAAGGAACAAGTGTAGTTCCAAAAAAAAAGAACAAGTATAGTTCCAAAATGGTCTTTACTTTTTACTCTCAGAACAACTAGACTATATATGTAATAGTATGAGACGTTGTGGTAGGTTGGGTGGCTATCAGAAGATGTCCGCTGTGCCCTGTGACACAAGGTTTGATGCGGAGATCTTCGGTAGCCACCCAGCCTACAACACACCTAAATAATTCGAACCGTGTTTTGGATGTTGCAATTTGCAACATGTCTGAACGGCTCCAGTTCATCATCGAGCAAAATAATTTAGTTACAGATGTATCAAAACCTGCAAAAATGTATTACAAAGAAAAGCAAGTATATACAGAAACAACGTGCAGAATTGTACTACAAAGAATATTTACAAAAATCAAATGTTTGTCGCACTGCCATTGCAAATGTTCTACCATTCAGAGTCGATCGAGCTACCTGTAACATCCTGAAAATCGAAGAAACCGAAATCGGAACGTAAAAATCGGAACTTTCAAAAACCTTCGCTTGTTGCTTCTTCTCGGGTTGTTACTTCTTATTTGCCAGCTCAGTTGCATAAATTTAGACGTGATCAATTTTCCTTTCGGTGTTTTTGGATAATTTGGAGTTGTCAAAATGAAAGATGCGAAAGTCCGTAACCGGGAATTTTAAAAAGAAATCGCGAAAGCGCGGATTTATGAAAACGCGATTTGGGAAATATAAAATGAAAATTATGGTTGGGAGAAGATAAATTAGGACACAAAATAAATAATAAAAATTCTCGCGAGTTGTACTCGAAATCGGAAAATTTTGGAAAAATAAAGGGAGGATATTGAAATTTGAAATGAGAGATTTTAAATAAATAAATATGAAAAATATTGTGGGAAAATAAAATTGGAGAAAAATTAAAAATATTGTGTTAAAAATTATTTTTTAATTTTATGAATTTATTTTGGAATTTTTAGAGGAAAGGAAAATGGAAATTGAAAATTAAAATTTAAAATCGAGAAAATCAAAAATAGCACTGTTCATAGCACGCCAAGTGTTCGACGCCGTACGCGGCGTGCACGCCCGCCCGCGCGCGCCGCCACGCGGCCGTGCCGCGCCCGGACCCCCACGCCGTGCGCGCCGCCGCGCCGGACCCCCGCCCGCGCGCGCGCTCGCCGCGCCGCGCCCGCTGCACCGGGCCGACCCCACACGTCGTCGCGTGTCTCCACCCCGTGCCGCGCCACGCCGGCCCTTCCCACTCCACCCCGCGCCCGCGCCGAGCCCCCTCGGCCGTGCCTATAAAAGGGGCGGCGCCCCGCCCCTATTTGCCGCACCGCCGCCGCTCCTCTTTCCCGTTCCCGAGCGCCAAAGCCGTCGCCGCCATGCGCAAATTTCCCCTCCGTGCCCCACCGCTCCTCCCGAGCTCGCCGTCGCTGGTAAGCCCCCTGCTCCGTCCTTTTGTCGCGCTGCCTCCGCCTCTGTTCGGCCGGGCACCGGTCGAACAGTTGGCGGCCAATGAACAGTGCGACAGTGAAAAAGAAAAAAAAAGAAAAAGAAAAATAGGGAAAAATTAGGAAAAATTTAGGAAAATTTGGAAAATATTTTGGGAAGACTTGAGTAAAATTTTGGGAAAAATAAATTATTTTCTTGTATGTTTTCTCAGTGCAAAGTTTGAAAATCGAAATCGGACTTTTTCCGAAATTTCGTTTCGCGTCGTTTTTAAATCCGGACTTCGTTTAATTCTTTCTCGCCATTTAAATATGCATCTCTTTTGTGCTCAAACCTTTAAAAACTCGAGCACGAATTCCTCCGCTGACATTTCCAAATCTAATTTCTCAAATAGTTACGATCGCCGTCTTTGCGAAAACCCTAGGACATCGACTCGATTCCAAAACTCGTATTCTTTCTAAGCGACCCTTGTCCTAACTCAAGTAGAATTTTAGGCAAAACCTTTGAAGTTGTTTTCATGGCTTTTATGGTTCTTTTCGATCTCTCGGTATTTTATTGAATTCTAATTGAATTCAATTGATCTTTCGCACGTACGGGTAGCACCTGAAGAAACCGGCATCGACCCCGTTGAAGATACCACCCCTCAAGCGTGCGAGCAAGGCAAGTCATCACACTCTTTGAACATATTGATCCTACTTGGTAAAATGATGTTGATTTCAAATTACAAATTGCATGCTTTACACAAACAGTACCTATGCTTGATATACCCTGCTTTGATATTGATCACCATTAGAATTTATTCTTTGTAACCTTCGATGTGATATGACCGGAGGCTAACGTAAAAATGCTTAGCCCCGCTTACACTAGATCCCCGCATACTCATGATTTTGCAAGAAAGCTTTGTGCTCGGGCAACTACCTTAAGGGAGGTAGTTGAAATACGGCTGTGGAGACATGAGCGCCACATGGCCATGAGAATGTTGAACTAAGTTTGATGAAAATTGAAAATGCTATACAAATGTTTTAGACTGGGGCGGCCGGATGAATTGGGTGGATTCCGGAAAAGGCAAGTGCCGACCCTGGTCAACTAAGGACCGAGCCATGAGATAGCCGGAAACGAGCCAGTACAACCGTACTTCTCGAATGGGTATAGACCTAGCTGACTAGATAGCCGAGCGGAGGCAGTATCCTTGCATAGATGGTTCTCTATGATGTGGTTATGCGATGGGGATGAGGCTGCGGCCTTTGTTGTGAATGGTGGAATTAAATCGATATTAATTAAACTTAAAGATTGAGGAAGTTTTCCCTTACCCCGGGTGCGCCAGAACTCCTCTCACTGCTAGAAAAGGACGGCTAGAGTGCATGAGGGCTTAAGTTCATGGAGCGGGTACTGCCAAAGCAAGGTTATCGAAAGGCTTTGCCGTGACCATCTCATAAGTTGGGACGTAGGCTCATTTGTTGGGCTGTCGCGGAGTACGGGTAAAGTGTACATCCACTGCAGTGTGAGTGAATCAATCTATTCGAATAGTCGTGCTCGCGGATATCGAGCATCGTGACAAGACTTTCGCTTGGCTAGACTTTAAACTTAAAACTGCTGGGATGAGTTTGCATGATGATTTCATTCGCTGGTGGATCAACTTCTCGAGATGCGAGAAGGGGTGGATTCCCCAGAAAATCATGACAAATGGGAGGCGGGAAGCCATCCTTGGGATCACGATGGATGGTAGACAGAACCGTCACCGGATTAATGAACTATGGAACTAAAACTTGATTTGGCTAGTTGATAGGCTTGTGAAAAGAATTGTGAAAATTGGCTTTATGCAAAAGAACTCCAGCCATTCCTTGTATAACCCTATCATATGCATCAATTCCGTGTTGGCTTGCTGAGTACGGTTGGTACTCACCCTTGCTATACGCACAAACCTTCAGCTGATGGGAATGAAGAGCCGGAGGATCCTTACGCATACTACCAGGAGGGTGAAGGAACTGATGGCGCTTACTAGGTCTTAGCTCCGGTCGTTGCCTGTGGCAAACGACATGCCGCTGCCTCGCTGCCGTATCTAATTTCTGCTTTTGTGTTGTATTCGGACCATGAGGTCCTGTGTGTTGAACATTGCCTTCGGGCCTAATGTTGTAATAATGTTGTTGTAAGACTATTCGTGCATGTGCACCTGATTATTCAGTACTGTATTCGTGGGTACCAACTACTCGATCCAGGGAAATGGTACTAAGAACACGAAAGATTCCCGTTCCAAAAAGGGGGTCCACAGAGCTGGTATCAGAGACATGCGACCGTAGGCTAAGACCAAATGGCGCCCTACCCTGACTAGTTGGCTAAAGGGAAATATCCCTACATAGGATCATTTTTCAAACTATTATTTCCAAAAATACAACTATACCTTTTCTACATCTGTATTTCCTTTTATTTACCAAATGATTATAATGATAGCTCTCTCCCTCTAACCCTAAGTTGCCTTCAAAAGCAAATGTCGAACCATGACGGAGCCTGGGAGATCACCATCCCGCGAGACGAGGGGTTTGTGGCACAGCTTCAGTCCGTGCTGTGGTGTTTAAGATACCTGGAACCACCCACCTACCACATCAAAAGGCATGGCTCCGAAGGATATCCAGCATGGGAGGCGGCCGTTTCCGTGGAAGCCCGCATGGGAAGTGAAACATCTTTCTGCTTCCACACCCGCTATCACCGGGATTTAGCGGAAGCAGCCATCCAAGATGCGGCCCGCGAAGCATTTCTTCGCCTTAATGCGATACATCGTGCTGAACTCACGGTGACAGAGTTCGTGCACCATCCCTACCACGAGGAAGGCAACCCAGTTTGCACCGTGGAGGCCACCCCCTGCTGCTACAACCCGATGGTCACGCGTCTATCACGGCGGGCGAGACGGCGAGATGGCGCTACGAAGAGGCCTTGCTTGAGATCAACGACCAGCGATCACGCCTCAATGATCGGTCGAGAGCCACCAGGGCGTGGGGATCGAGATAAACATGTTGGTGCTCCCGCAAGCCAACGGTGCCCAATACGAGCAACTCTCGGACCGCTACATGGCCCGTGGGAAGCCCCGGTAGAGCTGGAGGAGCAGCTCAGAAGAGCAAGCAGCAAATCGACCAGCTGGAGGAGCAGCTGCGCACCCGCCCTATCCATGCTGCAGGTACTTCCACCGAGATTGTACCAACACCTCCTGCTCCTGTGCCCGACCACTATTACCTTATGACTCCAGCATGCTTGGATACCTTTCAAGCCATGATGGAGCAAGCTTTTATGTTGAGCATAGAGCCTGCGCCGTACCTGATAGACCCCACTGCTGCCACGTCCATGGGACCCACCTCGAGCTCCGTAGCGGTGCCATCCGAGCTGGATCGGGTGAGGAGAACCCCATCCAGATCCACACCGACTTGGAGTCCGAGGCGGAACCTATGGAGGTCAAATGGGAGTCCAGCGACACCGATCCAATGGAGGAGGAAGCTCCCCTCGTCGGCCGACTCACACCGGAGGCCCCTCACCCGCCGCACCGCTCGCAAGAGTACGCGGCCACCGAGCAGAAGATTCGGCATGACTTCGAGGCCACCACCTCCGAGCCATGGGGCCTCCGATTTGCTTCAGCAGCGGACCACCCACTTCCCGCACCTGGCTCTTGCGGATGGTTGGACGACTAGGCGGGAGGACCACCCCAGCTTGATCTCGCTCTGGACGGTTTGACAGCAAGGACCACACTCTATCCCCCTTAATAGTTAATGCAGTAAGACGATGTAGTTGTTGTATCATGGCTTAAAGGACTGTGCATGTACAGTCCGTGTACCCCTTTGATGTAATATGACAGACCTAAGTATCGCTTTGTGGTATTTTAATTCATGAGCTTATTATTATTTTACCATGATTGTTGATTGAAGATCATTTAAAAATAACTTGAAGAAAAATCCCCTAGGAACCATGACCTTAACAGGTCCGATCTCTTAATTCATCTATCTTCTTCAGATGGCGCATCGCCGCAGCAACCAACGAGAACCCGCCGGAACCCAACCCCTCCACTCTGGCGGAGGTTATGGCCTTACAAACCCAGCTGCTCCAAGCAATTGCCAACAACCAGGGAAGTCGAGGAGGATCAAGTTTAGGAGAGTTCATGCGAGCTAAGCCACCAACCTTCTCCACGGCCGAAGAACCCATGGATGCTGAGGACTGGTTGAGGGTGATCGAGAAAAAGCTAACTCTCGTCCGAGTTCGAGAAGCTAATAGAGTTGTCTTCGCCACTAACCAGCTAGAGGGTCCCGCAAGTGACTGGTGGGACACCTACAAGGAAACGCGAGCTGAAGATGCCGGAGAACCGACATGGGAAGAATTCACGGCGGCGTTCCGTGAGAATTTCATGCCAGCTGCAGTTATGAGGATGAAGAAAAATGAGTTCCGCAGGCTACGTCAAGGAAACACCTCAGTACAAGAGTACCTGAACAAGTTTACCCAGCTTGCCCGTTACGCCACAAGTGACCTGACAGACGAGGAAGAGAAGATGGATAAATTCATCGAGGGACTAAATGATGAGCTGAGAGGACCGATGATCGGACAGGACCACACCAGTTTCCAAAGCCTCATCAACAAGGTCGTTCGGCTTGAACACGACCAAAAGATGGTAGAGAATAACCGCAAAAGAAGGCTCGCTATGGCCCGCCCATTTCAGGGAACGCCACAACGTCCCAAGGGAGCCACCCCGTCGGATGGAAGCCAAACGTCCGGCGGCCGGTCGTTCCCCGCTCCCGACCATGTCAGCAGGCCAGCTACACCTCAGTTTCGTACACCAACGCCAACCCTAGCCGCTCCAGGAAGAAGGAATGTGAGCTGCTTCAATTGTGGAGAATTCGGGCACTACTCCAACAGCTGCCCCAAACCACGCAACACCCCCTGTGCACAGGCGCCAATGCAACGCCCGTCCGAGGAACCCCTACCCCTGCGGGGACGCGGTCTGTGGGACCCGCTACCCAACGAGGCTGCCACCGGGTTTCGACGTGGCCGGGAGAATCATGTGCGGGCTGAAGAAGCTCGGGAGGATCGGAGCGTATGATGGGTATGTTCTCTATCAACTCTACCCCGGTTAAAGTTTTATTCGATTCTGGAGCCTCGCATTCATTCATATCTTCCCAAGTAAGCAAACAACACCACCTACACCAAGTAGCACTTAAGAGGCCTATGTTGGTACACTCACCTGGGGGAGACATAACCGTACCCCATGCTTGCATCAATGTGCCCGTACGGATTAGAGACGTGGTGTTTCTTTCAAACCTTATGGTGCTATCACCCCAAACCATTGATGTCATACTCGGGATGGATTGGTTGACCAAGAATAATGGAATCATAGACTGCAGTCGAAGGGAAGTCACGGTATCCACCCCATGGGGATCACCGATGAGTATAACTATGGATCAAAACCCGAAGCTATGCGAGAAAGCTGCGGGAGTATTCACCATGCTACCTCTAGGCGGGATGCCGTAGTACAAGAATACCCGGACGTATTTCCGAGGAATTGCCGGAATGCCCCGGATCGCGACATAGAGTTTATCATCGACCTAATGCCCGGTACGCCCCCATATAAGAGGCCTTATCGAATGCCGGCCAACGAGTTAGAGGAACTCAAGAAGCAAATTCGAGAACTACAAGAGAAGGGATTTGTACGCCCCAGTTCTTCTCCCTGGGGAGCCCTAGTACTTTTCGTCAAGAAGAAGGATGGGAGTATGAGGATGTGCGTGGACTACCGATCGTTGAATGAAGTGACTATCAAAAACAAGTACCCACTACCTCGAATCGATGACCTATTTGATCAACTTAAGGGTGCGCAAGTGTTCTCGGAGATTGATCTTCGGTCGGGATATCATCGATTGAAGATTAGATTGGAGATATTCCTAAGACGGCGTTTTCCACACGTTACGGTTTATACGAGTTCACGGTAATGTCCTTTGGATTGACCAATGCCCCGGCATATTTTATGAACCTGATGAACAAGGTATTCATGGAATACCTGGATAAATTCGTAGTGGTATTTATCGACGATATACTTATCTACTCCAAGAACGATGAGGAACATGCGGAGCATCTACGTGTCTTGGAAAAACTACGAGAGCACCTTGTATGCAAAGTTCAGCAAATGCGAGTTACGGCTCAAGGAAGTCGCTTTTCTTGGCCACGTGGTTTCAGCCGGAGGAGTAGCGGTAGACCCCGCCAAGGTCGAAGCGTCACGGAATGGAAGGCACCCAAGTCGGAACGGAAGTTCGGAGTTTCTTGGGCTTGGCCGGTATTATCGACGGTTCATCGAAGGGTTTTCCACTATAGCCCGGCCTATGACTCAACTTCTGAAGAAGGAAAAGAGGTTTGAATGGAACGAGAAGTGTCAAAAAGCTTTCGACCAACTAAAAGAAAAGTTAACCACCGCCCCAATCTTAACCTTACCCGACAATCGGAAGGATTTCGTGATGTCTTGTGATGCGTCTCGGCAAGGACTAGGAGGCGTGTTAATGCAGGACGGGAAGGTCGTAGCGTATGCCTCGCGACGATTACGACCCCACGAGGAGAATTATCCCACACACGACTGGAACTAGCCGCGGTTGTTCACGCATTGAAGATCCGGAGACACTATCGATCGGGAACCACGTGATGTGTATACCGATCACAAGAGCTTAAAATATTTCTTTACTCACTGACCTCAACCTACGACATAGACGATGGTTGGAGTTGATCAAGGATTACGATTTAGGAATCCATTACCATCCCGGTAAGGCAAATGTAGTGGCCGATGCGCTGAGCCGCAAAGCCCAATGCAACCACATGGGATTGGGAGGTATGGCCGTGAGCTCCAAGAAGAAATGGCTCGACTTAATCCGCACCGATTCCTCACGGAGAAGTGAACTCACTTTGGAAATCCAACCCCTTCGAGGACTCAAATAGAAGAAGCCCAAAAAGGGAATGAGGAAACCCGGAAATCAAGGAACGCATGGCGCCGGGCGCGCTAAGGAGTTTTCGGTAGACGACAAGGGAATCTGTGGTACAAGAAAAGAATCTGCGTGCACCGAACGAGGTGGATTGAGAGGGTTGATCTTAAAAGAAGCTCACGAAACGGCATATTCGTTACATCCCGAAAGCACGAAAATGTACCAGGATTTGAAGGGAGAATACTGGTGGCCCAATATGAAGAGAGATGTAGCCGAATACGTAGCCGTATGCGATGTGTGCCAAAGGGTGAAAGCTGAGCATCAACGACCGCGAGCTTGCTGCAGGCCGCTCAAGATTCCCGAATGGAAATGGGACGAGATAGGCATGGATTTCATAGTGGGACTACCCAAACCGCATGGTTACGATTCCATTTGGGTAATAGTAGATCGACTCACCAAGACCGCCAGATTTATTCCCGTAAAAACTAACTACAACGGTGCCAAGCTAGCGGAACTATACATGAGTAGGATTGTATGTCTCCATGGTGTACCGAAGAGGATTATATCGGATCGTGGTACCCAATTCACGTCTCAATTTTGGAGCAAAGTCCACGAGGCACTCGGAAGTCTCCTCACCTTCGCACCGCTTACCACCCACGGGCGACGGACGGAGCGAAAGGATGAATCAAGTACTAGAAGATATCTTGAGAGCCCGTGCGTTGGATTTCACCAAGGATTGGGACAAATGTTTGCCGTCGCCGAGTTCTCCTACAACAATAGCTATCAAGCCGTCTAAAGATGTCACCAAACGAAGCCCTATTTGGTCGCCGATGCCGAACCCCATTAATGTGGTCGAAACCGGTGAACGAACCGTATTCGGGCCGACATAATCAAAGAGGCCGAGGAAAAAGTTCGCCGATCCGGGACCGATTACAAGCTGCTCAATCACGACAAAAGAGCTACGCGGACACCCGTCGAAGAGAATTAGAGTTTAAAGAAGGTGACTACGTGTATTTGAAGGTCTCACCACTACGGGAACTCGAGGTTCAAGGTCAAAGGGAAACTCGCACCAAGATACGTGGGCCCATTCTTGATAAACGCTAGGAGAGGAGAAGTGGCCTACCGTTGAGCTGCCCGAGAACCTCTCCGATGTCCACCCAGTATTCTACGTGTCGCAGTTGAAGAAATGTTTGCGGGTACCAGAAGAGCAAGCTCCTTTAGAAACCATCCACGTCCACAGTGATCTTACCTACCCGGAGCATCCAATCAAGATACTAGACGAGGCAGAAAAGAAGACACGGACCAAGTCATGGCGCATGTACAAAGTACAATGGAGCAATCACACGGAAGAAGAGGCTACCTGGGAGAGCGAGGAGTTCCTGAAGACAGAATACCCACACCTACTCAAGAGCCGGTAAGAAATCTCGGGGACGAGATTTATTGTTAGGGGGTAGGTTTGTAACATCCGAAAATCGAAGAAACCGAAATCGGAACGTAAAAATCGGAACTTTCAAAAACCTTCGCTTGTTGCTTTTTCTCGGGTTGTTGCTTCTTATTTGCCGCTCGAGTTGCATAAATTTAGACGTGATCAATTTTCCTTTCGGTGTTTTTGGATAATTTGGAGTTGTCGAAATGAAAGATGCGAAAGTCCGTAACCGGGAATTTTAAAAAGAAATCGGGAAAGCGCGGATTTATGAAAACGCGATTTGGGAAATATAAAATGAAAATTATGGTTGGGAGAAGATAAATTAGGACACAAAATAAATAATAAAAATTCTCGGAGTCGTACTCGAAATCCGGGAAAATTTTGGAAAAATAAAGGGGAGGATATTGAAATTTGAAATGAGAGATTTTAAATAAATAAATATGAAAAATATTGTGGGAAAATAAAATTGGAGAAAAATTGAAAATATTGTGTTAAAAATTATTTTTGAATTTTATGAATTTATTTTGGAATTTTTAGAGGAAAGGAAAATGGAAATTGGAAATTAAAATTTAAAATCGGGAAAATCAAAAAGAGCACTATTCATAGCACGCCAAGTGTTCGACGCCGTACGCGCCGCTCGCCCGCCGCGCGCACTCGCCACGCGCGCCGCGCGCCGCGCACGCACGGCCCCTACCCCGCGCGCCACGCGTCGCGCGCGCGCCCGCGTGCGCCGGACCCCGCGCGCCGCGCCGCCCGCGCACGCCCGCCCGTACGGCCCCGCTCCCACGCACCGCGCGCTCGCCGCCACGCGGCCGTGCCGCGCCGGACCCCACGCCGTGCGCGCGCCGCGCGGACCGCCGCCGCGCCGCGCCGGCTCGCCGCCGCGTCGCGCCCGCCGTCCACGGGACGACCCCACGCGTCGCCGCGTGTCTCCACCCCGTGCCGCGCCACGCCGGTCCTCCCCACTCCACCCCGCGCCCGCGCGAGCCCCCTCGGCCGTGCCTATAAAAGCGTGCCCCGCCCCTATTTGCCGCACCGCCGCCGCTCCTCTTTCCGGTCCCGAGCGCCAAAGCCGTCACCGCCGTGCGCAAATTTCCCTCCGTGCCCCACCGCTCCTCCCGAGCCTGCCATCGCCGGTAAGCCCCCTGCTCCGCCGTTTCGTGTGTGCCGCCGCCTCTGTTTCGGCCGGGCACCTCCGAGCAGGTTGGCGGCCAATGAACGTGCGGCGAAGTGAAAAAAAAAAAAAAAGAAAAAGAAAAATAGGGAAAAATTAGGAAAAATTTAGGAAAATTTGGAAAATATTTTGGGAAGACTTGAGTAAAATTTTGTGCAAAAATAAATTATTTTCTTGTATGTTTTCTCGGTGCAAAGTTTGAAAATCGAAATCGGACTTTTCCGAAATTTCGTTTCGCGTCGTTTTTAAATCCGGACTTCGTTTAATTCTTTCTCGCCATTTAAATATGCATCTCTTTTGTGCTCAAACCTTTAAAAACTCGAGCACGAATTCCTCCGCTGACATTTCCAAATCTAATTTCTCAAATAATTACGATCGCCGTCTTTGCGAAAACCCTACGACATCGACTCGATTCCAAAACTCGGATTCTTTCTAAGCGACCCTTGTCCTAACTCAAGTAGAATTTTAGGCAAAACCTTTGGAGTTGTTTTCATGGCTTTTATGGTTCTTTTCGATCTCTCGGTATTTTATTGAATTCTAATTGAATTCAATTGATCTTTCGCACGTACGGGTAGCACCTAAAGAAACCGGCATCGACCCCGTTGAAGATACCACCCCTCAAGCGTGCGAGCAAGGCAAGTCATCACACTCTTTGAACATATTGATCCTACTTTGTGAAATGATGTTGATTCCAAATTACAAATTGCATGCTTTACACAAACAGTACCTATGCTTGATATACCCCGCTTTGATATTGATCACCATTAGAATTTATTCTTTGTAACCTTCGATGTGATATGACCAGAGGCTAACTTCGGTAAAAATGCTTAGCCCGCTTACACTAGATCCCTGCATACTCATGATTTTGCAAGAAAGCTTTGTGCTCGGGCAACTACCTTAAGGGAGATAGTTGAAATACAGCCTGTGGAGACATGAGCGCCACATGGCCATGAGAATGTTGAACTAAGTTTGATGAAAATTGAAAATGCTATACAAATGTTTTAGCTGGGCGCTGGATGAATTGGGTGGATTCCGGAAAAGGCAAGTGCCGACCCGGTCAACTAAGGACCGAGCCATGAGATAGCGGAAACGAGCCGCACAACCGTACTTCTCGAATGGGTATAGACCTAGCTGACTAGATAGCCGAGCAGAGGCAGTATCCTTGCATAGATGGTTCTCTATGATGTGGTTATGCGATGGGGATGAGGCTGCGGCCTTTGTTGTGAATGGTGGAATTAAATCGATATTAATTAAACTTAAAGATTAAGGAAGTTTTCCCTTACCCCGGGTGCGTGTGGACCCCCGTTTTTGAGACGGGAATCTTTCGTGTTCATAGTACCATTTCCCTGGATCGAGTAGTTGGTACCCACGAATACAGCACTGGATAATCAAGTGCACATGCACGAATAGTCTTACAATACCATTATTACATTAATAGGCCCGAAGGCATCGTTCATCCCACAGGACCTTATGGTCCGAGTACAACATAAAACAGAATTTAGATAAGGCAGCGGAAAGAGGCAGCGGCACGTCAATTGCCACAAGCAACGACCGGGGCTAAGGTCTAGTATGCGCCGTCGTTCCTTCGCCCTCGGGTAGTACGCGTAGGGGTCTTCCGGCTCCTCATTTCCATCAGTGGAGGTTTGTGCGTATAGCAAGGATGAGTACCAACCGTACTCAAGCAAGTCAACACGAATTGATGCATATGATAGGGTTATTCAAAGAACACGGCTAGAGTTATTTTTGCGTAAAGCCAGTTTTTCACAATTCTTTTCACAAGCCTACCGACTAGCCAAATCAAGTTTTAATTTCATAGTTCATTAATCCGGCGACGGTTCTGTCTACCATCCATCGTGATTCCAAGGATGGCTTCCCGTCTCCGGTTCGTCATGATTTTTCGGGAGTCCACCCCTTCTCGCATTCTCGAGAAGTTGATCCACCATGAATGAAACCATCATGCATACCCATCCCAGCAGTTTTAAGTTTAAAAATCTAGCCAAGCGAAAGTCTTGTCACGATGCTCAATATCCACGAGCACGGCTATTCGAATAGATTGATTCACTCACACTGCAGTGGATGTACACTTTACCCGTACTCCGCGACAGCCCAACAAATGAGCCTACGCCTCAACACATGAGACGGTCACGGCAAAGCCTTTTGATAACCTTGCTTTGGCAGTACCCGCTCCATGAACTTAAGCCCTCATGCACTCTAGCCGTCCTTTTCTAGCAGTGAGAGGAGTTCGGCGCACCCGGGGTAGGGGAAGACTTTCCAATCTTTAAGTTTAATTAACATTAGTTTAATCCCACCATTCTTAACAAAGGCCGCAGCCTCATTCTCATCCCATAACCACATCACAGAGAACCATCTATGCAAGGATACGCCTCCGCTCGGCTATCTAGTCGGCTAGGTCTATACCCATTCGAGAAGTACGGTTGTACGGCTCGTTTCCGGCTATCTCATGGCTCGGTCCTTAATTGACCAGGGTCGGCACTTGCCTTTTCCGGAATCCACCCAAATCATCCGGCCGCCCCAGTCTAAAACATTTGTATAGTACTTTCAATTTCCACCAAACTTAGTTCATCATGGCCATGTGGCGCTCATGTCTCCACATGCCGAATCTCAACTACCTTCCCTAAGGTAGTTGCCCAAGCACAAAGCTTTTTCATAAAGTCATGAGTATGCATAGTCTAAGTTTAGCAGGGCTAAGCAGTTTGCCGAAGCTATTCTCTGGTTATTTGATCACATCGAGGGTTACAAGGAATAATTCTAAAGGTAATCAATGACAAGGTATGGCATAACAAGTATAGGTAACTCTGTATAGCATGCATGTTTAGAGTTTAAAATAACATCATTTCGCAATTGGGATCAATATGTTCAAAGAGTGTGATGACTTGCCTTGCTCGCACACTTGAGGGGTGGGATCTTCGTGTCGATGCCGGTTTCTTCGGCGCTACCGTACGTGCGAAAGATCAATTGAATTCAGTTAGAATTCAACAAAACACCGAGCGATCGAAAAGAACCACAAAAGCCATGAAAGCAACTCCGAAGTTTTGCCGAAAATTCTACTCGAGTTAGGACAAGGGTTGCGAGGAAAATCCGGGTTTTGGAATCGAACCGATGACCTAGGGTTTTCGCAAAGTCGGCGATCGCAATTAAATTTGGAATTTACGTTTGAAAATATCAGCGAAGAAAATTCGTGCTCGAAATTTGAGGGTTTGAGCACAAAAGCGAAACCTATTTCGATGGCGGGAAAGAATTAAACGGAATCCGGATTGAAAACGATGCGAAATAGAATTCGGAAAACGTCCGATTCCGATTTTTTCAAACTTTGCACCGAGAAAATATGCGAGAAAATAATTTATTTTTGCCCAAAATTTTACTCAAGTCATCCCAAAATATTTTTCCAAATTTTCCAAAATTTTTCCTAATTTTTCCTATTTTTCTTTTTTCTTTTTCTTTTCTTTTTCTTTTTCTTTTTCCTTTTTCTCTGCGCACTGTTCAATGCCCGCAAGGTGTTCGACCGGTGCGGAGGAAAACAGAGGTGGCGGCAGTGAGGAACAAGGCGGCGCAAAGGGGCTTACCGGCGACGGCGGCTCGGGGAGGAGCAAGGGGGCACGGGAATGGTCTTGCGCACGGCGGCGACGGCTAACGGCGGCGGCCCTCGGCGGCGGTGCTCGGGAACGGCGGAAAAACGGCGGCGGTGCGGTGGAATAGGCGGGGCACCGCCTTTTTATAGGCGCGGCCAAAGGGGGCTTGGTGCGGCGCGGGGTGGAAGGAGGGTCCGGCCGGCGCGGCGCGGGCGGTGACACGCGGCGGCGCATGGGAAGGGCCGGGCACGGCGGGCGAAACGCGGCGGCCGAAGCGCACTGGCGCGGGCGGGGTCCGGAGCGCGCGCGCGCGGGGGTAGGGGCGGGCGTGGCTCGGCCGCGTGGCGCGAGCGCGCGGTGCGCGGGCGTGGCGGTACGGCGGGCGCAGCGCGCGGGCGCGTGGCGCGGCGCGGCGCGCGGGTCCGCGCGGCGGTCGCTTGCGCGGCGCGTGGCGCACGCGGCGCGGCGCGGTGCCGCGCGGCGCGTGGCGCGCGCGGGTAGGGGCCGAGGCACGGTTGGGCGCGGCGCGGCGCGGCGGCAGCTGCGCGTGCGCGCTGCGGTCGGCGCGGCGCAGCGCGCGCGCGGGGGCCGGCGTCGAACAGTTTGTGACCAATGAACAGTGCATTTTCACTTTTTTCCCGATTTTCTATTTTCTTTTCCCATTTTCTATTTTCTTTCCTTCTAAAAATTCCAAAATAAATTCTAATATTCTAAAAATAATTTTTAACTTTATATTTTAAACTTTTTCTTGACTTTCATTTTTCCATAATTATTTTTCATACTTATTTAAATTCTTTTTCCTAATTTTCATAATTTACCCATTTTTAATAAAAATACATTTCCCAAATTTGGTACGCCTCCCGAGAATTTTATTATTTATTTTGTGTCTCAATTTATCTTCTCCCAACCAAAATTTTATTTTATACTTCCCAAACGCGCTTTCGCAAATCCACACTTTCCCTCAAATTCCTTTTTAAAATCCGGATGCGGCTTTCGCACCACCGTTTTGACAACTCCGAAACCTCCAAATACACCGAAAAGGGAATTGACCACGACTAAATTTATGCAACTGAGCTGGCAAATAAGAAGCAACAAACCCGAGAAGAAGCAATAAGCCACGGTTTTTGAAAGTTCCGATTTTTACGTTCCGATTTCGGTTCTCCGATTTTCAGGATGTTACAAACCTACCCCCTAACAATAAATCTCGTCCCCGAGATTTCTTACCCGTTCTTGAGTAGGTGTGGGTATTCTCGTCCTCGGAACTCTTCGCTCTCCCGTAGCCTCTTCTTCCGTGTGATTGCTCCATTGTACCTTGTACATGCGCCATGACTTGGTCCGTGTCTTCTTTTACGCCTCGTCTAGTATCTTGATTGGATGCTCAGGGTAAGTAAGATCACCGTGGACATGGATGGCTTCTAAAGGAGCTTGCTCTTTCGGTACCCGCAAACATTTTTTCAATTGTGACACGTGGAACACTGGGTGGACATCGGAGAGATTCTCGGGCGTTCCAATTGGTAAGCCACTTCTCCTCTCCTAGCGCTTATCAAGAATGGGCCCACGTATCGTGGTGCGAGTTTCCCTTTGACCTTGAATCTCCGAGTTCCCCGTAGTGGTGAGACCTTTAGATACACGTAGTCACCTTCTTTAAATTCCAATTCTCTTCGACGGGTGTCCGCGTAGCTCTTTTGTCGTGATTGAGCAGCTTGTAGTCGGTCCCGGATCAGCGAACCTTTTCCTCGCCTCCTTGATTATGTCAGCCCGAATACGGTTCGTTCACCGGTTTCGACCACATTAATGGGGTTCGACATCGGCGACCAAATAAAGCTTCGTTTGGCGACATCTTCGACGGCTTCATAGCTATTGTTGTAAGAGAACTCGGCGTACGGCAAACATTTCTCCCAATCCTTGGTGAAATCCAACGCACGAGCTCGGCATGTCTTCTAGCACTTGATTCGTCCTCTCGCCTACCCGTCGCTCGGGTGGTAAGCGGTACTAAAGGCGAGGTGATCGCCGAGTGCCTCGTGGACCTTGCTCCAAAAATGAGATGTGAATTGGGTACCACGATCCGATATAATCCTCTTTGGTACACCGTGGAGACACACAATCCTACTCATATATAATTCCGCTAGCTTGGCACTCGTTGTAGTTAGTTTTCACGGGAATAAATCTGCAGTCTTGGTGAGCCGATCTACTATTACCCAAATGGAATCGTAACCGCCGCGGTCTTAGGTAGTCCTACTATGAAATCCATGCCTATCTCGTCCCATTTCCATTCGGGAATCTTGAGTGGCTGCAGCAAGCCACTGGCGTTGATGTTCGGCTTTCACCCTTTGGCACACATCACACACGGCTACGTATTCGGCTACATCCTCTTCATATTAGGCCACCGGATTCTCCTTTCAAATCTGGTACATTTTCGTGCTTTCGGGATGTAACGAGTATGCCGATTCGTGGGCTTCCTTTAAGATCAATCCTCTCAATCCGCCTCGTTCGTGCACACGATTCTTTTCTTGTACCACGGATTCCCTTGTCATCTACCGAAAACTCCTTAGCGCGTCCAATGCCATGCGTTCCTTGATTTCCGGGTTTCCTCATTCCCTTTTTGGGCTTCCTCTATTTGAGTTCTCGTAGGGGTTGGATTTCCAGTGAGTTTACTTCTCCGTGAGGAATCAAAGTGCGATTGAGTCTAGCCATTTCTTCTTGGAGTTCGCTGGCCATACCGTCCAATCCCGTGTGGTTGCATTGGGCTTTGCGGCTCAGCGCATCGGCCACTACATTTGCCTTGCCGGGATGATAGTGGATTCCTAGATCGTAATCCTTGATCAACTCCAGCCATCGCCTCGTCGTAGATTGAGATCAGCTGAGTAAAGAAATAATTTAAGCTCTTGTGATCGGTATACACATCGCAATGGTTCCCGATCGATAGTGTCTCCAGATCTTCAATGCGTGTACAACCGCGGCTAATTCCAGTCGTGTGTGGGATAATTCTCTTCGTGGGGTCGTGAATCGCGAGAGGCATACGCTACGACCTTCCCATCTGCATCAACACTCCTCCCAATCCTTGCGGGATGCATCACAAGACATCACGAAGTCCTTTCGGTTGTCGGGTAAGGTCAAGATTGGGGCAGTGGTTAACTTTTCTTTTAATTGGTCGAAGGCTTTTGGCACTTCTCATTCCATTCAAACTTCTTTTCCTTCTTCGAAGTTGAGTCATAGGTCGGGCTATAGTGGAAAACCCTTCGATAAATCGTCGGTAATAACCGGCCAAGCCTAAGAAACTCCGAACTTCCGTCATCGACTTGGGTGCCTTCCATTCCATAACGGCTTCGACCTTGGCGGGGTCTACTGCTACTCCTCCGCTGAAACCACGTGGCCAAGAAAAGCGACTTCCTTGAGCCGAACTCGCATTTGCTTGAACTTTGCATACAGCCGGTGCTCTCGTAGCTTTTCCAAGTACTAGTCGTAGATGCTCCGCGTGTCCCTCATCGTTCTTGGAGTAGATAAGTATATCGTCGATGAATACCACTACGAATTTGTCCAGGTACTCCATGAATACCTTGTTCATCGGTTCATAAAGTATGCGGAGCATTGGTCAATCCAAAGGACATCACGTGAACTCGTATAAGCCGTACCGTGTAGAGAATGCCGTCTTAGGAATATCTCCGGCTCTAATCTTCAAGCGATGATATCCCGACCGTAGATCAATCTTGGAGAACACCGCGCACCCTTAAGTTGATCGAATAGGTCATCGATTCGAGGTAGCGGGTACTTGTTCTTGATAGTGACTTCGTTCACGATCGGTAGTCCACACACATTCTCATGCTCCCATCCTTCTTCTTGACGAAGAGTACTGGAGCTCCCAGGGAGAAGAGCGGGCGTACGAATCCCTTCTCTTGTAGTTCTCTTATTTGCTTCTTGAGTTCCTCCAACTCGTTGGCCGGCATTCGATAAGGCCTCTTGGATATGGGGGTTCCGAGGCATTAGATCGATGATAAACTCTATGTCGCGATCCGGGGCATTCCGGCAATTCCTCGGAAACACGTCCGGTATTCTTGTACTACTCGGCATTCCGCCTAGAGGTAGCATGGTGAACACTCCCGCAGCTTGTTCACATAGCTTTGGGTTTTGATCCATAGTTATGCTCATCGGTGATCCCCACGGGGTGGATACCGTGACTTCCCTTCGACTGCAGCCTATAATTCCATTGTTTTTGGTCAACCAATCCATTCCGAGTATGACATCTATGGTTTGGGGCGATAACACCATAAGGTTTGAGAGAAACACCACGTCTCTAATCCGTATGGGCACATTAATGCAGGCATGGGGTACGGTTATGTCTCCCAGGTGAGTGTACCAACATAGGCCTCTTAAGTGCTACTTGGTGTAGGTGGTGTTGTTTGCTTACTTGGGAAGATATGAATGAATGCGAGGCTCCAGTAATCGAATAAAACTTTAAGCGGTGTAGAGTTGATAGAGAACATACCCATCAATACGCTCGGTCCTCCTCGTGCTTCTTACGCCCGCACATGATTCACCGGCCACGTCGAAACCCGGTGGCAGCCTCGTTGGGTAGCGGGGTCCCGAATGCAGGACCTCGTCCCGCCGCAGGGGTGGGGGTTCCTCGAACGGGTGTTGCATTGGCGCCGGTGCGCACGGGGTGTTGCGTGGTTTTGGGCAGCTATTGGAGTAGTGCCCGAATTCTCCGCAATTGAAACGACTCACATTCCTTCTTCCTGGAGCGGCTAGGGTTGGTGTGGGTGTACGAAAGCCGTGGTGTAGCGACTGTTGACATGGTCGGAAGCGAGAGAACGTCCGGTTGCGGGACGTTTGGCTTCCATCCGACGGGTGGCTCCCTTGGGGCGTTGTGGCGTTCCACGAAATGGGCGAGCCATAGCGAGCCTCCTCTTGCGGTTATTGTCTACCACCTTTTGGTCATGCTCAAGCCGGACGACCTTGTTGATGAGGCTGGGCGGGTGTGATCCTGCCCGATCATCGGTCCCCTCGGTCGTCATTTAGTCCCTCAATGAATTTGTCTATCTTTTCTTCTTCGTCGCCAGTCACTAGTGGCATAACGGGCAAGTGGGTGAACTTGTTCAGATATTCTTGTACCGAGGTGTTCCCTTGACGCGTCTGCGGAACTCGTTTTTCTTCATCCTCATAACTGGTAGCACGAAATTCTCACGGAACGCAGCTGTGAATTCCTCCCATGTTGGTTCACCGGCGTCTTCGGCTCGTGTTTCTTTGTAGGTGTCCCACCGATCACTCGCGGGACCCTCCACCGTGGTTAGTAGCGAAGACAACTCTATCGGCTTCTCGGACTCGACGAGGGTTAGCTTCTTCTCTATCACCCTTAGCCAATCTTCGGCGTCCATAGGTTCTTCGGCCGTGGAAAAGTGGGTGGCTTAGCCCTCATGAATTCTCCCGGACTCGATCCTCCTCGACCTCCTTGATTATTAGCAATCGCTTGGAGTAGCGGGTGCGCAAAGCCATGACCTCCGCCAGGTGGAGGGGTTAGGTTCCGCGGGTTCTCGTTGGTGGTGCGGCTCTGCGACGATGTGCCATCCGAAGAGAGGAGACGAATCAAGAGATCGGACTAGTTTAGGTTATAGTTCACGGGGAATTTCTCTTCAAGTTCTTTCGAATGATCTTCAATCAGTCAAGGTGAAATAATAATAAGCATACGAATTAAGACATCGCGAGGCGATGCTCGGGTTCATCATATTACATAAGGGGTACACTGATTGTACACACACAGTCCTTCATGCCGAGATAGCAACAATAGTTATATCGTCCAACTACATCAACTAATTAAGGGGGTATTAGGGAGTGGTTCGTGCCGCCGAGCCGGGAAGGTCTTCCCGCCTAGTCATCCAACCATCCGCAAGAGCCGGGCGCCGGAAGTGGGTGGTCCGCTGAAGCAAACCGAAGTCCCCACGGCTCGGAGGTGGTGGCCTCGGAGTCACGCCGAATCTTCCGACTCGGTGGCCGCGTACTCTTGCGAGCGGTCGGCGGGTGAGGGGCCTCCCATGTGAGTCGGGCGACGAGGGGAGCTTCCTCCTCCATTGGGTCGGTGTCGCTAGACTCCCATTTGATCTCCATGGGCTTCGCCTCGGACTCCGTGTCGGTGTAGATCGGATGGGGTTACCCTCTCCCGATCCCGGCTCGGAGGGTACTTGTACGGAGCTCGGGGTGGGTCCCATGGACGGCGGCAGTGGTGTCCATCGGGTACGTGTGCGGGCTCGTGCTCAACATAAAGCTTGCTCCATCATGGCTTGAAAGGTATCCAAGCATGCTGGAGTCATAAGGTAATAATGGTCGGGCACGGGGCGAGGTGATGGCACAAGCTCGGTGGAAGTACTGCGGCGTAGACGGGATGAGTGTGCGTTGCTCCTCCAGTGGTTGATCTGTTGCTTGCTCTTCTGAGCTGCTCTTCCCGGCTCTACAGAGCTTCCCCGGGCCATGTAGCGGTCAGAGAGTTGCTCGTGATGGGCACCATTGGCTGCGGTGAGTCTGCGCGAGCTTATCTGGTCTCCACGGCCTTGGTGGCTGTGACCGGATCATTGAGCGTGGCTGCGATCGTTGATCTCGAGCGGGCCTCCTCGTGCGATCGTCTGTCTCCGCCCAACGCGATAAACGCGTGACCATCGGGTTGTAGCAGCGGGGGTAGCCTCCACGGTGCGACCGGGTTGCCCTCTTGCGGTAAGGATGATGCACGAACTCCGTCATTGTGAGTTCGGCACGTGTTCCGCATTAAGGCGAAGGAAGGCCTCGCGAGCGGCATCTGAATAGCTGCTTACGCTAGATCCCGGTGGTAGCGAGTGTGGAAGCAGAGGATGTCTCACTCCCCATGCGGGCTTCTATGGATACGGTGCCTCCCGGCTGGATACATCTCGGAGCCATGTCTTTTGGTGTGATAAGTGGGCGGTTCCGGGTACCTCAAACACCATAGTAGGGACTGAAGTTGTACCACGAACCCCTCGTCTCGTGGAATAGTGACTTCCCGGTTCCGTCGTGGTTTGACATCGCTTTTACGAGCAACTTAGGGTTAGCGGGAGAGAGCTATCATAATCATTTGGTAAGAAATACAGATGTAGAAAAGATATATTTGCATTTTTGGAAAGAATAGTTTAAAACTGATCCTACTTGTAGGGATATTTCCTTTAGCCATCTAGTTAGGGGTAGGGCGCCATTTGGTCTTAGCCTACGGTCGCATGGCTCGATACCAGCTCTATGGACCCCGTTTTTGAGACGGGAATCTTTCGTGTTCATAGTACCATTTCCTGGATCGAGTAGTTGGTACCCACGAATACAGCCTTGGATAATCAAGTGCACATGCACGAATAGTCTTACAATACCATTATTACATTAATAGGCCCGAAGGCATCGTTCATCCACAGGACCTTATGGTCCGACTACAACATAAAACAGAATTTAGATAAGGCGGCGGAAAGAGCAGCGGCACGTCAATTGCCACAGCAACGACGGGCTAAGGTCTAGTATGCGCCGTCGGTTCCTTCGCCCCTCGGGTAGTACGCGTAGGGGTCTTCGGCTCCTCATTTCCATCATTTGGAGGTTTGTGCGTATAGCAAGGGTGAGTACCAACCGTACTCGCAAGTCAACACTGGAATTGATGCATATGATAGGGTTATTCAAAGAACACGGCTAGAGTTATTTTTGCAGTAAAGCCGTTTTCACAATTCTTTTCACAAGCCTACCGACTAGCCAAATCAAGTTTTAATTTCATAGTTCATTAATCCGGCGACGGTTACGTCTACCATCCATCGTGATTCCAAGGATGGCTTCCGTCTCCGGTTCGTCATGATTTTCGGGAGTCCACCCCTTCTCGCATTCTCGAGAAGTTGATCCACTGCGAATGAAACCATCATGCATACCCATCCCAGCAGTTTTAAGTTTAAAAATCTAGCCAAGCGAAAGTCTTGTCACGATGCTCAATATCCGCGAGCACGGCTATTCGAATAGATTGATTCACTCACACGCTTTGGGTGGATGTACACTTTACCCGTACTCCGCGACAGCCCAACAAATGAGCCTACGCCTCAACACATGAGACGGTCACGGCAAAGCCTTTTGATAACCTTGCTTTGGCGTACCCGCTCCATGAACTTAAGCCCTCATGCACTCTAGCCGTCCTTTTCTAGCGGTGAGAGGAGTTCGGCGCACCGGGGTAGGGAAGACTTTCCAATCTTTAAGTTCAATTAACATTAGTTTAATCCCACCATTCTTAACAAAGGCCGCAGCCTCATTCTCATCCCATAACCACATCACGAGAGAACCATCTATGCAAGGATACGCCTCCGCTCGGCTATCTAGTCGGCTAGGTCTATACCCATTCGAGAATACGGTTGTGCGGCTCGTTTCCCGGCTATCTCATGGCTCGGTCCTTAATTGACCAGGGTCGGCACTTGCCTTTTCCGGAATCCACCCAAATCATCCGGCGCCCGAGTCTAAAACATTTGTATAGTACTTTCAATTTCCACCAATCTTAGTTCATCATGGCCATGTGGCGCTCATGTCTCCACATGCCGAATCTCAACTACCTTCCCTAAGGTAGTTCCCCAAGCACAAAGCTTTTTCATAAAGTCATGAGTATGCATAGTCTAAGTTTAGCGGGGCTAAGCGGTTTGCAAGCTATTCTACGGTTATTTGATCACATCGAGGGTTACAAGGAATAATTCTAAAGGTAATCAATGACAAGGTATGGCATAACAAGTATAGGTAACTCGTATAGCATGCATGTTTAGAGTTTAAAATAACATCATTTCGCAATTGGGATCAATATGTTCAAAGAGTGTGATGACTTGCCTTGCTCGCACACTTGAGGGGTGGGATCTTCACGGTGTCGATGCCGGTTTCTTCGGGCGCTACCCGTACGTGCGAAAGATCAATTGAATTCAGTTAGAATTCAACAAAACACCGAGCGATCGAAAAGAACCACAAAAGCCATGAAAGCAACTCCAGAAGTTTTGCCGAAAATTCTACTCGAGTTAGGACAAGGGTTGCGAGGAAAATCCGGGTTTTTGGAATCGAACCGATGACCTAGGGTTTTCGCAAAGTCGGCGATCGCAATTAAATTTGGAATTTACGTTTGAAAATATCAGCGAAGAAAATTCGTGCTCGAAATTTGAGGGTTTGAGCACAAAAGCGAAACCTATTTCGATGGCGGGAAAGAATTAAACGGAATCCGGATTGAAAAACGATGCGAAATAGAATTCCGGAAAACGTCCGATTCGATTTTTTCAAACTTTGCACCGAGAAAATATGCGAGAAAATAATTTATTTTTGCCCAAAATTTTACTCAAGTCATCCCAAAATATTTTTCCAAATTTTCCAAAATTTTTCCTAATTTTTCCTATTTTTCTTTTCTCTTTTTCTTTTCTTTTTCTTTTTCTTTTTCCTTTTCTCTGCGCACTGTTCAATGCCCGCAAGGTGTTCGACCGGTGCCGGAGGAAAAGCGAGGTGGCGGCGAGTGAGGAACAAGGCGGCGCAAAGGGGCTTACGGCGACGGCGGCTCGGGGAGGAGCAAGGGGGGCACGGGGAATGGTCTTGCGCACGGCGGCGGCGGCTAAACGGCGGCGGCCCTCGGCGGCGGTGCTCGGGAACGGCGGAAAAACGGCGGCGGTGCGGTGGAATAGG